>JASEVX010000001.1:134762878-135212878 GCA_031761405.1 Serripes groenlandicus | reverse complement strand
GTGTATTGTAACCTTCTTAACGTCTATGTGACGTCGCATTAGCAACATCATTGTGTACCGTGTCTGACAAAGTGGCTTATAAAGTACACAGTACGAAAACCACAGGTGTGCTAGCGTGTTCAATATTGGCACACTGATCAATGTTAAGTTAAATTATAAGATGGAAAACGAAAAATAATGTTTCTATTTGTTTTCTTCTAACATTGTCTCATTCATTTCCGAACACGCCTAGTATGTAATTTAATTATCATACTTAGTCAACATTTTCTATATTTAAACAGTATGGTCCACTATTCAGTTGTTCACACCCAAAACATAAAGCATAGTTACTCCTGTGTCTGTTTTGGTAACTAAATGAAATAAAGGAATATATGAACAATCGATTCCATTTCAGAGATGCATCTAAACCTGTAAAATATTATGTGTTGTGTATATATTTCGAATCTGAAAACTTTGCCGTGTATACTCCACAACGAGTTATCTGTATTTGTATGAGAAACTGTGATAATTATCATTTATTGATACAACCATTGGTAATAACAACCAGTTATCATATTAACTGTTTATTTAGAACTTATAGGCCCGAAGCAGTCTTTGTAAATAAATACAAACAACATCAACTGTTCCAATCAGTTAAGGCCTTTGTTGAATTTTTCAAATCCCTTGCAAATATGGCATTTTCCCACCTCTTTTCCCGTAACTCTCCTTTCTATCAAATAGAAATAGTGTATCTTTGATACAAAACAAATGGTCCTCTATGACATTAAGAACGATTAAGATATAACTGAACAAATGTAATAAATGGATGCAATTTAATAAATGGCTTTATCTTGCCAAAATGATTAACTCTAATTCGTCAAATTTCACCCATTCCTTTTGCCAAATAAGTAATCCACATGTTAATTATGTTATAAAAGGATATATAATCCAAAAACTCTTAACATATAAATAATGCAACGAATGTATGGAGGTAAAATGTAGAATAATTACAGTACTGTTTCGATCAGCGTGAGAAGCGAAAGTTAAATAAAATAGATGCATTTAACTATCACAAGCGTTAATGCTGACAGATTAATAAAACTGAAATGTGAGAATGATGCTCTTGTCAAAGCTAATACTTGTCGTACTGGTTTTTATCGGATTTAAGAGACAAATCATTGGTGGCGATATGTTAGTGAGAAAGAGAGAGAGAGAGACAGAGAGACCGACAACAAAAGAGAAAAAGGAGAACTATTGAAAGAGAAACATAGACAGAGAGACTGACGTCCGGACGGACACAGACAAAGAGAGTGAGAGTTAGAGAGAAAGAGTTAGAGGAGAGAGACATAGTGAGATAGAGAAAGAAAGAGTAAGGGGAGAGAGACCGAGTTAGAGAGAGAGCAAGAGTGAGGTGGAGAGAGTGAGGGAGAGAGAGTGAGGGAGAAGAGAGGGAGAGAGAGAGAGAGAGAGAAAAAGAGAGAGAGACAGAAAGAGAGAGTATGTATGTGTGTGTGTGTGTGTGTGTGTGTGTGTGTGTGTGTGTGTGTGTGTGTGTGTGTGTGTGTGTGTGTGTGTGTGTGTGTGTGTGTGTGTGAAGGAGCGGGAGAGGGTGGAGAGAGAAAGGGAGAGAGATAGAGAGATATAATAAAAATAGATAGAGAGACGTACGGATGGACGGACACAGACAATGAGAGTGTGAGAGAGAAAGAGTGAGGGGGAGAGAGACAGAGTGAGAGAGAGAGTGCTTGGGCTATGTTAATTTACAGTCGTGGATACATTTTCGAAAAAAAGCCTTTTGTTTACAAGTGTTGAGAGAGAGAGAGAGAGAGAGAGAGAGAGAGAGAGAGAGAGAGAGAGAGAGAGAGAGAGAGAGAGAGAGAGAGAGAGAGAGAGAGAGAGAGAGAGAGAGAGAGAGAGAGAGAGTGCTTGGGCTATGTTAATTTACAGTAGCTATAGGTGTATTCAGCCATGTTGCTGTTCATAAGAGAAAACTATCGACAGATTTTTGAGAAATTAAAGACTAAAAAAGAATTGCACTTAAGTGATGGTTTTTTTTTTGCATCGAGATATAGGCCCCCTTTTTTCAATGGCTCGAATATCTTATACTAATATAGCAAGAACGATAAAAGTCTAAAAAAGTGGTTTTCTTAAAGTATATTGTATGTTCTTTGATTCCCTATATTTAATTGTTGTTTTAACAACTGAAATGACTTCTGTTATATCTCAAACATTAAGGCGAACTGAATACGGTCGCCTTAAGATACTTTCGCCTTAATGTATGTTTTTTTAGCACGGATGTTCGCCTTAATGTAGGATCCATACTTATATATATATATATATATTCATTATTTGTACATTCTGTTAGATCTGACATATCCTCTGGGTCAAATAATCATTTTAATACCCAGTGACACAATACGATTTTAAAATCTCTGCAGCTATTGTTTTAATATAAACACTGAATGTGTTGATGCACGTCATATGGGCCTATTCAATGTATTATCACAGATTTAGATGCACTTGTCATCTTTTATGTATCGTTAAGTCGAGTTGTTACTCGTTTTGAGACTAATTTCTTTCATTAATTCTGTCAACAACATGGAGAAAAAAGTAGTTTCGTCAATTAAAAAGTCATAATCTCACTGCAATAGGATTATAATTCACTGAGAAATTTCTATAATTTATAGGTAAGCATAAAAGAAAGGATTCTTTTTAATAAGAGTTGAAAACGTTGAGGCAAACAGAAAAATCTGTTATTAATTAGCATTTTCTCATTTTGTCACGATGTATTCAAAGTCGTCTACTCCAGGTTTGTCGAAATTCGTCTTCAAATGACAAAGGGATAAACCAGGGTGTACTCATCTTTTGTAAAATGTTATAATCATTTTAATGAAGTGTTGTAAAGGAAGAGCGTCGGCCCATCGTACCGAAGGTCCCTTGCTCGAATCCCTTCATGAGCGGTCTCTGATTTTGGGATTTTTAAGTATAGTTAAGTCTCTAGGAAGTAGACATCGAGCGTGATTAATATAAGCTGAAAGCTTGTTTCGAAAACTATCTTAATTAAATAAGATTAAACTAATCCACACTGGAAACAGTCCGCTGACTACTTATCAACGTCAGTTTCAGTATCTACCACTCCATATTCATATCGACACATTTGAGAAGTCCAAGGACTCTAGTCCTGTAAGTGTTTGTATCCCGGTGCGGGTGGTCGCGACTTCGACAACAGTCCGGATCATTCCAGCTATTTAAAAATGCTAGTGATGGCTTTCCCCTCTTGGCCCTCAGAAAAAAAGCACTGAATTAACTGAAAAATGTGAAAAATGTGTCAAAAGCATTAAATTCTTTATCAATAACACCTACCAACAGGTATGTATTAGTTATTGTAAAAACACTTCTTCATTATTCCGGTTCTTCATTACTCATTATGGGCATTTTCTCTTTTTATATAAATGTTTTATAATGTTGCCTGCTAAACTTGTATGAGAATACGTTTACATGTGGGAGGAAAATGATTAAAATGCACAGTCTGTCATCAGGTAGTTTACAATGTAGTGTCGAAAACCGGCAGTGTAAGGACGAGGGTTAAGACTACTAATGACAGTTTTCCGTCAGCTTGTATAGGTTCCTATGATAATAAACTTACAAACAGTACAGGTAATGAAATGAAACAGCGAAACCCCATGAAACGACTGTTAAAGGCGGCTAAATACACTCATGTGCACCAGTAAGTTGAACCTAGACAGACTCCGCAACAGACGACTTTTAAATTAACTAGTGGGAAATATTTGGAATCTTTATAAATGAAAGTGCAATTATTGAATAGTGCAAAACAAGAAATTGTTCACGAAGAACAATTTCTGCTTAGTCTCATCGTTTTCAAAACTCGTATGCTTACATACCCTTCAAATCGCGTTTGTATACGGGTTAAATACGTTATTTTGTTGTCTTTCCTGATTTCTAAAAACGTCATTTTACATATGATGTCTAATAGCGTTGTCTACGAATCCAGTGCATACCAGAAACATTTATGTCATACAACCTTCTATATTATTTAACCCTTTCTCGCATGTTATTTTGCTTGTCTTCACCTAATTCTAAAAAATGTCAGTCCACATTTTCTTCTTAGATCATCTTTCTACGGATGCAGTGCCCTACTTAAATAATTTCATCAACATTTATGGGATTTCTTTAAAGTGTCTCAACATGAATCACTATTTAAGTCGGAAAGTGAACCTTGATAGACCCTCATATAACAAGGTTATTTAACCTTTCACACTTACAGACGCATCTGCAGCAGACAACTAATGACATCGTGCAAGATGAGAAGCTGCTTATTTGACGTAACTTCATCCGTTGGCATACTATTTTGAACATAGACACAGTTTATTACGTTTATACATATACAAATAAAGAAAAGAGCCATGGTCAATTTATCAGAATTTGAACTCTATGCAATAAGTACATCTTCATCTTAAGAAGGTTTCATATATTTGCCTAGATGCTTTCACAGTCGTCTGCTGCATATGGTTTGTATGAATTAAATTAATTTTTTATGTTAACCACGCTTAAAATATTTTGAATTGACAGAACGACCAAATATGGCCATAATGCCATTGCTGTTCTCATATCAGCAAAGGTAGAATTAGACGGGTTGACTGGTATGATTTCTTGAACATGTGTTTACTATTTCTTTACCTACAGGAAAGTCTTGTTGGCTTATCTGCCAACGATGACGAAGGATCCGGCCATGAATTCTACTCAATGTAAGTCTTTATTTTGATGTAACATTTCCACTATGATTATGACAATGGCAATCTATTTTTTGGGGAAAGTGGCATGTTGTCCTTGAAAGCCATGCTATCTAAGACAAATATATAATTAATTAATCATTTACAAGAAACTTTACAAAATAAATTCTGTGACTAATTGTATTAGTGCTGGACAGTGCAGATGGAAATAGATCTCCTCAATGGTGTATTTGTAGAGTGTCAGCCACATGTGCAAGAGGGGGCTAGTTCGATAGCCGGCCGGGTGCTGGACAGTGCAGATGGAAATATATCACTTCAATGGTGTATTTGTATAGTGTCAGCCTCATGTGCAAAAGGTGGCTAGTTCGATTGCCGGCCGGGTGCTGGACAGTGCAGAGAGAAATATATCTCCTCAATTGTGTATTTGTAGATTGTCAGCCTCGTGTGCAAGAGGTGGCAGGTTCAATAGTCGGCCGGGTGCTGGACAGTGCAGATGGAAATAGATCTCCTCAATGGTGTATGTGTAGAGTGTTAGTCTCGTGTGCAAGAGGTGGCAGGTTCGAGAGCCGGCCGGGTGCTGAACTGTGCAGATGGACATATATCTCCTTAATGGTGTCTTTGTGTCAAGACACTTCATGTGCAAGAGGTGGCGGGTTCGATAGCCGGTCGGGTTATTACAATGAATTTAAACATTGTAGTAATGCCTTTCCTTCTTGACACTAAGTATTACGACTAACTCGCTGGTGATAAATGAACCAGTAGTATTGGTTACTTACCCACGAAACGCCGTAATGTAACTGAAACATTTAAAACTACATTGAAAACTACGAATGACTGACTGGTGTCAGGAATAAGGGACCAGTAGTACTGTAACTTACTCAGGAAAGTTTGGGCGTACCGCCCATTACGCACAATACGCACGTGCGTATAGAAAATTCCACAACCAAACGTCCATAATTCAGGGCTGTACAAATCACATAGCCCGACGTCCGGGACAAGTCGTAAATCGCATCGGGCAAGTCGCTAATTGCAAAATCTCAGTCCCGGACAAGTGGCATTTTCTGAAAATCCACGTCCCAGTATATTAACCCATTTACGTAACAGTAAATGTAAATTCCTGTGTCTGGTAGCCCGGCTTAATTATTTACACACATGTCTGTCGTGTACAAATTTGACTGTATGTTACATGCGAAAAACCACTCGCGCGTGACCATAACAAATCAATAACAGTAGGCGGAGTTACCCACCTGTCAGAATTAGTGGTTTCAGCCAACCGAATCGCGTCAGTAATAAGCGGTTACGTGATATATATCATATGTACCCAATAAGACGGTCTAATCATAAGCGACAATTGTTCCTTGGGGCTGTGTTATTTCATGAATGCTAGGGAATTACCGATGGATCGGTCTCATTAAAATATTCCCTTGAATGTATTTTGATGCATATTTCTACTTTCGGTATGCGATGTTTGCAAACTGGTGCAAACCGGTTCAGAAAGACTTGGAAGAAAATTTTCGCCATGCAGAAGTTAATAAAATAAATACGATCCAAATTAAAGACAATACGACGACTTCTAGAAATTATCTTGACTTTTATCAATTTTGAAATACCTTCAAGATCGACATAATATTCGTAATATCAGGGACACAAAGAAATTTGTTTGGAATGAAATATATAAATAATTCCCCCGAGTATGATAATTGCCCAATCACGGCTTTGTTTATTAGCATAACCGGCGGGAAAAAAAATCATATGACTTAATAGTTGCGATTTCATTGGATGAAATGAGAAATTTGATAAATGCTATTCACGACCTGACGACCCCGATGGTAACATTCAACGCTGTTTACCGATTTCTAATTCTCAAAGTAGGGAACCATGACTAACATTGCGCAATCATCAAAATGGCGGCTATGTTGCGAATAATACCGCAACACAAATCTGACTAAAGTACACGATCTGACTAAATGTAAATGCGTAGCGTTAATAGGAGATGCTTTTAATGAGATTGACTGCAACACATGAAACAAATGTAACGTTTTGATGTCTTTTATTTTTTTTGACAATATTTTTTGATTTAATAACTAGATTTACATTGAACCTGATAAATTTGACTTTTGGTTAATAAAATTGAATTTATTTAATATGTCTTTCTTTTTAAAAACTGACCCTAGTATCGTACACTGCCCTGTTTCGGTGAGGGACCCAAATCGGTGACCTTATTATTTTGTTATCTTCAATTTGAAGTGCTATTGCATCATTTGACTATGTGGTCTCAAGTTTAACATTTCTGTCAATAGCTTTTGAATCTTTTGTAAATAATATTATATGGATAAAATACATACATTTTATGCAGAATATTTCAAATAACCTACCGGTAGTGAAAAATAATCTCTTTTCCAAATTTCTTTTTTTTTAACTGAATGCTGCACTACAGGTCTTTTGCAATAATGTTATTTGAATTGGTCACTACCCTTAATGTACATTGCGTGCTCTTAATGTTATCTTTATACAGAACTAGAAAAAACCCACTAAATAACAATTAAAACACTCAAGAAATCTGGTAGCCCAGTCACAATTCTGAAATGTGTCGCATGTTAAACTAGATGTGCAGAAAAGTGGGACAAGTGAGAATCTTAGCAGGACAAGTGGCTGAATTTTTTTTTTGTACAGCCCTGCCATTTTAGAATATCAATACTGTAAATTGTAAAAAATCAGGATAGTGCGTATAAAACATTCTTCTCTGGTTACGCCCCGAAACGACGTGGTATAACTGAATTTCATTTGAATACGGCGTAAGATCGCAACATAAATCAATTTAATTTCCATCCATAACCGTTGTACACATACTTAACATGAGAATAAAGCGATATTTGATAAGGTTCGATGTTTACAACCCATTTTATACAGTTGGTACTTGGTTTCACTAACCGACTCATCAACTGGTTGTTAATTATATTGTCAGTAGATAACTTAATAAGCGTGTATTTATTTACAGGTCAATCTGGATTTTAGCTATTGGCATTGACATTTATCAAATTGGAATTGGGTTTTCCGGCCTATTACGTAACGGCTGATATCTATTATTGAATCGGACAAACGGGGAAATTGCCTAATGCTGTATACATGAACCGAACATGTCTTATTGTGCTTTTAGACAGCGATCGTTCCGTTTAGATTGCCCCATTTTCTTCAAAATCCAGACATCTTTTCTGAACCTTTCGCGCATGATTAATCAATTGATTTTTAAAAAAAAAGCCGAACCCCGGTAGCTCAGTTGGTAACGATGCTGGCTGTCAATCAAGGGGCTGTGAGTTCGAAGCCAAGATAGGCAAACATTCTTTCCGATGTTTGACAACTGTCAACGTGACAAGCGTTATTTGTCTTTCACCAATGGGCTAACAGTTTATGTGGAAAAGCAGTCAGTTGCTTGGAAAGAGTGCTGTGTGCAGTACTGGTATGAAACAGCCAGGAAATACATGGATATGTGAACCGGCCGTCGTGATATGACTGAATCATTGTTGAAGACGGCGTTAAACTCAAATCAATCAATTAAAAACAAATTAAGAATAGTTAGTGTTCAATGAAACGAAACGTTTAAAGGCATGAATCAAACTGATCTTCAAATGCATAAAGAGCGTCTCTTCATTCCTTGTATGACTTATTTTTAAGGTTAAAACTTTACAACATACAGCAAATATGCAGCAGAAACTCTCCATAAATGAAAGAACAATTATTATATGAAGTTGGAAAAATTGTAGCAAAAGCAATTTCTCCTTTTGAAAAAAAAGTCGTCTGCTGCAGAGGCGTCAGAACGCGACTGTTTGCGGGATAGGGTTAAGCGTTATTTAATAAGGCAATATTTGTAATGTGTCAAACATGAGGTTGTAGTTAGTTTATAGTATCGTCTCACAGGAAATCAAAGCACTGAAAGTGCTCACAGCAAGGGGCTAACTGCAGATACCATTTAGACGTGGATTTACAGATTCCAAAAGTCTAACTTGAACTATTTACAATAGCACTTTATTATGTCCACATATTGCATGATAAGGGAGTTGAACGCAAAATACTGTACACACAGTATGGTGGTATATCGATATACTAACATTTGACATACATATGAGCATCTGCTATGTGGATAGTTTCTGCTAAGCACACCTCCTGGTTTACAAAGGATTTTAGCCGAGGTTTTTTTATGTAAAAAACACATATACATGTCATATCAAAATCACAATTACCTAACAGCAATAATTATATTGAGAGTCGAATTCTACTATCAAAGTAGAAATAAAATCCTGTGTTATCTACATTTTCTTCAGCGTAATATAACTGAAATATTGTTAAAAGCGACGTAAGACATCATACAAACGAAATAATGAATTTCTTAAAGTGTTTCACAACGCATAGGTGAAAAGTTTTAAATGCATTGCTTTTAAATTAATTTTTAAATCCCGACATTTTGAAGGATTTTTTTGCAGCGATGTCAAATTACAATTGCACCACTGATCTCAGCAATTTATAAGACAAAAAAATGAAAAAGATGTTTAAAATATATTTTCAATATGAAAAATAAAATCTGCCCAGTCTGGGTATCGAAACCAGGTCTCCCGCTTGACAGGCGCAAATGCTACCCGTTACGCTACGCGACCATTTCTATTTTATATATTTAATTTATAAAATAATTAAACGATAATTAGAGAATTATTTATTATTGAAGCATTTTATCTTTATAAAAAACAACTATCATTTAAATAATTTGATTCTGTTGGAGTTTGTTTTATAACTAGTAGTCTTATTCCGTCTTCTCGGGTTGTTCTGGTTAATTTCGGTTGAGAGTCTGATGTATTTACGCAGGAATCTAAATTGAAATACTCTAGTACTTAGATTCCTGATTAATGTTACCACTGAATATACATTTCATTCGAAAAGATTTTTTGGAATTCCGACGCCTAGGCTAACTTACACATTTATCGTATATGTTATATTTTGTAAACTATTTATTTTATTAGAATTTCAATAATTTGAATTTTTGTGTAAATATCTTATCACTTGGACTCGATTATCTGAATTTGTTTTTGATTCGGAATCGAAAAGCTGCCTTTACTCGATTTACAATATTTAGGAATCACCCATGAACTTTACGCGCGATCAAGCATGTTCAAAGCGTAGAAATACATTTCATTTTTTAATCATGTTAATTCATAGTCCGGCTTCATATAACAACATGTTACCGCATTTTGATTTTTAGACAGAAACTATTTGGCGGTTCGAAAGGACGGACATGTGTATAAGCTGGCAACAGTCCTTTCATTTGAAAACAAAAATATTCCACAGATCATCCACTTTCATTGACATTATATAACGATCTGCAACTACCAAGACATCTCTCTGAACCCAATATGGTGTTCAGAAACGGAGAGCTGATATAGAAAGACAGATGTGAAGTAATTCAATGCCGATATTGTAAAACACTAGTCTAGATTCCAGTCTCAAAATGATGACTGTCTTCGGGTTTCGCTTACTAAAGCAATTTGCCCTAAAGAGCCCCTTGCTAAACACTAGTCTGACGTATGAGTCTTATCTGGTAATTTGTGCTATTATTGCATCTCCGTAAACAAGGGTTGTTGAAATAATATTCGTGAGACTACAGCTCTAGTATTTTGATAGAAGTTTTATCTATTTCAATATAACATGCTGGCAGACATTAAAGTGGCTGCACCATTTTCCAAAGTGAAAGGTCATTTGTCCTTTGTTTATTTTAGAAGTAGTCTTGTCTAGCGAAGATGTGTTTGCAAATGCTCTCATTCAGGAGTCTCAACTGTATCCAGATTCAACAAGACCTCATTGACTTGGGGATTAAGACTTAACCCTTTCCAACCAACAGACGCATTTTGACGCCTCTGCAGCAGGCGTCTTTTGTAAAAGTTGTTTCGAAATGTGAAATGGTCCATATTGAATACATTTACCCACTTGCCACAATGGTTCCAACTATATTTCTCCCATTTATAGAGATGTTATAATTGTTTGCCAGGTAGTTTTTAAGGTCGTCTGTTATATATTTGTTGTAAAACTCTGGTGCGCATTTGCATCCGTACAGTCCCACCGGAATCGTCCTCGTCTATCCTCGTATACCTAACTGCACATTTTGACAACGGACTAGAAGTGTAGCTCCACTAGTTTTGTGGCAATAAGATTTAAGTGATGTCAAAGCTGAGTGTCATTACAACCCTTAGTCGCTTAACGCTGCTCACATATTATATATAATTGAAACCCTTTGACTTATGACAAGTTACATTACTTCAATACTGCCTAGCCCTGGTAGCTCAGTAGATAGCGAAACGGGCTGTCAATCCAGGGGTTGTGAGTTCGAACACATGATCGATGTTCGACACATGTCAATGCGACATGCGTTATTCGTCTTCCACCAATGGGCGTACAGTTTGTGGAAAAACAGCCAGTTGCTTGGAAAACCTGTTTTATGCATACTGGTCTGAGAAAGTCAGGAAGCACATGGGTAAACGAACTAGCCACCGTTTTATGACTAAAAACTTGAAATCGTTGTTTAACCACATCGATCAATCAGTATTGACTGCGATATAAATGATAAATGTATAGTAATTCAACAAACCGTACAATTTTATAAATAACCACTTTGATACAGACGTCTATCCTTGAAATTGATCCTATTAACCCTTTCTCACATACAAATTATACTGCAGACCACTTTGGAACGTCTCTGTATAATTATGGAAACTCTTTATAAGTGACAGAAGAGTAGTTGAATAGAGTTGAAAACATTGAGGGACAAGAAGAGACAATGGTCATTGTGAACAACTGTTTTCTTACGTCATTTATTTCCATCCGTGGTCTATTGCAGATTGGCAATATACCTACGCACGGAGGAAAGGGTTTACACTAGTTGCAAAATCTGTCTTCACGAAAGTATATAATGCGTCGTCAGCAAATGCGCTGTTATTTATCGGCAGGAAAACATGGTCGATTATTTTGGAGTGTTTATTTTTTAAAGAAAAATGAGCCGTTCCACGAGAAAATCAATAATATGGACCCTGCGTAAGGTAACGATCCAGATAACGCTGTGCAGTCCACATAAGGCGAGAAGTGTCTGCCCAGAGCTCTTATTTGATCCGGGTCGATACTTTACGCAGAGTCCACACTGTTGGTATTCTCGTGGAACGGCTCATATACAGAAGAAGTGATAATACAGAAGGTATTTGTACACGGAGTAGAGAACCTATTGGTGAAATGAGAAAAAATCATTTTGCAACTTCCCCTTTTTCAAGAACATTTTTCAAAAGTCTTCTAAAATTTGTATGAGATAATATCAGTAATAAACAATCTATTCCATTGCTAACGACCTCTTTTCGCATTATTTGAATTCGGTGGACGAAATTGCATTTAAATATCGCGGAAGACAAACGAGATATCCTTTACGAACATTCTCAGATAGATGTTGTGTTTCTCATTTTCAGGTTGAGGACAAATACAAAGTGAAAAAGTCCCAAACCAAAAATACATTTAAACGTTCCAAAAAGGGGTAATTTCTAGTTTTACTGCTTTAAATAAATAACATTGTTCATGATACCGACGAAGTTGAACTGTCTTTACAGAAGACGAATTGTTAAACAGTGTTAATAATGGAGAATTGGCACGTTTTCAAACACGGACAAAATATGCTTTTAAATGCCTATATGCTGCAACGGTTTCTTAAGATAGTTTCAAAACAGAACACTTCCAGAATGGCATGGTGAAGTGATTGGTTCTGTATCACTTAAGATGGAACGGGAATGCCTGTTTCTCTTGTATGTCATCAATCGAAAAGCACTTTTCCCACTTTCAAGTGGAAACGGTTGAGACCATTTACGCTGCATACTTCACATATTACGTGAGGCGCGTCTACCCATGTGTGGTCTTACTGCATTCTGTGTACAGTGAAAACTCCTGTGAGCCTGTACATACACACAGTCACACCAGAGTCTCCAGTATACGTCTATATAGTATCCCTTTCCCACATACAACAAATATGTAGGAGGCATCTTAAATAACACTTACGTAAAACTGAGAAAAAATGAAATTATAAATACCACATAGCATTATAATTATGAGCAATTTCTCCTTTGACCTCAAAGTTTTTAAATGTCGTCTGCTGCAGATGCATCAGAATGCGTATATATGTGGTAAAGGTTTATATGGACATACAACTAATAATACTCCAAACTTGCCAGACAGGCATCATATATTTGTCAGGCCTTATAGCAGACATAATGACAGCCTTCACCGAATTAGGACCGTTTTACAGTTTACTCTGTTGTAAACGATGACTTTTTACAAAAAGATGAATATAAAAATGACATATTTACTAGTCCCTAATGTTTGCTTTTGCAATACAATACAGAGCCCAAGATAAAAGGAATATTGTTAATTCTAAACTCCCTGTCTATCATCTCAGTTATTGTTTGTGGTTGGTCATTAGATTGTACTCAATGAGACTCATAACATTGGTTTCGGTAGGAAACATGGCTTATTCGTCCGAATAACATCGATGAACCTTAAGTTAGTAACACTGACTTGCATTTACTTAGGGAAAGATAGTCAAACATTGCAAATACATATTGTTGGCGTAGCTCCAATCATTGAATATTACTTGCTGCTTCTATATAAATTCATAACCATGAGCACCAATGCGGGACATCTAGATATCTTGAGGCTGATACCAGATTTCATGAATCATGGACAAGTGTTCACACCATTATTTATGTATTCCTAGCCTCATAATTCGTCATCGATTATCATTCACTAGATTATGGCTATAAAACAGTATATGTCAATAAATCGCTGAGTCAAACTGGTTATATGATATTCCTTAATTTGGTGTTGGTCGACATTGTAAACAAAACTGGATTAATTGAATATTCATTTGGGGGAATCTAACACATCATATCACAGGAGTTGGTCTTGAGAACCAACAGAGATATTCTTTACATCACATCACTACCCTTTATTTGTTTATGCTCTTTCTCACCGACAACAAATCTGCAACAGGAGACTTTGAAAGAAATGTGAAGGTAAAATAGGGAAAGTCCCATTAAATGAAAGAATAAATATTGAACTGAAAATCATTATGGCAAATGGAAACATTTCTTCTCATGATTATTGTCTGCTTTTGCCACAATGTTTTCATAAGTTATCTGCTTCGGATGTAATATAATGCGTCTGCATGTGGGAAAATGTTAATATATTATTCAATTTCCGAGACGAGAGTTCGTTGTAGCTATGTTGATACCCCCGGTAATGGAACACGTTAACAGACAGATAACATTGACACTTTTCCTTCCAAAATGCTGGATATTCAGTTGTGAAGACGGTACAATATAAGTCCGACGTAAATAACCCTTCCCCAATTACAGGTGTATTTTGACACATCTAAAGCAGACGGCTATTGAAAACATTGTTGTCAAAGGCGTAGTTTCTAAATTCTAATGTTAATGAGAGGGCTCTGATTAGGATTATGTGTCAATTATGCTAGATCTGTCGACATCGTGAATCTATTGTCATACTACATTAACCTATTCCCAAATAGAGGCGCATGCGGACGACTATTTGAAAACATAATTGAAATAGTTTGTAGGTTGTTATTTGGCGATTAAAACTGTTATAGACGATGCACAAACAACATTTGCGACCTAGGCTGACAAACTGAGCTGTATGGATACCCACGATAAGATTAACCTTTAGTCTATGTTACGAAATAAATATAACTATCTGATTTGAACCGTTGTTGTTTGTCAGTGATCAGAGTTAATGGTGCGAATGACATTAGGGGTGTAGACAATGATCAGACAACGTTTTTAAATCAATGTTGATGGTCATGATTAACCCAGACGATTTTAAACACACTTGTTATAGACTAAGTACTTTTGAAATCGTTGTTACTAGTTGAAACAGTCCTGCAAATTTTCCCACAATTTTTCAAATGTGTATCAATAAACTTTTTTTCTGTTTTCAAGATAACGCTTTTTGAATCGAATCATATTGTATTCAAGTAGGCTCTAAACACTGTTCAGAAGACATTTTATATGTGTTAAACAACACAAGTACCAAACCACATGTGACATAATCGGTTTATAATGCGTTCAGAACATCGCGTGTCTTGGTAAAGCAATCTGTAATCCAATCTAGTTTTAGTCTATTTTCGAGTTGACTCTTTTTGTATATTCTGCGTTTGTCCATTAAATCTTTCTGTCGACTATAAATGCGGATGGACGGCATTATTTGTTATTCATAAACTAATTTCTATTCTTATTTTGGAATTGTACTTTCATTTAGAGAGTTTTTTTGTTATAGTTCTT
Organism: Serripes groenlandicus; assembly: GCA_031761405.1. NCBI lineage: Eukaryota > Metazoa > Mollusca > Bivalvia > Cardiida > Cardiidae > Serripes > Serripes groenlandicus. The sequence continues at coordinate 135,197,781 of JASEVX010000001.1, read as the reverse complement.
TGAGTCATCTGCTGCAGATTCGTTGTATGTGGCAAAGGATTATGACAGTTTCTAGTGTTACCACAAATCATGTATTGATTGTTATTTGGCAATAAGTACTATAACAGACGATGCACAGACAACATAATGAGCCGTCCCGCGAGAAAACCAACATTATGGCCTTTTCTTAAGACTGATCTGGGCCGACATATTCCGTCTGAGAGGGTTGATAGAGGTATAGAGTAATGATTCCTGAAACGAAACATCCTTAGGAGGCGAAAAGAGTCTATACGGGTAAATCTGCGCGACATGCTTAGGCTAATCCGGGTCGATACTTTACGCAGAGTCCACAGTGTTGGCTTTCTCGCAGGACGGATCATATGTTTACAACATCGCCAATCTACATTTCATTGTACTTTAAGTTTATTTTCAATTCGATCTTATACAAATCGGGAAACTTATTTGAACAATTTTTGTTTTTAAAGTAAAGTCGTGTTAGAAGATGTTAACAACATCGCCAATATACAATTCTTTGCATTTTAAGTTTATTTACGATTCGTTCCTATACTCCATTGAATATTTCATTTAACTGTTAATCCGGACCATATTATAGACACTTCAGTATTGAAGACTTCTGAAGTACTTTGATGACGATCTCTCATTACGATGGGATTTCTTTAACTGATCCTTGTTTGATGCTTAAGCCTTTTCGACATACATCAAATCTAGATCATTAGACGTTTAAAAAATATAAGCAAGGATATGGGAAAATATATATATTGAGCCGTTCCACGAGAAAACCAACATTAAGGTATCTGTGTAATGTATCGTCCCAGATCAGCCTGCGTAATCCACGCAGGCTATTCCGGGCCGATACATTTCGTCTCAGGATGATATAGGTATAGAGTAATGATTCCTGAAACAGAAAATCCACAGCAGGCGAAAATTGTCTGTCCGGGTTTGCCTGCGTGTCATGCTTAGGCTGACCCAGGTCGATACTTTACGCAGAATCCACACTGTTGGTTTGCTCATGGGACTGCTCAATTAAAGTCAAGGTTTTAATTGGAAACTTTATGATAGAAATAAAAACCTTTTTATTATCAACAATTCTTCTTTTACCCGTGTTTTTACATCGTCTGTCACAGACTCAAATTGAAATAAGTGAACGTTCAATATTTGTAAATTGAAACTAACAACGTGTTAAAAAGACTTTTAAAATAGTAATAAATGACCCCTTACTTTACTGAATTGCCGAAAATTGTATCAACCACATTTCATTTTTCACCACCGGTTAATGAACATTTTAGATGTGAGGAGACTTTGCTAAGAACTATGCCCAGCAAAAAATCATCATCATAAGAATGAATAAATGTATTGCGACCAAAATACACCAGTATTGGACTGGACAGATGAGTGGACTAATCTTGATCTACATTGTCCTGAACTAGTGTTACATTAATGTCATCTATAGTATATTAATCCAATGTTGTTTGTAAATGCACTGAGCGGAATAATGGTCCATCGTGACAAAGGAAAGGATACTTCAGTGAGGTTAAAGGTACCTCATCACTTTGACATTAGAATCCGCACTTTTATGTATCGGAAGAGTAATTGTAATTTGGCATGCAGTATTTGAATATTTATGTTGTTATTCGGTGATAGAGAGAAATAAAACACGATTTTGTAGAAATGATCTTTGAATTGAATAAAGATACGCCCAATTTATATGATTTTAATGGAATTGTACTTCATACAATTAAGACGGGGTTGTTTCAAAATTTCGGATTTCTTTAACAGTTAATCCGGACCATAGTGTAGACACTTCTTTATTGAAGTATTCTGAAGTACTTTGATAACGATATCTCATTGGCGATCGGATTTCTTTAACTAATCATTGTTTGATGCTTAAGCCTTTTCGACGTACATCACATCTAGATCATTAGACGTTTAAAAATATGAGAAATGATATGGGAAAATATACAAATTGAGCCGTTCCACGAGAAAATCAACATTATGGTATCTGCGTATATCTGATATCTCATTGGCAGTCGGATCCATTGATAATTTCGTTTAACAGTTAAAGAGTACCAAGAGTCAAAAAATAAAATTTGACTATCAAAAATATAATGCTTAAATAATAATATACGGAACAAAAACAAAATAAGAAATGTTTTTAAGTATGAACAAATCAATTTTATGTAGTAAAATTACGCTTTCACGAAGTTTTCAAGCGCGAAAAGTGATAAAATACTGACTTCCGTTTGACCGTGATGACGTAGTAATGAGGAAAGGTTTCGATTTCAATAATGGCGGATTAGTAACATAACGGAGCTTAAGATGAAGAATTATACTGTTCGTCGTCTTCTTTCGAAGAAACCAGCGATGAGTCAGCTATTTACAGCGAGACAGATGACCTAGGCAAAGATATAACAGCTGTTGGGATCAGACTTTACCTGTTTGAGCCAGTGAAACGATCTGAAACGAAAAGCGAGTCTGAAGACGAAGCACGACCTGAAATTGTTCGTGATGAATGGTTTGAGCTATTTTCAGTTTAAAAGTATTGATAACATGCGAAAATCAATTAATTTTGGTAAAAAGTTAATTTGAGAAGCAATTCAAACTTTAATTATTTATATCTAGATCTACCTTTAGTTTGATATTTGTTCGTTTTGACAGGGATTTCTTTTTCTTCTCCATTTGATTTTGTTCATAACAAATCCACATACGTCCCTGGTTGAACCATGTAAGAAGACTCTAAAAGTGTATGTTTTATGTCCGATTTTATTTACATTGAAGCATAATACAGTTTGATGAGTTTCTGACAAATAGAAGTTTTTCAAGGTTAAATTATACTGTGTAAAAGTTTGTTTCTTCTTTAACGTGAGTATTGTCACAAAACTTAGCAAGAAAATAAAGTCTGGTTATTTTGCACCATTATGAAAATGATATATCTTAAGGATGCCGTTTGTGTCCCTTGCACGAATGGCGGAAATTAGCCCCTCCGGACATTATTCTTTTCGTCAAAAAGTGTATTGGCGAACATTAGCCCCTTCAAATGCGGACAATACCCCCTTCACCTAATTGATGAACGCCGACACTATCCCCTTCACCTAATATATGAAAGCGGACATTATCCACTTCGTATGTGGACATGATCCCTTTCACAGGATTGCTGAAAGCGGACATTATCCACTTCAACAGACATTAGCTCCTTCGATATAAATAAAGAACATCCATTTAATCTGCACTGGATTAACCCTTTCCCTTTCCCACATTTGCTTACGGATAGATAGTCAGACATTGCAAGTACATATTGCTGGCGTTGCTCCAAACATTGAATATTACTTGCTGCTTCTATATAAATTCATAATCATGAGCACCAATGCGGGACATCTAGATATCTTGAGGCTGTTTCCAGATTTCCTAAATCATGGACAAGTGTTCACACCATTATTTATGTATTCCTAGCGTCGTAATTCGTCCTCGATTGTCATTCACTAGATTATGGCTATAAAACAGTATATGTCAATAAATTACATAGTTTTACGAGCTCACGTATTCTATTTACAAAAATCCGGCCTGATTTAACACAAGAACCAACAAAATTTAATATCCCCAACAATCTTTAATATCTATCAAGGTGGCTTTACAGCATAGTAACCAATCTTTGATAAGTTTTATAACTTCCATTCATTTATTCATAGGAATGGACATGGTCATATTATTTGTATTAAACAAACTTCCAATGAATACCATAACCTGGGAAGGTTCACACGCCAAAATCTTAGACCCAAGTCTGATTTCTCAAAGGGATCGTATTTCATATTTGGGGGTAAATCTGAGCTTTGTTTCCCGAAAATTGATGATTTCGTTGCTCTGATTGGAAGCAAAGGTCAAGGTTCATTAATATTTATGTTAGATTTGACACGTGCTTATAGACGAATAAGTATTTGTCCATCTAGTTACAATTTAGTTGCATTTACATGGAAAAAACATATTTTTTGTGATACTGTCTTACGTTCTTCTGCATTTATTTGTCTACGAGTAACAAATGCATTTTCGTACATGTTATTGAACATTGGATTAGCGGTTCTGAACTATCTGGATGATTTTGGAGGGGTAGAAAATAAAGAACTGGCTAGTTTCGCCTTTTCTACAGTTAGGAGAATTCTTCTCAAAAGATGGCCTTGATGAAGCGCTTGATAAAGCGTGTGAACCTTCCTTGGAATTTTGTTTAATACAAATAATATGACCATGTCCATTCATCTGAAAACATTAAAGGAAGTTATAAAACTTATCAAAGAGTGGTTACAGTGTTATAAAGCCACTTTGAAAGATATTAAAAGATTGTTGGGGAAATTAAATTGTGTTGGTTCTTGTGTTAAATCAGGCCGGATTTTTGTAAATAGAATTTTGAATTGGTTAAGAGAATGTTATGCTTCTAATGTTGAATTCTCCTTTTTATTCAATATTCCAGAGGAAGTCAAAAGAGACTTATACTGGTGGGATAAATTTTTGCCAATTTTTACCGGCATATCATTGATAGATCAAAGGGCTTGGTCAGACCCTGATATGCAGTTCAGTTCTGATAATTGTCTAACAGGATGTGGGGGCTTTTTTGAAAGTCGTTATTTTCATACTATGTTCCAGGAATTTATCTAAGAACAGAATCTTCATATTAGTGCTTTATGTTTATTATTAGTAGTGGTTTGTTTACAATTATGGAGCCCAGTTATGAAAGGTAAAATAATTCAAATGTATTGTTATAATCAAGCTGCTTGTATTGTTATTCATTCTCGGAAATCAAGGTGCCTTTTTCTTCAAAAATGTATTAGAGAAATTTGTTATTTAACAGCTACCCACGATATGATAATCAGGGCCATATATCTTGAGGGATAAAAAACCAGTATAGCTGATAGCCTTTCTAGGTGGCACTTGAATGATAGGTTTAAACAGGATTGTTTTGCTTACTTACAAGCTGATCCAATTTAAAGTTGAGGAAACATTGTTCCGTTGTTCACACCAATGGTAGTTTTGTTATGAGTATAGTATGGTTTTAATTTATTGCAGTATTGTTATGATTTGTTATGATTTGGTATATAATTCATTATTTTTAAAAAGAACTACAAAGTCGGCATTCGCTTCTGGCACCCACAAAAATCTTGTTGTCCAGTGGGAGACTTTTATTATGTTTTGTTTGCATTTCCATCTGTATTTGTTACCGTCTTCAACGTTAACACTTCGTTTATATGCACACTTTCTGTCAAGATCATTCAAATCGGTGGACAGTATCAGGAATTATATTTCCGGAATAAAAACATTGCATTCTCTGGTTGGTTTAGATATTAGTCATTTTTCTGATTTTATTTTATCTCTTACTTTAAGAGAATTGGCTAGGTTAAATACTGATACTCCTAAACGGCTAGAACCTATTACCTTAACAATATTACTAGATATCCACCAACAGTTAGATTTTTTTAACAAAGAAAACATTGTATATTGGTGTTTATTTTTATTTGCCTTTTTTCTTGTAGCACGCAAGTCAAATTTAGTTCCAACTTCTCAGCAAGATATTTTAGATAAAAGGTTTCTCCATATTGAAGATATCATGGATCACGATAATTCTTTGTTGGTCAAGTTTGACTATTTAAAAACAATTCAATTCGGTGAAAAATCAGTATTAACGGCTTTAATTAGTCTGATAGATAAGAGATTGTGTCCTGTGTTAGCCTATAGGAAATTATTTAGTTTAGAATTAACTCACTGCCGTGGGGCTTTATTCACCTTACCAGATGGGAGGTGTGTCACATATGTTTTACTTCAAAAGAAATTGCGTAATTGCATTGCTAATTTAAATCTAAATCTTGCAGAATTTTCTACACATTCCTTTAGACGTGGTTTTGCTACTTTACCTTTTCAATCGAATATACCAACTGAATTAATTCAATTCCTAGGTGCATATAAATGTTATTTAGAACTAACTTGGAAAGATAAATTATCAATCTTACAGAATATGTTTGAAAACATCTGATTATTTTTCTTGCAGTCATTCAAGTCATTATTTTGTGTGATTCCATTGCAAAACACGTCGAAGGAATTAGAAATACAACAGTGCATCCTTTTCCCGGTATAAACATTTCGAGGTTGACAAGACGAGTAGAAAAATACCCAGAATTACTTTCGTCTAAATTCGTTATTTTACATGTGGGCACGAACGATATTTGCAATTCTTCTGTGTCCCATATGATTAGTGCCTTCAACAATTTGATCACTGTTACGAAGAGTCTATCTGAAGCGAAAATCATAGTGTCTAGCATTCTTCCTAGACCGCTGGACCATGCAACTCTTGGGGATAAAGTCAAATTAGCAAATAGTGGTCTAAAACAATTGTTTATCTCTAGGAAGATTCAATTTATACATTCTTTTAGACCATTTTTTAAACACGGCAAACCGCTAAGAGAACTTTTTGCCTTTAGAGATGGTGGTTTGCATTTAAATTTTGAAGGTACTAGGCTTTTGAGACTCTTTTTTATTAACATAATTTGGGAGTTGTTTGATTACGGTGTTTGTTTATATTTGTTTGATCAGCTGTTTAGCTATATTTGCTAATGTGCAGTTTCTAACTATGCGATAAAATTATATCTAGTTGTTTGGTTGTTTCTTTTTAAAGAGGATAGTTACCTCTTTGAAGATTACTTCGGGGCCCTCTTTAATGAAGGTATCTTACTTCATTGGAGGTTATTTTCGGTGGTAGTGGTATCTGACGCTTCTCCGGAAAGGGGAAGGGGGTGGTTTTCCTAGATCTTCTTTTTGGCATAGGATTTTGTATGCTTTCATTTATTATATTATTTTTAGTTGTGCTTTTTTTTCCAAACCTTTTGTTTGTATGCTTATTTTCATTGTTGCTTATGTTAGGGGAGGCTTCTTTTGTGGGATTAACTTTGTGCGGGCATGTGATTATTTCTTATATATATATTCATTGTCATAATTGTATATTTATTGATCTTGTGCAAGCTTATTGTTAAAATGTGTTTGATGCCCCGCTTACTTGTGATTTGTTAATTGGGTGTTATTATTTATTTATATATATATATATCTATTTCGTGTAAGACTGACTGGCTTAACCTATCATCCATAAAACGTCACACCTGAACTATGTTTGTGTTTTGTCCTTCTTGTTTCGTCGCTAATTCGCTGAGTCAAACTGGTTAAATGATATTCCTTAATTTGGTGTTGGTCGACATTGTAAACAAAACTGGATTAAATGAATAATCATTTGGTGAATCTAACACATCATATCCCAGAAGTTGGTCTTGAGAACCAACTAAGAGATATTTTGATTAGCACATCACTACCCTTTATTTGTTTATGCTCTTTCTCACCGACAACAAATCTGCAACAGGAGACTTCGAAAAAAAATGTGAAGGTAAAATAGGGAAAATCTCATTAAATGAAAGAATAAATATTGAACTGAAAATCATTATGGCAAAAGTAAACATTTCTCATGAGCATTGTCTGCGTTTTCCACAATGTTTTCATAAGTTATCTGCTTCGGATGTGATACAATGCGTCTGCATGTGGGAAAATGTTAATATATTATTCAATTCCCGAGACGAGAGTTCGTTGCAGCCATTTTGATACCCCGGTAATGGAACACATTCACAGACAGATAACATTGACTCTTTTCCTTCCGAAATGCTGGATATTCAGTTGTGAAGACGGTACAATATAAGTCCAATGTAAATAACCCTTCCCCAATTACAGGTGTATTTTGACACATCTAAAGCAGACGGCTATTGAAAACACTGTTGTCAAAGGCGTAGTTTCTAATGTTAATGAGTGCCCTCTGCTTACGATTATGTGTCCATTATGCTAGATCTGTCGACATCATGAATCTATTGTCATACTACATTAACCTTTTCCCAAATAAAGGCGCATGTGGACGACTATGCTGCATCCGATATTTGAAAACATTATTGAAATAGTTTGTTGATTGTTATTTGGCGACTAAAACTGTTATAGACGATGCACAAACAACATTTGCGACATAGGCTGACAAACTGAGCTGCATGGAAACCCACGATTAGATTAACATTTAGTCTATGTTACGAAATAAATATAATTATCTGATTTGAACCGTTGTTGTTTGTCAGTGATCAGAGTTAATATTGCGAATGACATTAGGGGTGTAGACAATGATCAGACAACGTTTGTAAATCAATGTGGATGGTCATGATTAACCCAGACGATTTTAAACACACTTGTTATAGACTAAGTACTTTTGAAATCGTTGTTACTAGTTGAAACAGTCCTGCAAATTTTCCCACAATTTTTCTACTGTGTATCAATAAACCTTTTTCTGTTTTCAAGATAACGCTTTTTGAACCGAATCATATTTTATTCAAGTAGGCTCTAAACAATGTTCAGAAGACATTTCAATTTCATATGTGTTATACAACACAAGTACTAAACCACATGTGACATAATGGTTTAGAATGTGTTCAGAACATCGCGTGTCTTGGTAAAGCAATCTGTAATCCAATCTAGTTTTAGTCTATTTTCGAGTTGACTCTATTCGTATATTATGCGTTTGTCCATTAAATCTTTTTGTTGACTATTAATGCGGATGGACGGCATTATTTGTAATTCATAAACTAATTTCTATTCTTATTTTGGAATTGCTTTTTTATTTAGAGAGGTTTTTTTTAATAGTTCTTTGAGTCATCTGCTGCAGATTCGTTGTATGTGGCAAAGGATTATGACAGTTTCTAGTGTTACCACAAATCATGTGGTGATTGTTATTTGGCAATACGTACTATAACAGACGATGCACAGACAACATATGAGCCGTCCCGCGAGAAAACCAACATTATGGCCTTTTCTTAAGACTGATCTGGGCCGACATGTTCCGTCTGAGAGGGGGATAGAGGTATGGAGTAGTGATTCCTGAAACAAAACATCCTTAGGAGGTGAAAAGGGTCTATCCGGGTAAACCTGCGCGACATGCTTAGGCTAATCCGGATCGATACTTTACGCAGAGTCCACAGTGTTGGCTTTCTCGCAGGACGGAGCATATGTTTATAACATCGCCAATCTACAATTCATTGTACTTTAAAAAAATTTTGGATTCGATCTTATACTCCATTGAATCTTTCTTTTAACGATACATCCAGATTGACGACATTTAAGACCTTTCTAACGTTACCACAAAGTATGAAATTATGTTGATACTTATTTGGCTATTAGTATCATGACAGACGATGCACCCACAACATATGGGATAAGAGCTCACAACAGGGACTTCATTGAAACGAAAATTCAATTACCCTTTACTCTATGATAATAAAATCGGGAATCTTATTTGAACATTTATTGTTTTTACAGTATAGTCGTGTTAGAAGATGTTTACAACATCGCCAATATACAATTCTTTGCATTTTAAGTTTATTTACGCTTCGCTATTATACTCCATTGAATATTTCTTTTTAAATATTAATCCGGACCATATTGTAGACACTTCTGTATTGAAGAATTCTGAAGTACTTTGATGACGATCTCTCATTGGCGATCGGATTTCCTTAACTGATCCTTGGTTGATGCTTAAGCCTTTTCGACTAACATCAAATCTAGATCATTAGACATTTAAAAATATGAGCAAGGATATGGCAAAATATACAAATTGAGCCGTTCCACGAGAAAACCAACATTATGGTATCTGCGTATATCTGATATCTCAATGGTAGTTGGGATCCATTGATTATTTCTGCTAACAGGTAAAGAGTACCAAGAGTCAAAAAATAAAATTTGACTATCAAAAATATAATGCTTGAATAATAACGTACGGAACAACACAAAAATAAGAAATGTTTTTAAGTATGAACAAACAATTTTGTTGAGTAAAATTACGCTTTCACCAAAATGTTCGAGTGCGAAAAGTGATAATATACTGACTTCCGGTTTACCGTGATGACGTAGTAATGAAGAAAGGTTTCGATTTCAAATTATGGCGGATTAGTAACATAACGGAGCTTGATATGAAGAATTATACTGCTCGTCGTCTTCTTTCGAAGAAAACAGCGACGAATCAGTTATTTACAGCGAGACAGATGACCTAGGCAAAGATCTAACACCTTTTGGGATCAGACCATACTAGTTTGAGCCAGTGAAACGATCTTAATCGAAAAGCGAGTTTGAAGACGAAGCAGGCCTGAAATTGTTCATAATGAATGGTTCGTGCTATTTTCAGTTTCAAATTATTGATAACATGCGAAAATCAATTAATTTTGGTAAAAGTTAATTTGAGAAGCAATTCAAACTTTAATTATTTATATCTAGATCTACTATTAGTTTGATTTCTGTTCGTTTTGACAGGGATTTTTTTGTCTAATCCATTTGATTTTGTTTATAACAAATCCACATACGTCCCTGGTTGAACCATGTAAGAAGACTCTAAAGGTGTATGTTTTATGTCCGATTTTATTTACATTGAAGCATGATACAGTTTGATGACTTTCTGACAAATAGAATTTTTTCAAGGGTAAATTATACTGTGTAAAAGTTAGTTTTTTCTTTAACTTGAGTATCGTCACAAAGCTTAGCAAGAAAAATAAAGTATGGTTATTTTGAACCATTATAAAAATGATATATCTTAAGGATGCAGTTTGTGTCCCTTACACGAATGGCGGACAATCGCCCCTCCGGACATTATTCTTTCGTCGAAAAGTGCATACGCGGACTTTAACCCCTTCAAATGCGGACATTATCCCCTTTACCTAATACATGAAAGCGGACATTATCCCCTTTACCTAATACATGAAAGCGGACATTATCCCCTTCGTATGTGGACATAATCCCTTGCTCAGGATTGCTGAAAGCGGACATTATCTCCTTCAACAGACATTAGCTCCTTCGATATAAATAAAGAACATCCATTTAATCTGCCCTGGATTAACCCTTGTCCTTTTCCAAATCCACGATACCCAAGACGACATTGATTACATCAAGGCAATAGGATGGAAAGTCCTTATTCTAATTAGTGAACACAGTAGAAAAAGTTGTTAGTAAAGTAGATATTGCTAAATTTGAGCAATAACTCTTTCTGTCTCAATACTTTTTTAAGTCCTCTGCTAAAAGCATTTTGATATTTTTTTCTCGCAATGAACATTATCGAATGGTAAAGACAAAAAAAGAACAATAACAACTAATCACATTTGTACAATATATTTTATTTTCATATATTAATTAAATATTGAGAAGCAAGTATATTTCTTCGAATAAGCACAATGAATAGCACATACGATAACATAAACACAAGGAAAGAACACAGCAAAAGCTATTTTACTTCATCTATATTTACATTATTAAGTTACTTCGAAAGTCTAATGTTAGAATCAATAGTGTTCTGTTTTCAAATGTACTGGCTACACACTGTGTGAGGAGTTTCTTGATGTTTGACTACCGAACGTTTACACCTCTGCGTGAACATCTGGCCCATCTGATGTCTGAGAATGTCTGCTTCTATTATCGTCGCATCCTTCTCAAGGCACCACTGAATAACAGCCCTAAGTGAGGGATTCTTGTGGCCAACCAAGCTACTGAAACCACTATTCCAACCCTCACAGGCATTGTTAGTTCGCTATTGACCCGTCAAGGTGGCAAGGTGAACGTTCCAAGTCTGAAGTTTGAATATTGATTCACATTGTAGACACTTATGTATTGAAGACGTCTGAAGAACTTTGATGACGATCTCTAATTGGCGATCGGAATTCTTTAACTGTTTATCCGGACAATATTGTAGACACTTCTGTATTGACGACTTCTGAAGTACTTTGATGACGATCGCATATTGGCAATCGGATTTCTTTAACTGTTAATCCGGACCATATTGTAGACACTTCTGTATTGAAGACTTCTGAAGTACTTTGATGACGATCTCTCATCGGAGAATATATAAATTGAGCCGTTCCACGAGAAAACCCAACATTAAGGTATCTGTGTAATGTATCGTCCCAGATCAGCTATTCCGGGCCGATACATTTCGCCTCAGGAGGATACAGGTATAGCGTAATGATTCCTGAAACAGAAAATCCACAGGAGGCGAAAAGTGTCGGTCCGTGTTAGCCTGCGTGTCATTCTTAGGCTGATTCAGGTCGATACTTTACACGGAGTCCACACTGTTGGTTTTCTCATGGGACGTCTCAATTAAAGTAAAGGATGTAATTGGAAACTTTATGGTAGAAATAAAAACCTTTTTATTATCAACCATTCTTCTTTTTCCCGTGTTTTCAAAAATCGCCTATCGCAGATGTGTCAAAACGCATAAAGAGAAAGACTCAAATTGAAATAAATGAACGTTCAATATTTGAAAATTGAAACTAACAACGTGTCAAAAATACTTTTTAAATAGTAATAAACGACCCCTTACTTTACTGAATTGCCGAAAACTGTTTAAACCATATTTCATTTGTCATCACCGGTTAATGAACATTTATGTGAGAAGACTTTGCTAAGAAATATGCCCAGCAAAATCATCATCATAAGAATAAATAAGTGTATTGCGACCAAAATACACCATTATTGGACTGGACAGATGAGTGGACTAATCTTGATCTACATTGTCCGGAACTAGTGTTAAATTAATGTCATCTATAGTATATTAATCCAATGTTGTTTGCAAATGCACTAAGCGGAATAATGGTCCATCGTGACAAAGGAAAGGATACTTCAGTGAGGTTAAAGGTACCTCATCACTTTGACATTAGAATCCGCACTTTTATGTATCGGAAGAGTAATTGTAATTTGGCATGCAGTATTTGAATATTTATGTTGTTATTCGGTGAAAGAGAGAGATAAAACACGATTTTGGGGAAATGATTTTTGAATTGAATAAAAGATACACCCAATTTATATAATTTAATGGAATTTTACTTTATACATTTAAGACGGGGTTGTTTCAAAATTTCTGATTTCCAGCTGCTTAAATTACAATCGGTAGCGTGAGTCCTAAAATACCTTCATAGTTATGCTACACGTGTGCTTACAGTAGCCTATACGCAAATCAAATTACGACCACTCTCCTGTACCTGTATCTTGATTGATGCATTTGGTAACGTCAGCTAACGTAAACTTTGCCGGTTTGTCTAAACGAACTGTCGCATTCAGCTCATTATACAAACTATTTGTTATTGTTATATTTGTTTGTATTGTTATGTTTGTGTGTATTTTCAGAATCCTGGTACGGATGGACGATAACATAATCCGCCATAACTCACACGAGTCCACCTTCGTCATCGAGTTAAAATGTACTAACGAGGATCAAGATCACGACCTGATATTAACGGAAATCGAGCCAAGCTAATGATACTACATCAATACAAACAGTGTATACTTATAGTGCTAGCAAAACATGGTGCTTTCCATTCATGAACATCTATATCTTCTACAACTATTCAACGCAAGCAGCTAATGGTTTTTGTATGCTATAATATTCAACAAAGTAAATGAATCTATAAACAGAACGGATGTAGCTTCATGAGCGGTTCGTTTATTCAATTTGTTGCCAATTTTCTGTCCAATTACTGACACTGTGACTAGCATCATTCATCTACTACAAATGGACGTAAAGTTCTAAATGCGAAGGAAGCCAGTTTGCTGATAAGATTTGTGTGAAGTACTTGTGTGAAAAAGCCAGTAAACACAGGGGTATGTGAACTAACCGCAGTGATTAAACGTAAATACTGTTGAAAAAGACAGAGGCTATCACAACAGTGACATTACAGCTACTTAAAATGTACAGTGTTTTCTATGTTTACCGAACGAAAAAGGCGTAAAACTGCGACATTCGCACGTTGGGTAACAGAGGCTATCTCAACAGTAATATTACAGCTACTCAAAATGTACATGCACTATCCATCAGATGTAATTTCGCACATTAACCACACACAAATTATGTCTTATCTATTATTCGTCATAACGTTATTCGTTAAACTGTTGTTCTTAATATGTTGACGCTCCATACATGGATGCACGTGACTTAGGGTGAGTGAAGACGTGTTTACGTGAACTCGGATAAATTTAATTCTCGAATTTAGACATCAAGTGACTTTATACTTCTTGCAAACTGCTTGGATACTCTATGGATACTATCTAAAACATATAGTTTATACCTTTGGGAATAAATGGGAGCCAAAAGCAAGAAAAGAAACAATAAACGGAAAAAAAAGCAGTGAAACCGACTCGGACAAAGAAAACAAAAGACCCGCCATCAATATCGGAGCGTCCATGTCGCATGAAGGAGATATTGCCTGTTGCCAAACTGTAAGTAAACATTTGAATCAAACAAACACTGTATTATATGGCCAAGATTCATCAGATATCAACATCAACTTTAACCAATCAGTTTTCGCTTCACCCAAAACATAAACTTATCCAGATATTGTAATAATGGACTCGCCTAAATTAACGGTCGCGTCCCTTGACAGGCCCAATCTTTGAAACCATATACCGATCAAGATGTCATGAGCTGTTTACGTCGCATCGGGTCTAAAATAACGTGGATTGAAAAGAAACTGTCGAAACTTGACATAGTCGAGAAAAAAGTGTGCAGTCTTGAAAAAGATGTAAAACAGATGTGGGTACGTTGGGAGGACATGAATAAGAATATGAACGAGAAAATCATTAAAGCAGATGAACGTGTAGATAGTGTGGAATTTGCTTTGAGCGTAACCCGTGATAATATATCTACCTTAGATGTCGAAAACAAACAACTCAAAAACTCTGTTGTTTATCTCCAATCTCAAAGTATGGGAAATAACCTTATTTTCTGCCACATACCTGAAACCACCAACGAACGAAACAACGAAACGGAAGGAAAATTGAGATCATTCATGGTTCATAAATTAGAATTGGCTCAAGAATTTGTCGACCAGATCAAATTAGATAGAGTGCACAGAATGCGTTCAACCAAACAAGGCGTGTTTCGCAGAATTGTTGCTTGATTCAATGTGTTTACCGACAGGGAAAACGTTCGAAAGCAAAGGGTTAACTTGAGCAACACTGATTTCTACGTGAATGAGCAATTCCAGCCTGAAGAAGTAGCTAAAATAAAAAGTATCATCCCACAGTTAAAGAAAGCCAAAATTGAAAACCGCAAGGCTTGGATCAGCTATGATACTCTTTATATCGACGGAAAACCTGTGAAAGCAGAGTAGGACTGGTCTACGAGTGGTGTTAAGGTCATCGCGTGGAACAGTAATGGACTATCCCCATCCAAATACGAAGATGCGGACTTTCGCAACATTCTAACACAAAATTACATAATCTTCCTACTGTAACAGAATCCTGGACCGACACAACTAGCAATTTTCCCCTTCCTGGGTATACCGAATTTAACTTCTACAAAATATTTAGGCATAAACGAGCAAGGCGCAACAACGGTAGTATATATGTTTATGTTAAAGACAGTATTAAAGGTGGTGTAACGATTGTTAGAAATCATTATGACACTATGATATGGCTAAAACTAGACAAACACTTTTTTAATAATGAAGAAGAAACGTTTATTTCAGGTGTGTATTTATGGTCAGACGAGTCGCCAGCATGTTAAATTATTGATGCAGATTTATTTGAAACTCTACACAATGTTTTCCATTACGAGTCACCAGGCAGAATTTTCATAATTGGCGATGTTAATGGAAGGGTTTCGATAAAGAGTGACTACGTTATGTGCGATAGAGTAATACACAGCATTGATGAGGATTATATACCAGACAATGCATTGCCTAGAATATCGCAAGATAATGTATCAAATTGTCAAGGTTTAAAGCTTTTAGACTTATGCGAGTGTACTTCATGCTATAGGTGCAGAGACATACGCTAGTGGTAAAGGAAGGAGTGTTATTGATTACTTATTGTTGCGAGAGAAAGATTTTGGCTGTATAAGCGATGTTTGTATACACAGTTTTAACATTTTCAGCGACCATGCCCCTTTAACGTACACTACAATTTCTAAAAATAGGTCTGCATTAAGTGATCAGTACTCATACCAGCACGAGTTTATCAAGTGGGACGCACGACAATCAGATATTTTTAGAAGGGGTATAATTTTCGATTTGCCACTGTTCAATACATCTCAAATAGATCGCAACAATCCTAATTGCGCGGAAGAACTGATCTCATGATTTACCGATATAATGCGTAAAACTGCATATACATCTTTTAAGAAAGAAATCTTGATAAACGAGTCGCGTCATGATAAAAATGCCAAAACGAATAAATGGTTTGATGACGAATGCTACAATATAAAAGAGATTTATAAAAATGCCCTACGACTATACAGCTATCAAAAACGTACGAAAACAGGAAAACTCTGGCGGATAAAAAGCGTTTGTATAAATAAAACATAATTATGAAAAAAAAGAAAACATAAATATGAAGAAACCAAAAAGCTAGTAAATTTGCGCAAATCTAACCCAAGGGCGTTCTGGCAGCATTTTAAACCGAAACGTAAAACAGAAACAAGTATTTCACCCGATGATTTTAATTCATATTTTTCAGATTTATTTTCTAATATAGAAGCAACCCTTTAGACGACGTCGAAGAATTTAATGATTGTCACGCTTTCAGCAATGCTGACGCGAATTTCACAGAGTTGAATAATTTGATCTCTATACAAGAAGTTGAGAAAGCAATTAAGTCTCTAAATACAAATGAAAGCTGCATCTTATGATAACCTTATTAACGAGTACTTCGATGCAAGTGAACTTTGAGAAGTTGTATAATCAAACATAACCTTATTAACGAGTACTTCGATGCCAGTGAATTTGAGAAGTTGTATAAGCAAACTATTCGCCAGTATCCTTACTACACGAATTTCAGAATGGTTCGAATCACACAACGTATTATCAGATGCGCAGTTCGGTTTTAGAAAATGCAAATCCACAACCGATGCGGTTTTCATCTTAAAATGTATTATTGACAGAATTTTAGACACCAAGCAAAAACTGTTTTGTGCATTTATAGACTTAAAAAAGGCCTTCGATTGAGTTTATCGAAACGCTCTTTGGTCAAAAGTATACAAAATTGGAATAAAGGGAAACAAGTTAAGGGTTATTAGCTCAATGTTTGCAAATGTGAAGGCTGCTGTCAAATTCAAAGGATCGAAGACTGACTATTTTGATATCATGGTAGGGCTCAAAAAAGGCGAGCTTACGTTCTCAATACTTTTCTCTCTTTTCATAGAAGATTTGGAACTATGTTTGCAAGACAGAAACAATTGCGGGCTCACGCTAGACGATATTACCCTAATTTTGCTACTTTTCGATGACGATATGGTTCTTTTAAGTTATAACCAACAGGATCTTCAACTTTCTTTGGACCGCCTTAATATATATTGCCAAACGTGGAGCCTATCAGTTAATACTGAGACAACTAAAATAATTGTCTTTCGAAAACGAGGTAAAACTCCGATAAATTACAGTTGGTACTATAACGGCAAAGTATTGGATATTGTCAATGATTTCAATTACTTATGCGTTTTTTTAATTATAACGCTTCCTTTATTTTGAACCAACAGTATATTTCTGGCAAAGCTCTTAAAGCCATGTACGTTCTTGATATCCATCTTCGGAAATTCGAGTTTACTCCAAAGGAAGCACTGCACCTCTTCGATACATTAATTGGTTCAATATTGAACTAAGGATGTCAGATTTGGGGTGTTACAAAATCAAAATCTCTCGAAAGAATCCATTTAAAATTCCTAATTTTTCGGGATCAAATTGTCAATACTAGGCAGGTATCCGCTTTTTATCAGCAGATACGTTGCCATCACAAACTATTGGTTTAAACTACTGGCGAGTGACAATATCATATTAAGAAATGTGTACAATAAATTATTAGAAGATTGCAATAGTGGGTGTAATAATTGGCTTTCCGATGTCAAAATTATTTTATGTAATACTGGATTCTTACATGTGTGGGAAAATCCATGGAATGTTGACCACAAACAATTTCCAAAAGTATTCAAACAGCGACTTACTGATAACTACATACAAACTTGGGCGTCAGACATGGAAGCAAAAATAATACTGACCCTCTATAAAGCTGTCAAAACAGAACTTAATTATGGACCATATCTGGACTATATACGTAATAAAACAATTAGGACATACATGTCAAAAATACGTTTATCGTCACACAATTTAAGAATTGAAACAGACAGATATGGTCCAAATCATCGATAGACACTTAAGAAAATGTAACAGTTGTAACACTGCAGAGATCGAAGACGAATATCATTTCATTTTAGTTTGTAAACAATACTCAGACATTATAATTAAATACATAAAAAAATACTATTATAATAATCCAAGTATGTTTAAATTATCTAAATTACTCGATTAAAAAAAAAAAAAAAAAATATTAAACTTATGCTATTATATGAAGGAAGCCTTCTCACAGAGATTTTTTTTTTTTAATACTATAGAAAACGAAATGGTTCTACGATTATAGAAAAATCCATGCTGGCTGGAGCATAAATGCCACATGTCACATTTTGAAAAATACATGTTTCTAAAATACAATAATTTGTGTGTAAAGTACATGTAAAACATCAACCGTATATCAACGTTGCAATATGGGATACATTTGGGTGGATATTTGTAGTCCAATTGTGCCAATCATGAGATTAAGTACAAATATACACCCAAACCACTGACGAGATTACACTATATTATGTTGACATTATTTTGAAGTATAAATAAGGTTTTATATGTAATGGTATCTTGCAATATACAATTATGGACTTTTCAGCTATTATATATGATGTGATATGCACCAAAAAAATGATTATCGCCTCGGTCAATAATTATTTTTTTGGTACATATCAACATCATGTATAACAGCTGAAAAGCCCATAACTGTTTTATTATATAACTCTCAATTTATCATATTGTTTTGATATTGAGCAAACAGAGGACCACTCAAGGAACATTTCTGTACAGTTTGAGTTATATTGACCAAGCAGTTTAGGAGGAGATATTTTTAAAATGTTGAAACCGGACAGCAAAGAATCATGAAAGCTCACCATGAGCACTTTATCATATAGTGAGCTGAACAAATATTGGCACCAGATATTCATTTTCCATTTTGACAGTTATTGTCGTTTGGAAACACAGGAAATTATCAAGTCAAACGCTTGATTGCATTTAATCATGATCATCCGAACGAGCTTCGGAAGTTTCCGTGGTCATTTGGAACGCGCCTCGGAAAATTCCGTAGCTTACGGATAAAGGCGAAGGATATTAATAGGCGGCTCATGGGATTCCCCGGTCTTCCCCTGTTACTATTTATAACATTGATGCATATCAGAAAAAACCGGTGCCTATCGCAAGATATTTTTTCCAGAAAGTTACTTTTAAGCCACTGAAAAAGAGTCTATTTATAGGTTATATAATAACATGTAATGTCTACCTCTTGCTATACGCTATATACACCAAGAGTCGTCTGTAAAGAATTGTCGCTCCTTACAATGAAAGCCCAAATATCTACTACCATGCACTTTTAAACAAAATGACATTTCAACTAGTGCGTCTGTGCAAGGCGACCAATACATCCTTTTATAATGGTAACAGCTTGTACATACAAGCGCTTGCGTATGTTAGCAAACCAGCCTATTCAGATAAACAGAGAAAGAGATATTTGGTTGCTAACCTCTTTTATCAGATTAATATTTATATCATAACCCGAGTTATAATCATGTTTATATGTGAGTGTTCAGATATCTTTAAAATAACTGTTAGCGAAGGTACTGTAGGAACCACCTAGGACATGAATAAAATCACACACGTTCAGAGAATTGACAATACTTGTCTGTAAAATAACTGCCAAATACAGGTATAAAAGTATATAGAATTGAGTCACGTCTGGAGTAAAGGGATAGTAATGCACCGGTGTAAACGCATAGTATCAATAGAGCCTTCACTTTCTGCCAGCATTGTAGCCATCGTTGTACCTTCTGATCGAAAGCTATAAATGTAACCTTAACTGAACCCAGGTACCTTAATAGAATGCAAGAAAGTTCAATGGATGCGGTATCAATTCAATTAGCGCACATCACCAAATTAGTCGTTCCTCGAAAAAAAAAATATATATGGACTCCGCGTAGTCTATCGACGCAGATCAGCCTGCGCAGTCCGCGCAGGCTAAACTGGGCCGCCACATTCCGTCTCTGGAAGATAGATATATAGAATATTGATTCCTGAGACAAAAAATCCACATCAGGCGAAAAGTATCTGTCCGGGTTAGCCTGCGCGGCATGCTTAGACGGATCCGGGTCGAAGTTTTACGCAAGAGTCCACAATGTTGGTTTTCTCGAGGGACGGCTCAAATGCTGGTATGCTTACTCTAATACTGGGTCGGTTACCCTGTTGTACTATGAGCGACATACAACGGATATAGTCACGTGAATACGGAAGCTCACACTGTCCTCGTGAAGAGAATGCAACAACATTATGTATGGTAAAACAATATGCATAAACTATCTGCAAACTTCCCAAATACATACACTATAATTAATGTACTCAATACCAATTTGAACTAGATAGAGTCACCAAGGCAATGTGTTCGCTTCTCCAATACGGATCGGTTTTCAAGTTGAACGGTGTTCTGTCGCGTGATGATAGGGACTCCCTGAGTGAGCCGTAGCTTGGAATATTTTGGGAATTTTATAGATATAATGGACCTTTTGTGTTTAAAAAGAAAATATATGCTGTCTTCATTTTAAATTAACTCGGGTTGTTTATGGTGTGGTACTTTTATTTTAGATTTCGCACTTTTCTTCATAATTCTTAAATTAATATCTACTCTAATAAAACTTCTCCAATTTTCACAATTTTCACAATGGTTTATCTTTCGAAGATGAGTGGAAAAGTGAGATATGTGTTGTAACACGTATTTACCGGAATCGCTAGTGGGATTTAAAAGTTATAATTTTGATTAATTTGTATTTGAGACTCTTTCAAAATTAATTCAGTTATATATCGAGGGCTTAGCGTTAAACGGTTGTAACTCAAATTGGTATTTTTTAACCAAGGTTATATAAGCGTTAACTTATTTTTCTTGGTAAACAATGGAAATTTAGGTGCCATTACTCGTTCAATGGCACCTTAATTTGCATTGTTTACAAAGGGGTCAAAATTGCCCTAAACCAGGGTTTTCAAAATAAGTCTTTAGTTACAACCGTTTCACGTAAAGCCCCTCGATATGGACGTTTCTTCAATATCTATCAGCGATTTCAGCGATATGGATACATTGAACCTGTCGCAAATAAAAATAAAACCCGTTAAACATAGGGAATATAATTTGCAGTAGCCATAACTAGCTATGTATTTTACTACGAGACGCATGGAAAATTGATACCTCGCGAGTAGACACTTAAAAACTAGGTATCGCTTCTGCTACATTATTTTTATTTTATTTTATACCAAGTATAAATTTCAAAACAGAATAACGAAATAACACAACTTTCAAACAATATTAAATTGGCTTTTTTTTTTTGCAGAGCGTCGCTCAATTAATAATATCTAACTTTTTAATTCTGATTTTAAATATTTTTTTCCCGATACACTCCCTTTAATTTACTCATTGCAAACCATCGTGA
Organism: Serripes groenlandicus; assembly: GCA_031761405.1. Taxonomy (NCBI): domain Eukaryota; kingdom Metazoa; phylum Mollusca; class Bivalvia; order Cardiida; family Cardiidae; genus Serripes; species Serripes groenlandicus. The sequence goes on along the minus strand of JASEVX010000001.1, from coordinate 135,176,147 downwards.
ACGTGTCATAAGTCATCGTATAAGTTAAGTGCCGCCTTCCTTCGGGAAGTTTGAAAATAGATTTCGTAGAAGTGCAGGCCTATCTGGTTCTCGTTCGTAGCACATATTTATGTTATGCCACAACTAATGCATGCCAATTTGAACTAGAAATGAATTGCCATGAAAACATAACCAGATCTTGTACAGAGAGTATTGATTTGACCCGTTCATTACAAGATTCAACCTAAATGAATTTAAAAACCTATTTCTTTTAGGGTCATCGTCTCTATGATTTGGTGAAATGAAACCGCCTGTATCAGAAACACGGGATGGAACACAGGAAGAGGTGAGACCAGGAATGGGTAGACATAAGTATCTGCTTATTCATGCTATCTGATCCATTGGCAGATTGTGTATCAGATACATCACGTGCCTAGATCTAATTTATAAACAGTACAGAACCAGAGAAAACTGCTGCACGGATGCGCACTTTTAAGTCGTTTGCTTTTAAAGGTCCATTGGAAAAAGATTAGGAAAAAAAGAAATTGTTCGTTTCAATATTTTCAAATAACGAACGATATACTCCTTCGTGAATGGACGCACACTTAACGTTTTCGAGAATATTCGTGATTGGCAAGAATTGGTGCAAATACTGGTTGCTAGTTAGTTAATATAAACTTCATTAAATAAAATGTAATTTAATCAAGAGTTTTAGATAAACATGTTTCTATCCTTTCCATTCCTTTCATGCATATGAAACGATGTTACCTAACAAGCAGCTAGATTTGCATGATTGCCTGTAGAAATGAATGGATCCTTTAATTCATTTATAATCTTCACTTATTAGTCAAGTGCTGTTCGTGTAAATTGAAAACATTAGATAACATATATTGAAAATATGTAGAAATAATGGCACTATTGATACGTCTTATAGCAAAGCAGGACGCATAGTTAGAAAAGGTTGGATAACTCGTTAAAACCTGTTTCTTTCTTTCAAACAATATTTTCAAATTTATTTAAACAGAGACGTTAAGCGTGGTAAAATGGGTTAACAAATCAAGTAGCCTTGAACAGTGGGAAATAACTACAAATAAGTTATTTTTCCTCTTAAATATTAAGAAAAAGAAGCTCTAATTAGAATGTGTGTTCCAATATAATTACCTTTTATCATTTCCCACAAACAACAAATCTGCAGCAGACGATTTTTGAAATATGTAGACAACAAAACGGCAAATATCTTTGAATGAAGGTATAAACATTCTTGTTGAAAACATTTGGTGACAAATGTCGAAATTACTCATCATGGGAAATTACAACTTTTGTCACAATGTTTACAACATTGTCTGCTGCAGATGCATCATAACGCGTCTAAATGAGGGAAATGGTTTATCTCATGGCAACAACAATCTCAAAAGATCACTTTTGGTGCTCACCAAGTGTTTTTAAATTTCGATATTGCACGGAAACAAAAATCTCAATAAACAAGTCGTAATGCAAATATAGTTGTAGGATTGGTTGAAGAGAAGCACGAGATAAATTTGTGTTTAAGTAGAAGGAGTTTTTGGTGAATGAAAGCATGGAATAAATATAATTGTTTGTCTGGATGCAAGATCAATGTATGTATTACCATTCGTGAACGCCAACAGTAACCATTTACCTCGTAGCAAGTGTAATCATGAACTATCACTTTTGGTGCTTACTCAGTGAAATTATACTACTATATTGCATGGACACAAAGAGTCTCTCTCTCTGTCTCTCAATATATAAGCCGTTATGCAATTCTAGCTGTAGGATTGTTTTAAGAGAAACAGGATAACTCAGAACAAACAACCCTTAAACTTGAGGAACATTTAATCCAAGGCGAAACTGCATGTAGTTTATATTGATAAATGGAAACATCGCCCCTAAACGAAGGATACTTCTGTATTAAAACCGAAATATATTGGTGTTAAAGTCTTCATTCTAATATATTACTAAACCTTTTTAAACTTATTTTCTCTGTGAGTGTTTGATAAGTTGCGATGATAAGCTTAGTTAATATCCTACCAAAGGAGTGTATTGATTTTCATTTATTTCTAGGATTCTCGTCGGAAGTAAAATCCACACAGTTAAAATAGCTAGGAATAGGAAAACGCCTTTCCGTCAAGTGTCATAGCATCGAATCAGTGCAATGATTTAACACTGATATCCGTCAAGTGTTATGACATCGAATCAGTGTAATAATTTAACAGTGATATCCTTCAAGTGTTATAACATCGATTAAGTGCAAAGATTTAACAGTGAAATAAACCTTATAAAGAAGTGGAGTGTTAACATTTAGCCGAACACGATGGCCTGTGACATGAACGACACTTCTTGCCAGCACAGCAATGTCAAGGACGTTGTGACTGGTTACAATACCAGTAGACAGAATGTTCCGTTTGACTACTATGAGTATATGCACTATGATTACGAGGCGGACCCGGACAATGTTCCCATAGAGGAGCTCATACCCGTGTCCATAGTGTATGGGTTAACTCTCCTTTTCGGACTCGTGGGCAATACACTTGTCATCGTATCCGTGGCCAAGTTTAAGAAAATGCAGAATGTGACCAACATGTTTTTACTGAGCCTGGCCTCCGCCGATCTATTACTGGTAGTAATTTGCGTACCGGTCAAGGTAGGTGCTATACCGTTTTATTCCATGCATGAGTGCTTGAGAACATGTACGCGCTGGTATTTTTTAATGATTGATTGATTGTTTGTTTTTTTACGATGCTTTCAACAATATTTCGTTTATATAACGGCGCTTCTTTTTGGTAAGTTAACAGTACTACTGGTCCATTTATCCTGACACCAGACAGTCAATCGCAATGCTAACCCCGCAACCCTAAGCGCCAAGGAGGCATTTCTGAACAGTGTAGATTAAGATCACAGTGTCCACCTGTGCGGGTTAATCAGAACTGGCACCCGTTGACAGAATATTTTTAGCTTACTTAAGTAATATGTGAACTGTGTTAATAAAAATGCCAACCCATAGATATCCAAACATTGCTATATTATGTAAACAAAATTAGATGATCCCAGCAGACATACATACGCAACAGAAGTTAGGAATGTATTGTTTTAAATAGCTATGTTTCGGATACATCTGGATTTCGCAGGATATTGGAAATATAAATATGTTTATCTCAGAATTCAAAACAAGGCTTAAAGATTCTTTACAACAAGATTGACATAACGCTCTAAGTAATTCTAGTAAAACACAGTACTATATGCAATTTAAATCACTTTTAAACGTAGAACGTTATTTAACTATTGTTATATCTTTTTACCGTAGGAGAGCATTTGCAAAATTTCGGTGCTCGGTTCATAAACTAAATATTGAAGTAGGCAGACCTCATAATGCTCCGAAAGAAGAGAGGATTTGCACTTATTGTCTGGAAAATTTCGCAATCGTTGTAATTGAGGATGAATTTCATGTTTTACTCTTTTGCAAACGCTATGAGAAATTCAGGAAAATTTATATAGGTGATATGAAGATTAAAACAACCGACGTATTCATTAGATTAATGTCTTGTTGCGACAGATCAAATTTATTCAATATATGTAAATTAGTGCACAAAATATTGATGATGAGAAATGAAGAGTCTAAACTTAGCGTTTAGCATTCATATTTTCTGATCTTTATCTACACTAGTTGCTATTCATGTTTTATATTTATGATACATAGCAACTACAGTAAAGTAATCTACAAATGTTTGTATTTTGTTGGGGGTAAACCTATACACTGTTTACATTACAATACATTGATCGTTATACTTTGAATCTTGAATTTTGAAAACATCTAGTCAAAAATGTTTATGCACTATTTATGTTCCATTGTTTCCATATAATACTGTTTTATACATTTCCATATATTCTGACAAGGGACAGGTAACCGGACTAGTAAGGGAAAATGATAAGCCAGAAATTAAATTGAAGTTGAAATTGGGCATTTTAAGATTTAAAATGCCTTAAATTTTAATTTTAATTCATAATAAAATATATGAATTATAAAACATTTTTCCATATCTGGGCGAAACAACCGCCAGACATGAAAAATAAAAATATAAATGAAATAAAAACATAGATAGTAACATATAATGTAATATATGGAGGTGGAATAGGGAGGTGGTGGTTAAAAAACAGAATTCCTTCTTCACAACGTAATTTTGTTTAAAACAAAGGAAGTCTGCTCTCCGAGAAAGGAGGTAGCTGACTAGCCGCTCCGGGCACCCCCACCAGCGATTGGCCGACACCCGTCGCATTACGTCATATTACGTAATACGTTGCAGCAATGTCATCGTGCATCATCACGTGACTCGCAGGTGGCCAGGACCGCCAGTCTACCCCCCACTCAGTTGGGAGTAACCGCTCCAGATAAAAACGGGTCCCCAATACCATAAATACTTTTATGCATGCATAAAATCTATTTATGTTCCATTGTTTCCATATAATACTGTTTTATACATTTCCATATATTCTGACAAGGGACAGGTAACCGGACTAGTAAGGGAAAATGATAAGCCAGAAATTAAATTGAAGTTGAAATTGGGCATTTTAAGATTTAAAATGCCTTAAATTTTAATTTTAATTCATAATAAAATATATGAATTATAAAACATTTTTCCATATCTGGGCGAAACAACCGCCACAGTGAAACGACCGCCAAGCCCAGATGAGGTGAGCTTCTTGTCAGGAGATAAGGACATTTTACATAAAATTATAAAAACAAACAAATTATGAAATCCTACAAAATACATTTTTGTAATAGTCCATGTGAAATACATCCGAATTAAATTTTGTTTGAATGACCTTAACCAACATATTAAACAAGGCGTGAGACATGACTATTATCTCAGATAACACAATTAATTATGTGATGGGGAGAAACAGCTAGTTTGCATAATAAATGGTGATAGATAAATGAGTCCACGTTTTATTCAGTTGAGACATTTAACATGCCAAGATGCTTATTAGTTTTTAATTTAAGCATAAAACTATAATGTGATGTCGTACTTCAAATGAGAAGTATTGCTCAAAAAGTTCACCTATAAGCTAGTACCACTGCCTCAGACAGTTGGTACAAAACTGGCAATGAATTGAATTGAAAATCAGTTTCAGCCCATCAAACAACATTGGTTAAATTGACATTGGTATAACACAAACATATCTAATTAAGTAATCCATGTACACGCAAAAACTGAACTGAACTCGCCGCCTCAGTCAGTCGAGTCCAACACAAATTCATGGTTGTACATATGTGATGGCAAAGATGACTCTTTGAGAAAACCAGCTGCAGTCCCTCAAACAATATTGGTTTAGGTGAATAATGGCATCATTAAAAATCATCTAATGCAGTAACTCATGTACACACCAGAACTGAACTATGCTCGCCGCCTCAGTCAGTCGAGCTCCAGAACAAATTCACGGTTATACATGCCTTACTGTAAGTTAACTATAAAATTTGGAGGAGACCAGTCTCCTTACATAAAAAAAAAAAAAAATACTGGTAAAAGGTGAATAATAGCATAATTTAACTATCTAGTGAAGTAACTATTGTATACCCAGAACTGAACTATACCCGCCGCCTCAGTCAGTCGAGTTTAAGAACGAATTCATGGTTTATACATTTCTTAGAAAACACAACTGTAACTAAGATTTAAGATAAACATATATACAAAAAGTACACAATCATATTTCTCCAAATGTGATATTTTGTAAAAGTAGATTGAACTGTGCTGCTTAAGACAGTCAGAGGAGTGGGTTTTCATTAAATTGGTATGATCTAACAGTGTTTCCTGTAATGAATCAATAGAGTATCATTGTTTGCTTGAAGCAGGTGCATGTAAAGGATTCGGACGAATATATTTCAAGAAAGCCGATGACTTCCACCTGCCTAGCTTTTTAAGTTGCTCATTTGACACATTTGTACTGTGTGCATATGTAGCACCGCCTATCCTCAGTGAATGAGCTGTGTATCGAACAGGGTCTAAATTACAAGATAATACACATCTTCGGAGCATGGTTCTAAAACCAGTAGCTGTTATTGGACAGAGACAAGCATAACGAAACAACGGGCCCTGTGTTGTTGAAGAGCTGTAAATTTTGTAAAGAGCTTTTACTGGACATAAAGATTTTAATGGATTGCACTGTAGTGGCACCGTAGCCATGTTGCCCTGAGAATGTTTGTATGACGTTAAGTGTAACAGAAGTAGGTGTGGTTTTGAACCCAGAAACTGTACTTGCACATTCTGGCAGAGAAGTGCATGTTGAGGACTTGACCTCGTTACTGCAATTTCGCTGACTCTGAGAAGACCAAAAAACGCAGCTAGAAACATGGCTTTGAAAACACTGCGGATATATAGATCCTCGCAATGTTGTGGTAATGCTTGAATCAGCTTTTGCAAAATATCTAAAGTAATTGGTAACCTTTTGTCAGGGGAGGAGTTGCGTCGAAGACCGTGAAGGATTTTTTGTATCAGAAAGGCCTCCCCGGGATTAGGATATCCCCTAATGTTATGAATGTATGCTATGGCAGACAAATATGTGGTTATTGTAGAAGATTTAAGACCCTTGCGATGACACACAGCTATGAACTGGGCTAGTTTTTCAACAGAGACTGGCAAAATCGACTCAGATGTATGAAATGTCATGTGAAATATTTGATAATGTTTAAGGGCATTTCGATAAGCGTTGATAGTGGCTGGTGCTAACGAATCCTGAAGCAACCGGCCTACATCAAAATTTATATTTGCTGAAGCAAGTCGATTGGTACGTCTGTTGGAAGATTGTCCATCTGGGGTGCTAAACGTTTGAACTGCCCCATCTGAAAACGTGAAAGTAGGTCTGGCAAAATATTTTCTTTTCCTGGGATATGTTTAGCCCGGAGAAGGATATTCAAAGTCATACATGCTATTACCATACGGCGTACTAGGGCCATAACCATTGGTTCTTTAGTCGTTTGTTTATTAATTATTTGAACCACCGCCATGTTATCAGAATGTATGACTAAACATCTATTTTGAAAGTGTTTCCCCCATACTTCTAAAGCTACTACTATTGGAAAGTATTCTTTAAAAGTGATGTTTAAAGGAGCCACAGCAACTGACCACTTGCCATTGAACCACTTACTGCCAAAAATTGCCCCAAATCCTATTGCCCCAGATGCATCTGTGTGCAAATGCAACATGTCACTCGTAACCCAACGTCTGTCAAGCAGTAGTTGTCTACCATTGAAATGTTGCAAGAACATAAGCCATGCTGAAATATCTTTGCGACTCTCTTTATTCAGAGTGATATGGTGATTTGGGTTTGTAACTTTACAAGTTAAGTCGGTTAGACGGCGCATGAAAGAACGGCCAGGGACAACCACCTGGCAGCAGAAATTCAGAAGACCCAGCATTGACTGTAGCTCCCTTAATTTTATTGTACGTTTGTTCTTGTACAGGGCTAAAAGGGATTGCAACTTTACCAATTTGTCATCTGGCAAGCGAGCCTCCATAGTAATTGAATCAAGTTCTAAACCCATGAAAGTTATAGTATTGCATGGATACACAGTTTTTTCCTGTTTTATAGGTATCCCAATATTGGAACAGAATAATAAAAATTCTGTTAAATTTTTGTGACATGTATTTTTAGGGCCTAAAATTAGGAAATCGTCCAAAATGTGGACCATATGCTTGATGTTTAAATGTGTTGCAGCTATCCAGTGGATAGCTGTACTGAATTTTTCAAATATTGCACATGAGCTTGATGCACCCATGGGAAGGCATGCATCAAAATAATATTTATTAAGAAACGTGAAACCTAGCAGTTCATGATCAAGTGGGTGTATGGGAATGAGGCGAAAGGCACTATCGATATCTGTTTTGGCCATGAATGTCCCTTGACCACAAAGAACCAACTGAGATACTGCATCATCAAAAGAGGAATAATGGACAGATGAAAAGATTGGATCAATAAAATCATTTACCGACTGGCCTTTTGGGTAGCTAAGATGGTGAATCAGTCGGTACTGTCCTGGTACTTTTTTGGGAACTAAACCTATCGGACTTAATTTCATGTCAGGGAATGGAGAATGATCAAAGGGACCCCGAATACGATCAGTTTGCAATTCAGTCTGAAGTTTTTCTGAGACAGCATGTGGCATTTCAACACAAGATTTCAGGTTGGAACAGGATGAAGGAGATCTAGCGCCCATGTAACCTAGCCTGAAACCAGTCTGAAAACCTTTGATTAAATAATGAGAATCGGGATAACCCATTAAGAAGGGAGTTAATTTATTGATTTTTATTGGTGTAACGATATGTCTATTTAGCAGGTCGGATAGTGGTTCTGCTGGCAATAGGGGAGGGAGAGCTGGTTGCAATATTGGTAATGGATCTGTCCCTGGGCTTGTTGGGACATGCGATTGCAGAGTGTTGGCCCCGGCAGAAACCACATATGTGGGGATGTCTGCACATACTGATGTTGCAGGTCCCTCTTTTATTGAAGGCCCAGCATGTGTTTTCCAGGAATTTCTGGCGCTTATTATTCTGTCCCCCTTTTTGTTGTACCCGAAAGGGCCGTGGTTGCGTAGAGCTTTGCATGGGACTAGCCTGTGTAGAGGCCAACAGCCAGAATTCCATGTGTAACCTATCCCATGGGTGGGGAATAGTCTGACGCAGCATCCTGAACTGAGTGTCATAGAACACGAAAGCTGCGCCAGGCCGACGTTGAGATAGATCACGTATTATCTCCCCGTATTTCATTAGTGTGGACGTCTCAAAGGGAAAACGCACGGCATACACAGAGACAAACCGCAAAAAGGCAGTTGTCCATGATTCAATCGAAGTTATTTTCTTCGTCTTTTGCGACGGAACCAGACTAATATTAGCCTCTGCATCAACCTGTAGTTGAAACTTTGAATTGCCCTGCGGTATTGAATCCGAGGGCAACAACAAAGAAAAATCCACAAATTTGTTTTGAAAGATTTTCTGTTGAATGGAGGCAGATATTTGTGAATTGATAGGCGTTGATACAGGGGTTACATATGTTGGATACCCTATACCTAAGAGGCTGTCTGTATGTGAGGACAACACATTCGGAAATGACATGTTGACATCCTCATCATCCGCTTCATCTTCGGCTGCAGACGTTTGCACTGGCACATTTCTGTCAGATATGTTAATGTTCTGTGATCCATGCATACAAGATTGTGTATGGATGTCTGGCGATGTGACGTTTAAAAGTCGATGACTGCTTGGTCCAGGTAACTCTGGATGAATGTCCATCATGTAATTTGGCTCCTGTAAGGTTTGTGTACCTGTCCCTTTTGTGGCCCGTTTAACAGTGGCCCTTTTCTTGGCCGGTTTAGGCTGTACAGCAGTAGCTGTCCTCTTTTTTGCCGGCATCTAAATGAAATTTTTAACCATGATTTAATATGAGTAACATTTAAATGTATCGGCCAACAGATTATGCATAGATCACTTTGTAAACCACCTAAAGACAAACATTTAGGCAGTAACTCAGTTCAGACAGGCGTTGGTGATTTCCATATGTTGGGAATTACTGAACAAAGCCGTCTTCAAAACCTGGCATAAAGAGGGCAATGTTTCACTAATTCAGGTAATTAAATGCCCGAGCAGGCTAAGAAAGTCTAAAATTTCTTGTTGCTGATGCTGCAAGCTTTGCAATGCTGTTTATAACATTAGAAACCTGCTTGCCAGAGACAGTGCAGGCTTACAGCGGAAATGGTTATAAATAAGTAAATGAAAGGCAGAACCCTGCATAAATGAAAAGCAGAACCCTGCTTAACAAAATATAAAAGGCAGAACCCCGCCATAATGCAGACCCTGCATAAATAAAAAGCAGAACCCTGCTAAAAATAAGGCAAACCTTGCCTGCTGCTGCAGACCCTGCATGCAGCATAAATGAAAAGCAGACCCTGCTTAACAAAATATAAAAGGCAGAACCCTGCCGTAATGCAGACCCTGCATAAATAAAAAGCAGAAACCTGCTCAAAAAAGGGGCAAACATTGCCTGCTGCAGAACCCTGCTTAGAATTGTAAATAAAGGATTAACATAGCCGTACAATTGCACCTTTTCTTAAAAAGGTTAAAAGCAGAACCCTGCTTAAAAAATGGTACATTTGATATTTATAAATATGTATAATGGAGAATTATGTTGCTGAGATCAGGCAACTAATTAAAGTGGAACACCATTTGCAATTCCATAAAAATGAATGGGAGCAAGTAACAGAAACAAATCAAAATTTGTGTTTGAACAAACAATGTGTAAGCTTTAAAGCTCAATTCATGGTAAACTTCATGCAATGTTCATGAGATGTTTGATTGTTGAAGTATGGAAAGACTTGTGCCATTTCCAAATTGAAAATAATTAATTTGGATATACAGAAATGTTAAGTCACATTGAAAAATGATATTCTAATAAATAATACATATCTTGCGTTAGAACAAGTTGTTCAATACAGCAATCACGGCTGCTCTGATATTGTTGAAGAGCTTGAATTGACCATCATTTGTCAAATGTGTACCATCCCTGGCAAAGACTGTCTGCTTTGCGACTGTTGACCAAAAACCTGTGAAGCGCCACAATCTAGACTGTGTAGGATATTTGGCCTCCAGGAACCGAGATATCAGTTGATTTGTGGCGTCAACTCTGCAGTTGAACCATTCGAGATCGACCGGATATCGTGTAAAAACGGCTGGCGCTCGGTGAAGAATCTGACCGACTATAACATACTGTACTCTGTGTTTCGTCACAAGTTTTCCCACTAAAGTCACAATGTCACTAGCAACATCAGAAGGTGTGTTAAATTCCGAATAAATGTCATTTGTCCCAATCATAAGCACTACAATATCAGGAGCAAAATCTTCGATCACATCTAAATGTTCGTGTAACGTGTTTATTTTTGCACCTGGAAATCCTGAGTACTGCACAAGCACTGATTGTCGTAGACCCAGATCATATCGTATGTTAGTAGAGTCCGAAATAAAACGCTTGAGGCGATGCACAAAAGAGTGTCCAAAAACATGAATCTTCACAGCCGCCATTTCTTCTAAAGTTCTTAGATTCCAATGTAAACCGTCCTGCCAGGGATGTTTGAAAAACACAAATTACGAGGAATTAATTAATATTCCTAACAAAATACGTACTGTAACGTTGATTGTCACTTGTGTAGAACAAATAAATGTTAAAATCCAATCACGAAAGTGACAATAAATGGCATTAATTAAATGCAAAAGTATTAAAAAACAGAATTCCTTCTTCACAACGTAATTTTGTTTAAAACAAAGGAAGTCTGCTCTCCGAGAAAGGAGGTAGCTGACTAGCCGCTCCGGGCACCCCCACCAGCGATTGGCCGACACCCGTCGCATTACGTCATATTACGTAATACGTTGCAGCAATGTCATCGTGCATCATCACGTGACTCGCAGGTGGCCAGGACCGCCAGTCTACCCCCCACTCAGTTGGGAGTAACCGCTCCAGATAAAAACGGGTCCCCAATACCATAAATACTTTTATGCATGCATAAAATCTATAAATGGAATTGGCATCAATTCTCCAATATATGCTTCATATTTCCGTTAGCTTCAACATCGGTTTAATCTGTTCACTACACCTTTTCCTATCTATGGTATATATTTTGTAATATAACATTTAGGGGTTAATACAAATAACTGTATTTTGTGGGGAAAAAAATATATATGTATTTTTTATATTATGGGCCGGTGGCCTAAATATTTTAAATAAAAATATTTGAATTTGAATTTGTGTAAAACTTGTTCACGCTGTGGTTGCACATGCTGATCTGGATCTATACTGTTCTCAATCACCAATTTGTACCTTTTCCCACTTGCTCAATTATTTGTTGTGTGTTTCCTCGCGGTGTTGCTTATCGATTTACATGTGCTAAACACAAAGTGTAGCTTAACACTGGTCAGTCAACCAGGGCTTTATAGTAAAGTGTTCTGTTACCGTGGAATTTCTTGCAAACGGTGCACATGTATCCAAACTAACTCCTGATGCCATTTCTTTTAATCGCACAGGGCTTTAAAGGTCTTGCTGTGTTTCTAGCATCCTATATAAATGGCGTGTCAAACCGAGAGATCAACATTTTGGGATTCAGTGTGAGGGGATAGATGAATTTTACATAAATAGATAGATATATACATAGTTTTTCGTCATACGACATAAGTATTTTGAAAATATATTGCATGCACATACCAGATTCGCGCAATCACTCGCTCGCACACACACAAACACACACACACACACACACACACACACACACACACACACACACACTCACCCACACCCACACCCACACACCCACACACCCACACACACTTATACATATGATAACTCGGGTTCAACACTACGTACATGTGTATATGCTTGAATAATATAGATGTTTTCTGCCTGCCACGAGGCAATTAGTCTTGTCAATAATTAAGTGAATAAGACGCGGATAATTGCAACCCATATCCGACTGTAAATCTTAAACAACGGGATTTGAAGTGATAAGTGTACCTCAACTTTCTCTTTACCACATACAATATGGGCAAACATGTGAAATAACCCACTCTTTGAAATAACGTAGTTTTGACGTCAAAACGTACGTTTTTTGCGACAATGACAGTGTTGTTAAAGAAATCACCATGACTTTCTCGTTTGAAGTGGTATTTGGAAAGAGTTAACACCAGACCGAAGAGAATAAAATTACCAACTTAGTGATGTTATTTCCATACAACTGCTAATTCATTCATTCATTCTCTTTATTTCCTCCGTTCGGAGATTAATTGAATACATTCATTATATCAACTGTTAACAACAAGTAATTGAACTAGTTTCTATACATAAAATGATATGGAAATTGAAGATCAATCTTACATTATAGTACTCAGATTGCAAATAGTCACAATATGTATATATGCATATATTTACACACACACATATATACACATACATATACATATACATAGTTATACACACATACACACATATACCCACGTATTCACACATACACAGAAACATTGTGTTGTCTAAAATGGGCCGTTGAAACATTTGTATGCGAATAATATAGCTTCGCAGCGAAAGTAATACTCTGAATCAGTGGTAACTGATGTAGGGCTTGCACCTAAAACCATCATCAAAAACGTTTCACTGGTCGCAAGCATTAGCTCAGTATATACTTCATGGCCAATATTGGTGTATATGCCACTAAGAAATAATCGTTTCTTATCATATGTTGCGCTACATTCTGTTATTCTATGTTTGATAACATCTAAATGTATACGGCCACACAGATCACATGACGAAGGTTTTTCTGAAGCAACAGTCACCCACAATTTAGCCATAAAGGCTATTTTATGTGCAGCTATTCTTGTACCATAGATATTATACAGGTTGCAGGCTGTGATTGATGTATGCAATCGACTGAACCTGACGAAATCAGTCGATTGCATCCTCATTAACCACTCATTTGTTTCTAACTGGTCAACAGCATTATTGATACATTGCTTCCATACTGGTTTATGTGGCAGTAAGCAACCGTCATTTACATACATATTCATAAGAAAATTCAAGTTGTATTTATTCAACAATGAACATATATCTGGAACGTAAACACGTATTGATTTTGTCGGGTTATATACGAATTGCATAAATTTTCTCATGAAAACCTTTTTGCAAAGAGAGCTATTCTCAAGGCTCAAGATTTTGTGCAGGAATATTAACTTCTTTTTATCAATCAATGATGTGATTCGCTTAATTCCAAGCATTGATTGGCACATATCAGACCTTGTTCTGATATTAAATCCCTGAATAGTTTTTACAATAAAATGTTGCAAACGGTTGAGCTTGAGTACGTCGCAACTTGTTATATTACTCCATAGCTCACACCCATACAAAGCTATTGGGATAATGATTGTGCTATACAGCTTAACAGAAGTTAATGGATTTTATGCATTAGGTCTCATACCAAGATCAGCCATTGCATAAAAGGCATTTTTTGCTTTCTGACAGCGTTCTGAAATGCGACTTGTTAATTTTAGAGATCCATCCTGTCGAATTCCGAGATGTACAACACTGTCAATTTCATGAATGTAGGATTCTCCCAGTAAAAACTTGACAGGGGCATTTTTCTTTTTGTTATTGTTAAATACAACGACATTGGATTTCTTGCAATTTACTTCGAATTTCCATCTAAAGGAATACCTGTACACAATGTCAAGCAAATTTTGGAGATACATAGGCGTTAATGCAATTACAGATAAATCATCAGCAAACGCAGGATTCCCACATTTAGCATGGATTGGCGAATAGAGACGTAGGCTATACTCTGAATTTTCAAGTTCTTTAAATAAGTCATTTATAAAGATAAGATAATAAAATGTGGAAGCGACCCCTCCCTGACGTACGCCGCGTTTTACCGGGACTGGGAGTGATTTATTGCCATTTGCCATGACAAAGCAATTCAAGTTTGTATAGGAATCCCTTATTATCCTCCATACTTTTCCAACTATTCCTAGATTATGGAGTTTATAAAATAGCGCATTGTGCCATACGCTATCAAATGCACATTTAAAGTCAATGAAAGCCACGAATGCTTTACTATGTAGATCCGCGAGTTCGTTAATAGTTTCCTGTAGACAAAACGCGGCTGTAATACAACTTAGCCCTTTTTGAAACCCTTGTTGCTGTGGAGATGGAAATATGGTTGTATTACATAATAATAAAGAATGCATTCTATCTACCAATATCTTCTCAAAGATTTTGCAGAATGACGGTATCAGTGAAATTGGCCTATAGCTGGTAGGGTCATTTTTTGGCTTTCCGGAGCCTTTGTAGATCGGTACTATGTAACTATTACGCCAGGAGTCGGGTGTACTTTCAAAGCGTAGAATAGAGTTAAAGAGCTCTACCAAGGCATGCACTATTGGTGTTTATACGATCGAGGTTATGCTATTGAATAGGTATAGGGTTTACGGAGTTGACCTAGTCAGTACATGAAATGGTGTACCATTATACCACCATAAACTGCATGGTATGGGGTTAAGTTATTGAGTAACGACGTTTAATCCGTTGCGCTATATATAGCACAAGGCTTTGAGGTTCCTGCGTTAAGGTTCTGCGATGCTATCTAGTTATCAAAAAACGAAAATGTATACGGAAAAGTGCATTATAATTTTGTGCAGAACGTAATTTGTGTGTATCTTGTTGAACTTGTTAAAAACGTTAACCTAGTCTGTACATAACATGATGTACCATTATACCTTGTGGTATGGGGTTAGGTTATTGAGTAACGACGTTTATTCCGTGTCGCTATATTAAGCACAAGGCTTTGAGGTTCTGCGAGGCTAGTTATTAAAAAATGAAAATGTATACGGAAAAGTGCATGATATAATTTTGTGCAGGACATAATTGTTGTGTATCTTGTTGAAATTGGTACAATTTTTTATTTAATCTGTAAACTGATCAATTGTATAAATGATTATTATAAATTATTGGGTGTGTTACTTACCCACTACGGAAATATAGGGGGTCTGTAGGATTAATAGGGGCGAGGCTATTGGGTTTGTTACTGACCCACTACGGAAATATAGGGGGTCTGTAGGATTAATAGGGGGCGAGGCGATAGCCGAGTCCCCCTATTCATCCTACAGACCCCCTATATTTCCGTAGTGGGTCAGTAACAAATACAATAATGTATTTATTTCGTCGAACACTTTAAACTGAACTATACTGTAACTTGTTGATATGTGTTGGTAGCATAATATGACGTCATGAGTAAAAGATCTATCAATATTGATTAAAGAATTGGAATAGATATATTATTTAAAACAATACACCGGTTCAACATGAACATTTATTTCAATTCATTTCATCTCTTTACTGTGTAACTGGTAACATTTGAGAGCCACTTTACGAAAACCCTTTGAACTGACTTTTTTTACTTTACTCACCCTCTATGGAATGTACTCATCCCCTATAGAAATATAGGGGGTCTGCACCGTTTGAAGGATTTTGTTCTCCGTAAGGCATTTGCAATCGCGTGTCGCTTATCTCTGTGTTTATATGACGTCTCTGCGAAAACCAACCTATGAACTGACTTTTTTACTTTACTCACCCCCTATAGAAATATAGGGGGTCTGCACGTGACACGCTTTAACTAATGAAATTGCTAGAATTTCGTGGGAGGCAAAATAAATAGTTATATAATGCACGCTGAGCTTTAACATGTGCATTACAGAAATAATTCAGTTAAGGGAGTGCTCCTACTAACGTACAGTATATAGGTGGAAATTACCTGTCATACAAATTACTAAATTGTCAACCCATTTATTTTTTTAAAATTGGCGACATTGTTTATTTAAGTATGATGAAGATATAAATAAATGAATACAACACTACAAATCAGTTTCAAGTACATTCGTCTTTATCAGATGTAAAAATACATGTAGGACTAGCTCTTATTTTACCAAGAAAGATATCTAACCGGCAAAATAGACCTCTATTTGATCGAAAAACATTCCTAAATTACTATTCGAAGTGAAAGTGTATGTATATTTTACAATGGCATTGCAAAAATTAAGAAACAGTATGTTACAGCATTTTTTGTTGAAATGCGACAGAACAGAGACATATAAATACATGTATTTATATGTCTCTTGAGAGAACTATGAAAGAAAAGTATATATCAGTATTGTTTAAAGGATGAGACCAACTACAATACTGTCATTACGGTATCTATAGATGTTATCGTGTATTAATGAGTATCTAAAGAGGCAATGGAACTTTGATCTTTCCTGGTAAAGTCGTTCTCGGATTTTGGACGTAACGAAGGGCCTCTAGCGGTAAAAACGACATATACGCATGCGCGGTCATCGGAGAGCGGGGTTTGACACCATTTCGGTACGCTTTTGGATATCGTCTTCCCTCAAATCAACTTTACAAATGTATGTTCGCAGGACAAGGCATTACAGTAAGTAATATTCCAAGATATAGTTTACTAATCTTAAACATTTCGAAAGAATTATCCCAGCAAGACTGTTCTATGCCGCAAGCATCGTATAAATGTTCTCACTCGTTTTGTTGTTCAACTTCCAATGTTCAGCGTCAGATTTTATTTAAATGTCTGTAAACTGATCTGAATGAAAGAATAAACTAACTGTTCTAAAAAATCCATTCAATTATTATACTAAAATGTCAATGAATGCAGCCACCGGATGCATTTGCTTGTTAATATCTTGAACAACCTTAGCCGTTCCAGTCTGTGTAAATTTGTCATAAGTTCGGATGGAAGAAATACCGACGAAATGTGCCCTTCATCATTTCAAATCCTCTCAAAATTTGATTATGAAATTAATTATATGAAATGTTATAATTAAAGTAACATAAGAGGGGACTTTCACAACATAATTAATTAACAGCATACTTGGCTACGTTCATTCCCCTGGAATGTGATATCTAGGCCAAGTTTCAATATAGATCATGTCGGGTCAAAAACTAGGTCACTACTACACTAGGCCAAATTGAAGGAAAATCTTGTTTACACTCTGGAAGCTGTGTTTTTACCGTGAACATGTTGAAACTTTACTTATCTAACTTTGAATATGGGTCTGTTCAGGTCAAAAACTAGGTCACTAGGCCATACTGTTGAAATATTTTATTAACAGAATAACACTTATAGAGATCTCATTTCTCACTTGAGCAGCTTGAAACTTTATCAGAAAGTTTCTCTGGATGATATCTAGGCCAAGTACGAATATGGGTCATATCAGGTCAAAAACTAGGTCACTAGGCCACATTGAAGAACAATCTTGTTAACACTCTGGAAGCTGCATTTTTGGCTTGAGCATGTTGAAACTTTGTTAGAATATTTGTCTTGATGATATCTAGGATAATTTTGAATATGGGTCTGGTCAAAAACTAGGTCACTAGGCCAAATTGTAGAACAATCTTGTTAACAGTATAGAGATCGCATTTTTTACTTGAGCAGCTAGACATTTTTTCAGAAAGTTTATCGTGATAATATCTAGGCCTAGTTTGAATATGGGTCAAGTGGAGTCCAAAAATAGGGCACTAGGTCAAATTGAAGGAAAATCTTGTAACACTCCGTAAGGTGCATTTTTGACTTGAGCATATTGAAACTTTGTCTTGATGATATCTACAGTAGGCATAATTTCATTTACATTTGTGTTGAGAATTATTAACACTTCTTTGTAACAAACAGTTTAAAATCAATAAGCTTTGTCAGAAAATGCTTCCAGTCAACAAACATTGCCGCCAGGCAAAACCCTCATATTGCCATTGGCCCTGAAAGAGTCTTAAATAGCCCATTCTCAGGTGAGCGATCCTGGGCATCATGGTCCTCTTGTTAAACATTTTAATCCTTATTTTCAAACATGTTTCTAAGACGAGAAAACGTGACATATTGTAACCATGTTACTTTAACCCTTTCCTTCATATAGATGCTTTCTGAAGCAGACAGCTTTTTAAACGTGGCAAAAGAAGTGAGCCATTTCTCCTTTTGCTACAATGTTTTCCACTTTTAGTCATAGGTTATCCATTCAATTATTGAGATTTTCTATGTTTTGACAAAATAGTTTCAAAGTCGTCTGCTGCAGAATTATTGTATGAGGGAAAGGGTAAAGTGTCTGTGATGACATAGCATTTAACCCTTTCCCTTATGTAGACACTTTCTGACGCCTCTGCAGCAGACGGCTTTTTGAAAACATAGTGACAAAAGAAGAAATTGCACAAAACGTGCAATTTATCCTTTTGCCACAATGTTTTTCACTTTTTGTCATAGGTTATCCATTCAATTATGGAGATTTTCTATTTTTTGACAAAATACGTTCAAAGTCGTCTGCTGCAGAATTGCCGTATGAGGGAAAGGGTTAATAAACTGTATGTTGAAAGAAAATCTAAAACAGGTTTTCTAGTAAAATATGTAAGTTTTTGTTAGTGAGGGGTCAGGGTATTTAGGAATTTGTTATTATTATGACTAACATATATAATGTGACATACTTTCGGCGATTACTGATTGTGTTTGAAAGGTATGGTATTGTGCGCAACATCAAATTGCCGGTTTTGTGATAACATGAAATTCATAGAACTGATTATACCCAGTCCCATAATCCAACTCACAAACACAGGTACATGTCGTGTTACATCCATATACCTGTATAAACCATATATAAAGAGTGTGTTCTGTTTACAAGTTCAGTGGACCAAACAATACATGTTTTCTGAGTCATTGGACTAATAATTTTCACAATATTACATACGTCTTTAAAAGTCGCTAAATCATCAGTACTGTACAAATAACTAAACATTGGTCAACAATACACCTGTCAATAATACATTTGGGATAACTTCCGTGACACAGTCTGTATTTTCTATCGACAACATGTCACTTCTGAGTAAACTACATGCAATTCAATAATGGTAAATTGACTGTGTTATGATGTTTATGTTAGGATGATAGTACAGTCATTGAATGCCTACACGTATTAAAGTACTCTTTACAAATAACTTTCCGATCTTCTTTAACATTCTGACTGTGAAAAGCATCATTTGTATTCCACCAATTGGCTAACAGTATATGGAAGCAGTCAGTTGCTTGGAAAGTCTGTTTTGTAGAATACTGGTTTGAGAAAGCAAGGATTTCTACATGAGTAGGTACGGTAAACTGGCTGTAATGATATGCCAGAAAACTTGTTGAAAAAACAGCATTAAACCCCAATCAATAATCAACATTTTGAATATTACGGATACAATTAAATAAATAAAAGTGGACGTTCAAAATTAATAGAATGACCCCAAACATTGATGGCATGAGGTGCATTGTCTGTAAGTGTTGATGAAAAACCCTTTGGTAAGATATCTTTGATCTGGTCAGACTTGCTTTTAATTTTGTTATTGAAATTGTGTTCAGGTTTATATAACTTCCTTGTTCATTATTTTAATTGCTGATAATTTAAGAGAAGTGTCAACAGGGCCTGCTCTGGGTTGAATTTTTCTTTCGCCACCACTTTCGCCACATTGAAATATAGTTTTAGCCATTTGTTTGCCACTTTTCTTTAATTTCAGGTAGAAGAAATAGTTATATGCAATCTCATCAATTGATCCACTTATTGTTTGTACTTGCCCATAATTAAATACATTTTTCCCAATCAAAAATGACAAACTTACATTGTCATTAAATCATGAAAGACCTACGTCGATCGTCAAAACCTGCTTCAAAGAGCGTGCTGATATATGGGCAAGAATTCACTAATGCAACACAAAGTGTGACATTGAAACAAAAAAATTGATCACCTTTATTTATTTTATAAAATGCTTTACTACTAAGTTCTTCTAGCAAGACATCTAAAACCAAGAGTCTTTTTTAAAAATATGTCATCTTGTCTTCTTTAAATGTCATATTTATTGATATATGAAGTATGTAACATTGACACCAATATTATTTCAATTGTTCATATCTCATATAATTGAAAGAGGATCTAATTTTTGCTATGGTGTGAAATGATGTTGGAGTTTGTTCCAACATTTACCGTTTGAATAAGAAATACTGTCTTGTCGTTTAACAGAAAAAATAGCAAAAAGATATGGTTGGTGTCAATGTTACACTTGTAAAGTTTGTGCAAACTTATGTTTGTTTCAAATAATATATCTTGCTTCTGTCTTAGCCTATTTCATGGCTGTTGGGGTCAGTGTGTTTTTTGTGAATGAATTTTATAAGTAAACATCCTAAAAAATAAAAATAAAGCTCCATTTGATGCATGTAACATTGACACGTTGAAAGCCATATATTAAAATGTCATTTATATCCATTAAACATATAAAATCTTCTTTGGTTTGTGGATTATATGTTAGAAGTTGTGACCAGGTCTTCTGATTCAGGTTGTATTTACTACTTTGTATGTTTGATTACCAGATATTTGAAGTATGTAACATTGACACTTTCGTGTCAACTGAAATAGTTACATACATTTAGAAATCTCATTTATTTCTGTTATATACAATATTATTTGTTATTTTTTTTTACTTGTAGCAAAAGCATGTGATGCAATATATCAAATAACTTCAAACATCTGTAAATTATGAATTTATTAATATTATACTGTTATATTTATTGTTGCATGTAACATTGACAGAATTGTTGTCAATGTTACATACAAATTTGAAAAGTAATTTTATTCATTTAGATTTGAAATTTAATATGTTGTTTTGTGGTTCGGAGATTAATTGTCAGGAGTAGAATATTCCTAAATTAAATAGTTTAGCCTGTCAGCTGCTGTATAGAAGATACGGCTATGCTTGATGCATGTAACATGGACACGTTTGTGTCAAATTAAACAGTTACACACACACATCAAAGGTTGTTGTTTCTGATTGAAATAAATTGTTTTTTAATTTTTTTTATTTATAAATGTTCTACCAAAAAGCATAGCCAGTGATTGGAGATGCTTGTCTAAAGAGAAGCAAATAATTGAAATTTTAAAAAAGTATGGTGTATGTAACACCTTGTCAACGTTACATGCACATTTTGAAGTCAGTTTATTTTTTGCCATACATTATAATATGAATTCATATTATTACAGATTTTTAAATCATCCAATAATTTGTAAATGTTATTAAATTAAAACAACTGGAAGCATTCCATTATTGAATTATTTGATCAAAATTTGTAAGATTTATTTGACACCAAAATTGTTGCAGACAAATACACTGGATTGATTTTTTAGGAAAATTTGATTATTAGATATAAGTTTTGAATCAACTACACACTAAAATGAGGTAAAATAAAGCTGTTATACACACACATTAAAGGGCATGTACAAAATGTCACACTTTTTGTCACACTAAAACCTTAAATATGGTGTTTTAAGGCTTTTTTTCTCGGTGCCAATACATTTTAAGTTCATTCTTTTTTTACAAAAGGATGTGTAAGGTATAAATGTGTAAATAAATGTCTTAATTTTTTTTCTAAATCTGTACTTAATTGATACTACATACAGAATAAGAGTGTTGACACCAAAAATTCCAATAGTGAATTCTTGCCCATATATAATGCATCTATAATTGCCAATTATCATATACATGGCCTTTAATGTATCAATATCGCTCAGAGTTGTTGGTAAGTCGGATTAAAAGGCGGAATTAACACTTCACAACAATAAAACAAGTGTGAAATACACAAGTTGTCAAAATGGTAAAAATGTTGTAAAGTGTCACTGGTTCCCGACATTGAATCAAATGGCAGTGCATTATCTTAGATTAACAGAAACAGTCACTGTATGTCGTAAACTGATATCCAAAACAGGTAAATGTTGATGATAAAAACCTTTCGCCACTCATGCAATAACTTCGCCACTTTAAAATAATCTTCGCATTTGGCGAACGACAGCGCGGGCCCTGTGTCAACCATGATCTCACAATGTGTTTTTGAAGTAACATATAGATTGGGTCAAGGTCACTGTTGCTTAAAATATATATATATATATAAAAAATTGTAAAAAGTGTCAGGTCTTTAATTTCTTTGTACATTGATGGATTCTTAAATAATTTGACATAAGTTCAATCATGACCTCGAAATGTTTTACCTGAAAAGGCCCAGCACAACAAAACTAGATGCCATATGTTTCACCCAATCTGTATAAAAAAAATTAGAACATTCATTTTCATCAAATTGTAGTCAGGGTCAAAAAATAGGCCACCAGGTAAATAGGTCAAATTTTTGAAAACCCCATTAAGAGGCCACATTTTGCATCCAATCTTCATTAAAAACAACTTTGAGAACTTCATTTCCATCAAACCCAGTGAGGTACAAATCTTGCTCATGTTTGGTCAAAAATTAGGACACTGTCAATTTTAGAAAAAATCTTATGAACACACTACTTTAGGATCTAGTATAGCAAGGATGTCCAAGTATTAATTTAAATTTTTAATGTTAGCAGGGGATCTCAAATCCATTGTTTCACTCATGAATCATTGGCACAGATCTACTGCACTTTTCATAATGAATAGACACTTAATTCATTATTGACAAGTTCAACAGAAGGTGGAAATCACTTGACCTGACCATTATAAAATAGATCATTTTGCCAAAACATCTAGTCTAACCTCGGTGGCTCAAACATGGGAAAGCTCAACACCATGGAAAACTCTTAACTTGTCTCTAGGTTTAAGTAAACCTTGTATAATTATATTTGTTCTACTTCTGAAACACCTTCTCTTTCGAGGTAACTGCATTGTCCCTCTCATGTCATTACAGTACGTCATAATACATGGTTACACTGAGCCCCCATTGATCAGTCGGTAGCAATGTGGGCTGTCAATCCAGGGGTTGAGAGTTTGAACCTCAGCTCGGCAACATTCTTTCCGACGTTTGACAAAGGTCTGACACTGTGACCGGCGTCTTTTGTCTTTCACCAAAGGGCTAACAGTCTATGTGGAAAAGCAGCCAGTTCCTTGGAAAGTGTAATGTGTGGAGTGACTGGCGTGATAAAACCAGGAAACATATGAGTAGGTGAACTGGTCGCCGTGATATGACTGAAAAATTGTTGAAAACGCCGTTAAATCCCAATCAATCAAACATGGTTACAATAGCTTGAACAGGCAAATTCAATTAATCTCATCATCTGTTTGTTGTGTTGAATAAGACAGTTCATAATCATATTTATCACAATGACATTTCAATGATGTGTTTGTTATATAAATCTCTGTTTAAGATCGCTTTTTAAAACCACACTCCCATGAGACCTGTGAGTATAATCAATATCAAAAAAATTAGGAAATATGTCGCATAGCCACTGACATAAAAATGTTTATTGTTTATAAATAAAATACTTTATGCCGATTTTGAGAAGTAGTCACATGGAAAAAAGAACAATTCATACTTTCTTCTGTGGCCGTTTAATCATTCTATTCACTGTAAGTAAACTTTATTTTGCTATAATGATACAAGCAGCATGGAGATAAACACGGGACATTATATTGGTTATGTTGATCCCATGTACAAAAGGTATTAAATTAGAAAACAGAAATAAAACTGTAGACTACATTTCAAAAATTCTTTAAATAATTACCATCATACCATCATAAAAATGTCTACCATCAATAGAAAACACTCTGGTATTATTATTTATGCATTTTCATAACACAAACAACATGAATATAATCAGGATAAAAAAAATCTTCGTATTTTCCAAGATTCAAACTTTGGATAAGCGAAACTATTCATTTTGGGCCCTACGAATTCAAGCCACCGAGGTTTCACTGTACTTAACTGGTTCCCACATATTGGCACATCTTCAGCAAGAGACATATGAAAACATGGTTGCAAAGGAAAAGCTAGATCTTCTTTTGCAATTATATTTTCAACTTTATTCAATAAATGACTTATTTTTGCATAGACGTCTGCTGCAGATGTGTTTTATTTTTTAAGAGGTTACAGTCTCGTATTTTAATATTTCAGGTAGATCTTGGTGCAACCTTAACATGGCAAAACATGAGGCATCTTCTTTGAGCTTAAGATCTTGTGTAATTGATTGTTTTGTGGGGTTAAAAGAACTCGAAGGAGACAGAAAGCCCTTAAAATGACACCTTGCTGATCATATTGGACATGGCAGAAACAAATTATTTTGGGGTAAGAAAGCAGGTAGGTGAAGCAAGACTATTCAATGAACAGCTCAACTACCTTGTGATGCTGAGTAAAACATATGTGTAATATTTTAATAAATGCAATTTTATCACGATTCTAAACCCTTGGGGTTAAACCTGGTTTTCTTTTTAATTCTAAATGTTTTCTGATCCTGTATAAGTTAAGAAGTGGGCACAAGTGAACCATATCAGGAGTTTGGACATGGATTTAACCCTTTCCCTCATAAAGACGCCTCCGCAGCAGACTACTTTTGAAAACTTCGTGACAAAAGGAGGAATTGCCCAAAACGAGCAATTTCTCCTTTTGCCACAATGTTTTCAACTCTATATTTTTTGCCCAGAAGATCTCAGTCATCTGCTGCAATTCTTTGTATCAGGGAAAGGGTTAATGAAACACATTAGAACAACAGTTGAATACAAAATCTGATTTTTTTTGCCGAGCTCCTGTAGCTCAGTCAGTAGCGATGCTGGCTGTCAATCTAGCGGTTGTGAGTTCGAACCCCAGCTCGACTGATATTCTTTACAATGATTGACAAAAGTCATTTGTCTTTCACCAATGGGCTAACAGTCTATGTGGAAAAGCAGCCAGTTGCTTGGAATGTATGTTGAATGGAGTACTGATGTGAGAAACCCTGGAAACATATAAGTAGGTGAACTGGCCGCCGTGATATGACTGAAAAATTGTTGAAAACCAAATCAGATTTTATGCAAAATAATAATACAAATTGTAATTTTGTTTCAGCATTAAGGTTGAAAGAAAAGTTGTGTTGGGTTACAACCATAGTGGAAGAGAGTGAAGAACTGTTGGCATCTATACTTCAAGAAGAAAATGGTAAGAATGATGCAATGCCTAAAGAGTAAACATACAACTCCTCACATCTTGAAATCTTTTTTGTGACTTTGTCAACCATTATTATCCCCTAGGCTAACGAAGTTTGCGAGGGGATATAGTAATGGGACTGTCCGTTTGTTCGTTCGTCCGTCCGTCCGTAACAACCTTGTGACCACTCTACACTGAACTTCCTTCGACTGATCTTAACCAAACTTGGTATACAGTTAGTATATGGCAAGCTCTAGAGGCCTATTTATTTTCAAGGTCATAGGGTCAAGGTCAATGTCAAAATTGGACTACTATTTTCCCATATCAACAACCGTGTGACCACTCTACACTGAACATCCTTTGACCGATCTTAACCAAACTGGGTATACAGTTAGTATATATGGCAAGGTCTCTAGAAGGCTATTTATTTTCAAGGTCAAAGTTGGACTGAGTTTTTTCCCATATCAACAACCTTGTGACCACTCTACACTTAACATCCTTCGACCGATCTTAACCAAACTTGGTATATGGCAAGGTCTAGAAGCCTATTTATTTTCAAGGTCATAGGGTCAAGGTAAAAATTGGACTTGCCGTCCGCAACAACCTTGTGACCACTCTACACTGAA
Organism: Serripes groenlandicus; assembly: GCA_031761405.1. Classification (NCBI taxonomy): domain Eukaryota; kingdom Metazoa; phylum Mollusca; class Bivalvia; order Cardiida; family Cardiidae; genus Serripes; species Serripes groenlandicus. Next base: position 135,150,023 of record JASEVX010000001.1, on the reverse strand, counting down.
CATCATTCGACTGATATTAACCAAACTTGCCATACATTTAGTGTATGGTAAGATCTAGAAGACTTTTGATTGTAAATGTCAACGGGCAAAGGTGGGGTCATTTGGCAAAGGCCAATTGCGGAGATAAGGACAAATTACACTTACTTCTCTGGTACATAACATTAATAACAATTTAATAAAAGCAAGGACAAATAACGTTAGTTTTCTGGTACATAACATTAACATCTAGGTCATTGGCCATAGTTTCAAATTGAATACCGAGGGGATGCATCTGCTTTGCGGTGCCCTGGTTTTGTTTTTGTATTTATAGATATATTGGTATTGTTATAATTCATTTGCTTACAACCGGCAGAATCAATATTTAGAGATTGGTTACATATGATATCTTAAAAGTGGCTTGTGATGCTATCAAATTTGTAAAATCGAGGTCATGAAATATATTTGAGTCCTCCAGTAACAGCAAGCAATGTGTTTTGTGCATAATTACTGATACTTGTACCTATAAACTTGTCAGCATCTCAATAGTTTAGAGTCAAATGAAAATTTCGGTTGCGCAAATTGTAGTTATCAATCTAATGGACAACTGATTAAAACTTTTAAAATCCCTAATTAATGCCACCAGGGCCGTGACACTTTTGAAAAGGGGACTGTTCAAACACAACTTGTGTTACATAAAATTGCCATTAAATCCAAAATAAATCCAGTAGATTTAATCCACCAGTTTCATAGTAAAAGTCTTGAATTGATTAAAATACTTGTTTTATCATGTTAAAAGCAAATTCTAGCAAGGCTATTAAAGCCCATTTTTGCTGATGAGGACTTGTCTTGCCATTAGGTACATTGTACATGTAGATCTATACATGTGATCAGTGTCATTATTATAGCTGAAATGTATTTCAAACAATATTTTTTCCTACTTTTTTTTAAAATCTTGATTTTTTTCAGCTTCACCCACTTGTGTAGCAACAAATAGAAGTAAGAAAGGTTTGCATGACTTACTGCAAAGAACTGTTCTTCATGTACATTGTGAACTGTAGCTGTTAATTGGAAAGCAGTGTTATTGGTCACATGTATTAAACCCTTTCCCTCATATGACAATTCTGCAGCAGACGACTTTTAACATATTTTGTCAAATAATAGAAAATCTCTATAATTGAATGGATAACCTATGACTAAAAGTGGAAAACATTGTGACAAAAGGAGAAATTGCACGTTTTGTGCAATTTCTTCTTTTGTTACTATGTTTTCAAAAATCCGTCTGCTGCAGAGGCGTCAGAAAGCGTCTTTATGAGGGAAAGGGTTAAGCAGCCAGTACTCGGAACGTCCACCCATTATAATACAGAATAAATAAAACGGTATACAACAGCTGCCTACCTAATGGAGCCACTGTTCAAACTTCCATTTAGAAGATGCATAAAACAGATGCATCTTCATATTAAAAATAATCAAATGTTTCTTAGAAAAAATATAAGAAATGTATTTTTATTGCACTAGGGCTTGTTATGGTAGAAAATAAAGGATCAGTAATATTTAGATACTTAACATCAAAGGTAATATATGAACATACCTGTTATAGGACTTGATTAAGTGAAAGTTCTATTTTAACATGTCTCTGTAAATCAAATAAACATTAGATATTCTTGTCTCTAATTCCATTGTAGCAAAAAAAGCAGCTTTTATTAAAATAAAATTCTTTGATTCAGGTTTGACTGACGCACGAGGAGAGTATGTGAATTGTCTACAAAAACTGAAAGACCAAAGGTTTGTGACCACAGTATTTTTTTTTATGACCTGTACATATCAATTTAATATTTCCTGCCTTCAGCGAAATTTTAAGTGTTATTTTCACTGTTTTGCCAGAAACACTTATTTATACCTGTTTAAAAACTGATTTTTACCCCCACTGGCTTATGTCATGGCAATTTGTCCGTTGTGCGTGCGTTAACACTTGGCTTCAAACAATTTCTCTGTAACCATCGGGCCAATTTGGGATAGAACTTCAAAGGAACCATACTCTCATTGATCTCTCTCTGATTCCTTCAAATCTTTTGGATTCATTGACAACTTTGACTACCATAGCATGAAAAAAGGGGCCAAAATGCAAACACTTAAAAAATCATCTCCCAATCTGCTTGCTTGATTTTCATGTAAGTACACAGGAATAATCCTTTGGGGACCTTCTACCAGATTCCTTCAAATGTTAGGGATTTATTGAGAACTTTGACCGCCATGGCACGGAAAAAGGCCCAAAATGCAAAAACTTAAAAAAAAACTTCTCCCAATCTGCTTGCTGGATTATGTAAATACAAAGGAATGATCCTTAGGGGGATCCTTTACCAGATTCCGTTAAATCTTTTGGATCAATTGAGAAATTTTACTAACGGGGCATGGAAAAGGGGCCAAAAGCCCAACAAATTCTTCTCAGAATCTATTTGATGGATTTCCATATTGTTACACAGGATTGATACTTATATGGTTCTCTCTCAGATTCCTTAAAATGTTATGGAACCATCGAGAACCTTGGCTACCGTGGCATGAATAAGAGGTCGAAAGACAAACAAAATTAAAAAATCTTCTTCCAATCTGCTTGCTGGATTTTCATGTAATTACAGAGGTGTTCTTTAGATGCCCCTCTACGAGATTCCTTCAAATCTTTTGGCTCCCTTTAAAACTTTGACTACTGTGGCATGGCAAAGAGTCTGAAAGGCAAAAGCAATTGAAATCTTCTCCTTCCAATCTGCTATCTAGATTTTCATGTAATTACACAGGGATGTTCTTTAGATGACCAGATTCCTTCAAGTCTTTTGGATCTCGTTAAAACTTTGACTACCGCTTCTTGGCAAAAATCTTCTCCTTAGAATGTGTATGATGGATTTCCATATAATTACACAAGATTGATCCTCAACCTCACAATGTTCTCTCAAAGATTCCTTCATATATTTTGGATACTGTGGTATGAAAAAAGGGCCAAACGGCAAAATCTTTAAACGAATTATCCTGAAATCAACTTGCTGAATTTTTATATAATTACATGTGAATATACTTTATTTCCTCATGTCATTAATTTGGTAAAAGATAAACAACATAAGGCAGGGTTATTTTTTTTCATGACAGTGGAGCGATACTGGTCCTCTTGGGCTCTTGTTTAATGATATAATTATGTTGATCTTATTTGCTATGAATAAAATATGGTATCATGAAAGAACTAGATTCAGTAAACTTTAAGCTTCAAATGACATCTACTCCTTGTCCACTGGAAGAATTTCAGCCAAACTTAATAGGAGTGTTATTCAGGGGATCCTCTTCCAAAGTTGTTCAAAGATATAAATTCTATAAAGAGCTTTGTTTGCTGCGGCATCAGAAAGGCAGAAAAATGCCATTATTCTAAAATTATGTACTTTCACAGCTATCAGAATACTCTTTAACTAATTTAGTAAATGCATTGTGTCAGCAGAACATCGTAATTGTATGTTAAATGTATTTTTTGTTTTTTGTAGATTAGGGGGCTGAAGCATTAGTAAGAATCGTTAAAACAATGTTTGTTTTTCTTTTTCTTTTTCAGACAAAGAGGCTATCATGGCTTTTCTAAGACAGAACAGATTAGAATAGATTTTATCAAGCATCTGACAATAAATAAACAGTACAAAAAGACAAGAGGAGAATTAATTAAAGACAGGAAAACTGCACGCCCAAATCTTAGTCGAAAGCTTGACCAGATTCATTTTTAAACCAACTAATCATAGAATAGTGTGTGCCATTCAGACCAACATTTTATTGTGTGTTCAGTATATGTTGATTGATAGAACATGAGGCCCCTGATGGCCCTGTAACCCTCACCATTGATCTATAGATAACACTTTAACAAGTAATAAGTTTGATAAACCATTGTAAAAGAGTCTTAAATTAAACGTTTCTTACATTTGGCCAAGTGATGCAGTTTTTAGCTCGCCATAGCTCAAATTGCTAAAAGTGAGTATTTGTGATCGCCTTTTGTTTGTTGTTTGTCCGTCGTCAAATTTTTGCTTGTTAATTCTCTTGAGGCCACTATTATCATCCAATCTTCATGAGACTTATTTAGTTTGTATATCTAGCCAAATTAAAGTAAAATTCTGTTAACACTCTGGAAGACGCCTTTTTGGCTTGAGCATGTTGAAACTTTGTCAGAATATTTGCCTGGATGATATCTAGGCTAAGATTGAATATGGGTCGGGTCCGGTCAAAATCTAGGTCACTAGGCCAAATTGTAGAACAATCTTGTTTACACTATAGAGACCGCATTTTTGACTTGAGCAGCTTGAGAGTTATTCTTGATATCTAGGCCAAGTTCGAATACGGGTCATTTGGGATAAAAAACTAGGGCACTAGGCCAGGTTGAAGGACAATCTTTTTAACATTCTGGAAGCTGCATTTTTGGCTTTTGCATGTCTCGATGATATCTAGGCATAGATCAAATATGGGTCATGTCCAGTCAAAAACTAGGTCACTACGCCAAATAGAAAGTAAACCTTGTTAACACTATGTTTTGCTTCAGCAGCTTGAAACATTGTCAGAATATTTGTCTTGATGCTACCTAGGCAAAGTTTGAATATGGGTCATGTCTGGTAAAAAAATAAAATCTTGTTTAAACAGTGTAAATGCAGCATTTTTAGCTCGACTTTTGAAAAAAACGAGAGCTATTGTCATGACCCTGGCGTCGTCGGCAGCGGCGTCGTCGTCCGGTTAAGGTTTTTGTTTAGTTCAGCTTTTTTTCTGTTTTCTAACAAACTACTACTGTTAAAGTCACTAAACATAATCATAATATGTTAAATAATAAAAGTATATAGCTGGAAATCTTTATTTGTTTCACTTAAAACTTCAAAACGTAAGGTTAAGGTTTTTTGTTTAGCTCAGGTTTTTGACAATTTTTTACTCATGATTTTTCATATCTTAAAAACTTTTATTTTTTTTGCTTGAAACTTCACAAACTTGCTGAGTGTCTTAAGTTGACCTTATATAACAAGTTTCATAACTCTGTAAATAGTATTGACAAAATTATCTCCCCATTTCGATTTAGAAAATCTACTTTGAAGGGTGAAAAATGGTGATAACTGAAACACAATTTAACCTATAGCTTTGAAACTTCCTAAACTTATTCAATGTCTTAACATAACTTGATACAACAAGTTCCATAACCCTGAACTTAATATTGACCAAATTATCCCCCCTTTTGGACTTAGAAAATCTACACTGAAGGTGTTGTCATCCGGTTAAGGTCTTTTATTAGCTCGACTTTTGAAAAAAACGAGAGCTATTGTCATGACCCTGGCGGTGGCGTGGTCGTCCGGTTAAGGTTGATTGTTTAGCTCATTTTTTTATTTATTTTTTCTCCCTATCAGTCGAGCGTCTGTGCCGTACGCGGTGCTCTTGTTTATTTGAGCATGTTGAATCTTTGTTAGAATGTGTGTTTTGATGATATTAAAGCTATGTTCCCCTATAGGTCAAGTCCAGTCAAAAACATATCACTTGACCAAATTTAAAAAAAATCTTGTTTACAGTGTATTTCTTGTTTCAGCAGCATGATACTTTATCAGAATGTTTGTTTTGACGATATCTAGGCCAAGTTCGATATGTGTCATGTCCTGTAAAAAAACACTAGGTCACTAGGCGAAATTGAAGTCACTCTGGAAGACGTTTTTTTTATTTGAGGATGTTGAAACTTTGTCAGAATGTGTGTTTTGATGAAAATAGCATACATGACCACAACGTTATTGTGAAAGACTATGTGGTTGGCCCTCTTGTTAGCTTCACTGTGCTTCTTCCGAAATTGCTTCAATATTTTTTAATCCTTGCAAAATTTTGGTTTCCATGGCAAGCGAAAGGAAAAACTTTAAAAATCTCCTCCTCCAAAACTGGTTGGCCAATTTTCATATAATTATGTGACCCTCTGATTCATTCAAGCCTTGTTGATTGGTCAAAAACAAGGTCGCCATAGGGCGAGGTTGTTCATTTTATAAGGCTTTAGTGAAAACTTTAAAAGTATTCTTCTCAAAAAGTATAAAGTGGATTTTCAAATGATTTTGTCCAAGTGGTCCTTGGGTGACCCTCTATCAGATTCCTTCAAGCCATGTTGATTGGTCAACAAAATATGGCAGCAAGGAGGTTGTGCTGTTTTGCCTTATGTGGATGAAATGAAAACTTTAAAAATCTTCTCCAAAAGTATGAAGCCTATTTTCAAATCGTTCTGTAGAAATGTTCCTTTGTTGAACCTGTATGAGATTCAATCAAGGCATGTTGATCTGTCAAAAAAGATGGCCGTCGGGGTGGAGCTGTTTTGCATTGTAGGGCAATTGTGAGTTTATTTTTGGCCCTCTTGTTAATGTGCCAGTTTAAAAAGTGCTCAAGATAACCTATTGTGATAGTCTAATGTCGTGTTGTGTGGCAGTCAGAGCGCCAGCATTATGAAGATGAGTGGGGAATTTTAGTAAGAAACCAAAATACTAGTTAGATATCCATGAAGATGAATAAAGTGTCAATTGTCATGATAAAACTGAACAATTGATGAAAAATACATAACATCGAAATAAATTTATGAGTTTTGTGTAACACTGAGCCTATCGAAACCAAGTTTCACAGGATTTTTTCTTGTGTTGTCCTAAAAATCAAATTGTAATAGAAATGTACTTGCAACAAGACTTGAGAGGACTTTGCACTTTTACAAAAATCATAGTGTCAAGTTCTTGATTATACCCCCTTCGAAGAAGAGGGGGTATATAGGAGTTACTGTGTCAAGCAGTCTGTCTGTCTCTCTGTCGGTCCGAAGCCATATTTCTTACAAACCACTGGGTGGAATTCAATAAAAATTTACATAAAGCTTCTATACCAAGAGGAGATGTGCATATCCTAAAGGGGTTACAATTGCATGATATTTTACTAATTAAGTTATGGTGTAGGTCAAGGTGCTGTTTAGGGGGTATTTATCATCTTCAGTGATAGTTCTTGTTCTTGTTTGAAGTCTTGATTTGCATTTATATGTTTCTTTTGTGACCCTCTTCCATCATGGCTGGTTGTGAAAACTTTTCTCCGCTCGGATCAATCGGCCAATTTCCATTATTGTCGCAAAAATTCAACATTATTCAAGCCATTTGGAACCAGAGCTAAATTTTAGGAAATCCACTTTTTTTCAACACAATCTATGGCAATGAGCCAGTTTCAAACAAATTTCCCCAACAAATCTTTGATAGCCCTCATTCAGAATGTCCAAAGTTTTTTTTGTCTAAAAATTGTGGCATTTTCCAAAATATCTTGGAAACTGTTGATTGATCAAAGATAACGCCCGAGAGGGAATTGATAACTAAACTTTTGTTCATCAATCTAGATTTTTTTTGAAATTTCAATGCCATACATTTATACCCTAATTATACCCCCCTTCGAAGAAGAGTGGGTATATAGGAGTTGCTGTGTCTGTCGGTCGGAAGCCATATTTTGTCCGGCTTATTTGTTACAAACCACTGGGTGGAATTCAATAAGTTTTTACATGAAGCTTCTATACCAAGGAGAGATGTGCATATCCTAAAGGTCTTACAATTGAGTGTTATTTTACAGAGTTATGGCATTTTTACTTATTAAGTTGTGGTGTAGGTCAAGGTGCTGTTTTGGGGTATTTATCATCTTCAGTGATAGTTCTTGTTATTTCTAATTTAACCACTACAATTGTTGTTTGGTGCTCAAGTGAACGATTTTAGGGTCATTATGACAATCTTTTGTGCTGTGATAGTTTTAGGATAACGTTTATTTAAACTTATTGCATTGTCAAAGAAATGTGAGTGTATGTTTAGGGATGGGAGTATGAAGGAGGGGGAGAGATGTTGCAAGAGATTGTATAATTAGTTCAGTTTGGGCCCAGTACAAACCTAGATGTACAGACAAATTTTCACTTTGTGATAACCATAATGTGATCCAAGCTTTAGCGGCATACCGGTATATATGCGAGCCGCAACAAGAAAATAATGGTCTTTGTTACTCTCCGTAACATGAATGAATAAAGGTAATTTGGTCTAAAAAAATAAATAGGGCTACAAATCTTGGCTTTAAGATCACCTGAGCTGAACGCTGAAGTTGATCTGTTTTGATCACTCACCATCTGGACTTCGTATGTCACACGTCATCTGTTCAAATCTTTATCGCTGAAACTTCTGGTCCAATTTCAACCAAATTTCCTAGGTCGTCTTCATCAAAACGTGTGTACAGATTTAAATTCCTGTGGCATCAAAAGGAAGAAAATGTCAAAATTTATAAAAAAAAATCTCTTCTGTATCGGCCTGCCGAATTCCAAGAGAAGCCATTTTTAGCTCTACTGGCTAAAGAGCTTGTACCGTGGCATGGTGTTCGGCGTCCGTAGACAATTGCTTGTGAACGCGATACAGTGTTCAGTTTTGATTGTATCTCGATCAAACTTATACAGTAGTTAGATATCCATGAACGCTCGGTTCCTTTTGCAAACAAGCTAGATCCGCCTATGCAAGACTGGATTATGGCCCTTGAAATTGTCAAAATTGCTACAATAGAGGCTCCATTTACTATCTGATCTTCACCAAACTTAGATAGTAGTTAAATATTGATGAGAGCTTTGTTCCTTTTGAAAACTAGCCAGATGCGCCAATGCATGACTGGATTATGGCCCTTGGAGTTGTCAAATTTGCTATAATACAGCTTGTGAACACAATAGAGCCTCCATTTACTATTCAATCTTCACCAAACTTGGATAGTAGTTAAATAATTGATAAGAGCTTGGTTCATTTTGCAAACCAGCCAGATCCGCCCATGCAAGGCTGGATTATGACCCTTGAATTTGCCAAAATTGTTATAATAGAGCTTGTGAACACAATAGAGGCCTCATTTACTAGCTGGTCTTCAACAAACTTAGACAGTAGTTAAATATTGATGAGAGCTCGGTTCCTTTCGAAAACCAGCCAGATGTGCCCTTTCATGACTGGATTATGGCCCTTGAAATTGTCAAAATTGCTATAATACAGCTTGTGAACACAATAGAGCCTCCATTTACTATCCGATCTTCACCATACATACATGCTCTGGATTGAAAATGACCAAAGAACCATCCCAGCAGAGCATCGGCCCTCATGGGCCTCTTGTTATTGTTTGAAAGGCATAACCTTGCAGCATCAGAAAAGGGGTAAACAAAAATGTTAATTTTAAATGACATCTCCATCCACAGGACCAATTTCGACCAAACTTCACAGGAATTTTTTCTTGGTCATACTTTTTCAGATTTCAGAGTTTTGGTTGCTGTGGCAAATGCCTAAAATCTCTTCCCTTCTTAATCAGTTCCTTAAGCAACCCTCTACAACAATGTTTCAAGCCAAATTAGTTAAGGGACTGTCACGCATTACCGATGTATCTCACCGGGACTAAACCGGAGCACACAATTAAAAACGGCGAGAAAATAGGCGGAGCTCCGTCGAGAAAGCACTTGAAAAATCACAATTGGCCGTAGCAATGTAGCTAAGGGCGGTGTAGTACATCGTTAGTAGATCGTCAGTACACATTGATGCCACCGGAGAGCCATCGGTCTGGTCTACCGACATTAACGAAGCCATACCGGAGTACTGCCGTTGTAGTTCCGTTGCTCGCAACGGCAGACATTTTTGAACATGTTCAAAAATGTATACTGCAGCCGTACTAGTAACGAATATCGCCAAATGTCTGCTCCGATATAGTCATGACAATTGTCTATATCGCTCTGACAGACGGTCATTTGACACAAGTTATGCATTAGATCAGACGAAACCAATGAGTGAATCATGATAATGGTCTATATCGCTCTGACAGACGGTCATCTGACACAAGTTATGCATTAGTTAGACGGAAACTTCGAATAAGTCATGAAAATGGTCTGAAAACTCTGACAGTTTCGTGAAAATGGTGTATATCGCTCTGATAGACGGTCATTTGGTATACGTTATACCTTAGATCAGACGGAAACATCAAATAAGTCATGAAAATGGTCTAATAGCTCTGACAGACGGTCATTTGACACAAAATATGCATAAGTTAGACGGAACCAATGAATGAATTATGACAATGGTCTATATCGCTCCGACAGGCGGTCATTTTGTATACGTTATGCCTTAGATCAGACGGAAACATCAAATAAGTCATGAAAATGGTCTAATAGCTCTGACAGACGGTCATTTGACACAAAATATGCATAAGTTAGACGGAACCAATGAATGAATCATGACAATGGTCTATATTGCTCCGACAGACGTCATTTGGTATACGTTATGCCTTAGATCAGACAGAAACCTCGAATAAGTCATGAAAATGGTCTAATAGCTCTGACAGACGGTCATTTTACACAAGTTATGCATAAGTTAGACGGAACCAATGAATGAATCATGACAATGGTCTATATCGCTCTGATAGACGGTCATTTGGTATACGCTATACCTTAGATCAGACGGAAATAACAAATAAGTCATGAAAATGGTCTAATAGCTCTGACAGACGGGGTCATTTGACACAAAATATGCATAAGTTAGACGGAACCAATGAATGAATTATGACAATGGTCTATATCGCTCCGACAGGCCGTCATTTGGTATACGTTATGCCTTAGATCAGACGGAAACATCAAATAAGTCATGAAAATGGTCTAATAGCTCTGACAGACGGTATTTTGACACAAGTTATGCATAAGTTAGACGGAACCAATGAATGAATCATGACAATGGTCTATGTCGCTCTGATAGACGGTCATTTGGTATACGTTATACCTTAGATCAGACGGAAACATCAAATAAGTCATGAAAATGGTCTTATAGCTCTGACAGACGATCATTTGACACAAGTTATGCATAAGTTAGACGGAACCAATGAATGAATCATGACAATGGTCTATATCGCTCTGATAGACGGTCATTTGGTATACGCTATACCTTAGATCAGACGGAAATAACAAATAAGTCATGAAAATGGTCTAATAGCTCTGACAGACGGGGTCATTTGACACAAAATATGCATAAGTTAGACGGAACCAATGAATGAATTATGACAATGGTCTATATCGCTCCGACAGGCCGTCATTTGGTATACGTTATGCCTTAGATCAGACGGAAACATCAAATAAGTCATGAAAATGGTCTAATAGCTCTGACAGACGGTATTTTGACACAAGTTATGCATAAGTTAGACGGAACCAATGAATGAATCATGACAATGGTCTATGTCGCTCTGATAGACGGTCATTTGGTATACGTTATACCTTAGATCAGACGGAAACATCAAATAAGTCATGAAAATGGTCTTATAGCTCTGACAGACGATCATTTGACACAAGTTATGCATAAGTTAGACGGAACCAATGAATGAATCATGAAAAAGGTCTATATCGCTCTGATAGACGGTCATTTGGTATACGTTATACCTTAGATCAGACGGAAACATCAAATAAGTCATGACAAGGGTCTATGTCGCTCTGATAGACGGTCATTTGGTACACGTTATGCCTTAGATCAGACAGAAACTTCGAATAAGTCATGAAAATGGTCTAATAGCTCTGACATACGGTCATTTTACACAAGTTATGCATAGGTTAGACGGAACCAATGAATGAATCATGACAAAGGTCTATATCGCTCCTACAGGCCGTCATTTGGTACACGTTATGCCTTAGATCAGACGGAAAATTCGATTAGATTATGAAAATGGTCTAATAACTCTGACATACGGTCATTTTACACAAGTTATGCATAGGTTAGACGGAACCAATGAATGAATCATGACAAAGGTCTATATCGCTCCTACAGGCCGTCATTTGGTACACGTTATGCCTTAGATCAGACGGAAAATTCGATTAGATTATGAAAATGGTCTAATAGCTCTGACAGACGGTCATTTGACACAAGTTATGCATTAGTTAGACGGAACCAATGAATGAATCATGACAAAGGTCTATGTCGCTCCGACAGGCGGTCATTTGATATACGATATACCTTAAATCAGAAAGAAACTTAGAATAAGTCATGAAAATGGTCTATATCGCTCCGATAGACGGTCAATTGGTATGCGTTATGCCTTAGATCAGACGGAAACTTCGAATAAGTCATGACAATGGTCTAATAGCTCTGACAGACGGTCATTTGGTATACGCTATGCCTTAGATCAGACGGAAACTTCGAATAAGTTATGAAAATGGTCTAATAGCTCTGACAGACGATCATTTGACACTTTATGCCTTAGATCAGACGGAAAATTCGAATAAGTTATGAAAATGGTCTAATAGCTCTGACAGACGATCATTTGACACAAGTTATGCATTAGTTAGACGGAACCAATGAATGAATCATGAAAATGGTCTATGTCGGTCTGATAGACGGTCATTTGGTATGCGTTATGCCTTAGATCAGATGGAAACTTCGAATAAGTCATGACAATGGTCTATGTCGCTCTGATAGACGGTCATTTGGTGTACGCTATGCCTTAGATCATACGTAACCAATGAATGAATCATGACAATGGTCTATATCGCTCTGATAGACGGTCATTTCGTTTACGTCATGCCTTATATCCTATAGACGGTCATTTGACACAGGTTCTGCATTATATCAGATGGAACCTCCGAGTGAGTCATTACAATGGTCTTTATCGCTCTGACATTTTTATTTTGTATAAGTGTATATAAAACACCAGTTGAAACATCCGAATTAGTCGTGAACAATGGTCTGAAGGTGGAAAAAAGTTATGCAATAAATTCAGACGGACACTGAGAACTACTCATTAAAATAGAAACTACTGATTCCTATGGGGGTCATTTGTGGATTGATAAACTAAAATACATGGTCGAAGGGTCCGGATTGAAATAGACGTCGGTCTTATGAAATAATGCAACAACTTCCACAAGCTTATGACCTCGTCGGTTTTGTTTGCCCTTGCACTCGGCTATACAGACGTGTGTCGAGCCTTTGTATATATGTGGATTGTTTTACTGGACCACCAGTAGTGAAATGACCTTACAGGATTTATCGGGATATATAGACACGTTATGTTAACAGCTTTTTTAAAGTGTATATACCACGAGGAGAGTTACTTTCATTACTTGATATGAAATAGACAGTGCTGGCTCACAACCGTCTAGGGGTTGTGAATTCGAATCCAAGCTTGGCCAACATTCTTTCCCACGTTTGACAAAAGTCACTCTGACAAGCGTCATTCACCGATAAGCTAAAAGTCTATGTGGAAAAGCTGCCAGTTGCTTAGAAGGTATGTTGTATGGAGTACTGGTGAGAGAAAGCTTCGAAAAAGACACGAGTAGGGTCAACTTGTCGCCGTGATATGACTGAAAAAATGTTTAAATCGGGGGCTCTGGAGCAAATACCTCAAGGTTAAATATCCATGGCTGTCGTGAATACCTTTGTATTTAAACTAGAACTGTGAGTGAACTCACAAAGGATAACCCCCCCCCGTCTCGCGCTAACAAGACATATGGACGGACAGATATACTTCCGACCGGGATAATCTTACTTCATGCACATCCTCAGGTTGTGTACTGCAACTGTGTAAAGTTTCATCAGAATATGTCCAGCCGTTAAGGAGGAGTTGCGCTTACAAGACAAATGGACAGACAGACGGACACGGACAGGGATAATCTTACTTCATGCAAATCCTCAGGTTGTGTACTGCAACTGTGTTAAGTTTCATCAGAATCGGTCCAGCTGTTAAAGAGGAGTTGCGCTTACAGACATATGGACAGACAGACAGACGGGGTGATTCCTATAATTCCTATATACCCCCCCACAAAACTTGTTTGTGGGGGGTATACTAATAAAATAACAATCAAATTGACAAACAAGATTCACATTAACTCGTTTTAATGTTTTAAAACATTTATTTCACAATTTAATCCAAAAGTCGATTCGAAGTCGACAGTTACATTTTTAAAATATAAGCATTGTAACCATAATGGACTGTTCAAAGAAGAAGGTCAAGGTGATCACAAATCGAGTTCCTTTCATTTCAGTTTCATATCCAGGCACCTTACCAATATGTAATGTAAAGCTTTAAAATACAACAATTTTAAATATGTAATCTTTAAATAGACCAGTGGCAATCAATGTTCTAGTTTACCCTTTCCTTCATACAATACATATGCAGCAGACGAATTATAATACATCGAACAATATATATCACTGAATTGAAAAAATGAAAATTACCAATTGGATTTTTGTAAATGTGACATAGTTTAGACTTATTATGATCCAAATTTGAACAATCATCAAGACAAACTTTCTTAAAAAGTTTCAACATGCTTTAGTTATAAACTAGAACTGTGAGTGAACTCACAAAGATACCCCCCGTTGCGTTTACAAGACATATGGACAGACAGATATATTTCCGACTGGGATAATTCACACTTAGCATAAGATACAATCTGACTCTGTCTCATTATGCTTTAATCCCAGGTACCTCCTGGCCAAATATCATGACCCTTGGACCTCCAGTTCTTAAGAAGAAGTCTTTCAAAGATGGACGGACGACAGACAACACACCATAACATAAGCTCAGAGGCACTTCGTGCCAGGTGTCAGAGCTCAAAAACATTGGTTTTAACTATATCATTATAACAAGAGGACCATGATGGTCCTATATCGCTCACCTGATTTAATCAAACTTAAAAGTTTTCAGTGTTCTATCCCCTATACGAGTCTATGAAAACCAAGTGACCCCCGGAGAGGTGTCATTTTTGACCCCAGGGCTATAATTTGAACAATCTTGGTAGAGGTCCACTAGATGATGCTACATATAAAATATCTTTTAGACAAGAAGATTTTTAAAGTTTTGTCTCTAAATGAGTCTTATGTAAAACAATAGACCCCAGGGCTATAATTTGAACAATCTTGGTAGAGGTCCACTAGATGATGCTACATACCCAATATCAAAGGCCTGGGGCCTCTACTTTTAGACAAGAAGATTTTTAAAGTTTCCCCCCTAAATGAGTCTATGTAAAACAGGGAACCCCCTGGATGGGATAACTTTTGACCCCATGGCTATAATTTGAACAATCTTGGTAAAGGTCCACTAGATGATGCTACATACCAAATATCAAAGGTTAGGCCCTCTTCTTTTAGACAAGAAGATTTTAAAAAAAAATCTCTATGAATCTATGGAGAACAAGTGACCCCCGGGGAGGGGTCATTTTTGACACCAGGGCTATAATTTGAACAAGCTTGGTAGAGGTCCACTAGATGATGCTACATACCAAGTATCTTTTAGACAAGAAGAATAAGTTTTTTCCCTATTTGAGTCTATGTAAAACAAGTGACCCCCGGGGATGGGTTATTTTTGACCCCAGGGCTATAATTTGAACAATCTAGGTAGAGGTATACTAGATGATGCCACATACCAAATATCAAAGGCCTGGGGCCTCTACTTTTAGACAAGAAGATTTTTAAAGTTTTGTCTCAATACGAGTCCATGTAAAACAATAGACCCCAGGGGAGGGGTCATTTTGAGCCCAGGGCTATAATTTGAACAATCTTGGTAGAGGTCCACTAGATGATGCTACATACCCAATATCAAAGGCCTGGGCCCTCTACTTTTAGACAAGAAGATTTTTTAATTTTTTCCCCTATATAAGTCTATGTACAAGAGGGCCATGATGGCCCTATATCGCTCACCTGATATAATAGAACTTCAATAGTTTTCAAAGTTTTATAGTCTATAAATATAAGGACAAGCCCCACCCCCTTGCGGCCATGTTTTTCAACGGATCGGAAATATTTGAACAAGCTTGGTAGGGGGTGCCCCAAGGAACATTTGTGCAAAATATTTTTTAAATCGGGCCAACACTTATGAACAAGAAGATTTTTTAAGATTTGGCAATTTTCCCCTTTTCTGATGCTGCAGCAACCAAAGTTCTACTTGGAATGAAATTCTTTGAACAACTTTGAAAGAGAACCTAAGAAACACTGCTGTGAACTTATTTTGAAATCAGTCAATTGGTTTAAAGAGGAGAAGTTGTTTATAGGAAAATGTGAATAGAAAGACAACGACAGACGCTGGGCGGTGAGTGATCACAATAGCTCACCCCGCAATTCGTGCTAAGGAGAGCTAAACACAAGAGCGCTGGGGAGCAAACGCCAAGGCTCGTCTGTATTTTCTAAGTCGAAAAAGGGGCATTACTGAATAAAGTTTAATGCCAGAGTTATGTGACTTGGTATAAACATGAGTGTTGTCTCTAGGAACATGTTTACCAGGTTTCTGTGAAATTATTTTGAAATATCTTAGTAGAGGGTGCCCTAAGGAACATTTGTGCAAAATAATTTTCTAATCGGGCCAGCACATTTGGACAAGAAGATTTCTTAAGATTTGGCAATTTTCCCCTTTTCTGATGCCGCAACAGCCAAAGTTCTACTTGGAATTAAATTCTTTGAACAACTTTGAAAGGGGACCACCTAAGGACCATTCCTGTGAAGTTATTTTGAAATCTGTCTATTGGTTTAGTAGAAGAAGTCATTTGTAGGAAATTGTTAACAGACAGACAGACGATGACGACGGACATTCAATGATCACAAAAGCTCACCTTGCACTTCGTGCATAGGTTAGCTAAAAACAAGTGACCCCCGGGATGGGATCATTTTTTACCGCAGGGCTATAAATTGAACAAGCTTGGTAGAGGTCCACTAGATGATGCTACATACCAACTATCAAAGGCCTGGGCCCTCTACTCTTAGACAAGAAGATTTTTGGAGTTGTTTCCCTATATGAGTCTATGAAAAACAAGTGACCCCTGCTGAGGGGTCATTTTTGACCCCAGGGCTATAATTTGAACAATCTTGGTAGAGGTCCACTAGATGATGCTACATACCAAATATCAAAAGGCCTGGGGCCTCTTCTTTTAAACAAGAAGATTTTTTAATTTTTTATCTCTATATGAGTCTATGTAAAACAATAGACCCCAGGGCTATAATTTGAACAATCTTGGTAAAGGTCCACTAGATGATGCTACATACCCAATATCAAAGGGCTTGGCCCTCTCCTTTTAGACAAGAATATTTTTAAAGTTTTTCTCCTATATGAGTCTATGTAAAACAAGTGACCCCTGGGGAGGGGTCATTTTTGACCCCAGAGCTATAATTTGAACAGTCTTGGTAGAGGTTCACCAGATGATGTTACATACCAAATATCAAAGGCATGGGCCTTCTACTTTTAGACAAGAAGATTTTTAAATTGTTCCCCTATATGAGACTATGTTAAACAAGTGACCCCCAGTGAGGGGTCAATTTTGACCCCAGGGCTATAATTTGAACAATCTTGGTAGAGGTTCACTAGATGATGCTACATACCAAATATCAAAGGCATGGGCAGATTTTTAATTTTTTTTCTCTATATGAGTCTATGTAAAACAATAGACCCAAGGGCTATAATTTGAACAATCTTGGTAAAGGTCCACTAGATGATGCTACATACCAAATATCAAAGGCCTGGGCCCTCTACTTTTAGACAAGAAGATTTTTAAAGTGTTTCCACTATACGAGTCTATGTAAAAAAAAGTGACCCCTGGGATGGGGTCATTTTTTACCCCAGGGCTATAATTTGAACAATCTTGGTAGAGGTTCACTAGATGATGCTACATACCAAATATCAAAGGCATGGGCCTTCTACTTTCAGACAAGAAGATTTTTATTAAGTTTTGGTTAATTTCCCCTTTTTTGTTGCCGTGGCAGCCAAAGTTCTGCATGGAATAGAATTTTTTGAACAAATTTAAAAGAGATCCACCCAAGGAACATTTCTGTAAAATTATTTTGAATTTGGTTAATTGGTGTAGGAGGAGAAGTCATTTGTAGGAAAATATGAACGGACGGACGAAGACGACGACGGACGGTGAGCGATCACAAAAGCTCACCTTGCACTTCGTGCATTGGTGAGCTAAAAACAAGAAACCGCTGAAGACTGTATAGCCGGATTGTCGGCAATTTGACCTTGAAAATCGACAAACCAAGGTCAAGGTAACCATAGAAATCAATAGAACTTCAACCTGAAACTTTAACCAAAATGTTGACAGACAGACGGATATCGCCAATCTATAGACCGGAATTGCTAGAGCAATCCGGCCAACTAGATGCTCACAGGCTATATGTAAAGCCCACTCCAAAGTTTTTGTCACAGACATAGTGCTCTTCCATGCACTTGCAACAAAGAGTTGACCTGATAGCAGTTAATTAAGGGCCTTCTGCCATACCATATTATTTGGATAATTTTTAGTATGTTTTGTGTATGAAGGGTTCAGGCATATTTAACATAGGAAATATTTTACACACAGACACATTAAATAATAAATCCTATCTTTTGAATAATGAAATATTTAAGGAAACCACAGGAAAGTGAATTTTTGTTTATATCTTATTGAGAAGTTTACCAAACACATAATTGTCTGCTGCACACATGTCAAACGCTTCTACAAGGTGAAAAGGGTTATAAGAGAACAGTCTCCTTTTTTGAAAACTTTGTTTTCACTTCTGCCATCATCAACTCACGGTGAACATGTGTGCCTAATAACCAGGGGATCCTATGATGCATGGTTTCTCATCTTGTCCTTTGACCTCTAAGTGTGACCTTGACCTTTAAAATTCAGACCAGGTTCTTGTGCAAGACACTTCACCTCACCATGGTGAACGTGTGTGCCCAGTAACTTGGGAATCCTATGGTGCATTGTCGAGATGTGGTCCGGACAAGGTAGTCCTATCTAACAGTACTTATGTTGATCTTTGACCTCCAAGTGCGATCTTGACATTTGAGATACAGGACTGGGTCTTGTGCGCGTCACACATTGCCTTATCATGGTGAACATTTGTGCCAAGAATCTTGGAAATCCCATGACGCATAAATGCGGCCTGGATAATGTACAGTCCTATCAAACAGTCCTCATTTTTATATTTGACCTATAAGTGTGACCTTGACATAAGAGGTACAGGCCTGGGACTTGTGTGTGACACGCAGCCTCAACATGGTGAACGTTTGTGCCAAGTTTCTTGGAAATCCTATGATGCATGGTCAAGATGCGGGCTGGACAAACACTGAACTGCCATTGAGACAACTATGTCGAGCTCGACAAAACCTTTAATTTTTCATCATGTTTCAAGCAATATTATTTTGTAGGTTTCTCTATTGTCCCTTGCTAGTTCTGTATCAACATTTCAGTTCACAGTTTAAAAGTCTTTGTGTGAGTCTTTTGATTTTAATTTTCTTCCTCCTTCCCAATCATCCTTTTTCTCACCCACCTGAAAAAAGTGATAGCAGATTCAGAACCACAAGGTTTACAAGTACACATCCATCCTACCAGCTCCAGATGGACAGACAGACATTGCCAAACTGATTCCTGTTTTTGGCTGGGACTAAAATACAATTTATGACAACCAAAGGTATGTAACTTTGACTCCAAGTCTGATTTCACAAAAGCAAGTAAACTTGCCAGGTCTCAACATCACATTTCTTTTTCCAAGTTTGAATACAATTGCTACAAAAATTTGAATACAATTGCTACAAAAATTGTAATTGCTATTGAGCAAAAATAAATTGATTTAACTGGGTTGTTTTTTTTGACATGCAAGCACCTAATAACCCCAATTTGCTAAAAGTAGAACTGATATAACCCGTTCCTGCATGCAGACATGTCTGTACAGGCAATTTTAAAATACATTGTGAGAAAAGGAGAAGTTTCTAACCATGAGAAATTTCTCTATTTCAAAAGAGTTATCTACTCTATAATACAAGAGTAATAGAACTTCCAATAGTTTTCAAAGTTTTTAGTCTATACATATAAGGAAAACAAGCAACCCCCTGGTGGCCATGTTTTTCAACAGATCAGCATAAATTGAACACCCTTGGCACAGGGTGACACAAGGAACATTTGATCCAAATTATTTTCAAATCAGGCCAGTGCTTTAGTACAAGATGTTTTTTTTAAGTTTTCACTATATTACATACAAGGAAAACATGCCCCGCCCACCTGGCAGCCATGTTTTTCATCAGATCGAAATAATTTCAACAATCTTGTGCCAAACATTTTTTAAATTGGGCAGGTACTTTTGGACAAGAAGATTTTTAATGTTTTTACTATGCACATATAAGGAAAACAAGCCTTGACCCTGGTGGCCATGTTTTTCAACAACCTTGATAGAAGGTCCCCCAAGGAACATTTGTGCAAAATTATGTTTAAGTCAGGCCGGTACTTTTGGACAAGAAGATTTTTAAAGATGTTATAATGCATATATAAGTAAAACAAGCTCCGCCACCCAGGCGGTCATGTTTTTCAACGGATCAGAATAATTTAAAAAATCTTGGTAAATGGTTCCCCTAGGAACATTTGTCCAAAATAATTATGAAATCAGACAAGTACTTTTCGACAAGAAGATTTTTAAAGATTTGGCAATTATCCCCTTTTTTTTTATCCTGCAGCAACCAAAGTTCTTTCACATGGAATTGAATTCTTTGAACAACTTTGAAAGAAAACATCCTAAGGAACATTCCTGTGAAATTATTTTGAAATTGGGTCATTTGTAGGAACAAGAGGGCCATGATGGCCCTGGAATCGCTCACCTGATATTTTTTTTTTAACTTTAGCTATATAAGCCCCGCCCCCTGGCAGTCATAGTTTCCGACCAATCAACTTGGCTTGAAGGAATCTGATAGAGGGTCACCCTAGGAACATTTCTACAAAATTATTTGGAAATCTGCCAGACACTTTTGGAGGAGAAGATTTTTTAAGTTTTCACTATAGTCATATAATGCAAAATAGCCCTGCCCACTGGCGGCCATGTTTTTTGACCAATCAACATGGCTTGAAGGAATCTGAAAGTGGGTCATCCAAGGAACATTTCTACAAAATTATTTGAAAATCGGCCTGACACTTTCGGAGAAGAAGATTTTTTAAGTTTTCACTATAGCCATATAAGGCAAAATAGCCCCGCCCCCCCCTGGCGGCCATGTTTTTCGACCAATCAACATGGCTTGAAGGAATCTGATAGAGGGTCATCCAAGGAACATTTCTACAAAATTATTTGAAAATCAGCCTGACACTTTTGGAGGAGAAGATTTTTTAAGTTTTCACTTTGGCCATATAAGGCAAAATAGCCCCGCCCCCTGGCGGCCATGTTTTTCGACCAATCAACATGGCTTGAAAGAATCTGATAGAGGGTCACCCAAGGAACATTTCTACAAAATTATTTGAAAATCGGCCCGACACTTATTGAAGAGAAGATTTTTTAAGTTTTCACTATAGCCATAAAAGGCAAAATAGCCCCGCCCCCTGGCGGCCATGCTTTTTGACCAATCAACATGGCTTGAAGGAATTTGATAGAGGATCACCCAAGGAACATTTCTACAAAATAATTTGAAAATCGGCCTGACACTTTTAGAGGAGAAGATTTTTTAAGTTTGCACTATAGCCATATAAGGCAAAATAGCCCCGCCACCCCTGGCGGCCATGTTTTTCGACCAATCAACATGGCTTGAAGGAATCTGATAGAGGGTCACCCAAGGAACATTTCTACAAAATTATTTGAAAATCGGCCTTACACTTTCGGAGGAGAAGATTTTTTAAGTTTTCACTATAGCCATATAAGGCAAAATAGCCCCGCCCCCCCCTGGCGGCCATGTTTTTTGACCAATCAACATGGCTTGAAGGAATCTGATAGAGGGTCATCTAAGGAACATTTCTACAAAATTATTTGAAAATCTGCCAACCAGTTTGGGAGAAGAAGAATTTTGAAGTTTTTTCGGTTTCGTTGCCATGGAAACCAGAATTTTGCATGGATCCCAAAAATTTGAAGGAATTCTGGTGAGGTCATTGAGAGGATGCTTTCTGTGAAGTTTCATCCAAATTGACCCACTGGTTACTGAGGAGAAGAAGTTGACGCACGACGGACGCCGGACAAAAGGCGATCACAATAACTCACCTTGAGCAAAGCTCAGGTGAGCTAAAAAGTAAACAGACAGACAGACGAACGACAGACTTCGTTCACAGGTGAGCTAAAAAGCTATAGTACTATATTATACATGTACCTTCATTAATAGATTGTCTGTATTTTCAAGATGTTCATCTTTACACTGGAGTAAATGGTTGTAAAATAATTGCTGCCAAGTGCATTCTTTCCTTTAAGCCTTTGGTAAGCCTCTGAAACATTTTAAATGTACTTATGTCTTCTCTAGAATACATCTGACCTGAAAAGACAAAGAAATTTGGTAAGTAACAATTTAGAGCTGGAAAAGATGGCAAAACAAATTTGAAGGCGAGATTGCCATCTGGTGCAATATGATATACTTAAAATGCATTAAATTTGTATTACCCCTTGATAAATCCCCTTTAAAAAAAAACCTTTGATCTATGTTTCACAACATTCTGTTGATTGGTAGAGAATTATTGTGTAGTACTGTCAGAAATCATTGGAATTATTTAAGCAAAAGCGAAACACCTGATACAATAGAATTGAAAATTTCACAAATTTTTGAGACAAAATCGCCAAACTTTAACTATATATCTCAATCAAAGGCCATTACTCAGGAGTGTCCAAGAAAATCTGATTAGAAAATTAAAATGGCCATCATATATAATGCCTAAATTTAAGCTTCAAACGAAGCGTGTGAAGATTACATAAGGAATGATCAAAGTGACAGAGCAAACAAAGCCAATTACGGTAAGCAGAATTTCACAAATTGAAGGGGCCAAACCTATGGCGTATATGGGGGGGATCAGACCGGATGTCTAACATATCAAGATAATAAGATCACAGGAATCATATACAGGAAATGATAAAATGATTCTACCTGACAGGCCATATTGTGTGGAAAACTGGAACAGCAAACTTGCACTTCTGCAAAACTTCAATACAATAAGTTTCCTGGAAAAACAGAACAAGCAGTGTTTTTTTCCCGCATCTTTCATTTTGTCAGTTATCTGTTCATAAAAGATATACTGCAATGTTTCATAAGCAAGCAGTCCGGCAGTATGTTAATCACCGTCTTATTTCATGGCTATTCATTATAGTAAATGTAGTATTGTTGTCGCCTCTGACATTACATATACAAGTAGTTTGAATTTAATTCAATTGGTGTCTTAAATTTCAGGTGGTAATCACCATCTCATTATATAGACTGAAATAGTTCATACAAGAGGCACAAGAGGGCCAGTATCGCTCCACTTCATAAGGCAAACTAATCGGACCCTTCCCTATATTGCCTTAGTCTTTTAGCAAATTAATGGCATGAGGAAGAAAAGAATATTTCTATGTAATTATAGGAAAATCCAGCAAGTGGATTCAGGGATGGGGAGATTTTAAAAGTTTTTGCCTTTTGGCCCCTTTTTCATGCCATGGTTGCCAAAGTTATCAATGGATCCAAACAAGAGGGCCATGATGACCCTAGATCACTCACCTGAATTATGCAATGTGATTACTAATGCAAAACACATCAAGACAATTATTCTGATAAAGATTCAAATGAAACCTTCAGTGTTAAAGATTTTCTTTCATTTGGCCTAGTGACCTAATATGACCAATATTGAACATGGACTAGATATCATCAAGACAAACATTCTGACAAAGTTTCAACTTGCTCAAAGTAAAAATGAGGCCTCCGGAGTTTTAACACTATATTACTTAATTTAGTCTAGTGACCTAGTTTTTAACCTAATATGACCCATATTCAAACTTGATGTAGATATCATACAGACAAACATTCTGACAAAATTTCAAGCTGCTGAAGCAAAAAATGCAGCCTCCTTCAATTTGGCCCAGTGACCTGGCATGACCCATATTCGAACTTGACCTAG
Source organism: Serripes groenlandicus (assembly GCA_031761405.1). Taxonomy (NCBI): domain Eukaryota; kingdom Metazoa; phylum Mollusca; class Bivalvia; order Cardiida; family Cardiidae; genus Serripes; species Serripes groenlandicus. Next base: position 135,126,202 of record JASEVX010000001.1, on the reverse strand, counting down.
AACTCAGTTAGATTAACATTCTGACGACTAGATTTCAAGCTGCTGTAGCAAAAAATGTGGCTTCTACAGTCTTAACCAGATCTCCCTTCAATATGGCCTTGTGAATTAGTTTCTGACCAAATTCGAACTTGATCTAGATAATTTTAAGACAAACATTCTGACAGAATTTCCAACTGCTGAAGCAAAAATTGTGGCCTCTGGACTGTTAACAAGATTTTCCTTCAATTTGACGGAGTGACCTACCTTTTGACCTGACATAACCCATGTTCGAACTTGACTTATATATCATCAAGACAAACATTCTGATAAAGTTTCAACGTGCTCAAGCTGAAAATGTGGCCTCCAGAGAGTTAACAAGATTTACCTTCAATTTGACCTAGTGACCTAGGTGTTGACCTCATATGGCCCAGTTTCGATTTGATGGAGTTGATTAATCTGAACTTTCATGAAGATCGAATGAAAAATGTAGCCTGTAGAGTGTTAACAAGGGCAATTGTTGACGACGCATGACGGACAAAATGTGATCATAATAGCTCACCTTGCACTCCGTGCACAGGTGAGGTAAAAACTAATACTGTTACTATAGTTGATGTTCTAACAATTATATAACACATAAATGTAAATGTCCAGCTAATCAGAATGTTGGTCCTGGTCAATAAGTAAAACTGGTTTTCTGTATGCCTTGTGGTGATTCGGGAACCAATGGCCTATGGCCTAATTCATGTAAAAGGAAAGTTTGAACTATTGTAACCATAGTATTGATCTATAACTAATTCTTAGTTTATTTCAAGTTTTCATCTTAAAACTGCTGGTACCATGTCTTGAAAAGTCTATGGAACTTTCATTCCCTTAAGAACATATATATCTAACCTGAAAATGCTTGTGTAGTGTATAGGCTATATCATACATTACAAGAAGTTCCTCATTCCGGACTTGCAATACTTTCTTTAGAATATATGCAGGTTAGCCTAAAAGAAAAAAATCAAGTCATGTTTGAAAGAACTTCAAATTTATTATTAATAACTTTTAATAACCCCATTTTCTTCGAAAAAGAAAAAATGTCATTTATAAATATTAAATTATAATGCAACTGCAACCCTGGCACAAACCAGGACAAATATCTTGAAAGTTTCATAATCTACCAAAATCGTTTTAAGCGCACAACAGTTTTGCACTTGAATTTTAAAATAAATCAAAGTTGCACTTAAGAATCAAGTTTGCATCAATAATTCTTTAATGTTTTGTTATTTGTTATCATTCCTTTTGCTTCTTACCAGATACAATTTAAAACAAGGGCACCGCAAAGCGGATGCATCCCCTCGGCTGGGCTTGACCTTTGACCTATGACCTTGAAAATCAATAGGCTTCAAGATGTTACCATATACTTACTTTATACCAAGTTTGGTTAAGATCTGTCAAGAAATGGTTAGTGTAGAGTGATGACAAGGTTTGTTACGGACGGACGGACACACATACATACGGAAGGTCCCGTTACTATATCCCTTTCTCGCTTACTTCGTAACCGAGGGGATAACAAGGGCAACACAAAGCGAATACATCTCCTCGGTATTAAATTTAAAAATATGGCTAAAAATATGGCCAATGACCTGGATATTAATGTTATGTACCAGAAAACTTGTCCTTGCCTTTATCAAATTGTTATTAATGTTATGGACCAAAGAACTAAGAGAAAATTTGTCCTTGTCTCCGCATTATTTTGCCATATATACTAACTGTATACCAAGTTTAGTTAAGATCAGTCAAAGGATGTTCAGTGTGGAGTGGTCACAAGGTTTTTATGGACAAAAGTCCAATTTTGACCTTGACCCTATGACCTTGAAAATAAATAGGCTTCCAGACCTTGCCATATACTAACTGTATACCAAGTTTGGTTAAGATCAGTCAAAGGATGTTCAGTGAAGAGTGGTCACAAGGTTGTTATATGGGAAAATAGTCCAAGTCCAATTTTGACATTGACCTTGACCCTATGTCCTTGAAAATAAATAGGCTTCTAGACCTTGCCATATACTAACTGTATACCAAGTTTGGTTAAGATCAGTCAAAGGATGTTCAGTGTAGAGTGGTCACAAGGTTGTTATATGGGAAAATAGTCAAAGTCCAATTTTGACCTTGACCGTATGAACTTTAAAATAAATAAGCTTCTAGACCTTGCCATATACTAACTGTATACAAAGTTTGGTTAAGATCGGTCAAAGGATGTTCAGTGTAGAGTGGTCAGAAGGTTGTTACGGACGGAAAGTCCAATTTCGACCTTGACCCTATGACCTTGCCATATACTAACTGTATACCAAGTTTGGTTAAGATCGGTCAAAGGATGTTCAGTGTAGAGTGGTCACAAGGTTGTTGCGGACGGCAAGTCCAATTTTTACCTTGACCCTATGACCTTGAAAATAAATAGGCTTCTAGAGCTAGCCATATACCAAGTTTGGTTAAGATAGGTCAAAGGATGTTCAGTGTAGAGTGGTCACAAGGCTGTTACGGATGGACGCACAAACAAACGGACAGCCCGGTTACCGATAATAAAGTGTATTTAACCAGGGGTGTGGAAATGTAAAAAAAATCTACTTGTCCATGGGCAAGTAAGATATGAAAATCTACTTCTCCGCCAACACAGTTAACTTGTCTGCATTAATCCATATATTTTCTTATTTTGAGTGATAGACTTACTGTAAATGAGCTGATATTGCGTGCAACAGTCTGTCAGTTTGCCATTTTTTTTACTTTCATATCATATTCTTTATTCAGATCACTTTTTCACTTCCTTTTTCTGGCTTATTACTGCCATTTTTTTATTTGAAAAAACCCCGATCCATACAACTTGCAGACAATGCAAATCTTAATGTCATGCAGATGTGAACAGAACAAAATTATATTGCGAGGTAAACAAAAAACAAAAGGCACATGAGGGCCTATGCTCTACTGGTATGGTTCTTTGGTCATTTTCAATCCAGAGCATGTATGTATGGTGAAGATCGGATAGTAAATGGAGGCTTTATTGTGTTCACAAGCTGTATTATAGCAATTTGGACAATTTCAAGGGCCATAATCCAGTCTTTAATTGGCGGATCTGGCTGGTTTGCAAAGGAACCGAGCTCTCATCAATATTCAACTACTATCTAAGTTTGGTGAAGATCGGATAGTAAAAAGAGGCTCTATTGTGTTCACAAGCTGTATTATAGCAATTTTGGCAATTTCAAGGGCCGTAATCCAGTCATGCAAGGGCACATCTGGCTGGTTTTCAAAACGAACCAAGCTATCATCAATATTTAACTACTATCTAAGTTTGGTGAAGATTAGATAGTAAATGGAGCCTCTATTGTGTTCACAAGCTCTATTATAGCAATTTTGACAATTTCAAGGGCCATAATCCAGTCTTGAATGGGCGAATCTGGCTGGTTTGCGAAAGGAACCGAGCTCTCATGAGTATCTAACTACTGTATAAGTTTGATTGAGATACAAGCAAAACTGAAGACTTTATCGCGTTCACAAGCTCTATTATAGCAATTCTGACAATTTTAAGGGCCATAATCCAGTCTTGCATGGCCGGATCTGGCTGGTTTGCAAAAGGAACCAAGCCCTCATGGATACCTAAATACGGTGTAAGTTTGGTGAAGATCAGATAGTAAATGGAGCCTTTATTGTGTTCACAAGCTCTATTATAGCAATTTTGACAATTCCAAGGGCCATAATCCAGTCTTGCATAGGCGGATCTAGCTGGTTTGCGAAAGGAACCGAGCTCTCATGGATATCTGACTACTGTATAAGTTTGATTGAGATACAATCAAAACTGAAGACTGTATCGCTTTCACAAGCAATTGTTTATGGACGGATGCATGGACGACGGACACCACGGCATATTGCTGCATAAGCTCTTCTGGCCTTTGGACAGTAGAGCTAAAAACTAGACATCAGAAAATGCTTGCTCTAATTGAATCACACCCGCTACTGACTTAGGCCAAATAAAAAAATAGGTATGGTTCGGGTGTCCCGACCGACCCTAATTTTCGCCGCCGACCCTAAGCTTTTTTTTTTTTTTTTCCAAAAAAAAAAATAAAAAAAAAAAGTACGAAACCAATTGATACGAAACTCATTTGGTTACGAAACCAATTGATACGAAACTCGCGTCATGTCATTTGGATATCTTCGATAATGTTCGCCACCATCATTCTCGTTATCATGGACGCCTCAATACAAGCCACATGTCTACTGGCTTTACATGTTGAAAAATGTGCGCACACAGAGGGTTGTAAAAAGATGGGAGCTTTCCCAAGGCAGTGGACCTTTAAACAGCTTTATCAACAATACCACCCGAAAAATACAAATCAAAATTTGCTCCCTTGAGAAACTTTTTTTTTTTGCATATGAGCAGCATCATAAAGAAAACTAGACCTATCACTATTAAAGGTGTCAGATTTAGAATACCCCCACCCGCATCTTTGTCACAAAGCAAGATGCCATCATATACGTTTTGCTTATTTCCAAGGGCAGATATTAACTGCGCAGCACCAGGACTGACAAAGATAAAAAAAAACTGTGATACACATCAACACTTTAACTATTAAAATTTGAAATTTCATTGGAATACCTTTAAAACCACAACAAACTCGTATGTAGCAATATTATGCCATGTGTTCAAAGTTTGTCAAAGTCCAAGGGCAGATAACTCCATAGTGGTTTGACCAATCCGTATAAAAAATATATCACGCATGTTTTCAATTCATGGTGTCAGATCATTTGTATGAAGTTTTATTGGAATCCCTTGAAAACTGTAGAAGTAGTTTGCGTTTGACACAAGCATCGGACAGACCAACCGACCGACCGACCAACACAGTGACCCCCCCCTCCCCAAACTTCGTTGTGGGGGTATAACAAGCCCTCACAGTATGCAAAATTTGTAGACCAAGGCTAACTGCCACATTGGAAATATGGTGTCTCATCTTGGGGTCTACAATGTCTGTTCTATCATAAGTAGTGGACAACTTTAATACAGAAGTTGTCCACTACCATAATATGACATGAAAGCCAGTTTTCCAACACTGATCTTAGTGAGACACAACAGAACGTCTACATTTTACAAACCTGAATGTCCGTTTCCTTGCAATGCAGACATAGATATAAACAATGATACAAGGATATAAAATTCTATTTATACTGGTTTTTTTGACCATGAAATTTTTAACAAAACAAACTGATTTCCTAGCCATTTTTGTTTAAATTTATTCATAGTATTTTTTTAAATACTGAAAGTATAAAAGGTACAAGTATTAACAGGTACCTGAACTCTGATATTATTTTGTTCTTCATGTTTATAAAGTAAAAATAATTTATTATCAAGTGTGTCAGAGTACACTATTATTTATTTTGGTAAAAAGAAATGAGTGGCTCCACCTTGATGCTGTCGGAATGGGTTAACCAGTAAAGGTCTCTGTACAATGAGTCTTGTCATTTTGCTTTGCAATCAGCACAGATTTTTTATGCCCCCCACAAAAGTGGGCGGCATATAGAGTTGCTCCTGTCCGTATGCACGTATGTCAGTTCATATGTTAATATAAAGATGTTCAATAACAGTGCTTTGAATCTGCAGTGCTATACGAAAACTAATCTTTGAACATTGCAAACAAGGTAGACCTAGGACAGCCGCTACATTGAAAATGCGATATCTGATCAGGGTCTACACTGTTTTCATTCTTCAGTGCCTACTCTCTTATACTGGCTGGCATGACAAATACTGTTGTCCCTGATCAGATGCTGCTGCATTTATCAATGTGGTAGCTGATCTGGGTCTACACTGTTTGCAATGTCCAAAGTTAGTTTCTGTATAGCGCAGAGATATATTAAATCAATTTAAATGTTTTGCAATGTTAGAGTTATAAAACGCTGGAAAACTTTGGAATTTATGTTCAACTCTTATTTATAAAGGGCACACTACTTGCATTTTGAGAAACTGTATATTATGGTGTTTGCAAACATCATAGATGCAGACTAAACCACCTTGTTTGAAACACAGAGTCTATAAATCAGGATCTCCAATGTCCAGTATAATATAGCTATATTAAAACAAAAATATCTAGATGCTGAATTATGTTGTATATTTATATACTACTAAGTGTTTGGGGGGTGAATACTGGAAAATAAATCCTAAAAACGCATTTCTTTGTGTTGCCACTCCTTTTATATTATATAAATATGTATATATTAAAATATGCATTTAACCCATTCCCTCATATAGACGCTATTGCAAACAGAGTAAACCCAGATCAGGCAGCTCCTATAGGAGCTCCTTGATCTGACAGGGTCTACTCTGTTTGCTTATAGAATGTTATTGGTCTGACTTTACACTGTTGGCTATGGCAAAAATTCCTTGTTTTATGTGCCATGAATATAGAAATCTATTAAATTAAATATTCATAGTGCCAGGGCGGAGTCTCGTATGAATACTCTGACACGAGGGAATGGGTTAAACGAGCTTTCTAACCTGAACCCTGAGGGCCTTTGCACTAAGGGAGCCTCATTAATGGCTTAAATCGCATATGGTGCTAGAACCACTCACCGTGAAGTTATGTTACAGAGCAGGTTAGCATGCTACAGAGGGTAACTAAAAGCCAATGGGTACATAAAAAGCTGCTGTACAATTGACAAAACTAGAATACTACAAACTAATATAAAAGGAAGTGATTAATATAAGGTTGGAAGGGTTTAAGAAGGGATAATTATGTAGCAAAGCAAGATATAAGGCATTTTACTAAATCTAATGGTGGTCTAAAACCAAATTTAAAAAAAAAAAAAAAAAAAAAAAAAAAAAAAAATTCCGACCTACCTACCCTATTTTTTTCAGGCATGTCACCCGAACCATACCTATTTTTTTGTTTGGCCTTATCCTGCAAACTTTAAAAATGCACCCTTCAATCAATTAATGCATAAATTTTATTGTAATCTACTGTGGTATTTTGTTAAGTTTTTGTTTTCAATCTATAATATTAAATGAAATATTGATACTTATGTACATATGTGCATTGGAAGTTTTGTCTAGTATATATATTGGAGCATTTCTTTTTATTTGAACTTGCCCGCAGACAAGTCAACAGGGAAATCCTACTTGCCCGACTACAACATTACACGTGTTGGACGCGTCGGGCAGTCGATTTCCGCAACCTGATTTAACCACTTGAATTTTTAAAATGATGTAAGTTTACATTTTGGTTGCACTTGAAATTTGTTCTGGGAAAGACAGTTGTTTTGTTTGGTTTAAAATCAGAATTTATAGAAAATAATTTGAAGATTCATAACAGTTTTATAGATTTACAATTATGAAATTATAATGCTAATGATTTAAATTCAAATGGTATGTTAAACTTACTGTCCACTTCTTTGGCTGTTGAAACAGTGCAGGTCTATGAACCCTATGACAGCAATGGTCACAATAAAATGCTGAAGGTCCACATGTTTCACAAAGTATTATGTGATCTTCGTGTGTGCCACACATAACACATATATAAGATGAAGGACACATTTCCTCAATGCGGGTGGACAATAGATCCCGTCTTATACTTTGCCACTTTTCCAGTAACTTTGTCTGCCTTTCTTTGTAATTGACTGCATCTGTAGGAAAGAAATAGTCGAGGTAAATGATCTCCACACAATTAACTTGATATTTTTTGTTGACTTCCTTTTAGCTAACAGTGTTCGCATGTTTACAGCTCTAAGTTCACTTAAATATAATTCAATCGGATCAAAGTATCAAATTATCACATTATGGGGTAGGTACAATATACCTTGAGATTGGAAAATTTATTTGATGCTTTGCCCATATCAAAAAGGTTGGCAGTTTTTCTTGAAATATTCAACAGCAAAGTTGACCTTTTAGTTTTTACAATGCAGCAAAAGATTAATGATTTTTGCAGATTTGGCCCAATTTTCACAGTAACATACTTTCATGTTATTATTTTGGTTTTGTTAATCGATACATCTAATGCATTGTTTCCTCTGTAATAAGCCACAATTGCCAATGGCGAAAAAATGAATTGCCATACATAATTTTTATAAAAGAAATTTCCCTTAATTTTAAAACATAAATGAAAGAGCCGTCCCACGAGATAACCAACATTGTGGATCTGCGTAAAGTATTGACCCGGATCAGTCTAAGCATGCCGCACAGGCTTACCCAGATAGACACTTTCGTATTCTGTTGATTTTCTGTTTTAGGAATCATTACTCTATACCTTTATCCCCTTGAGACGGAATGTGTCAGCTCTGATCAGTTTGAGTGGACTGATCTGGGTCAAAACATTCGCATGACAGCTCAAAACATCTCAATCTCACCTACAGTACACAACATGTCAAACATGTCACCTGCCATGGTATAAGCATAGCCTGGGGGTAAACAGAGATATATTTTATCACCTACTTGTAAATCAATAACCATTGGGTTGTATCTTCCCCCCACGCAAACAATGGTTTTGATTTATGGTGGCAAAAAGAAATAAGGGCCAGTAAAAACCCTGTAATGGTACCGTTAGTTGAATGATTGTCAATTAAACAGGCATAAGATCCAGCAGGCTGAATAAGGATATAGTCCTGTGTGGATCAAGTGGGTCAGACTCAGAGTGCATATTTTTATCCCTCAGCTACAACCGCAAATACAGCTCTATCAGATTGAATAACTGTATTAATGACCCAAAATATCGATAAATAATTGCATTTTTAAAAAGATCCCTACATCACCTATAGATATGACTATGTACTTACAGCGTCAATGTCGACCTAGAGAACAAGAGGCCCATGAGGGCCTATGCTCTACTGGTGCTCTACTGGCATTGATCTGGCTTGTTTCAAAAAGGAATCAATATGTCATCAATATTCAAATACCATCTAAGTTTGGTGAAGATCAGATAGTAAATGGAAGCTCTATTGTGTTCACAAGCTGTATTATAGCAATTTTGACAATTTCAAGGGCCATAATCCAGCCATGTATGGGTAGATCTGGCCGTTTTTTAGAAATGAACCAAACTCTCATGGATATCTAACTACTGTATAAGTTTGATTGAGATACAATCAAAAATAAGGACTGTATCGTGTTAACAAGCTCTATTATAGCAATTTTGACCATTTCAAGGGCCATAATCCAGTCATGCATAGGCAGATCTGGCTGGTTTTCGAAAGGAACCAAGCTCTCATGGATATCTAACTACTGTATAAGTTTGGTTGAGATACAATCAAAAGTGAAGACTGTATCGTGTTAACAAGCTCTTTTAAAGCAATTTTGACCATTTCAAGGGCCATAATCCAGTCATGCATGGGGGGATCTGTGGCTGGTTTTTGAAAGGAACCGAGCTCTCATGGATATCTAACTACTGTATAAGTTTGATTGAGATACAATCAAAAGTGAAGACTGTATCGTGTTAACAAGCTCTTTTATAGCAATTTGGACAATTTCAAGGGACATAATCCAGTCATGCATGGGCGGATCTGGCTGGTTTACGAAAGGAACTGAGCTCTCATGGATATCTAACTACTGTATAAGTTTGGTTGAGATACAATCAAAAGTGAAGACTGTATCATGTTAACAAGCTCTTTTATAGCAATTTTGACCATTTCAAGGGCCATAATCCAGTCATGCATGGGCGGATCTGGCTGGTTTACGAAAGGAACTGAGCTCTCATGGATATCTAACTACTGTATAAGTTTGGTTGAGATACAATCAAAAGTGAAGACTGTATCATGTTAACAAGCTCTTTTATAGCAATTTTGACCATTTCAAGGGCCATAATCCAGTCATGCATGGGCGGATCTGGCTGGTTTTCGAAAGGAACGGAGCTCTCATGGATATCTAACTACTGTATAAGTTTGGTTGAGATACAATCAAAAGTGAAGACTGTATCGTGTAAACAAGCTCTTTTATAGCAATTTTGACCATTTCAAGGGCCATAATCCAGTCATGCATGGGCGGATCTGGCTGGTTTTCGAAAGGAACCGAGCTCTTATGCATATCTAACTACTGTATAAGTTTGGTTGAGATACAATAAAAAAAGAAGACTGTATTGTGTTAACAAGCTCTTTTATAGAAATTTTGACCATTTCAAGGGCCATAATCCAGTCATGCATAGGCGGATCTGGCTGGTTTTCGAAAGGAACCGAGCTCTCATGGATATCTAACTACTGTATAAGTTTAGTTGAGATACAATTAAAAGTGAAGACTGTATCGTGTTAACAAGCTCTTTTATAGCAATTTCGACCATTTCAAGGGCCATAATCCAGTCATGCATAGGCGGATCTGGCTGGTTTTCAAAAGGAACCGAGCTCTCATGGATATCTAACTACTGTATAAGTTTAGTTGAGATACAATCAAAAGTAAAGACTGTATCGTGTTAACAAGAAATTGTTTACGGACGGACGCACGCACGGACGACGGACAAATCACCACGACATAAGCCCTTCTGGCCTTTGGCCAGTAGAGCTAATGAGTAAAAGCTGTTTTTCACCTTGTGCATTCCTCTGTTACGTGCTAGATGGGGTTAAGTAATACATGTTCATGAACCTATGCCTTTTTGCAACAGTTCAATGTTTATGTAAAATTTATTGACCTGTACAGAGGTTGCGTTGGAAAACTGGTGTTTCTGAAGTTCTAGACCTACAAAGAACATTTTGTTATTATCCTGCATACGCCATTGACCAATAAATGACAGATGAAAAAAGGGGAAACCAAAAGTCTAAACTATTTGGACTAACGAAGTTACAGACCACCTCAATATATATCTTTTTATATCTGGGGGATTTTTTTACTAAATTGCATCAGACAGTAAAGAAACATGTGTAAACACATTTTAGGCATTTTAATCAAGATTTGGAATTCATACCATCTGGGACTATCCGCTACTCACACAGGGAAAACCAGGAGGATAAGCGCCAATTGCTTGTAGTCTTAAAAAAACATAAACGGGTAGATAAACCTTGTACAGGTAATGCTATCACATTCGTTTCTCTTCCATATATTAGTACTAGTAGTCCCAGATATTATTCAAATAGTGTGACCTGTACTTAATACTAACTCATCATCAACCTCCATGTCCTACCTGTTACTTCCCTCCCCTTACAATGGTAGATAATCGTGCAAGGGACATCACTGTTTAGGAGTGTTACGTATGAAGGTTGCATTACACCAAATAAATTTAATTCCCTCATTGTTTCCATGTAAATCGACCAGTTTCTGTCCTCAATATTGACACACTTTTTAACCGTTTCTCATGAAGAACATCATATACCATTGAAAAAAGTTACATCTAAGCTGTAAGAAAACTATTTAAAGAAAATGGGGGGAGGGGGGTTCATGCATTTATGCAAGAAAGACCTCACCAGTCAGAATGGTTACTGCAATTTTGGACCAAATCGGGCAAAAGACAAAACCGGTTTTTAGCATTCTTTACTTATACTTTCAAACAAGGTCAAAATACTAAGAGTGATCAAATCAATCATTTCCAGGACATCCTATATCGATACACATTTACAATGATTTTAAATTCCATATATTCAATGGATTCTGGTGATGGTATACACTCAATTCTACGCAAACAGAAGGTTTTTTTAGGGACTTTAAGGGCGAGGTCCCCGGAAACACATATAAACCGGCAACATATATTAAAATGCCATTCATATTTATGGGGATATTTATGTCAGTAAAACTGCAGACAATTTTAATTGAATATTACCTTGATTGAAAAAGAAGGATCACGACCACAATCATCCGCATGATTCGCCAATTCCTGTTCTGGCTACTGAATTGAATGCTGCAACAAATATATTCGCACATGTTGGGTTGTTCTGCGATTTCCAACGAAAGTTATTCTTTTAACCTTAGGGGGTTTCTTGGCAAAACACAGTCTTCTCATGTTTAGAAAATGGCCGCTTCATCGAAGACATTTGTGGTCTCGGCGCATGCTCGGTAAACGCGTGATCTCATTGGTCCATACTATAATTCGAAGTTAGACTGTACGAATAGTTTAACTTTACACCAAATGGTAAGATGGTAGTACTATGTTAGTGTTGAGCACGCTAACCCCGTTAACATAAGTCTTATTGAATAGGATAACACGAGTTGCATCGGGTGATATATAATATGTTCATTAGTGATGTTGTCATGAGATGGACTTTTCCCACGTTTAAGGTCAACTAAAGCTATTTTAACCTCGTCACATGTGAACTCGCGTTCTACTGTTTGTGAGAGCGTTATTGTAGTAGGATTTAGTCTAGCATAATTTTCCAGCGTTTCATCGACTTCTATTTCAAGTTTACTTTTGGGATTTAACGCGTGGGTATCAAATATATCAGTAAAGTATTTTTCAAACCCGCTTATGACATTTTCAGCTTTATAGTTAATATCTTTATATATTATTTCTGATGTGTGTTGACGGGGTGTTTTCTTATGGCGTTTCATTAAATTCCAAAATAGACGAGAGTCTAGCTGAGAACATCGTTCGAGTTCTCGGAAAATATTGTTTATGTAATTGTTCGATGCTATACGTTGGGTTTTTCTGAATTCTCGTTTGGCCGCCTTATAATTAAAGTATGAGGGATAATACATACCACGTGGTCTCCCTTCAATTAACCATATTTTGCGTTTGTCTCGCGAGTAAGTGTGAGCCGCCTTTACTTCGGCAGTCCAATATGGTTTCGCGTGTTTATTAAATTTGCGTTTAGGAAGGGTTTCGAGTGATGCATTGTTAATCGCTGATACGATGTAATCCGATAATTGGTTTGGAGTAGTAAAGCTATGTATAATATCGGTCAAGAGGCTATCCTCCAGTTTTTTGTGATATTCTTCTATGATATCATCTGTACATTTATTCCATGCGACTCTGTCGCTGTGTTGGTATTGTTGGGCTTGTTCCGACAATTGCGGCAGTTCGATTTTAGCGATTAAGGGTAAATGGTCAGACGTAATTACTTCTTTTTCGGATATCGTTACAATGTCCTTGCATTTCTTAATGAACGACGTTTCGACAAGTATATGATCGATAATTGCCCGGGTTTTTATATATGTATATTCAATGTTTGGAAACAATGGGGTATTACAAAGGGATACTAATCCTGAATCGGACAGAAAGTCACTGAATAACCCATCCTTTTCCGATTGGTGCCCGTTATTCTTAGTTTGTACATATGACAATAATTTTGTATTAAAGTCTCCTAAAAGGATAACGTTGCCGTTTTCTGAACAACTGTGTGTAATTGCACTCAGACAATACAACGCTTCTGCATATTTATCAATGCAACTATCTGCTGGCATGTATACGCCTATTATATAGATGGGTGTACACAATTTTCTATCAATTTTGATGGCCAGTATACGTTCGTTTTGAAAGCAGTCTATTTTACTAATATTCTGGCTGAGACACTTCTTAAAAAGAATAGACACTCCTCCTTTACCACATTTCAGTGGTCCATATTGGTCAATCGAAGTGTCCGCTATGGAGAAAACTTCGTATCTACTGTTTATTGAGTTCATAAAATAGAGAGAATGTGGCATGAGTTTGTGTTCTACAATCACTGAAATGTCTACACTGTTTTCATCTAGAAATTCCGAAAGGGCAAATGCTGATGACATAATGCCACGCGCATTCCAACACATAAGGTTTAAAGTCATAAATGTAAGATATAAAAAAGCGTACTTATACATTATCAATGATTAATTATATCGTCTAAACAGGTTAGTAAGCTTCAGTGTTACTACTTGCCCAGCTGTCGATGTTTTCATTCCAATCGTTGTAATCATTATATACACTCTGTGACTGTGAATTATTTTCATTTTCATAATTGTTTTTGTTGTAGTCGTCGTTATAGTCGTTTTCACGGTGTGTATCGTATCTAGTACGTCTTTTATGTGACGTGTTTCGTTTCACATATCGTCTATTTGTTCGTTCCTTTTCCATTTCGGCTTTACTTTGCCATTTACGAATAGTCAAATCCGGAGGCCAAAACTCGTCATCTTCGACTTGGCTTGAGCAGTTTTCTGGAATGTTGATTTTAGCCGCAGATCCGTATCGACCATAAAACATGTTTATATATGTACATTTTACACCGCTATCTGTTAAATACTGATATATGTCGTTATCACTGACATCGGGGTCTATGTTTCCTACATAGTATGACACAATCCGTTTCTTTTTCACAGCAATGAATTTATCGGCCGACGGCCTATGATTGTGTTCTTTCGTTCGTTGATCGTCTGTATGTTCGTGATAGTTTGTATTTTCGATCTGTTGTTTATTGCGACGTTTTTCCCTGTCGTGTATTTTAATATGAATCGTCGTATTATTTTCGTCGCTCTTTCTTGGTTGAGTTGAGTAAGCAGAAAGAGAGGTATCCTTTTTTAATCCTGTTTTTTTCGTTTCTATGACTGAGTTCATGATTGTGTCTGTATTGTTCTCAATTAATAGGTGAGCCAGATCAGGCTGCTTCGTTTTTACGACATCTGCAAATGTAGAATTGTGTTCGGCATTTGAGCTTTCCTTACCGGTACTTGCTTCCCGACTAACTGATTTGGTTGCCGTAGTTTCCGAATTCACCACAGCCTTGTCTATCTTTTTATTCATGCACGCTAGGCTGTTGTTTAAGTATTCGACTTCATTTTGCAATTTATCAACCGTTGCGGTGTCTCCAGACCTACTTCGCAATCCGTTCACTGATGACAAAATAATCTTTGCGTTAGTGGATATCGATTTAGTATCATTGGCTATGTCCATCAGGATTGCATTGTTATGTTTAACAACATTAGACACAGCTGCAAGATCTGATTGCAAGTTCAACAGCATGGTCGTTATATCCGGTATTTCGACTTTCGAGCAGGAGTGACTCTGCGTTGGTGTTTGGGTGTTCATAGTTGAATCGTGTATAGTATGTGCTGTTAAATTAGCACTATAGTCGTAGGTGCCATTCGTGGTACTGCTGAAAACATCGAGTATATCACGGCTGCAGTTACCCTTTGTAAACATGTCTAGGATATAGCAATCATGGGCTAGTTTTCGGGATTTAGACGAGTTCGGGGAATTTCTGCGGTTTAAAAGTTTTGTTTTTGGACATGTCTGATTCTGTTTAGCACGCTCTGCAAGACGTTCTCTATAATCGTTAACAGAATCGGCATCATCCGTACATAGTCGAATAAGATCTGCAATATATACATCCTTCGGTTGGTTGTCGAGTGCCCGATCTAAGTCTTGGTAGAATTGTTGTGGCTGCACCACTTGAGAGATGGTGGCATTACCAGAGTATACATCATCGTCAGTTTGGCTGCTAAACGACGAGTGTTGTGAGTTATCTCTGTCCATATGTTAGTGTTTATTTCATTCTAGCCTTAAGTACAAGTACAATGAGGGAAATGGTTAAATATTTACCCTGTGTCACACCTCATTGTATCACGTGAAACGTTTCTCGGGGCTTTAATACAGCAATTTTCCCCACTAGTTGCCTCTTGTCGTTCTAATTTGCGTGAGCGAAGTTCAGTCTATACAATGTTCAATCTTCTCATATACTTCGCCGAAGGGTAAATTTAAATGGCTACCTCTATAAATAGTCTATCGATAGCTATTGTCTTTCTTCGAAGTCCAATTGTGCATTTTTCTCTCACTGTTTTCAGCAAATTTTCACATAAATCGATGCACAAAGTATTTATAAGTGTCTCTATCAATTTTCATAAATACCTTTTGATTAAAACGTGCATTATCATATAAATCTTCCGAAGCTCCCGAAACCGTGACCACCCGCCATGACAGTAGTAGTTTGATAAATATTTTAACAGTAATTCGGTTATTTCAAATTTATTAAAACTTCGCCCAAGAGTTTTTTTTAAAAACTTATATAATTTAGAAAAACCTTTAGTCTACCTTTTACCAAAGTTTCAAGAAAATCTATCGTGCAGATCTTAAGTAAATCGCAAGTAAAGCTCTGACAAACCGTACACTGTGGAATTTAAAATGGAACGTACCCAGGGTTATTAAAATGAACTCCCAATTTTTCATAAAAATAATATTTTTTATTCTTTTACGAAAGTGGTAAATTGTATCTATTATACTCCTTTAAATATTAAATATGTTTTATATAAACTGACTTGTATACTTCGCTGTTTATCTGTTAAATAATTTTTTTCACATTCCATGTATTAGTATTAGTATATATATTAGTCTCAAACCATCGCTTGCAGTTCTTATAGATAGATTTTATTTCACTTATTCGAATACATGTAATTTGTCATTTACATACATACATTAACATAAACAAATTGATACGGGAACATCAAATAGTAATTCGATATAACATGAAGTTTCATGACTTTACATAACCCAACATTTCTGATACGAAATTCTTCAAACAATAGCATCGTCAAAATTATCATGGAAGAAATTGTTAATTTATTTTGATATTACTTTCCTATTTGTCACTCTAGGTATTTTGTAATGTATCTTCAGATAACAGTAAATACAGAATGCGTTTCTCTTAATCAGGCAAAAAGCAAGTGTCAGAACTTCAAAGATTATAACTGTCATGCAAAGCTTTCTATCTATTCTATCCGTGAGCATGCTTTTGTTATTTAAGGAAACACTTTATATGATAAAACATCGAGAAGAACTATCTGACTTTCTTCCCTTTGGAAAACCTTATGTACAAGATGTTATGACAGTTTTGACGTGATTGTATTCACACAGCTCTGCAAGTTCAATTCAATCTAGAGCTGTTTGAATACAGGTGTTTATTGACAATATTTTCCTGTATAGTTTGGGTAAATAACCCACTATTATTGTCTACATACATATCCCGTGGAGTGCTATCACATCGTTGTCTACACTATGTAGTGAGTCTTCGATGTCATTGCACAGGTGTCTAGAAATTGTAGACAGTTTATAGTCGGGTAATGATACATTTTGTTTTATAATTGGAAGTGTGTCGACAACACAAGTAATAAGGTACGAACATGTGACCAAAAGTTTGATCTTCTACGGTTTTATGGCATTGTGATTTACTTGAAATCAACAGGATAGTTTATCTTGAAATTTGGGTTAAGGGTAAAAAGCAATTCTCAAGACAAAACGAAGTACCGGTAGTTTTAAAATAACGGGGATATATGGAGTAAAAAAAGAAAGATAGACGAAGGGATGGGTGGCTGTGTTTCATTTTCAGTTCCACGATGCGCGTATCGGCGCACGTCAGCAGTATTACGGCATAGCGTTTTACTAAAGGTCCGCCCGATATATTTCCAACAAATTTGAGTAAATTGTAGAAATAATGGTATTCTGAATTATAATGATTTCTTTTAAAAGAAATATCTAGGGCATTTTTTTGTTAGCAAATTAGACGTAAGGTAATAACTGTATTATTAGTCAGCGAGTTCGTTAAATAAACCAAGTTTTGCTTTAAAATTATTTAAGGACAAATTGTGAACTATATATCATGACGGAGTTTATATTATTCGCTTCAAATCGATGTTAATATAAGATGAGATAGTAGTGGTCATTCGTTTAATCACTCATAACTGCGCAGCTGTGTAAACACAAATTGCAATTTAATCAAAAACTTGCCGCAAACGACAACAACATTATCACGGATAGAATACCAAGAAAGCTTTGCATGACAGGTATAGACTTCGAAATTCTCAAAATTGCATATTGAGAACAAAATTTGTAAACTGTTTTATCTCAAGTACGATACGAAAAAAACAAGAGTGACACATAATATTTGTGATAATTATATTTCATATATAGAACAACAGTTGCACAGGAAAGTTAATGAGTCAGTTTATACATATGACAAATACAAATATTATTTTGTTGTTTTTTTGCTAAATTATTTACGACCGTAATTACTTTAATTCTTTAAATGGAAACACATATATACTTCCTACCATTATTCTTTAGGGGATAGCTTAAATTAAGAATGAAATTGATAATTATAAGGACAAAATAAGTATTCATTTTAATTACCCTGGATGCGTCTCAATGTTTAAATTCCGCAGTGAACGTTACTACGCACACAAGAGGTTAAACGACATTGTGATTTATTAAAATTATACACGATAGATTTGTTTGTAAATTTGGCAAATGATAGATGAATAGGTGTTCTATATTATAGTTTATTTAAAAGAAAATCTCTGGGGCGAATTTTAAATAAATTAGAAATAATCAAATTACTTTTAAAATATTCTAGCGAAATTTCTATTTTAAGTCGCCTAATGTTACGTTAATTGTCGTCACAGATGTATTGGATTGATATTATCACACAAGTTATTTTATTCTCTTCCGTTTAAAGTTCATTTTAACCGAATCCAAATTGAAATGAGGAACTTTTTGACGTCAAAAACGACGTTATTTCAAAGGTATGATTCCATTAATAGCAGTATTTTACATACATGCAGACAGTTTAGACTCGAGTAAAATGTGAATCAGTGCAGATAAACAGGCACGGCAAAAGTTGTCCATGTTCGCATACGCATGACCAATTATCGCCTGACCCGGCTGATGCATAACAACCTGGCAATGTTATGTCCTTACTGGATTTAGGAGATTTCAATAGCGTCTTGCGAGTTGATGTATTAATTAGTCTGCGTACATTGAAGACACAGGCGAGTCTGTCCATCCACACAGTTTCACCAGAGTTTTTACTGTTCGCAATCGCGTCACATATGTATACATGATAGCTAAGGGCAAACATACATTACAGCAAATGGAACCGCATCAGGCCATGTTGGGTTTTTCTACATACCCTCTAACTTTTCAGCACGATAAAGGACTATTGAGTGAGGCATGCAGTTGTTAGTTTCTTCCGCTGGCTTCCCGAGCTTTCATATATATGACATGTGAAGCTAAGAAACCTTTGAAGAAAAGAAATTATTTCAACTCTGACACCAGGAGGTCATAAGACAAGCATCATTCGTCTCCCGCCAATGGGATAACTGTCTCTATGGAAAAGCGGCCAGTTAATTGAAAATACTGTTGTGTGGAGTACTGGTGTTTAGAAACCACGGAAGAACATTGTAACGTTAACTGGACCCCACGATATGATTGAAAATGTGTTGTAAACGGCGTTAAACCCAAATCAATTAATGTATTACAGCGAAGCATAAGCTTGGCAGCCATGTGCTCCACAGGCATTGTAAATGTAACAAGTAATACTGAAGGTCTTAGATGCGTTTAATCAATTCAGGAATCCACCGTCGTCGAGTGGTTAGCGTCGGTGATTTGAAACCGGGCATCTCGAGTTCGATCCCCAGTCGCAGTACGACAGTCATGGTGGAGTGCCCTAAGGCAAGGAACATTTACTAGCCTATTACTGGTTTGTTTACCCAGGGATCATGAACAAGTGAACTATCGGAGTAATTAATTCAAATAATGTTGAAAACGGCGTCAAACCCAAATAAATCAAACGAAAACAAGTCACATATAATGTTAAACAGTTCAAATTGCGGTTAACAGCTTACAGGAGACAGGCCTCTGCTTCACACCACTGAGTGGCTATTAAGTCTTATCCAAGTGTACGGGAATTAAAAACAACTGACAAGGTAGACCACGATCAACCTATACATACGTAGAGCCTTTTCTTGGTCTACGCTAATTAAACGTTTTTCATTAAAGACTAGTAAATAAATAATTATGTTAAAACTGTAAAAGTCAGGAGTTATGAATCCGGTTGTAGAATTAAGCGGGATAAGGGTTAATTAGCGACTGTAAAAAGGCGGACAATGACAGTACCAATAATATCAACATCATTGGAAAAAAGTGGTACAGAGGTAGAGCGTCGGTTCCGGGTTCGAATCCCGTGATGAGCGGGTTCTGCCTTTGGGATTTTTCCACACAAACGGCGCGAGTACTGGTTAAGTTTCCATGAAGCAGACATCGAGCGTGATTAATATAATCATAAAGCTTTTTTCGCAATCGATGTAAAATAAATAAGTTTAAACTTCAAACTATCAACATCATTAAAATCGGACTGAAATACTTCGCTGCACTTTCTATATTGGACATGACTAAAATACTTCGATGTACGTTCTATATTGGACATGACTACAAGGCATTTCAAATTGACCTTGTACACTTACTTACCCATAAGCACATGTTCTCTGTTTATGTCAAATAAAATCACACGATACAACAAACAACCATGCTATATAATCGGACAACTAGACAATCACCGCTTTTCTATAGCGTGTCTTAACTGTTTTACACCGACGGATTTGATAAACGATTTGATAAGTGATTCTGAGACGACTAATTTATTTACGACCAAGCGAAGTTTAGGTCTGGTTTTAATGAGATTGCACTAATGGCTGATCTTTCGCTGATTGTTATTGGCGGAGCTCTCAGGCAATCACATGTAACGTTACAGATACCTTTTGGCGTTGGTGTTGGTGAAAACCGACCACCAACAAGCGAATATCCAGATCAGTACGATCTCAATGTCCGATTTTCAAATCTCAAGTCCCGTGACTTTTCTGATATTTTCTTCATTTAATGTATAAATCAAGTCTGGACCTGCGAGGCGTGAAATGTATTCCAACATACAACACACCTGCATTTAAAGTAGGTTAAACATTAAATATATCTGTA
Source organism: Serripes groenlandicus (assembly GCA_031761405.1). Classification (NCBI taxonomy): domain Eukaryota; kingdom Metazoa; phylum Mollusca; class Bivalvia; order Cardiida; family Cardiidae; genus Serripes; species Serripes groenlandicus. The sequence continues at coordinate 135,105,599 of JASEVX010000001.1, read as the reverse complement.
ATTGAAAGTACCTTCTTGAATCGACTTCAAACCAGTGTGACTCAGAATGGACAATGTCTCCTATCAAAAGTCAAATATGACGGATGCGTTAAAATGCGTATGCATGTCGGAAGAACTTATGACGGTGTTTTTAAGTGAAAAGCACGGTTTGTTTCTTCACAAACTTCAACGGCATTCACGAAGGACCGGACGTTTCATCATACTTAACCCCTTTTGACATGCGACAAACCTGCAGCAGAAAACTTTGAAAACACCTCGGCACGAATATGATACCATTTTAATTGTTTTGAACTACAGCATACCTATTGAATAGATTTGAAATCGTTTTCGCAAAAGTAGAAATTACCCACCATGATCAATTTCTTCTATTGTCACAGCTGTTTCAAAAACGGCTGCTACGGATGCCTCAGAACGCGTCTGCTCGTATAAAAGAGATACAGCTTCACACTTCACAGTTCAAAATGGAGTCTAATTATTTTTGCAAAGTGGCAAACCTTGGGGATAAAGCAGCATTTGCTCATTAGAAAACTGAGACTAATTTTCCCATATTTTTGTTTATATCGCAATATTCCGCACGTGAAATCACGTTCCAACTAAATATTTTAGAATATTGCAGTCATCAAATTCAGAATATACATTTTAAGGATTCATGAAGCTTTGAAATTAGCAAATGTCCATCAACAATCATGGAAAAAAGTAATTATGATAAACGTTCCTTGATAACTTACTGTATGTGTTCCGTCGACTCTCTAAATATTTGAAAGTATTCCGCGTTGGATAGAAAAAGTTTACATTAAATTAAAAATCGTCCTAAGAGGCATATCAGCTTTATATTTTGAAACTATTTTCGATGCAGAAAATGAAGACATGTGGACACTTTGTGGAAAACAGGCGACACAGCCTCTTTTCTGAAAAGCGCTCTTTGAGGATCGTGCGGAAATGTATTCATATGAAAATAACGTATATGGCGGGTGTTTTACAAGGCATACTAGCGGTCGAAAGTGATCGATATGAATACAACTCATTGCTGTTTTGAAACATTGACATCGATGCTACACATTTCGTAGAGAAAGTGTGTCGATAAAACCATTAACAACCTAAACATTGACTCTCCATTCTAATTACTTAAAATGATTAATGAGAATGCACGTTGAATATTTGATCTTAAATGATAGTAAAGGGTTCTATAAAATATCAAAGAAATTGGAACTCTTATCTTTTTTTCATGGAAAATCTCTAACCACCAGATACAGTGCAATACACAACTACCTTGTACAATTTAATTATTAATTTACAGAGAAAATGAAACTTATAAATATTTGCAATATTGTATTATAGAAGATGGTTATTGATTTGGAGATTGTTCGACGAATGCTACAGTGATCAGCGTCATCCGGCACTCCACCCAAACTAGAAGTCTGTGTTAAACGACAGCTTGACGACGTAATTTTGATTCAGAGCAGATACTCCTAACACACCATTCTGATTCGGAAACACCAACAGTTGAACATACTCGTTAATTCTTTAGAAATGTTTGAAAGAGGACCACCAAAGGTACATTGCTGGTACATTTCTGTGCATGTTCTTATTTTAAAGTGGCTTGGTATTTTAAAAGGAAAAGTCTTTATAGTAAAGATATTGACGACGGACAGAGAGTGATCCCAATAGATCACATTCAGCTTAGGTGATCTAAAAAGCTAAGACTTGACATTAGACAAGGTTATATACAACTACTAGGAACTATCAGACTCCTTTTAACCCTTTCCCACATACAACAGATCTGCAGCATACATTTTGAAATCATTTAGTCGAAAAGATAAATATGATAATTATCAATAAATTAAAAGAAACAAGGTTTGAATAAAGTTAAATACATTGTGTCACATTGTTTTTATCTCTATGTAACAAGCATGCTTTCAATGACAAACATTTTCCATAGTTTTGCCGAAATGTTTTAAGTGGTCAGCTTCAGAGTTGTTGTATACGGAAAATGGTTAATCTGGTGTTGTCATCCATGATCTTTAACAAATCTAGCCATAACACGGAGTAAACTAGTATGAGCAATTTCTCCATTTGCCACAATGTTTTCTAGTCTATTCAAAAATGATATTTTAAGTTTTGTCCTAAATGTTTTCAAAGTCGTCTACTGCAGATTTGTTGAACGTTGGAAAGAGTTTAGAACGTACCCGTGAGCGTCTGGATTTAAATTATCTACGTTACCACACATCAATACGTTCATTATAACCCGTATTCGTGTCTATTTAGATATCCTTAAGGACACCAGACATTTTAATATAGATACTAAGAATGTCTCGTGCTGTGTTATCTATACGGCGGCAGTTACGCTTCTTTATCAGACAGATTATTAATTTGATCATGCAATAAGCAGATTACGTGACGTATAACACTGGTATGATAAACCTTTTGTTTACATGTCTACTGGGATGATAAACTTTTATCTTCATCAGTCTACTAATTTTTTAGAAATGACGTAATCGCTGGAACTACTTTTTCTGAAATATAAATGAGCCGTTCCACCAGAAAGCTATCGAACCGGATCAGCATGCCGTGTAGGCTAACCCGGACAGACAATACCTCTATCCCACTGAGACGGAATGTGTCGGACCGGATTAGCCTGCGCAGCTGATCTGGATCGATACATTACGCAGAATCCATAATGTTGGTTTTTATCGTGGAACGGCTCAATTATGTTGATAGTATAGCAGTCAAAGCAATGAACAAACATAAAATAACAATCAAAAATAAAGTTATTATTGTTTTCATTGCATTTCAACAAATCTTACAATGCAAATACAAATCGAAAAGAATATATCGTTATATCTAAATCACACGGAATCTGCAGTCTTACTTGATGAACTGTCTTTCTGCGTTGAAAATGTAGCATACATATACCTGTTTATTCTCACGTGATCAGTTCATAGGTAACCTTGTTTAAATACAATCTGAAGCGAGTAATGTCCTATAATGAGAAGCATATCTATGTTTCCACAAGTAATTTCAATACACTTAAATGACTCCACGTTAAACGACAAATGTTTAATTTCTACCGTCAGTCTGTGTTCTACCATGAGAAAGGGTTTTCGAACAGCCTCATCTAGCCATGGATTCCTCTTTCATACAGCAGTTCCGACAGAAAATCATTATGCATTCGATATATCCAGAAAATGTTTTTTCTTGTTAAATAACTTTATTATTTACGTACAGCTAGTGTTTAAATGATAATTCTTAAAACTAAAAGTTTCGTAACGTGTCTTCGACATGTCTACCCACAACAGTGACAGTATTCTTTTCCAAAAATGAATGTCTCCAATTTAAACGACGACTAAGCCTAAACACGGCGGTTGACATACATGTTGACCTATCTTGTGTACTAAAGCGACGGCCAATCCGCAATACTTACTACTAAGAATATGTTCGAGTTAATATTGCCATTTTAAGGTATTATGTCACACCAGATATACAAATTAATTAGTAATAATCGAGAAATATGGAGTTGAAGTCGGAACTCTTTAGCTTCCGTATATCGTGTGTATCCAATGTAATTTGACTTGGCTGGGAGAAATGATAATTGTCTCGCCAAAGGCTCGACAATTATCAATTATCCCAACCTCGTCAGATAAAGTTCATATCTTAAGTCAGGGACATAATATTCTCTATATCCATGCGTTCAGACAACGCTTCGGGAATTATAATTAGCTATCAGTGCCGAAACAGAACATTTTGCAACGCAAGCTATCTTATCTGGGTCTAGTCCCTCCATTGTTTTCTTCTGCACTAATATGTTCAAACTACAAACGTATGAACCGTCCCACGAGAAAACCAACATTATGGACTCTGCGTAATGTATCTACCCAGATCAGCCTGCGCAGTCCGCGCAGGCTTATCCGGATCTTCACATTCCGTCTAAGGGAGATAGAGGTATAGAGTAATGATTCTTAAAACAGAAAATCCACAGTAGGCGAAAAGTGTATATCCGGGTAAGCCTGCGCGGCATGCTTAGGCTGATCCGGGTCGATACTTTACGCAGATACCATAAAGTTGGTTTTCTCGCGGGACGGCTCATATACAGAATGTAAACAAATACAGAATCACTCTATGAATGTAGGTTTTGTTGAAGCTCTATTAATATTCATTTTTTCATAGATCTATAGGATTTACTAGTTTTCCAGAAAAACAGTTTGTCCAGAGCTAATTTAAAATTGTTAAATTGATCAAACATATGTATTGGGAACTTGAGTTTAATTACCATTGAACTTTAATAACGGGAATTCTATGCCGAGTGATATTTACCCTCGAGTATCAAACGAGTGCGTTAGTTTGAGTTTGTTATTAACAGAATTTTCGTTTATGGCGTTTTTCTTGACACGAATGTACTGCGACGTCATGATTACGTAATAAAATACGTCTTTTCATACCTTTAAGCCGATTAAATTATAACAGAGAGTTAGTCTCGAAAGGCAATCATGATCTTTGTCATCCCTAATTATTGTTTATAAATCTTCATTGTATATATGTAATCTTTTAATCCATTCACTTGACATTTTCTTTGTCCGTTTTTTTCTTTTATTTTAGAATTATCATTTTAAGTTACAACGGCACAAACATAATGCAGTTAAGCGGTCTCTCAGCCTAATCACGTGTTCAACTTTGATATGTTTAAATTTTACTTGTTATCAGTAGCTTAAATATTGAATAGGACAACTCTCAATATGATGTATGTAAATCCAATATAGAGCCTTTATGTAAATCCCAAGAAACCTATAGTTGGACTACCAAGGACTTCCTCAAATCATTCAAGATTTACATAGATTTTACCATGTTGGTGTAGTCTTCAAAGATTATTGGCCAAAAGTACCAGGTTAGCTTTAACACGAAAATGCGAGCTGTGTAAGTTTTAATTATATATTTATGTTGCATTAGTGTTCCGAAATTCAATCAAGATATGTATGCATGAAACGTATGTGGCAACCATTCCGGGTGTTTATTTTTGATGGCTCGTTTTGGAAGGAAGGTTTTGTCAGAATTGATAAGTTATCTCATATATGTATTGTGACAATGGAGATACGGTGCGTATGTCGATCATCGCTGTTCGAGGACGCATCTTCACTTAGGTATCCGTTGTGGCCGAGTGGTTTGCGTCAAGAACTTTGAACTATGCAGTGGTGGCGTCTATGGTTAAGTGCCCTTGGGCAAGACACAGTTCCTATCCTAGAACTGGTGTGTTTACCAATGGAGCATGCATAAGTAAACTGTAGCCGTGATATACAAAACTGTTTACCGATGCAACTAAATCCCATTTAGCCTTACGTGAAAAATGTTATAGGAATGCTCAACATTATAATACAAGTCGGCTCACAACACCCTTTAAGTCTGGGTCTCATTATATCATCCTGTCAAATTGTGTTTGTAAAGTAATGTCCTATATAGTAGGACAAGATGGCTCACAACTCCCTTTAAGTCTTGGTCTCATTATATTATCCTGTCAAATTGTGTTTGTAAAATAATGTCCTACATAATAGTACAAGGTGGCTCATAAATCATTTTTAGTGTGAGTTTCTGTTAAATTATATTATCCTGTCAAATTGCGTCTGTAAATGAATGTCCTAAATATTAATCCAAGGCGGTTCACGATTCCCTTTAAGTCTGGGTATCTGCTCACTATAATATAATTCTATCAACTTATGTCTGCAAAGGTCTGTCCTACATAATGCTACAAGAAGGCTCACAACTCCCTTAAAGCCTGAGTCTGCTCATTACAACATCATGTCAACATTCAGACTGTAAAGGATTGTCCTAATTATACTACAATGTGACTCACATTTCCCTTTAATTATGGGTCTCAACTCATTACAACATCCTGTCAAAATTGAGACTGTAAAGGATTTTCCTAATAATACTACAAGGTGCCTCATAGTTCCATTTAATTATGGGTTTCTACTCATTGTATCATCCTGTCAAATTGTGTATGTCCAAACTACATAATTTGGCCACGTAATGCGACATTGAGAGGTTTGGATATTGATGCCCATTACAATAAAATTGAACAGTTTTATAGTCAGTTCCAGGCCATAACTCTTTTCCATATGCTTTTACGATGCGTTTAGATCCTGATCAAATTGCATATTGGCGCAGGCTGATCTATTTCATCTCTGATCGCAAAGCCCAAATGGCGGTTTGAGTATGATGTAGCACATATAATAACTCATAAGTCAATGTGTCATATACTATAAAAGATCCTCAATTCCCCTATGAAGAGCATGAACAAAGTGACGTAAGCTCCTATAGATATTATATATTATAATTAATCAAATCTCACCATTTGAATTTTTAATATTTGCACCGAACATTTCACGTTCCACATTAATTGCTTTGATGATTTAGGCGGAATAGAGTGTGTTTTAAAAGACAGTTACTTTTCCGGAAATGTTACTATTTCTTGCAATTAGCCGAATTGATAGAAAATGTATCAATTAATGTAAAACAAGCGAAATGATATTTGTATATGTGAGTTTATTACAAAAAAACACAATTCGATATGTAAATGTGCATTTCACTCTTAATATATATGGTTATAGAATCTAGCTACAAACGAGACTATTATACAATAAGCACAAACAATTTTCCGGAAATAACGCGAATTAATCTACTCAAATAAATCACTTGAGACTTCACATCTTATCTTGACAATGTCGATCCAAGACAGAGGGAGGGAAATACAAAAATATCAAAAACATTAGAAAGCTAACTAAATAGTAAACACGCTGCATTTGTAGATGCTTAATTACCAAAGCAGTGCTTAGCATGATTACAAGAAAGACTTAACTTAAAGCGTATTATGTTGCCAACTGTTGCAATTTCCGGACAACAAAGCAAATAAATATTTTTTAACAATTCTCTGCAGCTCTCATGTCGAATCACGGCATCATAGTCAAAATCGAAAGACAAAGTAATTCAAACGAAGGCCCAATGTGAACTAGATAATGAACACACTACAATTCTTATTCTTAATTTACAGAAAATGAATACAGACATTGCACAAAAAACCAAATTCGCGTATCATGTTTTATTCTACTATTAAACTATACCTCTGTTTGTGAAGCCTTTCTAATAGTTTACATAATGTGGACTGTACACTCTTCCGAAATAAAGAATGTTAGACTCGAGTTAAAGGTAAAACTTCAAAAGGAAAGACCAGATAAATTGTTCATGCAAGGCACCAATGTCGCCGTAAATTTAGACAAAATTAATGCATAGCACTTAAAGCCTTAAAGTTGAAGAAACAGTCAACAACTGCGATGCAAATCAGAACGCTTTTGTACAATTGTGCAAAATAGTTTTCTTTTTATTAATCAAGCGAATAATCTACGAAAATGACGTTTGAATGTCAGCACAATCGATATCAAGATCAAAAGAGAAAAAATTAAAAGTCTGAAGATATTCAAGACGATTTATTTGATCTGACTTTGTTTTAAAAAGATCATTCGTCACGTCGAAAAAAATACCCCACTGTTACCGCAATTCCTTTACAATAATTCACGCTCGACAGTTTAATCGGACCAGAACATTTCTATTCTTGGAAGATCATTTTGTTTATGTGTGTCTTTTCACATGACATGCAGGAGTATACGTGTTATCCAAAGTTTTAGTTTTCTTTAGTTTGAAATATGAACGCCATGTCAAAATATCTTGTTGTTGTTAATTTGATCTAACTGTGTTTGTCAGAAACTTAAACGGTATAGTTTTAACTCTTATTGCATCGGCGACATCGTCACTTTAAAGCCACATTCAGCTTTTTGAATAAAAATACAAACGTGAAGAAAATGGTTAAAATACACATACTCCATATTTAATGCAGACTGATTGACCTGTATAGGGCATCTTATTATAGATCAACAGAAATACATATCTACGCTCAATCGGCTCCTTTCTTGAAATTGACTTTCGAAACCGGGTGTCCCGGGATCGATCCCCAGTCGCGGCACTACGGTCATGGTGGAGTGCCCTTGGGCAAGGCACATTTTTTAGCCTAGTACTGGTTTGTTTACCCAGGGATCATGAATAATTAAATTTTATTGCGCGCTAAATGACCTTAGCTGTCGATGCGCCATAAAACAATATGCATTCATTCATTCTTGAAATTGACCGTATGTATGGTGCATTCATTCGTCGATATACATTGAATACATCAAAACAAGTTACTGATGTGTTTATCTCACAGGCATTAATGGCACTAGATTAATAATATTTCTGTAGCTGCAGGTATGCGGTTAAACTGTTTTAATAACTTTATATATACTCGTAAAGGCGAATAACGAATAATTTAGTTCAAGACTTTGTTATGAAAATAAGAATAATATTTTTGTTAATTTTTTATGATGTGATTTCTCTTTCCTATTCCAACCATGTGTTTCTTGTTCGGTCACGTATTTTTTGCTATCAAAATAAATACTTAAATAATACAGTTTTTGAAAACGCACTGTGTACAGTTTAAGGAATACGCTACCTGTGTTAATTCTGTAACTTCTCAAACTGCTTCACAAAAGAAATTCTAAAAGGAGATAATTTAAAACGTAACATCACCAAATATCATTAGCCTCACAAATTTGATTAAGAAAGAAGAAACAGTTGTTGTCAATTTTGTTTCTCTGTAAATGTGTTCTCTGTGTTACAGAACTAATATATCGAACGACCCCACTGTGTCAGCTTAAATGTTTATTACTTTGTCACTTGATTTGCTTTGTCTAAATTACAGAATGTCCCACTGAGAGTTATGGAGTCCTTTTAAACACTTAACCCTTTTCCACATGTTCGCGCATTTAAGACGGATGTTAGACGTTCTATAGGATCATGACAAAAGGAGAAATTGCTCAAATTGTGTACATCTCTTTTCATTTATGATGCTTTCCTTTATAGTGATCGTTCACGCTATGGGTCAATGTTTTCAAAGACGTCTGTTGCAGGCTTTTATATGTGGGAAGGAGTCTGTTTTACTTACAGAAAATTGTTAAACCCCACACACAAAATATTGAGAAATTAATCAATAAAATGGAAAACAGTAAACCGTTTAGCAACTCTGCAAGTGTTACGATCTCTTTATTTTGGTATGTAGCATAACAAAGTGTTATCTTCCTTATATTTCGACAAAGCAGTATATGACCTTTATTGAAGTTCTATTAAATCAGGTGTACGCTAAAGCACCATCGTGGTCCTCTTTTAAGAGTTTAACAAGAAATGTCATTTCACTTTCTAAAATTCCAAGTTTTCCAAAGGTTTAAATATTAATTTGCTTTAGCAGTCAATAGCTAGTAGATCAAACTTGAACTAATATGTTACACCTAACTGAAACAGTTCAAGTACACACTTCAAAATTGGTGCCGGCCCAGACATAGACCCAGATACATCAAAACGCTCGAGCACTGGCAGTGAAATCGATGAACATTTTTAGGCGTTTGACGACTGTCAATGTAATCACAATGTTTGCTACAATAAACAAAACCGCTGAGTTGTTAGGATATGTGATGAAACAACTAAACAACTGTACAGAGAATTATAAAAAGGATTTCGGATATCCTCTTACAGAATCAGATAAATGAAATCAGTAAATATTGGGCATTACTAACTTACAAATCCATGGATAATGGGGCCAGAATCAGAAGAAATAATCTTGAATTTCATGGAATAAGTGAAAGAATAACAAACGATTGGAAAGATCTGCTATACAGCTTTCTGGAATATGAAATGCACATGGATACAAGTAACATCGTCATTGAGAGAATCCACCTTATGTGCAGAGTAAGTAGCAGAACCAGTCCCGAGTTTGACCCTAAAATACCTCTGATGGCAACATTTAAAGATTACACTTATACAGAAAATGTATTCGAAAACATTTTTAAACTGGACAGAACAGAATTCGGAATATCCCGCAGGAATATCAAAGACCGGAAAAGTCAGATGAAATTAGATAACGATTGAGAAATGATACCCTGTTAAACTCTACATCAGGGGTTGTAAACCAACAGCGTATAAACGAAACCTCAAATAGGGCTAGAATGTATTCCACAATTACAGAGATTGACGAAGATAAACACCAAGAGCAACCAAATAAGCAACCATCATCAATCCGAATTTCAAATTATAATGATTAAGTTAATCATTTGAGAAAGAACGTCTTATACCGTAACAATAGCAGATTGCAATAAACACACGCCTATAATTTATGTATATAAAAGGACACTCATATCATCTGACTAAGGCTTGACAAGCCTTAACAAACGTCTAGGCATTTTTTAAATGTTCCCATATTTTATACAGATCGTTTATCATGGTCATCACGAAGACATCGCGTAAACTATGTTTCTGTCGCCTGCCTTGGTCAGGTGATACAAAATACTCACTGATCCTTCCCCTTGTCGTTATTCTTTCAATACTGACGTTTTACCAGGTGGCAAATGAGATCCTTTGGTCACTCTTCCAGTCTTTCACATGCGTCAACAGAACATTATCGATACAACCTGTTATTAATAGACCAATGACAAAAGTAACCAATAATTAAATGCTCAATGGGGTAGCGTTAGATGCAATAGTGCTGTAAACGCCGATTCCTTTCTGTTGTATAAACTATTTCCACTCTATTCAGTCTGTTATCCCTCACTTGTTTTATTTTCAAACTATAAAGATTTTGGACTATGTTTACATGTGCTGTAAATATTTGCTTGTAATTGCAGGTATTTAACTCAGTAAATTAATATTACTGCGAACTGAAGCTTTACAACCTACGAATAATGTTATTTCTGCAAAGCACTGAATTTCAATACAGATGTTTATTTACCTTAAACTCTAACCTTTAAGGTAAGGAAAAGTCAACTGGCTTTAATTAAGATTTAATGTCTTCCTCAAAAGTCGTATTTCATACGTTAAAGCCGATTGCATCTGCATCAAAAACATTTTGAAACATTATTAGAAATAGAGCATTTGCTAAATCGAGGCTTTCTCTACGGCAGCTCTAAAGGGACACACACATTTTTATAAATTACATACGATTTCATTTTTAAGTATATCATTCGCACGACTTAGTATCTCGGGTTAGGGTTAGGGTTACTAAGATACTAAGTCGTGCGAACGAGAGAGACTTATCTCGTGCGCACGAGATACTAAGTCTTGCGAACGAGATAAGTATCTCGTGGACATGAGATGCTAAGTCGTGCGCACGAGATAAAAACAAATTCGTATGTAATTTATAAAAATGTGTGTGTCCCTTTAGAGTTGCCGTATTTTTCAAACAATAATTTCATATATATTTTATAACTGAACTTTCCATATCAAATTTTTGTTCCCATATTTTGTTTAAAACAGACGATATTTAATTAATCGTGTTCGGCAAATGGTTAAAGTATATGCGTAATCTACATTATTGTGAAGTTAAATTATGAAAAACGTTTGAACTTTTTGATTGATTGTTAGTTTTCATGATAAGTTCATTTATAACGGGAATCATTCAGACGGTATTGTATTGCTTTCTTACTTTGGCACTGTCTATATAGTTCTATTGGCAACATATTCTGACAAGTTACGCAAATTAACAACAAGGCGCGCTGCCCCTTCGTGACCATGTTTGTCAACAAATTGGAATAATTTAACCATATTTTGGACCATTAACTTTGGACTCGAAAGGTTTTAAAGTGTTAACGTTACATGTGCAAGGAAAACGAGCCCAGTACCCTGGTGGCCATGCTTTAAAGGGATCGGAATAATTGGAACACTCGTGGTAGACGGTCACATAAGGAACATTCGTGCCAGGTTATTTTCAAATCGGGAATGTTCTTTCGGACAAAAATATTTTTAAAGTTTGTATTACATACTTATATGGAAAACGACTGCCGCCCCCTTATAGCCTAATATTAGTCACACAAGGGAAATTTGTGCCAAACTAGTGCCGGGACGTTTTGATAATAAGTTTTAAGGTTTCCAGATATTATTTTTTGTTAATTGACTGTTTGAACAACTTTGAAGGAAAATACTTAAGTTTGATCAAAATCCAAACAGTCCAAAGACGAATTACTCTGTACAATCATCTTATGCGGTGTTTTCTATATTCTCTTACTGAAAGCTTAAGTTCTTACAAAAATCGAACTAAAGTATGTGTCTGGGCAATCGTAAATAAAATTAAACTAAATTTGTCTAATAAAGTCTTGATCTTGCATGCCGAAAGAAAGTTATTCCCCCTAGGGTGTCTAGAAAACTAAGACCTAAGACCCAAGACTTTAAGAATAACTTCGTTTTGAAGAATTCCAAAGAGGGATTATTTCTTTATTCATCAGGGAGTTTTTCTTAATATCTATTGGTTGAAGAAAAAAAAGAATCGTTAGCATTTGTAAGGTTTGACGATGCTTGTCCAATTGTGCCGGCAACTCCACATTAGGTTGTTACTGTTATCACGGATGACCAGTTCATGGGCATTCTTGAAATTCCATATATATCTTTTAAGCTGCCATGAATTCATCAACAGCATCTCTGTAGTTCTTGCCATAACGAACAGATCCACAAGAATAATGGTGATTTTGAAAATCCTAGCAAAATAAAGTAATAATAAAAATAAAAAGTGGGTCTTAGTTTTCTAGTGGGTCTTAGGTCTTGGGTTTTAGGTCTTAGGTCTTAGGTCTTAGTTTCTAGACACCCTTTTGACAGTGACATTAAATACCATTCAAACAAACAAACAAGCAAATATTCAGACTCCGATTGAATGAATATCACCCATTCAAATTAGCTATACATGGTATTTGGTCGGCTTAATCTGTTTCAATAAGACTTCACTTTGTTAATTTAAGCCCAATTCATTCTTTGTTAATAATTTGTAACATACAGAAAATTTAATTTAATAGTACAAACATGTTGTAAAATAGAAGGAATGCCGTATTCCAAATAAATCGTTAGAAACACAAGAGTCGTTAAATATTGGCAAATACAGGTGAACATTTTCGCTTGCACATTATACCGCTTGATATGGTTCCTCCTGCCTCACGCGGATGCCATTTTAATGAAACATTTAGTACTTGAACATATATTATAAAGGAAGATTCATGTGTGTATCGTCTCAGATTAGTGGATTTAAATATTGATAGCGTCATGATTCTGATTTATTAAGGTCATCAAGCAAATATGTAATTGATCCTGTTCACTCGGCCATTTGCATTTTACAATAGCAGGTATATGCATTATTGAATGAAGTTATATTTACTGATAAGTGAACAATTTTGCACATTAAGTATTGTGCATCATTATAAGCAGACAGAAAATCTTTCCTTATGAAAGAGGAAGACATGTCGTTGTAAAACTGATGTTGTATACCGTCTTTGAAGCTCCATTGAAAACGTGTACCTGTGACAAGGAGAATTTAGTGAAAGGTTTAATATAATAAATACACACCAGGAAATCATTAGATTAAGCATTAGTTCTGTAACCTGTTAAAATAAATGAAATCTGGGAGAGAGAAAAACACAGGGCAGATTTGTTGAAAATAACATTCACCTTTCAGTGATTATCATTGCTTTTTCTCGATTTTTCTGTCCGGATAAAACATGATTTAACTGAAATAATTTATTCTAAAACCACTATGCTGTTGTGAACTTTTGAATTAATTGTTTCTATTCACATAAGTCCATTTTGTCTTTTAAATATACCATAAACCAAACATATAAAGCTATAAGAGTATGCTGTCTTGTTGAAATCTGGTATTCATAATAACCATGAATTGTATATTTACGCAATATAATTGTTGATAATATCCAAGCAGTTGTTCTAAATGTATTTGGCTTACTTTGTTTTGATAGAATATACACCTTGGGATATATTATACGAGACTGGATAAAGAAGGCGACGAGACGACTTACTACATGTAATGTAAGGGTAATGTCGATTACAATCAAAATGTACTTTATCAGGTTCTAGCAAATTCTCATCCATGTGAAGCTGTGACGGAGATGCAAAGACCCATATTCGCATATCGTAGCATATTGTATCGAAATAACTCCCTTGATAACTGTCGTAATAGAGCTAAAACAAACCCAATTTCAAACAAATAAATAGTTAAGTACACACATAGGGATGATAAAATATATTTCTTCTCTAGCCTGTCAACAAAATCATTAAGGAAATATTAAATTAACTTTTCTCATCTTCAGTTATTGTTGTGCTTATATTATTTCACAATTTACTTTACTGTTTTATTCTCTATTATTCAAATCCATTATTATATTATTTTGTATTAAAATTCCAATTTCCATAAACATTAAATTTTTAAATAGATATGGTATTTATGAAAATGGGTTCCCTCTTGCAAAACTGTTCCCAAAAACATATAACAGGAGATATGTTTACAAATAATATTATAAAACTTTCTTAAATCAATTCAAACCAAACGACTTTCAAATTTAACAAGCAAAATATAAGACTAATATTTTCGGACTATAAACCACATAGGCCAACAATGTTATAATACATCATAACTATTGATAATAATGTGAAAATCAGAGACATACGAGGGACGTTCGGAAAACGTTAAGACTAGCTTTGTTTTTTAATGTAAAGTCGAAAACAGTCAATACGAAATTGCACAGCGTATCATTACTATAAAATCTCCTAAATGGTACAACTGTCATGCAAATACCAAAATTATAAACATAAACAACAATACATAAAAAACCATTTATGTAAGGTCCCCGACGCAGTAGCGTCGTTTTCAAGTAACTTTTCAAAAATATCGCTGTTTTAACGCAGTTCGTAATTTTACTACTTCTCAAAGTATCACCCGATGTTCTGTACACATCTCTCATGAATTTTCATTATCTTTTCAAATACACCTGTCTATCAAAATCTTGTGAGCAGTCGCTGTACCTATTTTGCTCAAATGCAATATCATTCACTGTCATCGCCGATCTGTATTAAGCGTTCTTTACAATCGCTACATTTTCATCAACCACAGACGCACCAGATATTTTTGTGTCCTATGTACATGTTCTACTGTCACAGAAAGTGGTGTTATGCACAGTGCTCTGCTCAAATATACTCCGTTATTAGCCATCTCAAACAGCCCCTTTGTTTTCGACGACTTTTCCCGAGGTTGACACAACATTTAATTAAAATTCGTTGTTCCTCTTTTGTTTGCGTTTGCACTTGGCTCTCAGTATGTATGCTTGTCTGTGTGCGTGTATTAAAGTTTTAACTCTGGAATACTTTCAGGAAATGTCGTTATATGTATCAAGTATGACGTCATGTGTGTTTTACAACGTTTCGCGTGGTTTTATTATGATTGTGCGTTCAATATAGTGCTGTGTAATAGAGAAAATGAATGGTTGCGCCGGGTATTTACAACACATGTTGCTGTAGACAAAAAATTCTTTAGATGAAATTGTATTATCCCATCAATAAAGTTCTTTTTACCCTTCATACGAAGAAATGTTTTTAAGAAAAAACGGGTAATACTGCCATTTAGTATATTTATTGTAAATTACGGTATCGCTGGTCTATATTCATCAATTGTTTTTACGTAAACAATGTATATATAAACTAATGCCAATATTAGATATAGCAAGTCGACATACCGTAGAGCAAAACCAAATAAACATATGGTATTGATTCCATCAATGTGTATCAAATGATACAAAAGGTTACTTAGAACATCATACTACTTTTGGATCATCTCTCGTATAAGGATGGTAAAGGAGTATATTTTCCGCCGAGTTAAAGGCAATACATTTGTATTTAGACCACGTTGAATCCCAAGGTTATTAGTGTTATATAATTTGTACCGACTCATTGTGTGCAATACAGGCACTTCAGAATGAGAAAACTGAAAACCTGACAATTGTTAACCTTCTTTCGAAAGCATGTCGCGTTTCTACGTCAATACGTGTTGTCTTTTGTTGGTTTCCCTGTGATATGGACATTTGCATTCGAACCACATGGATTATATATTCGTACTTGCTTAGCAAAAGGAGAGGAGACTCCACAATGTAATCCACGTATAACATCATTCCAATATATCACATACTTTTTAAATGTGCGTGTTGTATCCCCAATCATGACATGACTTTTAAGGCTCCGATCATGACTCGGCTCTTACACCTAAATTTAAAATTGGAATATTTAGGGAAATTGATATGTAAACAAAGATATACTAATTTGTTAATCTTATTGCTCATTTGTTACACTTACGTTTGTGTTTATCTGCTATTCTTAACATTTACCCAGCTAGTTCATCTTTCTTCCAAGTATCAAATACATCATGTGTGATTTCCTTGCCTACTAAACTTGTCGTTTTATTTTCTACAATTGCTGATGATTATGATTTAGTGCCCAATATGACGCTAGGTGTCGACGGGCCTTACAGCTTAATTCATTAATTCAAACTGTTTTGCTTATTTTTTAAAAGGAAATTCTGCGTTATCCATGTTACATTTATTTTGCTATACGTGTAAGTTTACTCCTAAACGGGTTTGGACAGAAACTGTTGGCAATCCACTGACTGCCTATCGGATTATGAGGTTTAATGACGATGATCAGAATATATGTATGCTTCGTAAATATATATAAACAATACTCTCCAACATCATTTTTATATAATTATAACTTAAACTTTACATAGTATTTCGTCATATGACATTTATATGTAAATATAAAATGATTTCAATGCACATGACATCCTAACAAATTCAAACAATCGCTCAATCAACTTTTGAGTCTGCACTTCAACTGTATGGTTTATTTAGTTACGTTCTGTGCAAGCATGTTAGACTATGCGTCTAAGCTGCCAATTGAATTTTCTAAGGTAATGGCTGTATTAACGATACTCGTTTTGAGCGAATGGTATCAATTCTGTTTGAAACTTTGTCTGTAAAAGTGATACATATTTTGAGAAAACAATGTCCAAATCTTTAAAAACCTGACTTTCATTATGATTTATCAAAACGTTTGGCAAGCATTACTCAAACCTCTAAGAAATTGTGGCTGTAATTATTTAAAGTGTTTCGAGAAAGAGACATACTAAAATCTTGAAGAAACAGTGTCTGTAATTTAGCGTTTTGAGCAAGCAATACTCAAACCTGAAAAATAAATGTGGCTGTATATATCATATATGTTTTGAGAAAGCCATACTAAGACCTTGAAAAGTCTTTGTCTGTAATTCCACGTTTTAAGCAAGGAATACTCAAACCTTTAAGAAAATTTGGCTCTACATTTACGATACACATATGGCGCAAGCAGTACCTAAACCTGAGAGAAACCTCGGCTGTATTTACGATACACATTTGGAGAAAGCAGTACTCAAACCTGTAAGAAACCGTGGCTGTAATACTCTAACCTTTAACTCTTTCGGCACCAAAGGCAATATTGAGGATTTTGCAAACAATACAGATTCAGGTGAGTCAGCTCATAACCAGCTGTCTCACCTGAAATCAGCATTGTTTGCTTTTTGTTCATCAAAATAGTCCAAAACTTTTATTACGTGAGCAATTGAGACACCCCGACATGGAAGAATCGACTTTAAACAATTCGGCGCTGAAAGAGTTTAGAAACTGTTGTTTTGTTTACGATACACGATTTGAGCAACCAATACCCAAACCTTTAAGTAACCTCGGCTGTATTTACGATAAATTGTTAAAGCAAGGAATACTCAAACCTTTAAATACTGTAATTATGATACACATTTTGAGCAAGAAATATTCAAACATGTAAGAAACTGTGGCTGTATAAACGATAATCGTTTTGAGCAAGTAATACACACACATTAAAAGACTGTTTTTACGCTACGAGTTGGATCAAGCAATACTAAAACCTGTAAGAAAATGTTGTTCTAATTGCGATACACGCTTGGAGCATGCAATATTCAAACCTTTGTGACACTTCGGCTGTTTTTACATTACATTTTTTGAAAGCAATATTCAAACCTTTATGAAAGTGTAGCTGTAATGACTATACACTCTATGTCAAACCTGCAAGTCCCTGGTGCTGTTACAACGATACAATGATTCAGCAAGTTATGCTGAAACTATTAAGAAACCACTGCTGTAAAAGAGATACACTTTTTAAGCCAATCAAGAACTCGCTTCACCACAGCCAGCAGTGAAAATGAACGATCAATAAAGTGTTAAACAGAAGGCAAGTCTATTACAATAACACTACTGGATAACAATAATTATTCTAGACAAACATCAGGTATCATGTAATCTAATTGTTAATGGACCCCGCCTATATAAACCCGCCCTTCTTCGTTTGTTAATTGCTCGATAATTCAGAAGGGAATACATATTCGTGCAGATTTGCATCGTCATGTCTATTTCTCAGAAGCTTCCGAGCTGCAGAAACGAATGAAAGATTGCTAGCTGAATTCGAAAAGGCACTGGTCTGACCCCGTGATGTCGCTCACCGAACTGGTGAAGTTCAGAATTAATATTGACCTATGAATCGCCTCATTAAAAAGGTAGTGCACACTTGTTATGGTGCATAGGACTAGATTCTCCAATGAGAAATTTAATTCATTTTTGCACAATGATGTTTTGATAACATAATAAACCATTTATCTAACCTATTTGGCTTTAATCTACTGGAACGTCAACATCTTGAATACAAATGTATCATTATGTAGTCACTTTGCCTCAGCTAGTCGATGTTGTTTTTGTTTCCTAGTTGAAATTCATTACAGAATCCTTGTCGTACATAGGGAACTGAGCCATGCAATAAGTACTTTTCTTCTGCCATCACAATGAAATAACTAAAACGAGAATTGAAAAAAGACAAATATAATTAGATATAAAAGTTAAAAAGACGAACAATATCTTTGGTATTTTCCTGTTCCATTGTGTTAGGAAATAATTTAAACGATTGAATTAATTGCATGCATTCGGATTGTTTCCTATTTAGTGAACGTGTTGATATGTTTAATCTTTAATATATCTAATATATTTTTTATTTGGAAACGTCGCA
This sequence comes from Serripes groenlandicus, assembly GCA_031761405.1. NCBI lineage: Eukaryota > Metazoa > Mollusca > Bivalvia > Cardiida > Cardiidae > Serripes > Serripes groenlandicus. The sequence continues at coordinate 135,086,603 of JASEVX010000001.1, read as the reverse complement.
GTAACAAATGAAACGTGAACATTTGTCTAGTAAGAACAAGTTCTCTAAAGTACATTTAAAAAAAGATCGATAGCCAATGGTTGAATTTCGTATAAGATTTGGTTCATCAATTCTTAAATTTTTAAATAACTAAAGACATTGTTGAAAGCGGCGCAAAACGCCAATCAAACAAACCACCGATGTGTCTTACAAATCAAAATTACTTTCAAGATCATGAATGTTGCAACAACGGTATTATTATTAACTTAAACACAGAAGCCTGTCAAATTCTGCATAGTATGCAGAATACTGTTAATGTAAAACACAATAAGCCAAATATATGAGTAAGTATTACAAGGAACTTTCTGCTTCATTTCAGTGGTGAAAGATTACTTGCTATGTTGGTTGATAAATGATATTAAATGTCAAAACATATATTATTTTATTAATGGTCCAGTGTACTACTGTGCGCCCCTAGTGCCCACACTTTAATCCATTCATATCTTAACATAAATACGAAGGACAATATGAACCAATTAGATCATCGTATGGCATTCACGTGCTTCAATCGCCATCTGTATTATTTACGATTGAAATGGAAGCACGATGTCGCCCAGATATGTCATGTATAAAATCTTCATATTTGATTTGGCTATTCTTGTAACCATGTTAAATACTTTACGGTATTAAAAAATGACCATGTTCTGTTGAACTCTTTCTTATGTGTTTTATTCATTACAATCCAGGCCTACTGCCCTTGGTCTGCCGATTACTTTTCGTGCGTTCCTTGACCTTCTACAATTTATTGCTCATCTCCGCTGGACGAGTATGTTAATGTTTATTTCCCTACCTCGTTTAGTTTATCCCTCACACAGGGTCAAAAGACGAATTTTGAAAACACTGAGGCAAATTGGGAAGTTGCTCTTGATGAGTAATTGCTTCTTTGTCACAATGCTTACAACACTTATGTTTTCGATGACTTTGTCTGTATAAGCCTTACTAAAAAGTAGTTTCGTTATTCGTTATGTTCATGTTTGTATTAATTTTGCCTTACATATTGAAACAAATATTGTACATTTCATGCTTTAGGCGTTGGTTTCGGAAGATAAAACTTACATCAATGTCATCACACATTGATGCAACTCATGATACAACATACTGTCCTACACGACGTATTATAACATTTATCAAAGCATTCGTTGAAATACGCACGTTTTTACATACGCCATGTACAATGAAACTGTCGTTTACATGGAAATCGTGCCAGTCCATGACAGAAACAGTTCATTGTGCAGGAGGTATAGCATTGGCAGCATAACGGTTTATTTATACTTAAAACAATGTTATGTGCATCGCACATAAAATTGTTTCCTACAAATACTATCAGTTCAAACGATTTTGGATCTAAATACGACATTCTATTTAGGGTTTTTTATCAAGTTTTAACAGCGGAATGCATTACAACTATGAATTTGTATATCATTGGTATATTTTCAGTGTGTAGCGTTCTTCTCGTATATCTGGAAGTTTGGAGTTGTGCTATGTAAGACGGTTCACTACGTCCAGAATGTATCTATCGTCTGCTCCGTAATGAATCTTACAGTTCTCAGTCTCGAAAGGTAAGTACCGCTGCTCAATTTCAACTGACGATTTTTAAGTCTTGGTTAACCCTTTCACATTTACATCAAAATTGCCAATACAAATCATTATACAGATGTAAAACTAAAAGAAGTAGACCCTTGTTTGTTTTTCAAAGAAAAGCAAAACCTTATATATTCATCGAAGGCCATTGATTGAAGCCAAACGACTGATAACCGCTATCCTTTATGTTGTTTTTTCCTAATTAATGGAGGGAGACGCTATCTCAATGTATGTATACCAGACTAGTTTGCTTCTGATATAAAGTACTGTCAAGGGATGATAATGAAAGCAAAACCAAATAATAGTACAGTGTGTCGTTGTTGGTGAACAGTTTTAAAGGTTATGAATACTCATAACAAACAAGGGTTAATCGAAACGGTGATCAGCATACCAGCTGATACTTAAGAAGATCCGGATACGCACAGGGCCCTTCGAAGTTTTCACTGCACATTTTATTCACTCAGATGACTTGAAGATATTCGAGATCCAATGCCGGTTTTTAGCTCTACTGGCCAAAGGCCAGAAGAGCTTATGCCGTGTTGTGGTGTCCGTCGTCCAAGCGTCCGACCTGGTGACCGAGCCCAACCACCACCCTTATAAAGACACTTATATAAATAGTTTTTATTTATTTTTTATAACGGGTAACTCATTTGCATATTAATGTTATTCATTCCGTAAAAGGGGGTTAAATACGGAATGAAAAGCATACTTGTGGGGTGCAACCCACAAGATTCAAACAAAAGAAATAACCCCACAAATACACTTCATGGGTCGTCCGTCCGTCCGTAAACAATTGCTTGTGAACGCGATTCATTTTTGATTGTATCTCAATCAAACTTAAACAGTAGTTAGATATTCATGCGAGCTCGGTTCCTTTCGCAAACCAGCCAGATCCGCCTATGCAAGACTGGATTATGGCCCTTGAGATTATCAAAATTGCTATAATAGAGCTTGTGAACACAATAGAGGCTCCATTTACTATCTGATCTTCACCAAACTTACACAGTAGTTAGATATTCATGAGAGCTTGGTTCCTTTCGCAAACCAACCAGATCCGGCAATGCAAGACTGAATTATGGCCCTTGAAATTGTCAGAACTGCTATAATAGAGCTTGTAAACGCGATAAAGTCTTCAGTTTTGAGTGTATCTCAATCAAACTTATACAGTAGTTAGATATCCATAAGAGCTCAGTTCCTGTCGCAAACCAGCAAGATCCGCTCATGCAAGACTGGATTATGGCCCTTGAAATTGTCAAAATTGCTATAATTGAGCTTGTGAACACAATAGAGGCTCCATTTACTAACTAATCTTCACCATACTCAGATAGTTGATGAGAGCTCGGTTCCTTTCGATAACCAGCCAGATGTGCCCTTGCATGACTGGATGATGGCCCTTGAAATTGTCAAAATTGCTATAATACAGCTTGTGAACACAATAGAACCTCCATTTACTATTCAATCTTCACAAAACTTAGATGGTAGTTAAATATTGATGAAAGTTCGGTTCCTTTCGCAAACCAGCCAGATCAGCCCATAAAAGACTGGATTATGGCTCTTGAAATTGTCAGAATTGCTATAATAGAGCTTGTGAACACAATAGAGGCTCCATTTACTATCTGATCTTCACCAAACTTAGATAGTAGCTAAATATTGAAGAGAGTTTGGTTCATTTTGAAAACCAGCCAGATGTGTCCTTGCATGACTGGATTATGGCCCTTGAAATTGTCAAAATTGCTATAATACAGCTTGTGAACACAATAGAGCCTCGATTTACACTCCGATCTTCACCAAACTTGGATAGTGGTTGAATATTGATGAAAGCTCGGTTCCTTTCGCAAACCAGCCAGATCAGCCAATGCAAGACGGGATTATGGCCCTTGAAATTGTCAAAATTGCTATAATACAGCTTGTGAACACAAAAGAGCCTCCATTTACTATCCAATCTACACCATACATACATGCTCTGGATTGAAAATGACCAAAGAACCATACCAGTAGAGCATAGGCCCTCGTGCCTCTTGTTTAACTTCAAGTCGATAGATGGAAAACAAACGTTTTTTTCATAAAGCGCCAATCATAAAACCGTTTCAATTGTCAACAAGAAAACCTTAAATTCGTGATTGATTAAAACACCGTATGACGATGATATATCAAACAGTCTTTTGAGATGAACAATCTTAAGAGAACAATAACTTTGAACACATCCAAGTTTGTTAAGTTTTTTAAATACGTTCATTATGACGCTTTGTATACAGCAATTCAGTAGTTACAGCCTACTGACCATACAATGAACGGATCTTCGTCCCATTGTGTGGTTCAAATTACCCTTACCCTAAAATGGACCTTATTTCCTAAACATGGATCGTGTTGAAACTTAACAGCTGTTGAAATGGCATAAAACCATATAACACCTGCGTGTAGTATTTCATCGGTTGAATAAAACTAACTGTATTGTTAATAATAATAATAAAGAAGCCCGCATCTTGAATGTGATTTCTAGAAAAATCACTAAAGCACAGCTCTCGAAACGATTTATTTTTAAAATCCTTGTAATGAACGTGGAATTCAATCATAAGTCGGTTGAACGAGATTTGTGTTAGGTATGTTAATCCCTTTGTTAGCTGTACCGTAAAGCGGTTATTTGCGACCTCATTCGTGACCTTAAAGGGATCAGTCTTAGTCTGATTAGCAGTGTTAGTTTTCCGGCAAATTAAATAAAATTAAAAAAAGAATAATTTGTCTCCGCCCAAGGTTTTTTTCTTCAAAATATAATAATGAGAATAATAACGAATAATGAGAGAGGGGACGGGACGATGCTTTTTGATTCATTATTGTTTTTGTTTTAAAAAAAAAAGACAAAAAGAAAAACGAATACGAAAAAGAGTTTTATAGTGATGTAATCAAATAATGACAGACCCAGATTTTTAACTTTTTCTTAATCTGTTCAAATAACATGCTTATGCTTGCAGTTTTACTTCATTTGTAGTTTTCAGAAATTATGTTAATTTATACATAGTTGGTCTTGTGTAGCTGCTTTTGTCTAAATATTTGATCTGGATGTTGTTAAAGGTTAATGAAATAATGGAATTCACCACTGTTGCATGATGCACAAATTATAATCTTTAAAGGTTTGTTTAAGTAGTGATAAACTGCAAACAATATAGTAGATGTGTTCTAAATGATAGTACACAATTAACACTCAGTAAAGTTTATTTTCCCACTATATTTGAGATTGGAGGAATTCACATCGAAAGTTAACAACCATTAGAATCATATAACAGTAAAATATCGCCCTGACAGAACATATTAACCAGATGAGTGTTTGTCCCACTGACCATAAACCAATACTCGTATTTCATTTTACCGCTGAACGATTTAAAGCTGCGAACTTTATATACACCATTTCTATGGTGAAATAACGAAGTCAAAATGCGTGTTATACAGCTAACGACGACACTTGCACATGTTTTGACGACTAGATGGCAAGCAGTGAATAATCAGATAAGACTTCGGCCAAGCGCAGGCTGAATCGCATTTTCACTGATGGCAGAGTTTCTAAGGTCTGTCATGTTAAATGTGGATATAATAATTCCTGTCATGTGCATGCCTACTTTGATTTAGATTGTGTTTTGCTCAGTTTAAATATGTTGATCCAACATTAAGACATGATTTACGTGTATGCCAGTATTTATCGTTTGAATGAAGTGGAAATAATTTAAATTTGATCAGTTAAATTCAGACAAGTCTTAATCGCTTATATGTTATCCATTATCGGGATTGGAAAGTTAACACCATTTAACTCTTTCAGCGCCAAAGTTTTTTGCAAACAATACGCTTTCTCACCTGAAATCAGCATGGTTTGCCTTAAAGTTATCAAATTAGTCTAAAACTGTTATTACATGAGAAATGGAGTCGCCCGACTTTTAACATGGAAGAAATAATTCGGGAGGTCGCTTGTTAGATCTCCGACCGGGTCATACCAAAGACTTAACAAAGGTTGACTTTTCCCTCCTTGGCGCTCAGAACTGTAGAGTTAGCATTCTACTGACTCGCTACCGACATAATAAATAGATCAGTAGTACCGGTAATTTACCCACGTAATGCCTTGATATAACTCAAGCATTGTTGATGGCGGCTTAACAATGATTTAAATTTAATGCATCTGAATAAATATAAAACCTTTTAAGTACGATTTTGTAATGAAGCTGAAAGCATTTTATCAGAATTCGAGCAACTGAGCAATCGCAAACTGTCATGCCCTTCCAGTGTTTTTAAAGGTCGTTCACCATAAAGAACCAAAGACTGGGTCAATAATATAGAACGTGTTTCTATTGAAACAGAAACCCATTCCACATTAATTACAATATTTGATCCTTATATATCGGTATAAACCGTTATCTGGTCGTCACGAGATTCGATTAATCACACAATTACAAACGTACGTTGCTATGATTCGTCCACCAGACAAGGTACTGTGATTCAGAAAGCTTCATTGGTGAAAGGGATTGAGATACACATATACGGTTCAACTTAATTGAAAAGAGTTGAAAACATTGTTGCAAAATGAGAAATTGCTTGTTTTGAGCAAGTTCTTCTTTTGCCACAAGATTTTTCAAAAGTCGTCTGCTGAGGATGCGTCTACTTGTGAGAAAGGGTTAATGAATATACGTATTGTGAAACGCAGGCGAGCCCGTGCATCCGCTAAGTCTCACCAGAGACTCTACCGATGTTTTCGTACCTAAATATACGTTATGATGTAAGCATGTAGTGTAGCTCCAAAAGCAATATGCTAGTACGTCTCTAAATGAGTTCAAAAGCGAATGGACATTAAGACCTGTAATCAATAGACGCGACTGGTATACTTTACAGTTACAATCGGTTTACAAGTGGCAGCGTCTTACAAATTCATGTAATACATTGCCTCGAAGTATATACCCTTTCTCCTATATAGACGACTTTGATGCCTCAGATGACTTTTGAAAACATTGAGGCAAAAGAGAAAAATGCACATAACATCCAATTTCTCTGTTTGCCACAATGTGTTCAACTCAAATAAATAAGTATACATGTGCTTTCATTTACAGAGAATTTCCATATATTTTGCCTGTAAATTTTTAAAGCCGTTTGCTGCATATATGTTATATGTGGGAAAAGGTAAACATGAAGATTGAAGTTTGAAGTTGGTGTTTTAATTATGAGCGATTTCCCCCCTTTCGTCACAATGATATAAAAAGTAGTCTGATATAGATGCGTCGATATTTTACATATCTTAAGATTAGTTCTCCCATATGGTTATTTTACTTGGTAGGCCGTATACCAGAAGATGCAATTAAGTCTAAAACTAATTGATCGGACTGAAGAATTCATCGGGATCAGTGTGACGACAGGCGATATATCAACTCTAATCTATATTCTTCATCTTTCATTTTCGTCATTCATTAATCCTCTCAGTGGATTGATTTATAGTTCCTGTTCATAGAAACGATCGGACGCAGTAATGTTTTCTAAAACCACTTTTTGTAATAGTAGAAAATGCTCAAAGGAAAAAAAATCTTATTCCATTAATTTTCTATTTTTGACTTAAACTTGTACACAGGGCAAAATCACTTGATTATATTTTACAGTCAATCTCTTTCTGTTTCAATAACAAATATAACACAAATAGTACCTTATTATTTGGGAAATTAGACGAGTTGGGAATACATCACTGGCTTTCCATACCATTAGTAAATCTTTGAACTATTCAAAGAAAAGAGTATCACTTCCTTGAATGTGACGGGAGTTCTTTTAAATTATAACAATCCACTTCCCGTAGGCAGGAAATCGCAAATATATGGTTAATTCATTTTGAAATGCTTTGCTATTTGTCCTATAGAAAAGTTTCAAGACACTCGATCGTTTATTTTGTTTTTGTATTACTACAATTGGTTTACTTTAATATATAAACGGCCTTTTTTTGAAATGGGTAGTCATACATATGAGATCAACGTTACACCAACCAAATGCAAAAATGAAATTACTAAATCAGGTTCAACTCTGTCCCACTTACAGACGCAGTTTAACGAATCTACAATGGCTTTCAAAACTGATGCTTTCGATAATAGTGGTTTTACGTTACTTTCCCCTAGATCTTGTCAAAGTCGGCTGCTGCAATTATGTTGCATAAAAACAAGGGCTAAAGGTCTTTGGAAAGACGTTGTAGCTGCTCAAACGATGACCTTCTGCTCTTTAGGCGGAACTTATCCCACCAATTCAACTCAAATGTTAAAATGCCAATTTGCACATCTATTCATGATCTTTACTCGACCTAGTTATTTAAGGTTTCTGAAACTTAGTGTATACTTGAAGTCTATCTCCACACATATGCTTGTAAGGTCGTCGGTCATAATTGGCTCTTAAGTGCCATTCTACGATTTGCGAGAGTCAAATTCATTTCTCTTGATCATTGTCGATAGGGGTATGAGAGTTGAACAAATTCACATTGGTAACCATTTAGAAATTAAGTTAAAACTGAAAAATGAGTTCTCCGAATTGAATTAAATATACATTAAACGTTACTATTATGTCATGCCATGCATGCAAAATCCAGCTACAATAGTAAAGCTTTGTAAATTCATAAAATATGCTTTTGAAGAAAGAAACAATCACATTCCTCCGTGAGGTTTTACACGATAACATAAACAGAAAACATATATATAAGTCACGATATGAAATTGAAATTGAATTTGTATTTGTAATTACATTTGCATATGAAACTGAATTTGTATTTGTATATTTATTTGTAACAATGATGTGCTTATTGTGTACAAGTTGAACAATAAAGTAAAGTAAAGATAACAAGTGAAATATTAAAATATTGTCTTGTCAAAAGTTACAAGCCCAATTTGAAAATAATTTGGCACACAAATTACTTGGGTGGCCATCTACCACGAGTGTTCAAATTGTTCCTATCATTTGAAATGTTTTCTTATCCAAGGTAAATGCCTTTCTGAAGATAATTCGCCACAAGAGTTCCTTAGGTGACCCTTTAAAGAGATTATTCAAATTATTCCGACCCGTTGAAAGACATGGACAACAACGGGGCGGGGATGGTTTTCCTTTAATAAATTTATAGTAAAATTTATAAATATAATATTCGTTAACGTTATTAAACTAAATACGGAACAGAGGCAGACGATAATTGAAACTATTTTTTCGAAATGTGGAATGCTACAGTGAAATTGTAAGTCTGTTCCATATACGCTAAGCAGATACGTGTACAATAGTTTTTGTATATAATGTTCACAACTGAGCGATATTAATACCATAAGTAAGTAGCCGAAACTGCAAATATTCTGAATGGAAAGCTAAACAAACCATAACTAAATGCAAATCATGCTTCTATGTTGTATAGAGTTTTGAATGAATTTTCCGACGTTATAAAGTAATTGCCCTCGTTTGCAGAACTACATTCATAAAGTAAATACATGCTTCACTTATCTCAGCATGTGCTTTCACATAACAGTTCACATATGGTTATAAATTTGTTGTGTTGATCATCAAAAATAGACGTATTTGTACAAAGGTCATAACATATCAAACCATTCACCTGTCTTTATCCCTTTGAGATAAAGAAAGGCGGGTAAAGTAGCAATTGTGAACAACGCAATTTATTCCTTTTATTGTTATAAGTGGTATTAATGGCTATTAAATGACCATAAGGGTCTAAATATTATATAAGATAAAGAACAAAACGCTTTTTTTTATTTATCTAGTCTGCCTACCGTTTGAATTGATGAAAAAATGGAGACTCTGGACAAATGCGTGTACAACATTTGACATAGTGATGGGATGAAAGCATTATGAGAAATGGCTACATGATTTAAAATTTGTTGTATTTTGAATAATTGTCTGTTACAGAGTTGTCATAAAACGGAGATATAGACGGACATAACGCGGTGCTCAAACTAGTTACAACAACTTCACAAACGTAGTAAAGGTTTTCCCTACTTGTTTGCTTAGCATTACAGTTAAGAACATCTTGAAATTGAAATCCGCTCACGTTCCAATCCACTCTCAAAGCGTTCACTCAGTCATAACATTGTGATTGCTTTTTTCCGTTCCGTTCATATTGAGCGCTTTTTTACACTCACTCGGAACGCTTTTTTTCGATCAAAATCCGTTCAACGATTTGATTGGCTTAAATTAATTTCGTTTCGTTTATATGTTTTTACTTAACCCTAAATATCAACAAACCATCTACAGTTTTTTCAGCACAATCGTTAGTAGCAAATCGTATTACGTAAATGATCATATTAATAATATTTGTTACATTCTAATTCAATCGGATACTTGAGTGTCTTATAAAACAAAAGTTTAGTATACAAATATGACTTTTAATAAAATAGTTTCGTAAAATAATTATCGGATAGTTGTTGCAACCGTTCAAAGAGCGAATGATTGGTTTTTGCAATCATTATGATTGTTTCGTTCAGAGTGCAAAATTCCGTTCCGCTCATAAAGCGTTCAAACTTCGTTCCAATCACGCTCACGATCCAATCACGTTCCGCTCAGATTGTCAATTTCATGATGTTCTTAACTGTACGACTAACTCGCTGGTGTCAGGATAAAAAGACCAGTCGTACTAGTAACTTACCCATGAAATACCGTGATATATCTGAGAACTTGTTGAAAGCAGCGTAAAATACCATACTAACAAAACAAGGTAGGTTTAATAAAAATTGTAAGTGGTGGTATATATTATGATAGGTGTATTCAGACGTACTTAAGCTTCTTGTGTGTGTTAGGTCTAACGAATTTCTAAAGCATTTTGTTTGGATATTAACCCATACTACATGTACATAAAATAGATGGTTATATTAATAAAACATTTTTGTTTTGCTAAGAACTAAGGAAGTCGTTTTTTAGAGAGTCTGTAAGGCTAACATAAGTTAGGTGTATTCGGTAAATCTTCATTTACCCCTGTACCTGATTGGTTTTTTTCTGGATCAGTAAGGCTAATGCTGAGCCTCTGCAGCAGACGGTTTTTAAAAGATTGTCTACAATAATTTGTAACTTTATTAAACTGTAAAACATTAATATAAACCCAGCAGGGACAGTCTATCTCTTATGTTCGGTGAAGAAATTATTTAAAAATTGACAAATATTGCTTGAAGGAGCTTGGTTACAGCGGCATCAAACTGGGGGTATTCAAACCATCTCCTTCTATACCACATTGCAAATTCCAGCCTAATGTAAATGTTCTCTTTGACAAGCTGCATCAGAGAAAGTGACCTAGGAAAACGCAAATATATTAAACCTGGTGCCTTATGCCAATAAGTATTGACAGGGATTACGTGTAAACAGTATACGGATATGATATGTGCCTTATTCAAGTGCGCTCCAACATAACTTTGACAAACAGGGATCGAACCTAAGACTCCCTGCCTAAGTTTGAGCGCTTACATCTCCACCACGATGGAGTTCTTACCAATTGTTAACGTTATACTGTGTATCAAATAAGTGAATTGCATGACAAGAATAATTGTCATCTGCAGATTACACAATGGTGGTATATAGGATCGTAACAGAAAATGAGATGTAACTTATATGCCAATTTAATGACTTAAATCAACGAGAATGAAACAACCTCTTGTTCAAAAATACAGTTACGCCATTAATGTACTAATTGTACAAACAGCTCGGCAGTTTTATAAGACAGAATGATGTATCGGTCCAGCTTTAGGAATATATAATTACTTATTATGCTCTGATCGAATCTAAAGCGCAAGAAAAATTGAAATTTTAGATGTCATATACATTTTAATGACATATGTTATATCAATTGATTGATTGTAATACTATAAAACCTCTTCATGACCAGTTAAATGAAGAAAACATATAATCAACAATGAAACCGAATACACCATTAGAAAATTGTTCACATATTGTATTCGTATGTTTCTTCCACGCCGCTTATGCATACAGTTTAAACACAACGATGAAGCAGATATTAGACGTCCATGGACAAGTAGAGTGTGTTTGTATTATATATCGTTACTACTATCGAGATGAGGTTAATGGCAACACAAACGTTTGTTTTCATTCTGTCTTTCTTGTATGCTTACAATTTTACGTTGCCCTTTGGTCCTAGTAGCACCAAAGACCCATTTGATTTTGATACAGCTGCTGAATTACTTAATGGCGATGATGCACGAAATTGTTTAAACTAATTTCCTGTTTCCAAACATGAAGTCATCCGACTCGTTTTACTGTACTGTCCATGCACAATTCTGTGTGGATTTTCGTTCAATTTACCTCTACCATTTTACCCATCTACGGATGTTTGTACTGGATGTCTGTGTTATATATCGGACTTGTTGGCCAACTATTTTACCAGATGAAGTGTTTAATATTAACAAGTCAGATGCAACCCACCTAAACCAATCCAGCGGACTACCAGTGCACCAATCTAATGAGTCGATGTTAAAATGCCCGTCTTATTACAGCTAGTATAACCCGTATGGTATGCAGTGTGAGTCTGGGTTGAGAGACCGTTTTTTGGAAGTTAAATGATTTTGCGTCAGAAATGCTATCGAAAAGGATATTAAATCTAAGCGTATGGTGAAGGGGTTTTTAAACGAACCCAAACTTCGGTGTACCAATGTTACCATGATAGGCTTGACGGGTCTTTGTTTCTCAGTATGGAAGAATGCCTGAATCTTCCTGTCCGCTAATACAAAAAGGTTTACTGTCATCAGAGAATAATTTCCTGGAAAGTATCATAGCTGACAAAACAAAACATGTGCGATTTGTTTTTCAGTTTTGAAAACTCATTGTGATTTGAAAACCACTGTATCGTTGCTATTTCTACTTGCAACGTATCTGGCATGTGGTATGAGTTGAATGCTATGTATAGTTTAGCATGTGCAACGTTTTATGCACCTTATTCATTTAATGGCAGTGTATATGGTAATTTATTTTGTGTTTTCTGTAATGGACTGATTCCTTTTGAAACGGGCTTTAAATCAGTCAATGACCTTAACGCAGATGTCTTCGCAATCGGCGGCCTATTAAAACTGGATGTTCCTGAACCTGATGTTGCAGTAGAAACTAAATGAGATTGTTCCAGTGATAAAATTTACAACACTGCATTGGTGAGAATATACATATATTTTCAGCTGTATAAATACATGTTTGTAATGGCTTATCGAAGATATAATGAACTGAGTTCGAAGCGTAGACACTTTAAACTTGCTTAATGCTTACATGTTAAAAACGGTTCACAGTGGCCTGCCTTTTTGAAGCCAGTCAAACATTAGAGTATTTCCATTAAGACGCTTCATGAGTCATATAACGCACTATGGCTCAACGAGTTATTTTTCAGTGGAAATATGCTTAATACCCATAATTTGCACATGTACTTTCAGTGTAGACTGTGAAAGAGCTCTTCTACGTGCTTCTTCATTGACTCGTCTTAGCATTCCAGCATCTAGCAAATAATGGAGATAACCAATTGCCTTTACCTCAAACTTAGATTGTGCAAAATGATACAAACTATTTGTTTGTTCTTTCAATGCCTGAACGTGCTAGTGAGTTTTGTCAAATACATTGATAACCAAGCATGCACATGTCGAAATGTTCACCGTTTTTGAAATCTACGTAAAGTTGAATGTTTATCATACTTTCACTTTGTTTGTATTTTCAGGAACGGTGTTTAAAGGCATTCTGTTCACCTGTACGTCGACTGGATAACGAAGCCTGCATCAAGGAAATATTAACAATAGACGGAGTAACGTATGATGCATTCCGACAACCTTTGTTACGTTGGACACTTCCTTGAATGCGTCTAGTGATGTCGTGCAGTGGATAAAGCACTTTCCAACAATTGTTCAAATTAAATGTTCCACAATAGAAGTTGACCATACCATCAGGTTCGAAAACGTTTCCTTGTTGAAAACAAATGGTGAACTGTTAGATTCAGTGATTGATTACATTGGTGTTAGATTAGAAACATACATAACTGTCAAGCATGATCCAGAGAGAATCAATAAGATATTTCAGCCATTGAGTGAAGTGAAAGTACAACTTGAACATATTCCATTCGCTTACAGAGTTTATCAAAGGGATTCTATGACAGCTGGGTATATATTTAGAGAATTTGGGTTAACCAAAACTCGCATTTTACACCTGATGAAATACTTTTTCTTTTACGAAGAATATATAGTGAATTTGCAGATATTGTAATATTATGCATAGACAAAACAATAAGCAATATACAGTATGATACTATCATAATATTCTCATATATTCCACCGGAGCGATCCTCAGTCTACTCTAATGGAAATGACAATGGTATTGAAATCTTAAATGATCAAATAACTGCCATATCTTCTGATTTGAATGATGTCTCATTTATTTTGGAAGGTGACATGAATGCGCATGTGAAAGATATGTTCGTTTTTATACCAGATAATAACATAGCCTATGTGTTTAATGAACACGTTGATTACCTTAGTGATAGTTTATCCATGCCTCGTAAATTTAACGATACGGCTTGCACCCATGATATACACATCGTAAACGGACGATTCCCCAGTGGTTCTGAAGGTAAATTTACATGTACGTCAAATAACGGCAGAAGCTTGGTTGACTATGTTCTAGCGTCCACCGAATTGTTCGCATTATTTAAAGATGAACAAGCTACGAATGACACTTTACACAATGATATATTTGATTTCATGTCCGAACAGAAAGACGGAAGTAGCTTAGATGTGACTATTACAAACGAGGAAGTTATTAATTGTATAAATTCTTTGCGTAGCTCGTACGCTTCGGGGATAGATGGCACCTGTATAGAAATGTTCAAATGCACAACCCACAAAATAACACCATTCCTGAATATATTGTTCAATAATATATTACAAACAGGTTCATTTCCCCCAGAATGGAGTGAGACAGTGATAACCCATACGAAAGGGCCAAAAAATGACCCTAATAATTATCGCGCAATAAGTCTAATTAACAGTATAAGCACAATAATGATCAAAGTGCTTACAAATAGACTATCTGAAAAGGCCGAAGAAAATGAAGTCATTTATGAAGCACAAGCTGGCTTTCGCCGCGGATACTCCACGGGTGTGTATACCATATTCCATGTTGTGATACCGATACGAAATGACAATAAGACACCGAGCATAAGTACCATATTCCATGTTGTGATTCCGACACAGAATTTAAAATACGACCCACGGATGTTAGTACCATATTCCTTGTTGTGATGGCAATTATATCCACGGGTATAAGTACCATGTCCCTTGTTGTGATGGCAATTAGACCAACGGGTATAATTACCATATCCCTTGTTGTGATTCCGATACGGAATGACAATAAGACCCACGGGTACTAGTACCATGTTCCTTGTTGTGATGGCAATTATATTCCCGGGTGTAAGTACCATATTCCTTGTTATGATCCCGATACAGAATGATAATACGATCCACGGATGTTAGTACCATATCCCTTGTTGTGATCCCGATACGGAATTTAAATTACGACCCACGGATATTAGTACCATATTCCTTGTTGTGATTGCAATTAGACCCACGGGTGTAGGAACTATATCCCTTGTTGTGATACCGATACGGAATGACAATAAAACCCATGGGTGTTAGTACCATATTCCTTGTTATGATGACAATAAGACCCTCGCAATTGAATTGAAGCACATGTCCCCGTTTTTCCCTTCTCGACGCAAGCATGTGGACAGTATGGTGTATGTTATGTCCATATAAACGTAACAAAGCATGCACAATTAAATATCTAATATTCTGAGAGTTTGCCTCGTCTACGAACTGCACAAAAGATCATTTCACTTTAAATACGTAATATAATTGCAGCTGAAATAAGAGTATATCGCGGTCCAAAGCTTTGCGTTTTTAGATGTACTAGATGCATATTTTGAATCATAGAGCTATTTATAGTGCTTAACGCTTTCCCTCCTGCAGACGCATTTATTTTGACGCGTCTGCAGTAGACGGCCTTTGAAAACATTATGGCTAAGGGAGAAATTGGTCATGATGAGTAATTTCTGATTTTGTCACAATGTTTCTATTCAATAATTAAACTTCAATTAAAAGAGATATTCCAGCCTACATATTTACAAAGTCATCTGCTGCAGATTTGTTGTATGTGGGGTAGTACTAAAGGATTAGTATAGGTTTATTTCCTGGTCACGCTGTATTCCCACAACCTATATTGTCATTCTTGATATTTACAGGTTCTTGAATATGTATGGATCAGAGCTTACTAAGAATAAGCATACTTGGTGCTTTACAATATAGATTATTTTCGACTGCACACATGTGAAAGCTGGTTGTGATCTATATGATCGCAAATTCACTCATGTAGTAGCTTTCTGACGCATATGTAGCAGACGAATTTTGAAAGAATTGTGGATGAGCAAGTAAACCCTTTGCCAGAATGTTTTCAATTTCTTTTAATAATTATACTTTCAGCGTTGTAGATTTTCAATATGTTCGCCTATATGCAATCAAAGTTATCTGCTGCATACTTGTTACGTGTGGGAAAGGGTTTATATAGTGCATATTTATGGCATGTGCAGATACACATCTCTGTCCGTGCATTACTATAACGTAATTCTTATACATATGGTTTGGCAAACGAATCTTTTAATATCCTGTGTCTTAATCGTGAACGACGCACATGCAGATAGAGATGAACACTAGTCTCAAGAGCGTTAGTGTTTGTTTACCTTTAGTGACACTCAAGTGTTGATTAAAGTCACCTAGAGCAGGGTTTGACCCTTTCCCACATACAGCAAACTGCAGCTGACGACTTTGAAAAATGTATTTCTCATTTTGTCAAGATGTTTTCAAAAGGCGTCTGTTGCAGTTGGGTCAACATGTGTCTATAGGTGCGAAAGGGTTAAGAGAATTTGCATGGCTGTCGTAATGGCTGTATTTAAGAGGATTATTGTAGACGTTGCTGTCAGTCACTGATACATCCTCCAATGAATTAAATACCTACAGTAGTGAATGTTTAAACTCTTTTAAAAATACCGTACATGTGAACAATATACACCGAAATGTGCTTTCCCTATACCAACGACATTTATAAATTATTTTTGGGAACAGTAGAACTAACTCATAATGAGCAGTTGTTCTGCATGGTATTCTTGATTTTGGGAGGAGGGCGTCATTTTCCAATATTTGCATTTTCCTCAAATGTAGTCAAAACAGACGAAAATTGTCCCATCAGATAAGACGGTTCAGTGTCTGTTTTATAATGGAATATTGGGTTATTAAATACCACTGTCATTCAATGATACATCTTCTCCTTGATTGAATAGCAGAATTTTCTAAATCTTTCCCAAAGCTTCCGTATTATTTCGATTCATTGGTTCAAGCTTTAAAAGGGAAAACAATAGGAAAAACCATTTCCGACATACAGACGAGAGTTGACGCATATGTAGCGACCGAGCTTCTGAAAACATTATTGCAAAAGGATAATTTCAGACTGCTGTGGTAAAGACGAATTATTTGCATCTCAACAATTCGATTGGCACCTACTTTTCAATAAGCGTCTAAACGATCTCATGTTATGGGTGGCGTCTGCTAAGTTCAAAGGATAAACTTGTTACATATACAAAGTAAGAATTTGACTTTATATATAGAATTGAAAGAAACAATAAATTTACTTACTTTCAAAAATCGTCTGCTGCAGAACTGCAAAAGTTCACGAGCGTATCTGGGAATGATTTAAGGGGGACTTGTAACATATGCGCAAAGTGTTGTTAAACCTTTTTCCACATTCGGACGACTTCTGACGCCTCTGCAGCAGACGACTTTTGAAAAAAACAATGTTTCCAACTCTATCTAATGATTAAACTCTCACTTATGATGATTTTCACATTTTTTCCAAGATGTTCCAGAAGTCGTCTCCTGCAGATATGTTATATGTGGGCAAGGATTAAGTCGATGTGTTATGATATTTCTTGATGTATAGTTGCCCATCTGGTACCACGTACACATGTTATAATACTTCATGATGTTAATTTGCCCCTCAGGCTCTGGTACCACGTTCACATGTTATAATAGTTAGTGATGTATATTTTATCCTATGGTACCACGTACGCATGTTATAATATTTCTTGATGTTAATTTGCCCCTCTGGTATCACGTACACATGTTATGAAAGTTCTTGATTTATATTTGCCCCTCTGTTACCACATTCACATGTTATAATATTTATTTATGTATATTGGTCCCTTTGGTACCACGTACACATGCTATGATATTTATTGATATTAATTTGACCCTCTGGTACCCCTTTCAAATGTAATTATATTTTTGATGTATGTTTGGCCTTCTGGTATCACGTTCACATTTAATGATATTTCTTAATGTATATTGGTCACCTGGTACCACGTTCGCATGTTATAATACTTCTTGATGTTAATTTGCTCCTCCGGTACCACGTACACATGTTATGATAGTTCTTGATGTATATTGGTCCCTCTGGTACCACGTTCACATGTTATAATATTTCTTGATGTATAGTTGCCCCTTTGGTACCACACTCACATGTCATAATAAGTATTGATGTATAGTTGCCCCTATTGTACCACTTTCACATTTTATAGTATTTATTGATGTATATTTGCCCCTCTGGTACCGCGTTCACATGTCATGATAGTTATTCATGTATATTTGCTCCTCTGATACCACTTTTACATGTAATACTATTTCGTTGTGTATGTTTGGTCCTCTGGTACCGTGAAGACATGTTATAATATTTTTCGATGTATCTACTCCCACGTTCATATGATATAGTATGTCCTGATGAACATTTACATCTCTGGTACCACGTTCACATATAGCTATACTATTTCTTGATGTGTATTTGCCCCTCTGGTACATAGTTGACATGTTATAAGAATGTTTTTGCCTGACTTGGTATATGCATATGATTCGCGTCGGGCGATTTGGGGTATTTTTTCATATGTGAACATTAATTGAAGACTCTGGTTATCTGGTACAGTTGCACGGTCTCAACGGAGTACTTTTCGACTAAACTTTAAAACAAGTGATATACCTTCTCAATAATAAGTATTGCTAGCCTAAGAGGTTGCAATGCCCTTACTTTTTATTGTATTATATGCACGCACCGAAATATGATGTGACGTCATTGAAATGTGATATCAGGTCATTCAAAATGCGGTAGACGAGCGTGACTCACATGTCATTCATGAATTTTCTTCAATGTGGAATTAGTGTTAAAACATTGAACTGTGTATTTTTCTCTATGCTTTCTTAGAAGTTAAAGCAGGTATATAATAAAAAAAAAATTACGTTGCAGTAACGTTACCTCGGTTTGTATTATACTACTCTGAGCATGGGATATTAAACATCTCACTCGACCTTCTGTCTTGCGAGATATGAACTTTCCCACGCGCTGTAGAACAATAGAAACCGACGGATTGCTACTGCAACATAATATCCCCGATGCATATACCATTTTCGAAAGCCGCGGATCATAGACTGCTTAATAATAATTGACGTCATAGATTTTTAAACTTTGTAATATATGAGTTTTTTGATACTTGTTGGAAAAAGGAACGATATGTTATAAAAGTCCTTTAAAGTCTTGAACTTTGACACAACACATTTTTTTGAAAATATATTTCTTTTTGTATTCTTCTTCGCTCATATTTCGTTTGCTATTACGCTCAAAACATATATAAGTGGTGCTCTAAGAAACCATGCTTGTATATTTATGCTAAATGATGCATGTGGGTAATAATGGTTGCTATAAACAAGGACTTTCTAAACAAAGGTGGTCTTTAGCACAGGTTTAACTGTATCATAAAACCCTCTCTTTTAAATATGTTCTCTCCCCGTCCTCTGTTAACTGTATCTATAAAGAGGTTAGTAGATCATGCACAGGTTATATATGGCTCTCTGAAAACACGTATTCGTGTGAAGAAAGAAACCATCTTGTCCTCGTTTGTCATTATGCAGGTCGCGGTTTACCGCTGACATTTCAATTAACCCCGTAGTATTATATTTCAATAACTCACTGGAGATGTTTATTTCTGCTGACAGTCTCTAGATGAATGATCAATGTTAGTCTATACATTTTGTGAATGAATCATCTGCGTGTGTTTTGATGTTTTGACCCTTCCCCCTAGTGCAGACAATATGTGTTCTTTCTACAGCAGATGACTTCTTAAATCATTATGGAAAATGGGGGCGTTCCCTAAAACGAGCAATTACTACTTTTATATCGTAGTTTTCAATTATGTCTCAAAATTATTTAATTCTAAATCAAACATTACTTACTCATATTATTTCAAATGCGATGAGTATGAAATCAATGCGGAAATTGCAAAATTGTTTAAAATTAGCATCTTGTCAATTTCTACTAAGAGTTTTGATATATTTTTATGTGACTTTTTTCTGCTATATAAATGTATTTTTCTGTTATATATCGTTCTTTTTCTGTTATTATACCTTTACTATTACCATGAGACCGTTTGTGACGTTGTTAAAGTGCATGTGTTATATGTATGCCTATGTTGGGCGAAGATGCCATTTACCAAAAAAATAAATATTTATAAAACATCTTATCAATTAATTAGTGAAATCGATGGTACATTAAAACCAAAATCCTCATTTGAATGAAACTATAAACCGAACTTAGCGTAATTATTGCACGTATGGGGAAAGACTTCTCTGTCCATCCATGCTAAGGGCAAACATGGATACCGCCTTAAACAAATTCATGTAACCTTCCACGAAAAATAAGCGAACAGTGCAAGGCCAGGCCAGACTGCTGATCTGGATGTACACTGGTCGCAAAATCTAATCGTTTATCCGCAAAGCACCTCTCATTTTCTGTGATTCTTCACGTCTCATTTCAAATGCGAAATTATTCAGGGATATCTGCGTATCTATTATAAAAATGTTTTCCGGTGACCCATATAACAAACAGATAGATACCAAAACTATTAATGAGTGCCCTAACCAATGGACTTTCGATTTCGAGGGAAACTGATTGAAAATCTGGATTCTAATTTATTTTACATTTATGTTCTTCTATGGCGTGTATACCATATCTTGATACAAACATTCGAAGCGTCTACAGCAGTCGACCTTGAAACCATTCGTGACGAATGTGAAACTGCCTTTTGTAGCAATTTTCTCCATTCCACAAATCATTTAAAGTTCTGTGTCGGTCCTACATTTACATGTGTCTTTATATTACAAGTACTTCTTCGTATATGATCAAAGCTGACTCTAGTCATATTAGGTAAATGTTAAGTAAGTGTCGCGGTTGATCTTCATTGTGAACTGTATATAGACTTAGAACACACATTTAAAAGTTCGTGTCCGAATGGAACAAAATGAAAGACGGTGACGTTACATGAAGTACATGTGTTTTTTTACACCGCTTTCAACAATATTTCAATTACATTGCGGCGTAAAATGGGTTACCAGTACTACCGTTCATCCCGACACCGGCGAGTCAGTCGTATTGCTAACTTCACAACCCTGAGCGGTAAGGAGGGAAAGTTATTACTGAAAAAAGTGTCATTCAGGAAATGTGGACAATGTCCATCAGATACACAAATGAGCCGTTCCACGAGAAAACCAACATTATGGACTCCGCGTAATGTATCAACCAAGATCAGCCTGCACAGTCCGTGCAGGCTAATCCTGACTGACACATTCCGACTCAGGGGGATAGAGGTATAGAGTAATGATTCCTGGAACAGAAAACCCACAAGAGGCGAAACGCGTCTGTCTGGGTTAGCCTGTGCGGCAAGCTTAAACTGATCCGGGTCAAAACTTAACGCGGAGTCCACAATGATGGTTTTCTCGTAGGATGGTTCAAATAATGATACCTGAGCATAGTCGGACTAAATAGCGTATTTTGGCTGGATCCCCGATCGCGACATGCCAAAGACTTTAACAATTGTAGTAATGGTTTTCGTCCTTTGCGCTTATGGTTGCGGGTATAGTATTACGACTGATGCATCAATGTCAGAATAAATACTACCGATACTCCTGGTAAATTACCCAGATACGCCGTGATATAACTTGAATGTCGTTCAAAACAGCGTAGATCATCATTCAATCAAATAAATCGAACATTAAATATGGGTAAACAAATCTTCGACAAATTGCTATACCGTCTATCTAAAAATTGTGTCCAGAGTGGATTTTTCGATGCAGTCACGACACTCCTACGTTTTTGTTTGGACTTAAAGAAAATTCCGGAATAATACAAAAATTCAAGAGGAAATAATTAAATATGATAATACGTACATGAAAAGGGAACGAGCACAAGTAAATTTATATGTGATAATTTGCGTGTAATAACACTCGTCGTCTATTTTCAAAACGAGTTCCAATAAAAACTGATAAGGTTTTACTGACCAACCTGAACCATTCTATTATCGTAACGCAAATGATGAAAACATACCCAAAAGGAAAACGACACAGAAATGATAGGAAAGGATGGTTTGACTCGTCACAAATGTAGTTCGGTAAAGTATGGAATAATTTAATTGAAAGTACTTTATCAAGGGCAAGTCGATTATTTTTGTACCTGTCAACATTATTTCATGGATTTAAAATCTTGGAAATATTTGAAAGTTGAATATATGCTTAACCAGATGATGATTTTTAGTTTATTTGCTTAGGACTGCAGAACTCGTAAATAAATTATAATCAAATCACTGATAGTGCTGCAAGCAAGGGGTTAACTGCAATTCACGGAGAATGATTTACAGATTATAAACTTTGATAAATGTTTACCCGAAATAGGTACCACCTTACTCATAAAAGTGTGACTAATGGCGAAAGCCTAGAGATGCAGACCCGTGTTCATGATATAATCACTGGAATTCATCAATACCTACTTTTAATCTGATGCGGTCCATTTAGTTACAAAATGTAGTGACGCTTCTATATTATTGCATACTTTCATATTGTCCCGTTCACTTTGCATTGCAGAAAGTGGTCATGACTAGGTTATTGACCCTGTACTGTGAAATCATCATTGGACCTAGTTCTTGGGTTGACGTTGCCGAGCTTGCGAGGCTACTTTCGTCAAACAAGGAGGTCCAACGATGATTTAACAGTACAGGGTTAATAACCTTTTTATTGCATAATTTCATATTGTATTGACTTTTTTTTATCTTGAGTTGATAAATCTGCTTCCGAAATCGAAACAAACTGTTTGTCTACATTAAAAGTCATTTTGTTGCAAATGCCAGTTGAATTATAACGGTGACGTTATTGGTTTAAATGACGTTTGACTAACATTTTAGACGTGCGTGCCATGTAACAGTATACAGTTATCGGTCAAAAACGTACTGTTATTATGAGACAGTAGGAAATTGCCCATGATGAGTATAATGAGAATGTAACTTTGCAAAGTCACGTGAAGTATAATAATGATATTTAGGTCAGCCATGTTTGTTTACATAAAAAAGTAGTCTCTATCATGTTAATTATGCGGAGTTTTCGCACGCCTTATTTACGGTCGTGATCGTGATCTAACAATCATGACCACTTTCTGCAATGCAAAGTGAACGGGACAATATGAAAGTATGCAATAATTTTTTATCTCGTTCTTTGGCGAACGTAGCCTCGCAAGCTCGGCAACGAACGTCAGCCCAAGAACTCGGTCCAACGATGATTTCACAGTACAGGGTCAATTACCTATAATATAAATCAATCTACGTTCGTTGCGTCGTTAGCGTGTCGAGGTGAAATAAATCTTATATATTTTGTTGACATTTAATAGTGTGATCTGCCTAATGGAAATTATCACGGACATGTACATATAGATAGATATTTTATTATTTAAAGTGCAACCTATACATACAACACAATACAATACAATTCAATAATATATAATAGCCAGCCTTCAAAGGATTACGAAGCACTATCATTTCTTTTTACAAATGAATTCATGAAAAGTTTACATTTATATGCCAATGTTTATGAGAGTTAAGTTATAGTTACGTGTTTATGAGAGTTAAGTTATAGTTACGTTTAGTCTATCAGTAAAAGTAGTTAAATGAAAATATATATGTCACGGAACACGTAAGTCCTAAACCCTTTTCAAGAAGAGGAATTTTTCTGCAATCAATATCAAAACACACAAATGTTTTATTTAAGATACTTTAGTCACTTGACGTGAAAAGCGGTCTAGTTGAAACCGATGTTTTGTCATCATATATGAGGCTCGCTTAATAAGAAAATTCTTAAAACAAGATCCTCATTTGATATTGATCGCAACTTATTGGTTTTACTTTCAGAAAAATGTATCATAGCTGTCATGTATGATGGTTCCATATTATTCATAGTTGTATACAGCTGTGTGATACTTACATTGAACATGCAGTTCTACTTAAAGTGTTACTAGCGTCAGGTATTATGTGATCATCCATCCTATCCGAGCTAATTGGGATGCAGTACTAATAAACATATTAATATGCAACAATTATTTTGTCATTTTTCTACTATCACGTACTACGCCATCATGCAAGGCCATACTAATGCAATAATTATATTTTTATTATTTTACTTTCAGTTACTATGACTCATAAATTGCCATACTAATGCAATAATCATATTTTTATTATTTTACTTTCAGTTACTATGACATCAAACATGGCCATACTAATGCAATCATTTTATTTTTATTGTTTTACTTTGAGGTACTATGACATCATATATGGCCATACTTATGCAACAATTATATTTTTAGTATTCTACTGTCAGGTACATGGCCATACTAATTCAATAATTATATTTGTAATATTCTACTTTTAGGCACCACGCTATCATGCATGACCATACTAATTCAACAATTATATTTTTAATATTTTACTCTCAGGTACTATGACATCAAACATGGCGATACTTATGCAATTATATTTATATTATTCTACTGTCAGGTACTACGCCATCATGCATGGCCATACTTATGCAACAATTATATTTGTGTTATTCTACCTTTAGGTACTTTGACATCATACATGGCCATACTTATGCAACAATTATAGTTTTAGTATTCTACTTTTAGGTACTACGCTATCATACATGGCCATACTAATGCAACAATTATATTTTTAGTATTCAACATTTCGGTACTACGCTGTCATGCATGGTCATACTAATGCAACAATTATATTTTTAGTATTCTACTGTCAGGTACTACGTACGATATCATGCATGTCCATACTAATTCAATAATTATATTTGTATTTCCTACTTTTAGGTATAATGACATCATACATGGCCATACTAATGCAACAAATATATTTTTAGTATTCTACTGTTAGGTACTATGACATCATACATGGCCATACTAATGCAACAAATATATTTTTAGTATTCTACTGTCAGGTACTATGACATCATACATGGCCATACTAATGCAACAATTATATATTTAGTATTATACGTTTAGGTACTACGCTGTCAAGCATGGCCATACTAATGCAACAATTATATTTTTAGTATTCTACTGTCAGGTACTACGTACGATATCATACATGGCGATACTAATTCAATAATTATATTTGTATTTTTCTAATTTTAGGTATAATGACATCATACATGGCCATACTAATGCAACAAATATATTTTTAGTATTCTACTTTTAGGTACTATGACATCATACATGGCCATACTAATGCAACAAATATATTTTTAGTATTCTACTGTCAGGTACTATGACATCATACATGGCCATACTAATGCAACAATAATATTTTTAGTATTCTACTTTTAGGTACTACGCTATCATACATGGCCATACTAATGCAACAATTATATTTTTAGTATTCTACATTTCGGTACTACGCTGTCATGCATGGTCATACTAATGCAACAATTATATTTTTAGTATTTTACTGTCAGGTACTACGTACGATATCATGCATGGCCATACTTATGCAACAATTATATTTGTATTATTCTACTTTTAGGGACTATGACATCATACATGGCCATACTTATGCAACAAATATATTTTTAGTATTCTACTGTCAGGTACTATGACATCATACATGGCCATACTAATGCAACAATTATATTTTTAGTATTCTACATTTAGGTACTACGATATCATACATGGCCATACTTATGCAACAATTACATTTTTAGTATTCTACTACCAGGTACTATGACATTATACATGGCCATACTAATGCAACAATTATATTTTTAGTATTCTACATTTAGGTACTATGATATCATACATGGGTATACTTATGCAACAATTATATTTTTAGTATTCTACTGCCAGATACTACGACATTATACATGGCCATACTAATGCAACAATTATATTTTTAGTATTCTACTGACAGGTACTATGACATCATACGTGGCCATACTTATGCAACAATTATATTTTCAGTATTCTACTGTCAGGTACTCCGCCATCATGCATGGCCATACTTATGCAACAATTATATTTGTACTATTCTACTGTCAGGTACTACGCCATCATTCATGGCCATACTAATGCAACAATTATATTTGCATTATTCTACTTTCAGGTACTATGACATCATACATGGCCATACTATTGCAACAATTATATTTGTATTATTCTACTGTCAGGTACTACGCCATCATGCATGGCCATACTTATGCAACAATTATATTTGTATTATTCTACTTTCAGGTACTACGCTATCATGCATGGCCATACTAATGCAACAATTATATTTGTATCATTCTATTTTCAGGTACTACGCTATCATGCATGGCCATACTAATGCAACAATTATATTTGTATCATTCTATTTTCAGGTACTACGCTATCATGCATCCTATCCGAGCTAAGTGTGTGAGTACGGTAGCTCTGGCGAAGAAGACGATATTTGTTCTCTGGATCCTTAGCTTAATTATGGCGTCACCAATCCTGATCGGTCGAGTAAGTAAGATTAAAAGCATTCTGTTATTTCACCGAGGGTTTATTCTTAGACTGCAGACATTTGCTTCAAAGAAAAACATTGTAGCGGGAATGTAAATGATCACTGTGGACATTTTTCTTCCGTTCAAGCACTGTTTTCCACTCCGAAAATATGCTAGCCAGATGTATAGCATTGCCCTCCGCTATCTATACCCGTATACACTTTAACCAGCGATATCTTTTCTTACCTTTCTATATACACGTTTGAACGACAGATCCGAACGATATAGGCCATGATCAGTGATCAGCCGACTGATTGTAGACTCGTTTGCCAATTAAATAATCATGTAATATAAAAACGACCCACGACGATATTCATCACTTATCATTTATGGGTGAACTGGGCCACCATTTACAGTGTGTAAAAAAGTGCATATCATATGACTCATAATGAGCATTCTGAACTCTGCATTTCCAGTCTTTTAATGACTTTCTGTTTTGGGTGAATATAATGTGTATTTCTGGAACAAAGTGTTCAATATTACACACGCGAATGGACCGAAGTCCAGATGTACGATTACTATGCTTCGGCTGCATTTTTTAAACTTAAATTGGAGTACGCACGCCTTACGTTTTTCACTGATGTTCCAACAACATTATAATGATCTTTAACGGGTGAACGTAACCTTTTAAATGCAGTTTTGTTGAATCCACGATTAACTATTTTTTCCGCGCAGTCTCACCCTAAAATACGTCGTATGTTATCCAGCAATTGGCAGGCAGCTATAAGACACAGTCTTTGATTGACTTGATCCATCAAGTGACTTCAATGGACGGTCCTCTTTATTCAGTTCTCTATCCAGATGGGTCTTGCTGCAATAAAACACAGGCTATGATTGACATGACCAATCAAGTGACTTAAATGTGCGATCGTCTTTATTCCATTCTCGTAGAATCCGCTGTGGTCAAGTGGTTAGCGTCGAGGATTTGAAACCGGGCGTCTCGGGTTCAACCCCCAGTCGCGGCACGACGGTCATGGTGGAGTGCCCTTGATCAAGGCACATTTTCTAGCCTAGTACTGGTTTGTTTACGCAGGTATCATGAATGAGTGAACAGTCGCCATGATATAACTGAAATAATGCTGAAAGCGGTGTAAAACTCCAATAAATAAATAAGTAATCCATTCTCGTTTTTTAGATAATTATTTCTGCTATTTGAAACTGTTAGTGGTTGACTTGATCCAACAAGAGACTTCAATGAACGATCCACTTTATTACTTTCTCTTTCCCAGAGTGTTCTTTCTGCAATAAAACACAGTCTATGATTGACACAAGTGATTTAAATGGGCGATCTCTTTATTCAATTCTCGTTCCTAGATGATAATATCTGTTATATGAAACCATTAATGATTGACTTGATCCAACAAGATCCTCTTCAGTTCGTTTTCCCAACAAGTGACTTAAATGGACGATCCACATAATTTCGTTCTCTTTTTCAGATAATTCCTTCTTTCTGCAATAAGACAAAGTCGTTTGATTCCCGCAGTCGTTACAAATCAAGTCTCTTCAATGGACACTCCTCATTAGTCCGTTCTCCTTTCCAAATGATTCTTTCTGATATAAGACACCGTCTATGATTGACTTATTCCATCAAGTGACTTTAATGACGATCCTCTTTATTAAGTGTTCTTTCCCAGATGGTTCTTTCTGAAATAAAACACAGTCTATGATTGACTGACACGACCAAAGTGACTTAAATGGGCGATCCTCTTTATTCCATTCTCGTTCCTAGATGATAATATCTGCTATATGAAACCATTAATGATTGACTTGATCCAACAAGATCCTCTTCAGTTCGTTTTCCCAACAAGTGACTTCAATGGACACTCCTCATTAGTCCGTTCTCTTTTCCAGATGATTCTTTCTGCTATAAGGCACCGTCTATGATTGACTTATTCCATCAAGTGACTTCAATGGACAATCCTCATTAGTCCGTTCTCTTTTCCAGATTATTCTTTCTGCTATAAGGCACCGTCTATGATTGACTTATTCCATCAAGTGACTTCAATGAACGATCCTCTGTAGTACGTGTTCTTTCCTAGATGGTTCGTTCTGCTATATGACACCATCTCCGTGGTGTAGTGGTTAATGTGTCCGAATCGGGAGTTGAAGATCATTTTCCGATCCCCGGTAGACTAAATTCAGACCTTAAATCGTTCGCTCGCATACAGATTGCCTCAGCCAATTAAAGTTTCGCCTACACTATTGTTCAGTACAAAATAGGTAAGATAACTAATATAATTAAACGATATAGAGAAGAGGTGAATGGAATACGTCGATTGTAAAGCACGAGCGATTGTTATTTCGTGCGATTTCATTAGATATAAAACTGAGCACGTGCTAATGAGTATTTAAGTGTATTATGTCAATAAGAGACAACGCTTTATGCGAGGTAGGGGTAATACAGGTTATACTTAGGAAATATACCTCATTTTGAGTAATATACCGGCTCTTATATCACGATTTGGAGTTCAGGTGTGTAGTAATTAATCACATTAATCTTATACACACCTGAACGACACATCGTGATATAAGAGCCGGTATATTACTCAAAATGAGATCTATTTCAATTCTAGCATTTTTTTATAACTAAAAGGGATACAAATGTTTTGACATGACATTGTTTTCCTTGATAAAAATCACGAGTAGGCTATTCAATCTTTACTCTCCATTGTATTTGTTTTGGAAATATTCGATTATTCAACTAACACAACATTTTGAAATCCGTTTTATTAACAGTCTATGAACATTTTATTTAATTATACCTTTTTAACTCATCATGGGCAATTTGTTAGTCTCATTCTAACACAACGTTTTCGACCGGTAAACTACAGAATTCCGTTAGGGCCATCTGCATATTCGCCTTTGAATAAAATAATCTAAAACGCGAAAACACGAAAACGAGAAAGTACGATGACGAAAACGCGAAAACGCGAAAACACGATGATGAAAATGCGATACAA
This sequence comes from Serripes groenlandicus, assembly GCA_031761405.1. Classification (NCBI taxonomy): domain Eukaryota; kingdom Metazoa; phylum Mollusca; class Bivalvia; order Cardiida; family Cardiidae; genus Serripes; species Serripes groenlandicus. The sequence continues at coordinate 135,057,016 of JASEVX010000001.1, read as the reverse complement.
TTTCGCGTTTTCATCATCGTACCCTCGCGTTTTCGTCATCGTGCTTTCGCGGTTTCGTGTTTTCGACATCGTACTTTCGCGTTTTCGCGTTTTCGTCATCTTACTTTTGAGTTTTCGTCATCGTAGTTTCGCGTTTTCGTCATCGTACTTTCGCGTTTTCGTTATCGTACTTTCGCGTTTTCGTCATCGTACTTTCGCCTTCCGGTGCGCTTGCGCATACAGGAATTCAAAAAGATTCCATTGTAGTTTTAATAACAATTGGTGCAAGCTCACCTTATGTCTATACCCATATCCGATTTCAATTAAATAATTATTTCGTTGTAGGCATAGCCTCTCTCAAAATGACTTTGTATGAAGTCGTCCATTTGTTTTGTTTTGTTAATATTATTTTGTGCATGCGCACCGGAAGGCGAAAGTACGATGACGAAAACGCGAAAGTACGATGACGAAAACGCGAAAGTACGATGACGAAAACGCGAAACTACGATGATGAAAACTCGAAAGTACGATGACGAAATCGCGAAAACACGAAATCGCGCAACTACGATGACGAAAACGCGAACACTCGAAACTACGATGACGAAAACGCGAACACTCGAAACTACGATGACGAAAACGCGAAAGTACGATGATGAAAACGCGAAATTGTATCGCATTTTTATCATCGTGTTTTCGCGTTTTCGCGTTTTCATCATCGTAGTTTCGCGTTTTCGTCATCGTACTTTCGAGATTTCGCGTTTTCGCGTTTTCGTCATCGTACTTTCGAGATTTCGTGTTTTCGCGTTTTCGTCATCGTACTTTCGAGTTTTCTTTTCGTCATCGTACTTTCGTGATTTCGTGTTTTCGCGTTTCAGATTATTTCATTCATAGGCGATTGCCCTAACGGAATTCCGTAGTAAACAGTATGCTGTTACACGGCACGCGCGTCATTTACTGCATTTAGATCACGCTCAAATCCTTCTTTGTGTATAGAAGAGAAATTGTCAATAGTGTTAGTATAATAATTTACCCATGAAAATATGTGATATAACTGAAATAATGTTGAAAGCGGCATAAAACACCACTCCAACAAACAAACTGCTTATATGAAATTGTCCAACTAAAATTGTTAAATACTAAATGAACCATGTTATAGGCACACGAGCCATAAGGATTCCATTAAGTTTAATCTGGTTAGGCACAGTTTGCCAATAAGTCAAAGAAGGATTCAATAACCTTCAGAAAATGTGTCTTACTGGTTATGTCTTTTACCCAGTGAAAATAAAATATAAACGATCACTATATAGATGTTTATGGTACTGAAAAGTGAAATTATTACACTAATTTTATCCCAGAATTATGATTCTAATATTGCAAGACAACGTTTGAACAGTTTTAAAACATTGACTATAATATATATTTTCTGGAGTTCAGCGCCTTAAACATGAATACATGTGCTGGGTTTTTTCTTTGTAGATAATTTCTCCGATACAAAATGAGATGAGTTAAAATACAATATTTTCTACAACAAACTAGGATGATGCTATTGTATGACATGTAACCATATTTTCTCCCATCAATTATTCATGTGATTGTGTCTGTTTTGTGACTAGAGATCATCAAGAAATATTAATGTCTTGCACTCTCCCGTTGTTTGTGTGTCTGTATGTTTATTTAAGCGACGTTTCCTGGGTAGATTACTAGTACTACTGATCCATTATCCTGACACCAGTATGTCAATCGTTATACTAATCCCACAACCTGGATCAGCAAGGAGGGAAAGTCATTACTACCAGTGTTCAAGTCTCTCCCCCGTTGTACTCTGTTTTATGATTAGAGATCATTAAGAAAAATTAACGGCTATCACTATCCCGTTGTTTGTTTGTATCACGGCCTTACCTTGGTAAGTTACAATTGCTTGATCAGCAAGGAGTGAAAGCCATTTCTACCATTGTTCAAGTCTCTCTCCTGTTGTCTTCTGTTTTATGACTAGAGATCATTAAGAAATATTAACTTATTACACTCTCCCATTGACCTTGTTTACGTTTTGGATGTTGTTTACATCCCCATTTTCCCCTCATACACCAAATCTCAACGGTATGGACAAATTTATTATTGAAAGAAAATTAATTGAAATGAATTGTAAACATTGTGGCAAAAGGCGAAATTGCTAATGGTGAGACTTTTGGCCTTTTGTTTTCAAAATTCATCTGCTGTAGATGCATCATAATGCGTCTGCATGTCGGAAACAGTTAATAAAAGGCTACTTCCTTCTTGCACCTTTAGGGTATAGAAATATTTCAGTTGTCAAAATTAGCTCGTGCATGGGCAACGGTATAAGTTTGGCTTTTGTCAACAATATTTATCCAGATTAGCCGGTGCATCCGCACAGTCTGATCAATATTTACACATATATTTACACATATGTAATTAGCGTTTTTTAAAGTCGCCTGCACAGGGGTGTCGTAAAACGTCTTCATGCGATGTTAAGACATTACCAAGGCGTTGACCTCTGTTGGCGTAATTCAGCCCATCAAAAAGTCTCAAAAATGTCAGTTGACGTTAATAAATATAGTCGCAGTGTTCTTTAACAGTTATGCAACATAGTGTATGGGTTTTGAATTGTTGATGAACAGTCATATATGTGGACGTTAATGAATGAAATACAGTAAAATGTTATGCAGCTGAAAATGTACGACTTTACGCAAAGGTCATGTGCGCCTTTATTAGTGAATGTGACACCTTTTCTGTTCATGGACACATTTTTCTATTTGCGTACGTGTCTGATTTTACGGTTTTGTTCGGCTACAAACTCAGTACAAAACTATTTTCCGAATTATTTAATGTTATGTCAATTTTTGGAGCCTAAATAGCCAGAAAACAAACCCCAGACGTTATTCCTGTTAAACATGTTTGGAAAGCTATGTCAAAGCGTGGTGAAAGTTACGGTTACCGAGCAGTTAGAACTATTTAGTCTAGTGTGAACCAAATAATAATAGCTAGCTCATTTAGATGTGCATCACTACACTGTTCATGCTTCAGCACGGTATCGTTATACGACATGTCAGACAGATTGTGACTGATACACTCACGTAGCAGAATTTTAATCGATGCGTTGTCATTTCCTGCAATCTCGCCAAACGATAAAGCATCGGACCAGATCCAACCTCGGTAAATGTCAATTCACCCTACGACATATTTTTGATTGACAGCTTGTCTGGTCGTGATTGACCAATCAGAAAGGCCGATATTGAGCAGATAACGATTATACTGCTAACTGATCTAGGGCTGTTGTTCTCAAAATAGGTGTAAGTCTATAACAGGATAATGTCTGATCCTTTTTTACATGAAAATATGCAAACGATTTTGAAAACATTGAGTCAAAAGTAAGGAACATCTCTATCAATCTAAGTATAATTGTTTAAAGGCACTATCAAAAGCAATTTCTCCTTCTTCAATTATGTTTTCTAAAGTCGTCTGATGTAGATGCATCAAACATGTGCCTGCATATGAGAAAGGGTTGAGTCATAGATACTCGAATTGTTTCCCATGATTAATTACGAGTGTACTTTGTTTCAGATTCACAAACCAGTGGGGTCCGGGAACACGACCGGTTACTGGTGTACCACGGAATGGGACCGTCCCGTGTACGAACAACTATACGGGACTTACATGTTTCTAATTATACTGGCCATCCCGCTGTGTCTCATGACGTTTGCTTATACCAGCATTTGTCGGCGAGTCTGGACTTTGCACAAGAAACGACCACAAGCTATTCAACACCGGTAGGTATTTATGTTTTAAATTGTTCTGTCTAACACAAACTGCGCGATTACTTGTTAAGTCTTCAGGAAGTAGACATCGAGCGTGATTATTATAAGCTGAAAGCTTGTTTCGCAATTGATGTAAATTAAATAAGTTTATACTAACAGAACCAGGAAACGCTTGCGAAGGTGACCGCCGTGATATAATTAAACACCTGACGAAAGTAATCAATAAAAAGTGTCTATCATTGCCTATACACATGGCAGCAAACATTCCGTCGACGATTTACTTATAGAATATTATGGTTTGTTTCGGAGTGAAATTGAGAAATGATTTCACTGAGTGACGACTAAAAGTGAAATGTTTACTATTTCAAGAGAAAGAGGTTGAAGAATTGAACAATTTGTACATGTATATCTCCAGTTTACATTCATTACGATTGATCTTTTACATACTTACCTGCAAACCGACCTTCTGATGTAATGATATAATATTCCGCAACTGTTTTCATGCGAGGTCACTTGACTAGTTGCTAAATACATATGGTTTATACTTCCATCAGTAGTTTATATAGGAGTTATCTGATCTGAATCCACATTCGTTAACCCTGCATTCTGCAACAGACGACCTTTGAAAACATTTCGACGTTGCTCATAGAGAGCACTGTTATTTACTCTATGCAATACTGCATTTTCATTTAATTTTGCCTAGATGTTTTCCTAGTCGTCTTTTGCAGATTTGGTATATGTGGGAAATGGATAAGCCATGTGTTGACACAGGCAATGTTTACGCAATTGTAGAAGTCGACTGTAAAAGCAAATGACGCAACAAGTGTCTATTCATGTAAACGAAGTTGTTTGGTATTCGTTTAGTCTAACTTAAATGCCTTTTCTCAAATTTCCAGAAGTCGTTATAAAGACCAATTAGAGACGACTCAATTTATAGAGCCCAAACCTGCTGTTCTCCACGAGCTGTCAATAAGTAGTCACGGGTTTCTTAAGGAACTTAGCGTGAAAAACGTGCCGATACCCAATGATTACAACACTAGAAAACAGGTAATGAAAACTCGTCGACATTTGTATTCTATTTCGCCTAAGGCAATTAAAGACGTATGCAAACAATGCTCGTAACGAGCTGTCTCTCCTGAAATCTGCATTGCGTACCACTTAGACATTAAATGTTACCAAATGTCCTATTGGACTAAAAATGGAGTGGACCAGTTTTCAAGTTTGACGAGTCAACTCTGTGAAATTCGGCAGTGAAAGTGTTAATTACTGGTATCCATATTAGGATCAATATCATTAAAACCAGACCTCATATAGCCATATTAAAAAAACAGCGAATGATTTATATAATAAGATTTTACAAGAAGAATTTTGATGCAAAGCATCAAAGACGCCGCGCATGATTTTGAAGCATGACTTAAAGAAAGCAGATGCAGTTCAGTACATTTAAATAACCTATGCAAGGAGACAGGATGTAAATATTTCGAACAAGAAGGCCAAATGTCCCTTTATTTTAAACAAGAATGCCAAGATGTGCCTATATTGCTCACCTGGCTACCATAGCCTATATAAAAAGGTTACCAAGAGCAGAAAGGGTCAATATTGAAGTAGGGATTAAACGTTTTATATGCTACGATCTATGTGATAAACTTTTTTCTGAGCTTTGATAAATCTGGTCGTAAACCAAACTATAAAAAAAGCGTAGCCTAGGAAGTTAGGGGAAAGTTATTAAATACCCCTTACATGTGTCTATCTAAAGTTTTGTAATAACGGTAGAAGACGTATTTTGTATACTGCTATCATTTTATACAATTTATGTATTCATAGAGATTGTTTATTTCAAACATATAACAGAGTTTTTCTTAACAATAATAATGTTGGTTGCTCCCTTTTCGATTACGTCACCCCATGGTACAAAATTAAAATATACTGACGCTGCGCTTCCACGCGGCGTCAACAAGAATGAGACACTTAACATGTTCGTAGATCAGTGCACATTTGTTATATATATGAGAGGTGCTCCAGGAAATATCAACCTTAGCGTATTAGCATACATGTGGAAAAAGACATTGCTTGCGCATTCATGCAATTAATGTAAATGGATACCGATTTACATAAGTGTATTGAATCCTTATATAACTAATTGGCGTGACGAACAGTTAGATCAGACTATCAGACTGCACGGGAGTGATCTTCATTGCACGCAAGTGTCGCAGTGTCGCTCATATCTACTAGTTGGTCATCCAAAGATCATAGAAAAACAGAATAGAACCAATATAATGTCAGTCCATGCATCCACCATTGCTTTAGTAATGCTATCTCCAAAATAATAGAGCTACCAGTTTCGGATTCATGAATTGTAATGCCTCCTTTTCCGAAATGCTGTATATGCCTATTTTCATTTTCACGTGTTTTCGATTATTTTCTTTATGATGATAACATTTGACAATAAACGCATATAACATATCAGGATATAGTTTATCCCTTTCCACACACAAGAAATCTACGGCGTTGAAAACATCTAAAGGAAAATATAGAAGGTCTCTATGAACGAAAGTATAATTAAGTTTGTGACAAACGGAGAAATTGCTTATTATTTGTAATTTCTCATTGTGTCACAAAGTTTTCAGAAGTCATCTTCTGCATATGTGTCTACAAATTGGAAAAGGTTAATAATGAAACATTCTAGGTCATAAACTTATGAACTTAGACAATAAAATAAAATGACAAGAAAATTAAGTAACTCAATTCAAAATAAACAAGAGTGTATTTGCAGTCTCTACATTAACTCTTCATGTCTTACAGGTAATCAAGATGCTGGTTGCCATCGTTCTTCTATTCATGATATGCTGGGGGCCAATAACGACAAACAATCTCCTTGTGGCATTCGGAATCCTCGACAATCTTCATCAAGGCTTTCTGAGACCTCTGCGGATCGCATTCTTTCTCATGTCATATTGCAATAGCTGCACGAACCCTATAGTGTATGCATTTATGTCGAGGAACTTCAGAAACACATTCAAACACACGTTGTTTCTACTATGCCGAAGAATCATCGTTTCCCGCCAAAACAATCACATGGCGAAAGCATGCATGGATAATCGGTCATATTCCCTGAATTCGAATAAAACGACGAATGCATTATTTGACATTACGGATGCTAGAAGTCACGTGGAAAATCAGGACAAATCATTTGGAACATTTTCTTTCGACATAAAAAACGGTTGCAACAAAAGTTAGTCCAGTAATCCTATAACCTTATCCAGATCAGAACATTTAACTTATTATTAAATTTAACCCTTTCTCACGTAAAGACGTATCTGCGGCAGACGACTTTTGAAAACGTTGTGATAAAAGAAGAAATTCCTCCTTGTGTCATAATCTTTTCAGCACTTTTCAATAATTATGCTTATATTCAGAGATTTCAAAGTCGTCTGCTCCAGAGTTGTTTTATGTGGGAAAAAGTTAACATTTACATTGTGTTCAACTTGTACAACATATACTACAGGAATATTTATTATCGCCGCGTGGAAGCGCGGCGTCAGTATGGGATAGGTTTTAATTTTGTACTATGGGGTGACGTAATCGAAAAGGGAGCAACCAACATTATCATTGTTAAGAAAAACTCTGTTATATGTTTGAAAAAGAAAACACTTTATGAATAAATAAATTGTATAAAATGATTTAAGAAACGGCAAGATACAAAATACGTATGTATTCTACCGTTATTACAAAACTTTAGACACATGCAATGGGTATTTAATAACTTTCCCCTAACTTCCTAGGCTACGCCTTTTTTATAGTTTCGTTTACGACCCGATTCATCAAAGCTCGGAAAAAAGTTTCTGGCGATGTTTTTGCCTATTTACGATATTGAGATTTTTAAATAAATGGGTAATCTTTAAAAAATCAATGATGATTCATTTTAATTACTACATATTACAGTATAATTCTAGAAACTGTAAAAGCAACGTTAATCCAACTATGCAATACGCATGGCCGTAACGTGACCCGTTCTACTATTTGTAAATGCAGCATGTCATCGCTTGGCGATTTTGGTCATTCTTATTTAATACAAGGTGTCATCGGTTCCCATAGAGTAATTAAGTTGACTCTGCTTCCTTCCGCTATGAATACTTCGCTGTTTTCACGATTTCATCCGATTTCTAAAATTCATTGGATTCGTACCCGGTTGTTCATGTTTCGTTCGAGATGAACGATTCGTACCAACTGGTTTTCGCTCTTTGCGCTTGGGGAACTGACTTGACCATTTTCTTTTGTTTATTTTTCAGTTTTCTACTGGCATGTTCAAAACGATTAAAGTGACATTATAAACAAACAAAACAGACTTAATTCTTGCTACATGTTGACTATACATGTGAACTTTCATAATGCTCAATCTTGATCATACATATCTTTCTTTTCTTATTTAATTACTTCGTATGTTTTGTTTATATACTCCCGTTTTTGCTATCATACTTCTGCTAAACTGGAAGAAGAATATACTTCCACCTCTCCTTCCTAAGCTTGTGTCACACTTAACGTATAACTAGAGGCAATACACCTTAATATATGTTTATATTTAAGGACCAAAGTGTTTTTCATCTAATGGATCTAGTTAGAGGATTTAAAAAGTTTATTGGTAAAATAAATTGAGAAACTTCAGCTTGTATGACACATTATAGTTGCAGTGAATGTTAAGCAAACCGTAAACCAAATGGTTTCAGGACTAAACTTGTCATTTCACGACTAAACTTCACATGCTGAATATCACATAGATCGTAGCATGTAAGACGTTAATATTGACCCTTTCTGCTCTTGGTAATCTATTTATAGTCATGCTTCAAAAGCATGCGCGGCGTCTTTGATGCTTTGCATCAAAATTCTTCTTGTTACACAAGTAGCATAATGTCATAAGACAATGAGTGGTGTGATTTTCTGAGAACAAAATGGCTCCCAATCGAGCACATCATGTGGCGTCATAGCTCTTGTACTATTGTTGAGGAGCAAAGTAAGAGGTTGTACGCTTAACCAAATCCTTCGCATTTTCATTGATTCTCAAGATGAGGATAGATCTTGGTCTGTCAATATATTGAGAATTATATCCGTTTCAGTCATATCCAACTATGAGAATCAGCGACTATCAAAAATCGATAACTTAAATTACATGGGATTACAGAGCAACTTTTTAGTTTTTACTCAATAACAATTTTATATTGCAAACATTTAAAAAGGCACTTATTAAGTTTTCAAGACAAATATCTCCTGAAAATAAATATATTTTTTTATTTGTTTTATATTAATAATATTTTGGTCCTTTTTAACTTTGAATACAGTCACCCTAATGTCCCTCTTTATTACATATAAACCGTTAAGAAAACGGTATTTTTCCGCTAATTTTTACACGTTCTTCAGTGAATATCTTTTTTTAGAAATTAAAAATTAACAGGGCACTTACGGCTTAATGTAGTAAATTCATTTACCTTTTATTTGACATATATTTTATTAAAATAAAGTAATAAAATTTTGGTCCTTTTTAACATTTTCTACAAGTACTACTAACGTTTTAGGGTAACATTTACGTTTCCGTGATTGCTAGCGAAAGCTTCCGATGATTACCGACCATTGCCGGACGATTTATGATGGGGCATATATCTATTTATTACCCCCGCTGTGCAGACTGTGTATATTGCGTTATCTTACATATATATATCAGCATGTAATGCCTTTTACCTAAATTCGATGCAATAAAATGTAAATATGGACACAAGCGGACGGATATTAGCCCCAGTTACTTATTTTAGGAAAAAAATGCGATTGTATAGTCAGAACGGATAAATGTCAACATTTGTTAATATTATCCTATCTAAAATAAAATGGATGATTGTTATAACTATTCAATTGTTAAATAAAACCATAAGGTGATCGATATCTATGCATATTGTATGACTTGTCCAAATTTATGAATGACATTTTAAAACGTTTAATAATTTGCCATGACTCATTTTAAATGTAAGAATTCTATCAAAGTTTGTTTGTCAAACTGTTCAATTTGATATGTTTAAAATTGCATTTAACGTTGTTTAATAATTTGTCATATCTCATTGTAAGTTTAAGAATTCTAACAAAGTTTGTTTGTCAAACTGTTCAATTTGATATGTTTAAAATTGGTTTAATTCGTATAACTAATTTCATCAAAGGGACGTTGATTGGCGCTAATCAACGTTATGTATATAACGCAATAATTGACATCAATCCGGATAATGTCTTAATGGTGCATAGGTTTATTACGCAGTCTTTGGACATTGGACAGAAAAAATGAAAAGGGCTACCATCCAAAAAACATAACGCCTTACTTGCACGTGCTATTGTACCACATTCCCTTCTTCATTAGCCGTTATGAAACTTTAGCACATTTTTCAGACCAAGGTGTAGAAAAAACAAATGACATTATAAAACAAATTCACCAGACAAAAAGCAATAAACATGATGCAACCAAAGATGCCCTTTTGGTCAGAAAAAGAATGGAAATCGGACATGTATCGAATATATCACGAAACAAAAGAAGGTACAAGAAACGCGACTAGACTGTTCAGACTGCGGAAATAAATAAAAACAAAAAACAGAAAATTCAGGATGAACTTAAACGGGAAGAAGTCGATTACCGCGGAGTACAGAATAATCAGGACAGTTCTGGGAAAAGCCTCAACGAATTAAGCATCGCTGAGCTCAAGCTCATATTAAAAAAAACTAGGAGTTTGTACAAAATTGCGTATAAAAGAAAAACTCATTGAACTGATCCATTGCACGAAATGCACGAACAAAAAGTAGACTTGTATTAACTAAACTTTAATAGGCATTACCCCCACTCAAATAATAAGGTTGTGTAATTGTCCTAAACAAATATACTCAGAAATATATATTTATCATATAGATCTATACCTAGTTTTTAATGATATTTTTACGGTATTAAATTTAATTTATATAAGTCTAGTTTTTCCGAATTATTTTTCATATTTTCTAGAACGGCAGGTTACTTCTATTAGGCTCAGCCATATTTACAAATGGACTAAAACACGCGAGTTCACACATATTTGAAAACAGTGTTAGAATAATTGAGATTGCTCGTTTGAACTCTTTTTTGCATTGTTTTCGACATTTGTTTTAACAAAATAAAACCATATTTGATGGATCTAATTTGTTAATTGATGCTCTCTGATGCAAAGAGGAAACACACTTATGGATAATTATATATACAATATTGACACTATTATTTCGTTATGAATAATAATAAAAAAAAAACGGGCTCCATGTCTGTAACAATGTACATGTATTATGAAATTGATAATGATGAAAAAAAAGGCTCGATTATTTATTGGTAAATTGATTAAAAAATATCGATATCATAACACCCTAGTTTTATTACCCTATAATCCCATGTTGAAGTACCCTGTGTATCTCTCTACTTCCCACCGGCAGCACTATCGATGTATACATACCGAATGTTACACAAATGTCCGGTAATTTCCGCCAATTAGCAAAATGATAACAAGAGCAGATAACAATCAAATTAGTCAACAATTAGTACGGCTTAAACAGTGGTACATTGTCTCCCCTGTTTTTTGCATGACGAGCATTGTCCCATATGATTGAAATGGCTGTCTGTTTCAGTCACAAAGTCGAACTGTCGTCTGCAAACTATAAAGTGTTCTATAATATCACTGGCACTAAACCTGCTGTGTTTCAATGATTCCAATATTTTGAAAATATCTTTGGAATAATTTAAAAAAAGGTTAATTGAAATATTTTAAAACGAATTCGAAAGAAAATGTGACAGCTTCTTGTTTTATAGCAAATTTTCCATTTTCTTAATTCGTCTGCTGCAGATGCATATTGAATTCGGAGGAGAATATTTTTTATAGTTTTCACTTTACACATGGTATTTTTCCGTTTTCCTGATCACGAATGTGACCACTTTGGAATCAATCTGCCAAACAGAAATCAGAGTTTTGACCAATGCATGCAAAGTGTGACGGACATATTTGAAAGACGGGGGAAAACAGACAGAAAGTCGGACGATGAAGAGGTGATTCATAAGTGACTCCTAGTTTTACAGACATACGACACAAAAGGTAATGTTTATTGCAAACAGCAAAGTGTTTCCGCTGCATTAAAATACGTCCGTATAAGGGAAATGTTTAACTTGTTATGGTACTGGTTTTGTATTTGTTCTCGAACATAAGTCGCTTTTAGTGAGTTATGGTTTAATTGAATCCCCGTAACAGAGCCACATAGGGTAAATTGTCGAAAGACTTACAGTTCTAGTTCATGTATCCAGATTTATCTTCAATGTACGCAAATGCAAATACATCAAGACCCTAAATTGCTAGAAACGGGTCATATGTAAAATAAATCAGTCATATGTATGCTCAATTTAACTAATACCTAATTAGAAGAGCGACTTTCCTTTCCAAGTAAAAAGTTGCGATCAATATACATACACACGGAATAAAGGAAAACCATATTATCTAGTCACATATGATGAAGGTCAACAAAAACTGCGACCTGTTCTTCCCACAATCCCCCAGTAACTTCATGGTAATTATACACAGTGGGACGCTCGCTTTAAAGACGATTTCAGTGATATTGGTTATGTAATCTCTTGTTTACATCATTAGCTACTTTTACAGTCCGCTGAACCCTTTTTTGCCAAGAATCAATCTATAGCAAACAACTTTGAAAATGTCTTGTCAAAAAATGGATAATCTCTATGAATGAAAGCATACATGTTGACTATTGAAGATAACATTGTGGAAAATGGAAAAATTGCTTATCATCATTCAACTTTTGCATGTCAGTCAAATTTGTCTGAAAGGAAGAAAGGGTGAAATAATGCATTTAGCAAAACATATCTAGACTATCGAAAGAATCAAATTGAAACAGGTTGGAAAACATTGTGTCAAAAAGAAAAATTGCTCATTTTCACCATTTGTTCCATTTCCCACAACATTTTTATAATTAGTCTTTCACAGTAGCTACAACGGAAAGGGTTTAACCAATTTTCATTTAGGCGTTTAATGACGCTTTTTGACTCATGTATAGCATACAACATTTGAAAACATCACGATAAAGGAGACACAATTGCTTCAAATGAGCAATTTCTCTTTTATCCACAATGGTTTGAACTCTTGCCAATATTGAAACCTTTATTTACAGATTCAAATATCTAGTTCATTGTCAGTAATTCCTTCATTTCCCACAAACTTTTCAAAATTCGACTGTTACATCATGGAAAGGGTTAACAATTTCCGTTTACAGACGCTTTTTGACGCATGTGCAGTAGACGACATTTAGAAACATCCTGACAACAAGATACATTTCTCCTTTTGCCACAACGGTATAAACTCATTTCAATAGTTCTACTTTCATTATTTTAGAGATTACCAGTGTTCCTTAGATGTATTCAATAACGTCTGTTGTAGACTTGTTGTAGTCACAGCATGATCGATTGTTAATGGCCCGATCACGTTGGACCGAATGCCATTCCGTTTGCTTTCCATATACGAAAGGGGTGTGATGTTTCAAACTGGCCGAATGTCGCTCCGAATGTGTTTTCCCCAATGTATCACCGAATGCTTTCCGTTTGTTTTCCGAATGTTTTCAGTATGGTTTCAGAATACTTTCAGAATGGACCGGAAATTTCCCACATGTTGGCTTCGAAAAGTTTTCTTTCTGAGTGCTTTCCGAATGCTTTCAGAACACGGCGAATCGATTTAGAATGAACCGAAATCTTTCCGCATGCATTCTGAAAATGTTCGGAAAGGGTTCGCCATGTTCTATGTCCATTCGGTGTGTTCTGAAAGCATACGGAACATTCTGTGCTTTCTTGAAAAAAAATCCAATGCCCATTTAAGAAATTTTAAACCTACAGATACATGTATTTAGAATAGTGATTGCCACCATAATCTTTAGGGAATATATGCTCACTGGTTTTCATTGCAAAACAATGATAATAGTTATATATAAATGGTTCAAACTTTACAGAAAAGAAAACAATGAAATAAAACGACGTTTGGTGATCATGTAAAAAAAATACAATAATGCCCATCCCTTTAACACTTTGCCGCATATAGACGATTCTTGACACCTCTGCAGCAGACTGCTTTTTGAAAACATGGCAATAAAAGAAAAAAATGCTCAAACCGAACAAATCATGGTCATTAGGATCAGATATCATGGAAGAGCACACATGTCTTAACCCTTTACAACATCATTTCTGAAAAATTATTTAAGCCATATTTATGTCACTTGGTATATTGTTCCTAGTAACATGTGTACCAAGTTTCTTTTGAAACTGTTGAACAGGTTTTGAGTTACAAGGTAAGGTTAAAGTTTTGTGACGATGCAGACGACGACGCCATAGTTTCACAAACCCCGACTTGTTTTTATTCGAAAATCAGACGAGCTAAATATTAAAACTAAATAAATCAGCTTTAAAGATCATAATCTTTGTCAGGATATATCATTTTGGCTGAGATTCCTAACTTTAAGACCATTATAATAAATAAATATAGCATGAGCAAAGATACATTTACTTATTCCCACATGTAGATGCATTTTGACGTCTCTGCAGCAGGCGACTTTTGAAAACATTTTGACATTAGAAGAAATTTATCAAAAATGAGCAATTACTCCTTTTGTCACAATGTGTTCAACTATGTTCAATAATTATATTTTCACTTACAGAGATTTGTTAAACAAAATTCCAAATGTTTGCTGCCGATTTGTATGCAGGAAAGGGTTTAAACAGATCATCAGAGGCTCTAGTGTTTATGACATTTTAGATCAGCATTCATAGAGTCTGATTCCTGTCAAATACATGCACCACACGTTTAACCATTTCTCACTTTGAAGCAGATAAAGCAGACAACTTTTGAAAATATTGTCGAAAAGGACGAAATTGCTCAATATGCGAAAGTTCTCCTTCTGCCAGAACGTTTTAAATTATATTCCATGATGATACTTTCATTTATACAGATTTTCAATACTTTTGCCTATCTGATTTTAAAGTTTTCTGCTGCAAATGTGTCATAAATAGAAAAGGGCTTAAAGAATGCTTCAACAACTTAGTGGCAAACAGTGGACAACCGGGTAAGACTGCAGGCTAATCTGCGTCTCATTAGTCAGAAAGCCAATGGGAGAAGATGTTTAGTATACACATATAAGGGAAAGCAGCTCCCAGTCCCAAGAGGCAAGATGTCTTTACTAATCAACATGGCTTGAAGGAATCGCATAGAGGGTCACCCAAGGTACATTGAACATTTGAAAATCGGCTTCATCCTTTCGGAGGAGAAGACTTGTTAAAGTTTTCCATTCAGCAAACCATGTTTCTTGACCAATCAACGTGTCTTATAGGAAAACTGATAGAGGGTCAACCATGGAACATTTCTACAAAATAATTTGTAAAATTGCCCAACAGTTTGGGAGAAGAATACTTTTAAAAAATTTTTTTTCGGATTCCCATGGAAACCAGAATTGTACATGGAACCCAAAAAATTGAAGGAATTTAGTATTTCATCATAATATATACCTTTCTTTTCCTACTGTAATCAGACAGACTAACATGTTAATATTGAACATTGCAAAGGCTCATCTGAGTTTTCTGCAGCTGAAAACATTGATGAAAAATATAAAAAGTGCATAGAGTTGGAAACATTGTAGCAAAAGGAGAAATTGCTCATGTCACAAAAGTTTCAAATGTTGTCTGCTGCAAATGCGACAGAACGAGTCTGCAAGTTGGAAAGGGATATATACAGTAATTTACCTAAATCTTGAACTACTAATACGCAATTCTTGGAGCCTCTATCATGAAAAATGCTCATCGGCATTACAATAAAACAGCAAAGGAAAGTATAAATTGTACACCAAGTTGAAAAATTAACCCATGGTTCAAAGAAAGGCAGCAAACCCTCTAACAAACAATAATGGGCTGCATACAAGATTTACAAAAAAACAAAACGAGAAAATAGATATCTTAAAACAGTTCCAAATTTGGGTCTAATGAACTTATTTTACATAAGCAATTAGAAAGATTAAGGAATCAACACAATACATAAGTAACAAAGTCATACTTAACAATTATAAATAATACTGCATACATATTTGGTTATTATACTATGTAAAAGGATTGTCCCAAAAGGCCTATAATATGCTGTTTTTAAGTTAAAAAGGAAAAGTATTACAGTTTACGATTGGGAGATCGAGAAAGAATTAGCAACTTAACGCCACTTTGAAAAAGGATATACACCAAACTGGACAGAGGAAATATTTGTTATTCAAATAATTCTTAACACCAATCCAATAACATACAAACTTAGAGATTTAAATGATGATCATATCGAGGGTTCTTTTTACGAACAGGAATTATCTCCAGTCAAACCAGAACTATTTAGAAAAGAAAATGTTATAAGAAGAGATTATAAAAAGGAAAATTGCATTAATGGAGTGGATATAGTAATGCATTTAATTCTTGGGTTTATTTCAAGGATATGGAAGATAAATAACCCACCACCTCACTTAAATCTCACTTACCTCCCTGTTACTATCAATAAGATTGAGTCTATTAACTCCCTTTATTACAATGGTGTAAACGTATATTTTAAAGCGACTGAAATCAAGATGGCACGATAAAAAAAAAAGAAAAAAATCGAATTCGCCCTAAATGTTATTATTTATGTTATCCAAGTAAAACCAATAGGGGTTTCCTATTTAAAAATACCACGAAATCCTTCAGACGGGCACCTTACAACGATCACGTGATATAACTATATAACGGTTCACTCTGACAGGCGTGTACAGTTATACACAATTTACACGTTTGGCGGAGTCGAACGACAGTAATCATAGAGATTTGTTTGTGATTGCATGAGCTCCTCGTGATTTTGTACACTGTATATTTTGCGGCCTACAAAAGCGACACGAGTCTCATCAGATCCTTTTTTCTGTTACTGTTTAGTAACACACCGCTAACATTCTGTACCTTCTAATTATAGGAATATAAATGTTTCCATAACCATTTCCTTTTTATTTCTTTTCGAAAAGGGAAAATAATTTAATATGGAAACATGACGAAAACAAGCTTATTGAGCTTTCAAATAAACATGCTTAACACACATATTTAAACTACACAACATGCTTCTATCCTCCATTCTGTACATTCTTTCTTTTTTTTCTCTTTCTACATGTACTTCATTCTTTTTCTCTTATTCTCTTATTCTCAATTTCTCTCTCATATTGATTTAATTACTACGCATTTTGTTGCCCTCTGATCACATTGTATAATATATTGCAGAGCTGTCATAACCTGCTGCAATAATAAACGGTTTTTTTCGTTTTATTTGTACTGAAATGGTTATTTTAGTCACTGCTTACTTTGCATAAAACCTTCACGGTATAAAAATGTTTCATTTAATGCGCATGCGTCCTATCGGTCAAGTGACGACTCTTCAATTCACGTGACGACTCTTCAATTCACGTGACGACTCTTCAAGTCACGTGATGAATCAGATTAAAAGCATCGAAAGATATTTAATAACTTACCCCGTTAGTCACAGGGTAGAATTTGCGATGGAAAAAGTATCGAAAATAAGAAAATCTCACCGATTATAGGGGTATGTAATTATTTTTTTTTTTTTTTTTTCGACAGTTGGGCATCTGGAGTTCAGTCGCTTTAAAGCTCCGTTCTATTTCTGTATCACAGATTAGCACCCTGTGGTATAGTTATATAAATAATATATGTGCAGAGAGAGAGAGAGAGAGAGATAGAGAGAGAGAGAGAGAGAGAGAGAGAGAGAGAGAGAGAGAGAGAGAGAGAGAGAGAGAGAGAGAGAGAGAGAGAATACTACGCAAATACTACGCAAATACTACGCAGTACTGGAGTGTGCTAGACCGGGTTTTTTGCCCTTTTTTGTTGTTTTATTTTGTTGTCTACAATCCCAAAAACTGTGTAAAATTTTAGAAATCTCGAATTCAAAACAATGGACTTTGGATGTTTAAGTATTGGATAATTTGTCCAAAGCCTACGAATTCAAAAAGTGAAAAGTGTCCTAAAACTCTCTTTTCTCTTACAACTACGCTCAGGATTGTGGGGTTACATAACATAACGACTCGTCTCGTTTCTGTTCCGGATAAATGATCCTGTATTACTAGTTACTGACCTAACTCAGCTATTGTCGGAGAAAAGTGTTCTTGATGCACTTAACTTTAAATGTTTTACTTAAACACTTAATACTTGGTGTGTAGGTTGACATAGTCATTCACTGTCTTAGTGGACTTCAGCAATCAAAAAGTGGTAAAGGTGAGTGACATCGTATATAACTAGTAATGTTCTTAACCCTTTCCTACATACAATAAAATTGCAGCAGACGACAGCAGAAGTTAGAACAAAATTACCTTGAAAACAGTGTGGCAAAAGAAGGAGTTGTTCCATTCTTCTTTCGCCACACTGTATTCAAATGTTGTGTGCTGCAGACGAAGCGTCAACTCATGTGTTAAAAGTGGAAAAAGAGTTAAGTTCGTATCACTCTGAGGAAGCTTGTGATGTAGAGGTAAAGCGTTCAACGTGGGTGCAGGAGGTTGTGGGTTGAACCGTTCAATCACCCGTCGAATCATTTAAAAGACCGTAAAATGGAAGCAATGACATGATAACTGGACTAGTAGTACTAGTAACTTACTCAGCTATCGCCGTAATATAACTGGAACATTGTTGAAAGCGGCGCAAAACACCTTAAAACACTCAAGAGAATAGAACATTTTATGAAAAAAGCGATATCAATGGACGGGAAAATAGTACATCTAGTATACTTAAACCCTTAACCACATTCACCAATTCTGCAGTATATGACCTTAAAATCATCTAGGCGAACTTTTCTATAAATGAAAGTATGGTATTCAATAAGAGTTGAAAACATTGAGGCGAACGGAAAAACTGTTATTCATGAGCAATTTCTCCTGTTTTCAAAAGTCGACTGCTGCATGTTTGTCGAAATGCGTCTACAAAATGCAAAGGAATAAACCAAGATGTACTCATAGTTTGTAAAACCTTATACTCCTTTTAATCAACTCCGGAAGATAGTGGTGTAAAGGTAGAATGTCGGCCTCTCGTACCAAAGATCCCTGGTTCGAGTCCCGTGATGAGTGGGCTCTGACATTTTCACACAAATGGCGCGTGTACTGGTTAAGTTTCCAGGAAGCAGACACCGCGCGTGATTAATATAAGCTGAAAGCTTGTTTCGAAAACGATGTTAATTAAATAAGATTAAACTAATCAACTCCGCAGACATTCCGCTGACCACTTACAAACGTCTATTTCAGGATCTACCACTTCATATTAAGATCGACACATTTGAAAAGTCCAAGGACTCTACGCCTGTTAGTAGAGCATACTGCCAGATTACAGTGTTCTGTGACAAGATAAGACTTTTATAAAGCATCAATATTAGCGGTTAATTTTATAATCACCACCACCGCGTGAAATGAACTATCTTTTCAAACTGTTTGTATCCGGGTGCGGAAGGTAGCGGGCTAGACAACAGTCCGGAGCATACCAACTACTTAAAAGTGGCTTGTCCCCTCTTGGCTCTAACAATTTCTGGGTTAACATAACAACCGACTCGCTGATATAAGGATAAATAGATCCGTGGTCCTAACTTACAAATGATATGACCTGATATAACTGAACATGTGTCGAAAGCGGCTAAAGAACAATCTCGCTGATACGCCCTGATATAACTGAACATGTGTCGAAAGCGGCTAAAGAACAGACTCGCTGATACGCCCTAATATAACTGAACATGTGTCGAAAGCGGCTAAAGAACAGACTCGCTGATACACCCTGATATAACTGAACATGTGTCGAAAGCGGCTAAAGCACAGACTCGCTGATACGCCCTGATATAACTAAACATGTGTCGAAAGCGGCTAAAGCACAGACTCGCTGATACGCCCTGATATAACTGAACATGTGTCAAAAGCGGCTAAAGCACATACTCGCTGATACGCCCTGATATAACTGAACATGTGTCGAAAGCGGCTAAAACACAGACTCGCTGATACGCCCTGATATAACTGAACATGTGTCGAAAGCGGTTAAAGCACAGACTCGCTGATACGCCCTGATATAACTGAACATGTGTCGAAAGCGGCTAAAGCACAGACTCGCTGATACGCCCTGATATAACTGAACATGTGTCGAAAGCGGCTAAAGAACAGTCTCGCTGATACGCCTTGATATAACTGAACATGTGTCGAAAGCGGCTAAAGAACAGACTCGCTGATACGCCCTGATATAACTGAACATGTGTCGAAACTGGCTAAAGAACAGACTCGCTGATACGCCTTGATATAACTGAACATGTGTCGAAAGCGGCTAAAGAACAGTCTCGCTGATACGCCCTGATATAACTGAACATGTGTCGGAAGCGGCTAAAGCACAGACTCGCTGATACACCTTGATATGACTTAACATGTGTCGAAAGCGGCTAAAGCACAGACTCGCTGATACGCCCTGCTATAACGGAACATGTGTCGAAAGCAGCTAAAACACAGACTCGCTGATACAACTGAAGATGTGTCGAAAGCGGCTAAAGCACAGACTCGCTGATACGCCCTGATATAACTGAACATGTGTCGAAAGCGGCTAAAGCTCAGACTCGCTGATACAACTGAACATGTGTCGAAAGCGGCTAAAGCACAGACTCGCTGATACGCCCTGATATAACTGAACATGTGTCAAAAGCGGCTAAAGCAAAGACTCGCTGATACGCCCTGATATAACTGAACATATGTCGAAAGCGGCTAAAGCACAGACTCGCTGATACGCCCTGATATAACTGAACATGTGTCGAAAGCGGCTAAAGCACAGACTCGCCGATACGCCCTGATATAACTGAACATGTGTCGAAAGCGGCTAAAGCACAGACTCGCTGATACGCCTTGATATAACTGAACATGTGTCGAAAGCGGCTAAAGCACAGATTCGCTGATACGCCCTGATATAACTGAACATGTGTCGAAAGCGGCTAAAGTACAGACTCGCTGATACGCCCTGATATAACTGAACATGTGTCGAAAGCGGCTAAAGAACAGACTCGCTGATACGCCCTGATATATCTGAACATGTGTCGAAAGCGGCTAAAGTACAGACTCGCTGATACGCCCTGATATAACTGTACATGTGTCGAAAGCGGCTAAAGCACAGACTCGCTGATACGCCCTGATATAACTGAACATGTGTCGAAGGCGGCTAAAGCTTCAATTTTGATAATAAAACAAATTACACATATTTGAAAAAAAAACAAGCTTAAGATTGATCCGCAATATTTTTTTTGACCAAACTGACGGAGAGTTGTTATTTTAAAGGGTGCTAAACGGAAATCACGGGATGAAGAAATTTAATAATTATTGACAAGAAATTTTACACAAACGAACCCTGTGACTAATTGCACAAGTGCTGGAAAGTGCAGATGGAAATAGATCTCCTCAATGGTGTATTTGTAGAGTATCAGTGTAGAGTGTCAACCTCGTGTGCAAGAGATGGCAGGTTCGATAGCCGGTCGGGTTATAACAATGATTTTAAACATGGTAGTAATTTGTATTTCCCTTCTTGGCACTAAGTATTACGAGTAACTCGCTGGTGATAAATGAACCAGTAGTATAGTATTGGTTACTTACCTACGAAATGCCGTGATGTAACTGAAACATTGAAAACTACGTCAAACATCATGCAATCAAAGCAGGTCAAGATCAGCACAAGTGCATATTGATCTACACTGATCTTTTGTCAGCCAAAATGATTGGATTGCCTGGATACCTGTTCCATGAGTGTTCTTTCTACTTGCTCTACAGTTTACGTCTCAATTTCTGCAGAGACCTAAAATAAAAAATAAATTAGGTCTCTGTTTTCTTCAAAGTTTTCATCTACATGAATAATTCAACAGTTACATTTTTCATTAGTAGATATTTTCTATATTTTCACATATTGGCATATGACAAATTTGCAGAAGTTGTGTGTAAACTCGTTTGTAAACTCGTGTAATCAAATATATTTACATGTTCTATAAATAGAAGTATAACTTGTGTGACAAAAGGAGATTTATTTTTCATTTGTAGCATTTTCTCTTCTTGCAAAACTGTTTTCAAAAATCGGTTGGATTAGATACACAAAATGCGTCTGTATGTTGTGAAAAGGTTTTGAATGTTTTATATTAGTTATTTGCAATACTCGTAATACTTTATTAATTAAGCTTTCTATATGGTAAAACACGTCTTCAGTAAAGACTTTAAACGATACTATTTATTAGTTCAAACAATAACAAGTTTATTTACATGTATTTGAAGAATATAATATATGATGATATTGCTACTTTAAATGGTTTCTGTTATCGACTTCAATAGTGTACATACAACAAAATAACCGAGTCAAACACTTGTGTTAGCAGTCACCATTGTCAAGCAGCCAACTTGTAATAAGCAACCACTTGAAGATAAACCAAAAACATATTGTTTTCTTTATTTGACTTTTATTTAAAAGATACCAGTGATCAGCAGCCAACTTTTGACTCCCACCTGGGTGGTCGCTTAAGAAAAGATTGACTGTATTTGCGTTCCTTATGATTTCGCCTTAGCCAATCAGTTTGCTTGGCGGTTATGGAGACCGGGGGTCCCGGGTTCAATCCTTGTTCGGTCAAAGATGTAGATTGTCATTTTGCAAGACACATTCCCGAGCCTGGTCGGATTTCTAACGCCGTGATTTAAGTAAATTACTGTTGAATACGTCTTAAAAAAACTAACATATTGAAATAAATATGACAAACTAATCATTTAGATCCCATGTGTAGAATTGATACAATGTTTTGCATTATTGATTATTCTTGAAACAGCCATAGTTTATATTGTATAAATTTCTCTTTAGTTTCATGATTTTTTTTTTTATTTCAGTTTTATTACATATCCGACAGAACCAAGAAGTTGTTTTCACCGCCATTATATTCCGTTCACCAACATTGCAAGGTCTTTTAGATGCGGTATGTATACATCTTTAAATGAGCCCGACTATGGGGAAAAGTACACATTGACTTTTGTTATAACAGTGTAATTCAAAAAATCTGATCAAGATCTACACTGTTCACAAACTACATGCATACACTTGTTATAAGCTTTTATCAACTTGTGAAGATCATGATAAGTCTCAGCAGATGTAAAGGGTGATCTGAATCTACACAGCTCAGAAAGGCCAGCTTGTATCTGTTTGCATGGACAGGCTCATGTTATGGCTGAATAAAAAATAAATGAATCATAGCATACAACTCGTTCACTCCTTGATCGCCTCGGTGGCACAGCGTCCGCTTCGGTTGCGGGTTCGATCCCCGTCCGTGAATTACCAAATACTTTATTAATTGTAGTAATGGCTGCCCTCCTTTGCGCTCAAGGTTGCTGGGTTATCTTTACGACTCACTGACTGGTGTCAGGATAAATGGACCAGTAAAACTGGTGACTACCCCAGAAACGCTGTGGTATAACTGAATTTCTTTTAAATACGGCGTAAACTCGCTAACATAAAGCAATAAAATTTCCCTCTGTAACCGCTGTGCACATACTTAAAGATATGAATGTAGCGATTTATGAAAACGTTATATGTTTACAACCCATTTTATCAAGTTAGTATCGTTTTTCACTCACCGATTCATCGACTGGGACTGGTTTATCCGTGCCGAAGTAAAATTTTACTATCAGTAGATTACTTAATAAGCTTGTATTTATTTACATGTCAATCTGCATTTGAGCTTGTGGCATTGACATTAATCAAATTGAAATTGAATTTTCCGGCATATTACGTAACGGCTGGTATCTATCATTGAATCGGACAAACGGGGAAATTGCCTTATGCTGTACACATGAACCGAGCAACATGAAAACATGTCTTAATGTGCTTTTAGACAGCGATCGTTCCGTTCAGACTATTTCTTCACAATCAAGATATCTGTTCTGAACCTTTCGTGAATGATTAATCAATTCATTTCAAAACCATAAGCCGAGCCCGGTATCTCAGTCGGTAGCGATGTTGGCTGTCAATCAAGAGGTTAAGATTTCGAAGCTAAGATCGACCAACATTCCTTCCGACATTTGATACCAGTCACTGTGAGAAGCGTCACTTGTCTTCCACCAATGGGCTAAAAGTATATGTGGAAAAGAAGCCAGATGCTTGAAAATACTGTTGTGTTAAGAACTGGTATGAAATAGCCACGAAACACATGACTAGGTGAACTACCAACCGTGATATGACTAACTATTGTTGAAAACGACGTTAAACCCAAATCAATCAATCCAAAAAACATATAAGCATAGTTAGTCACAACACTTCGAGTGTTCAATGAAACGAACTTGTTACATGCGTGAATCATATTGAACTTCAAAATGCAAGGAGAGCGTCTCTTTATTCTTTGTATGACTTATTTCTCAGGTTCACACTTTCACATATATAGCTATAAATATTTATTTTATAAATTTGTAAAAGTTGGATTCAAAGCCATTTCTCCTTTCGTAAAAGGTCGGCTGCTGCAGAGGCGCCAGAAAGCGTCTGTATGTGTAAAAGAGATAAAGTGTATTTGAAGAAGACAAAGATTGTTTTTTCTGTCAAACATGGGGTTGTAGTTAGTTAAAAGTATCCTCTCACGGGAACAAATACTGTGACGTATGCTCGTACAATTCTAGGAATCAACCACTGATTGCCGTTGAATTAATAACCATTTTGATACAATAGTCGGACATCTGTCCTTGAAATGGATCCTAGTAACCCTTTTCCACATACAAACAATCTGCTGCAGACAATTTTGAAACGTCTCTGTAGTATTTTTGAAACTCTTTATAAGTGACAGTAGAATAGTCGAAACTGCCGTGGTCGAGTGGTTAACGTTGGGGATTTGGAATCGGGTCTCCCGGGTTCGACCCCCACTCGCGGCACTACGGTCATAGTGGAGTACCCTTGGGAAAGGCGCATTTTCTAGCCTAGTACTGGTTTGTTTCAAGTTATGAATATGATTGTGATCATGAAAAAGTGAACTGTCGCCGGGATATAACTGAAATAATGCAGAAAACGGCGTAAAACCCTAGTAGAATGGTAGAATAGAAATGAAAACATTGTGGGAAATTAAGAAAAAAGGGCCATTGTGAACAATTTGTCCTTTCGTCATTTATTTTCAAAAACGGTCTGTTTCAGATAAGCATTATATAATAAATAGCTACGCACGTAGGAAAGGTTTTATTTGCAAAGTCTGTGTCAGCAAGAAAGTAAATAATGCAGCGTCAGCAAAGACGCTGTTATTTATCGGCAGGAAAACGTGGTTGATTATCTGAAAAACTAATTGTGGAGGTTCATTTCAAGAACATCTACAGAAGAAGTGATACTACAGAACGTATTTGCATACGGAGTAGTAGGGAAATGAGAAAAACTCATTTTGTAACTTTCCCATTTCCCAAGATCTTCTTAAATTAGTATGAGACAAGAGAAAGTTGATGCAACGCATCAATGTCGCCGGAAATTCATACTGCAGTTATGCATAACACTTACATTATAGTAGTTGAAAAAAACCAGTTATCAACTAAAGGGCATATTGGAACAGCAGGGGTGGGGTCAAGTGAAAGTGTATCATAACTTGTATTTTTTTTGTCAACGAAGTGAATGTCCTTCATTGAAATATAATTAAAGCCTTTCATTGTTTATGATCAATCTCCATTCTAAGGTAGGTTGGCCATATACACAGCCAACTAATTATTGATCATAAACAGGAAATGAGTAATCTTGCCAATCATAAGTCTACTCAAGTTTTAAAATTATATAACTATGAGTGCCAGTGTGTCAATGATGCATAACAATATGCAGATCGCAAGCAAAATGCGTGTAGGGAATCTAATAACACATTTAAAATTGTCAAGGACGAGATAATTGTGTACGAAAGACCAGATTCGTTTCTTCTTCGCATAATTGTCGGTTTTTACAGGAAGAGAGTGTTCATTCAAAGTAATTTTTATATTAAAACCAGTTTTATCTCAGTTTGTTCTTTTCGCCATTTTTTTCGAACCAAATAAACATTTTAGATCACCTATAATTAACTATTTGTAAGTGATTGTAAAGAACGGCTCTCTGCAAAGGAGGTTTATCTACGCAGTCGATATTCGGTAGTCACTTGATCAACATATTTAGCTTAGAAACAGTTCATATTTTAGAACTGAATTCTACATAAATCAAGACATCTCTTTGAACATGAAAATAACATTCAGTAAGTTAAATTGCTACTAAAAGGAGAATTCGACGTGATTTTTATATCGTTATTGACACATAACAGTCTGCAGCAAGTCTAGCAGGGACTCTTTTGTCTTCGTAAATAAGACAAGAAAACATAAATGCGATTCAAAATAAAGAAACTGCAAATACTTAAAACATCGGATTATTTATTTTATTGTAGATGTGTCATAACTAAGTGTTTTTAAACAATCACAATTGTAATATTTTCAAGACATTTAAATTTGTTTTTTTCTAATAATAACTCTCCTCCCATGTCATTTCCGAAAAGCTATTAAAAATAGAAGACGCGGGCTTCTGCCCGGCGACTAATGATATCAGTCATACACAATCTGTGTCATTACGAACGACTTCTCTTCGCACTATTTGAAATCGACGGACGGAATTGCATTTAAATAGCGTGGAAGACACTCGAGAAACCCTTAGCAAAACTTGTGTTTCTCATTTTTGGGTAGAAGAAAAATACAAGGTGAAAAAGTCTCAAGTCAAAAATACGTTTAAACTATCCAAAACGGGGTAGGTTCTAGTTTTACTGGTATAAATTTATAACCATATTCATGATACCGACGAAGTGAATGGCCTTTACGGAAGACGATTTTTGGATTAAGTCCATTTACGCTGCATAGGCGTTTATCCACTTGTGTTCTTATTGCATCTGCATGCAGAGAAGACTTCTGTGAATCTGTACATACGCACAGTCTCACAGGAGTCTTCACTTTCCGTCTATATGTAATATGAACATAAAAGTATGTGTCCAAATCGCCAGACGCGGGTTATCGTCTTATAACATTTGCGTACAGTGCAGACTCCCGTGAGCCTGTACATGTGTCACCATAAACGTCACTATCCGTCTATATAGTATCCCTCTCCCACGTACAACAAATCTGTAAGAGACGACTTTAATAACATCCAGGTAAAATTATGAACTATTTCTAAAAATAACATTATAAGTATCAAATAAAGTTGAAAATATCGCGGCTAAAGGAGAAATGGCTCATCAGGAGCAATTTCTCCTTTTGCCACAATGTTTTCAAATGTCGCCTGCTGCAGATGCATCATAATGCGTATATATGTGGTAAAGGTTTTAAGAGACATACAACCAATAATACTCCAAAATCACCAGACAGCAATCATATGTATGTCAGGCATTATTGCAGACATAATGACTGCCTACACCGAATTAGGACCGTTTTACAGTTTACTCTGTTGTAAACGATGACTTTTTACAGACAGATGAATATAAAAATGACATATTTACTAGTCCCTAATGTTTGCTTTTGCAATACAATACAGAGCCTAAGATAAATGAAATATTATACATTCTTAAATCTATATCTTTAATCTCAGTTCTTATTTTTGTGGATGGTCATTAGATTGTACTTAATAAAAAAACATGAATGAACCTTAGGTTAGTTACCTTGACTTGCATTGACTTAGGGATAGATAGTCAGACATTGCAAATACATATTGTTGGGGTGCTTCCAAGCATTGCATATTACTCGCTGCTTATATATAAATTCATAACCATGAGCACCAATACGGGACATCTAGATATCTTGTGGCTAACTCCAGATTTCCTGGATCATGTACAAGTCTTCACACCATTATTATTGATGAAATCCGAGCCTTGTAATTTGTCCTGGATTGGCATTTTTTAGATTAGAGTTATAAAACATTATCAGTCAATAAATCGCTGAGTCAAACTGGTTTGATGATATTCTTTAATTTCATGTTGGAAGACATCGTAAACCATACTAGATTTAATAAATATGCATTAGGGGAATCAAACACATCATATCCAAGGAGTTGGTCTTGAGATCAAACTAAGGGATAGTATCAGCCGTACTTTACTACCCTTCATTTGTTTAACTACTCTCATTGACAGTAAAACATATGATAACAAAAGGAGACATTTATAGTTATAAGCATTGTTATCAATGTATCCTACTTCGGATGTGTTAAAATGCGTCTGCATGTAGGAAAAGGTTAATAGTTATTCGATTTCCGAGACGAAGGTTCGTTGAAGCCATTTTGTTATCCCTTACTCTTTGTCTTTCAAACTGTTGGATATTCAGTTGTGAAGCCGTTAAAATATTGAAAACATTGTTGTAAAAATAGTAGTTTGCCACAATTTTATGTTCGGTTAAGTTTTGCGTCTAGGTCCACTTGTCTCCTAAAGTATACACGCTATGGCTTTGAAACTGTGCACACTTATTCATCATCATTATGCTAGTGTATGCTAATATGAGTGTAGGTGCTACCTACTTCGGGTATACATATATTAACTGTTGTGATCGGTAAATAATTCCCCGTGAACTGCAGTTAGCCCCTTGCTTGCAGCACGATCAGTTTTTTACGAGTCCTACCGACCTAAATAAAGAAAATAAAAATCATCATCAGGTTAAGCTTATATTTAACTTTAAAATATGGCCAAGATTTTAAAACCATGAAATTATGATGACAGGTACAACAAATAATCAACTTGCCTTTCATAAGGTTTTTCAAATGTAACGATTCCATAATTTACGAGCCTTTTTCGACTTATACTTTCGGTTTTTGGTCCACTTTTCTCAAAAACTCAGCAAAACATGGCTTCAACACTTTGCGACTTATACTTTCGGTTTTGGTCCATTTTTCTCACAAGCTCAACAATATATGGCTTTAAAACTTATAACATCTATTTATCATGATAAGAAGACTGTTAATCTCTTAAATGCATCGCCATTTTGGAAATTCATGAACTCAAAGGATCAATACCAGCCGTTTACGGTGCTCTTGTTTATTATTTCCTATATGGGGATATAATCGTTAAATATTTCCATAGCACTAACAATCGACATTCTACGTGTTTGATACTTACTCAGGGTTCCATAACTATGTCAATCATGTTTTGATTTAATAAAATGGTGATAAGTGTCCTCTGCTAACGATTATTTGTCCATTCTGCTAGAAAGACATCTTGAAACTCTCGTCTTACTACAATAACCCTTTTCAAAATTAATGCGCATTTTGACGTATTTGCTGCAGATGATATTTAAAAACATTGTTGAAATAGTGTGTCGATTGTCATTTTGCCATTCACACTTGTATAGACGATACACAGGCAACATTTGGGACCTAGGCTGACAAACTGAGTAGCACTGAAACCCACAATTAGATTAACCTTTAGTCTATGTTAAGAAATATATATAATAATCTGATTTGAACAGTTGTTTGACAGTGATCAACGTTAACATAGCGAAATATATAAGAGATGTAGACGTTTTGTTAACATTATGGCTCGTCTTTATTAACCCTTTCCCTGATATAGACGATTTTGAAACTCACTTGCAGGGGTTACGTTGTTACTAGGTGAACAATTGTTAAAAAATGAAAAATGTCACCCTTTTCCGCACAATTTTTCTATTGTGTATCCATAAAATATTGTCTGTTTTCAAGATAACGCTTTTTGTATCAAATCAAGTTGTATTTAAATAGACTCTATAAAACTGGTCAGAAGACATTTCATATGTTTTATACAACACTTGTACCACATGTGATATAATCGGTTTAGTAGCTGTTTAGAACATCGCGTGTCTGTAAACCAGTGTACTTTAAGTTTATTTTCGAGTTGACCTTTTTCGTATATTCTGATGTCAGTCCATTGAATCTTTCTTTTAACGATATATCCGGATAGACGATATTTAAGACCTTTCTGGCTTAAAGAATGTTTTATTCTAAAAATGTTTCCTATTCTTACTGTATTATACTTTCATTTAGAGAGATGTAAGTCGTCTGCTGTATTTTCGTTCTATGTGGCAAGGGATTAAATAGTTTCTAACGTTACAACAAAGTATGACATTGTGTTGATAATTATTTGGCTATTAGTATTATAACAGACGATGCACTGACAACATATGGGATAAGAGCTCACAACATGAGCTTCATTGAAACGAAAATTCAATTACCCTTTTTCTCTATGATAATAAAAACGGGAATCTTGTTAGAAGATGTTTACAACATCACCAATATATAATTCTTTGTACTTAAAGTTATTTTTTCGATTCGACTCTGTTCTTATACTCTGTAATTCCATAGAATATTCAAATTGCATATGCATATCAGAAAGAGAAAGTCTCAAATTGAAATAAATGAACGTTCAATATTTGAAAATTGAAACAAACAACGAGGCAAAAATAATTTAAAAAATAGTAATAAATAGCAGAGACAATTAACCCTTACCCTACTGCATTGCCGAAAATTGTATCAACAACATTTCATTTTTCATCACCGGTTAATGAACATTTATGTGAGAAGACTTTGCTAACAAATATGCCTAGCAAAAACTTAGTTATACTTGGCGAGGGTAGATAAATTCAAAATTAGCCGGGTAATCTTGATCTACATTGTTCTGAAACGTTGGTATTTCAATGTCATGTATAGTACATTAGTCCAATGTGCTTGTAGTCGCACCAAACGGGATACTGGTACATTGTGTCAAAGGAAACGTTGCTTGAGTGAGGTTAAAAGCATTTTTACATTAGAATCGCAACTTTGATGTATCGGGAGAGTAATTGTAATTCGGCATGCAGTATTTGAATATTTATGTTGTTATTCGGTGAAAGAAAGAAATAAAACACGATTTGGGGGAAATTATTTTTGAATTCAATAAAGATACGCCCAATTTATATGATGTAAATCTCTTATTATTACGATTCGAGCCTGTGCAGTAGAAACAAGTTATTTTGGAACTATTGCAAAGACGATTCTGTGAATTTGCATATCTTGATCAGACAATGACAGATATCAGAACTTAAATTGTCAAACCTGAGTGTTTCAACATTTCTTATATCTGAATTCCCAGCTGCATAAATTACAAACGATAGCGTGAGTCATTAATTATTTCCGTCGGGCGGCGTCCAGTATGTTTTCAGCCAAATAACTTAAGAATCCTTTGTCTAATCATCACCAAATTTTGTCAGAATGTGTATTGGCATAATATCTTACAATGTTTAATAACTAGCTATATCGCTCTAGTCAATCGAAAGTAATCGCCCTTTAATTATAGAAATTACCTAACATTAGTCTTGTCAGCCAAATAACTTTAGAAGCCTTTAATCAATCATCCATAAATGTTTTCAGAATGTGTATGGGCATAGTATCTCGGACAAGTTTTATAACCAGCCACATTGCATGAGTCACTCTACAGTTATCGCCCTTTAATGACAGAAATTACCTTAAATCGGTCTTGTCCTCTCAATAGCTTTAGAAGCCTTTGTCCAGTCACCACCACATTTAGTCGGAATGTGTATTGGCAAAATATCTCGGACAAGTGTGATTACCAGCCATATCGCTTTATTCACTGGAGAGTCATTGCCCTTTAACTATAGAAATAACCTCAAATCGGTCTTGTCCGATCAATAACTTTTGAAACCTTTATCCAATCATCCCCAAATTTAGTCAGAATGTGTATGGGCATAATATCTCGGACAAGTGCTTTAATCAGCCATATCGCTTGAGTCATTTTATTTGATCTTCACCAAATTTAGACAATATGTTGATGTGCAGAATATCTTGGTGTACTAGTGTGAGAAAGCCAGTAAACACAGGGATATGAGAACTAACCGCCGAGATTAAACTTAAATACTGTTCAAAAAGGTGTTGAACTTCAACCACTCGTACAGTGGGTAACAGAGGCTAACCCAAATAGTGACAGTACAGCTACTTTACAGTGTTTTCTATGGTTACCTAACGTTAAACTTAACTACATGCACTATCCATCAGATGTAGATTCGTACATACGTATGCTATTGAAATTGCTTTCATTTCATGCTAAGTGATAAGATACCGGGAGATATTAATGACATACATGTACATTTCAAATAAAAGTTCAGTTGTGAAAGATCAATCCTGGGTGGGGTCAATAAGAGGCAACGTAAAGTGATATGTAATCAGAGATCTTTCATCTAATTGATCTTAATTGGCTATTCCATCTTTGGCACTAATATATTGACACCTTTTGACCTTCTCTACTTTGCATAGACAAACTGATAATTCACATCATTTAAGAATTGAAGCATTTTATGTCGATACATCTTTTAACCCTTTCTCACATATACCAAATATACAGCAGCCGGCTTTTCATAGACATAAGCAAATATACGTAAATATCTTTAAATACATGTTTAATTATTGAATAGAGCTGATAAAATCGTGACAAAAGGAGAAATTGCTAATCATGAGCAATTTCTCCTTTCGCCACAATGTCTGGACAAGTCGTCTGCTACAGATGCGTCAAACGATGTGTACAGGTGCGAACGGGTTTAATTTCATGAGTATAATTATGACCTTATTAACCCATTGTGACTTAAATAGTGTGTGTCCACACACACACGCTTTCATATCACATTCTCCTTAATTAAGCCTTGTTCTACATAAACTAACCTTAGAGCTTAGAACTGTATGAAATGTCAGACTTATTAATGAAAACTTCTTTGACTTTAAAGTGAACATTGTAGATACAGATCAAATGGCGTTGAGGCACTCTTCGATCTGGATCTACATTGGTAAACATATGACATATGGTTGTTTTTGCTGCCGCGCCCCTCAATTGTATATGTTCTGCAAACATGTATGTGTGTAAGTAAGATTGGCCATTGGTTGCATTCGACCAAAGCACCAATACAAAATAAGTGTTCTGTTTCATTGTACGCCCAAACGAATACAAATATTCAACATGGATATAATTTGCAACAGTTGCTGTACATTGTGTAATAATGACTCCTGAGTAGTGACCAACAACAAAATTATTTAAATATATCATCCTTTAAATATTCATCTAACATAATAAAACGGGATTTGAATTTCTGTAGTTTGTATTGTTCAAATAACAGCATTGGTTTGACTACGCTTAAAATCATATGTATTAGCTAGTGCCAACTGCAAGTTTGCAATAAGGTCAACACCCATGCGTAATTGTTGCCCTGTGTTTCACAGAAAAGTTTTACAGTTTGATATTAGTAGTATGAAATTCGACTACATTCCTTTGGCGAATATCTATAAAATATATATCTGCCAATTAAATTGAATAAATACATGTATCCCCTCCCAATTACATTGAAGGAGTACTATTGTAGCCTATTAATTAAATTGAAGGAATACATGTGTCACTTGCAAATTCCATTGATGTGATACGTATCTCGTCTACCTTGTACATTGAAAGACCAAACGTGTCGTCCGTCAATACTATTGAATGAATACGTGTCTTCCCTGCCAATTACATTGACAGAACACAGGTGTCGTCCGTCAATACTATTGAATGAATACGTGTCTTCCCTGCCAATTACATTGAAAGAACACATGTGTCGCCGTCAATACTATTGAATGAATACGTGTCTTCCCTGCCAATTACATTGAAAGAACACATGTGGAGCCCGTCAATAACATCGAATGAACACATGTCTCGCCTGCCAATTACACTGAGGGGACACGAGTGTCGACTTAAATTACATTGAATAAATACATGTGTCGCCCGTCAATTACATTGAAGGAATACGTGTCTCGCCCGTCAAATACATTGAAGGAATACGTGTCTCGCCCGTCAATTACATTGAAGGAATACGTGTCTCGTCTGTCAATTACATTGAAGGAATACGTGTCTCGTCTGTCAATTACATTGAAGGAATACGTGTCTCGCCCGTGAAATACATTGAAGGAATACGTGTCTCGCCCGTCAATTACAATGAATGAATACGTGTCTCGTCTGTCAATTACATTGGCGCAGTAAAGCGACATAGTAACGTAGATTGTTACCTGATTATTTAAGTTTTAGTTTTGGCTATTACTTATATATACATAGTAATATCACGTCGTCCGTCGTCCGTCCGAGTGTACGTCTCGCTCTGAATTTATTAGTTATAGTCTGTAATGCCGACGCTTGTACTTCGTCAAACTCCATTTGTATAGGTATTAAAAAGGAAATTATTCGTATTGCACTTGATATATTTTTTGAAAATTTAGATATTTTTTAAGGGAATTGTTATTGATGTTGTGAGAGATATTTATCGAAATTAATTTTATGGTGACTTGCATAACGTTCGTGGTATTTTCAAATTCGATTCCGAAATCTCTTTCGTTATGAATTGATTTTATTTATCAAATGTTAGTTATTAAATATAACATAGTTCATAGTTCCAGATGATATGTTTATGAATAGTTTTCATTACGATTCTTCAGATTAATTAAATACATTTATGCATAGGGTCATTATGATCTAGTTCCACGCGTAGGGTTCTGGCACTCTATTTAGAAAAGATGTATATTCTGTTACATTGATCAAAATAAAAACGCTCTCTAATTCAATATATAAATTGATGTTAGTCTTCATGTTCAATACTGTTAAGATGAAAGCAGCATAGTGTGTGATCTTTGTTAAATATAACCTGAAGAGGGCCTAAGGCCGAAATATTCTAATGAGTGTTTTTATTTTGATCTCTATAATATAATAGATATATGTTTAACTTTTTAACATATTCTGTAATATATTATATAATAGGATATACATTTTATTTGAAAGACGCGTGCCAGGCCCCTATGGATCGTCGTAGGTCGCAATGTCGCGGAGGGCCACTTTACCGTGGTACAATCTATACAAACACCGTTTAACCCTTATCCCGGGGACTACCTGCAACCGTTACCATCACTTCTTATTGTTGTCCATGTATTGCAGATGTATGGTTATGTCTTTATTAAATATTTGTAATTGTAGAACAAGATTTGACTACACAAAGGTGCAAGCTGTTCTTGGTCGCATGTGTTGTTTAAAATCGCTTACAACGGTATGAGGGTTACTAATTCCTAATTCAACATATTTGACAATATGAAGTCAATCTCTTTACAAACGGATCAAACTACTACGCTATGCGTATATTAGATCGGACAAAACCGCATAAGGGTTCGTCTCATATTGACCTTTTACATTTAAGTATTCATGCCGCAGGTTTTTAGTGTTCTGTCCAATGAAATCGCCCGATACAAAACGCTCGGCCAGCACCGCTTCTCTATATCGTTCATGTACACATAGTTATTCCCCTGTTGATACTTTAAGATTTGATCTTTGTTACAAAGGTCAACCTCAGACGAGCTGAAATATGCAGTCATCATATTTTTACAAGCGTTTGCTACTGCATCGACATTGAGGTCTGGTTTTAATGAGATTGAATAGTAAGTAGTTCTCCCATAAACAGATGTAGCGTGTATATTTTACGTCATTTACAATTTTAATCAAATTTCTTGAACAAGCACTTAGCTGTAACTGCTGTTAATGCACTCGTCCATAGCTTTTATTTCTATCAAATTTCCTTGGATGCACTTATTCAGGGTAATCGGAATCGGCATACATTAGCGTCCGTCTTTCAGTCTTTTGTTCATCTCTATACATGTATTTCAGAAAGATTAGCGTTATCGTTTAACTTCAAACAATCTTGGTTCTGTTCTAACAATTCATCTAAGTGTGACTGATCAATTTGCCTAATATACATTTTCATTTTATAGATCACGTCGAATTAAGTTAATTTAATTGGTTTAAATGCTTGTTTATATTTCAAACGTGAACATGTGAAAGAAATCACAGGCTATCTAATGGACTGTTGAGATTGCATTTCTTAGTCAACTTAAATTATCATCAGTTCAAAAATTACATTTGCAATGAAATCGCGACGGGCAATTTGTTGTATAACTGATTCTCCAATTATTCAACATGTAAAAGTATATTGACGTATAACTATACAGACTATACTGCTAGTTTTTCGTCAGAAGATGCATATATGTCTATATAATACTTATTGTAGTCGTTACTGTTCGCAGATGCACTAAGACCTTAAATCGCTAGACGCGGCTCAAAGGTGTGATGTCACAAAACAACGTCAAAGTATATGGGATATATTCCCGCCTGATTTTTACTATTTATCTATAAACACGAACCTTGATACAAATGACGTTTATCGCCATTGAAGCAGTCTACTAATTCAGTTGGGGCAGGGAGAAATACCTTGCTAAAGAAAGCAATCTTTCCTTTTTCCAAAAATCGTTTGCAAAAGTATCATTCAATTTGTTCAGACGATGACATATCAAGGAAATCGTTAAAAGTAACTTACTTTTATTAATGCATTTTGTCACTTCATTCAAACACAAGCGAATGTGGGTTTATCTTTGTTTTTGTATACCGTTGCCTCATTTACCAAAATGATAAACGTTACCATTATGTTTCTTTCCTAAATTACCATTTCTACAAATTGAGCAGTTCTATGTTTATATGTACAGTCAATGAATCCTGTAAGTAAAACACGTAGGATGATGTATTAAGTTGGTTCTATAGATTGTATTGCCAGTTGACATGTGAAAAATGCGGAAATAAAAGTATATTTTTAACCATCTTTTTTCGTCTATTTATGTCTTAGTTTAATCGAAATATGTTAACATATACCATGCTTTTTGCCCTGGTTTACTCAACATCTATAATGCACCGGCATCTTATCCTGCAAATCACGTCTTTAACAACACTTTCGAACATTGTAGACCAAGATCAGCCTGCACATTTGTGAAGTCTAATATTGGTTAACATTGATACCTATTTAATAATTACCAGCATGATATCAAAGAGTTTAAGAGCCCGTCCATTGGTAAAGGTTTAAGATGGCTTTATGAACAGTGTAGATTAAGATCGGCATGTTCATTCACTATGTATAGTGTTTACATATTGCTTACGCAAGCATAATGAAAGATCCTGAATTGTTTAAGCTCGGCCTTTCGAAGAAAGGTCAAGCTATACTACTCGCCTCGGCGTCGGCGTCGTCGTTCGTGTCGGCGTCGGCGTTGGCGTCGTCGTTGGCGGCGGCGTTGTCGTTGGTGTCACACCTTGAATAAGTTTTTTGTACCACCTCACTTTTTTTCAAAACCATAATAGATATTACTTTGAAATGTTCAATACCTGTTTACCGTCATTACCTCCATCAATAGACAAGAGTACATAACTGTGTCAAAGTTTTTGTAAGAATTTTGGCCCGTTTTCGTCTAAGAATTTTGATTAAGTTGTTTGAAAAACCTTATATTTTTTTCAAAACAATTATAGATACTGCTTTGAAACTAACAACACTTGTTTACAATCATCACCTGCATCAACAGACAAGAGTACATAACCGTGTTAAGGTTTTTGTAAGAATTATGGCCCTTTTATGACTTGTAATATTTATTAAGTTTATCGTACCACCCAAATGTTGCCACAACCATTAGAGATATTGCTTTGAAACTTACAATACTTGTTCATTATCACTACCTCAATCAACAAACAAAAGTACATAACTCTGTCAGGTTTTGTAAGAACAATGCCCCTTTTTTACTTAGTATTTTGGTTAAGTTTTTCGTACCACCCCACTTTTTTTCAAAACCATTAGAGATGTGGCTTACACACTTACATATTTTTTATCATCATCACCTCCAACAACAGGCAAGAGAACATAACTCTTTCAATGTTTTTGTAAGAATTATGTCCCTTTTCCGACTAAAATACATTGAATCTGGGTAAAATTCAATTATTGACTTAACCCTTAAGATATTGCTATGAAACTTGGAATACATGTTTACCACCATGTCGTCTACCTGAAGACAAGAGAAGCTAACTCTTTTTTGAGATTCTTTTTTACCTATTAATGCAAACCGTTTTTTCTTTTATTGTCAAGCACTTAAAAGTAATTTAAAAAACACTTAAAAGTCGACCGCGACAGCTCTTGTTTTACATTCTGATAAGTGAGTATGAAGAGAGTGATCCGAACCTACACTGTTCAGAAATGCCAAAGAGTACCTTTTTCTCATGGACAAGTTCATACATTAAGTATCATGTTTAAGCATGTTACTTCACAAAAACACATCTGACATGCATTATTTACATTGATCAGAAAACAAAGATGCACAGTAAGTCTGTTTGTTTTCCTACACGACCATCCTTATACAGGGCAACATCTGACGAATAAGTAAGGCAGCTAATCTAGAGAGAGGTTGTTCTTTAAAGGGTAATCTATTCCCCGGTAGAATACCATTGATTTATCTCAAGCGGACTTCTTTGAAAAACATTGTAGGAACGTAACGACCAATTTCTGATTTTCCTATAGTGTTATTTGCAATAAACGACAAACAAATTATGTCTTATTTATTATTCGTCATAACATTTTTTCTTTAAACAGTTGTTCTAAAGATGTTGTAGCTCCATGCATGAACTTAGCTGTAAACTAACTGTAAGCGAAAGTACTATAAGAACCACCTAGAACATGAATAAAACCACACACGTTCATAGAATTGACAATACTTATCTGTAAAATAACCGTTAGCGAAAGGACTATATGAACCTCCTAGGACATTAATGAAACAACACGTTCAGGGAATCGACAATACTTATCTGCCAAATACAGGTACAAGACGGATGTTTGATGCAAAGCATCAAAGAGAAGCCACAATATTTCGTTTCACATGAAGAAATAAGAAAAAAGATCATTTAAATCCATAAACATTAGAACAATTTAATCTGTAGTCAGTAATGCTGATATCGATTATTGAAGATATAAGTTTTATGTAGGATATTTAACCTGGCAGGGTCTGTGTTTTAAGTGAATGAGATAATTTAGAGTTAAGCTGATCATAAAAAGTGACATATAATACTAAAGATAAATGGACAAGAGGTTATGATAAATTTAAATTAGTACCAAAAACAATCAACTATTTGTATTGAACACACGCCCTGTTATGATAATGTTTTATCAAATAATGCTGACACACATAAAATCTGTTTTTCGTTTGTATCGGTAAGTCATGATAATGGATAAGGGTTTCCCACATAAAACAAATCTGCAGTAGACGACTTTGAAATTATCAAGTAAAAAAAAATCTCTATAAATGATCGTATGATAATTGAAAAGTGTTGAATTACATGTATTGTGGCAAATGCAGATATTTCTCATTATGAGCAATTTCTCCTTTTTCCACAATGATTTCAATGATGTTTACTCTGACAGACTTTAAAATCATCAAGTACAAAACATAGAAAATCTCTATAAATGATAGTAAGATAATTGAAAAGAGTTGAAATTATTGTGGAAAATTGAGCAATTGAAAATCAAAGCTGTCGGATTACAAACGCACAATCTCGAGTTGACGAAACTGATGTGAACTCGTGTCGTGATTTTAGCAATCAGAAAATCAAGTAAACGTATTTCTATGTACACGTAATCCGAAAGACTGACAATAGCTGCAGCGACTTTTGAAAACATTGTGACAAAAAGAGAAATTGATCACGAGGAATTTATCGTTTTGCTACAATGTTTTCTACTTTATGTCCCTAAATTATACCTTCATTTAGCAAGATGTTCCAATTTTTACTTAATGTGCTACGTATAAGGGAAAGGCTTAACATAGGAACTAGTTTCAATTTTTTTGAAAACGTTAAACCAGTGCTTGAAAATTTACTTGAATTTATTTCTCAAACTGTAAATTTACCAGTTGATATAAGAGTTGAAATGCTGTCTACATTTACAGTGATAAGTTAAATACAGTTCAGTTAATCCGATCACACTTTGTTTGTAAGAACCAGAAGATTTCATTTCATTTAAGTATTCTGGATGTTCACATCGCATCCGTGATAAAAAACATGTTGTAGGCTAGGCAAAATACACCGATATCGTGTTTACCGCGATATTTATGAAATGTGAAACTGCAACAGCGAAAAAGAACGAAATTGATCTTGAAACAGATATTTCTGTGGTTTAAATCTTTTCATGTCTGCATTTTGCGATGACAATTGTACTTAAAGTTAACTTTGAATCCAGTATGTACTAAACATGAAAGTCAGATTATTAAAAGCAAAGCAAATGAAAAATGTATGTGAAATTGCGATAAAAATGAAAATCTATAAATAGACTATAGATTAATGGTACTGTCTTTTATTCTAGCTCTTAACTTGATTCGAGAACCAGAGTCGCTGCGTAGCCGCTTACGACATTTACACACTAGACCAAATTGAGATCGGTTTAAAACACGTTGGTGAATACGGATTAAATCTAAAACGTGGACTAAATATTAAGATTTAGATTTAGACAAATATCTAAATTGAAAAGTTTAGTGAATACGGGACGAGGCTTCTTCGTCTAATTACTGAGTAATATATCATAGCATGTAATTTGAAGGAACCAGACTACATTTACAAATTCAATAGAAGGGTTCTCTATTTTACTGTCTAGAGTAGATACAGTATGAATTTCGCTTAAATAAAAATGTACATTAATTCAATTAATATTCTGGCCTTTGTCTTTTGTTTTTAATTTGTAAAACTCACACATGTATATAGAATGTAAAAGGGATGTTTTAAAAGGCATTACCTTAATTTAATGTACTTAGAAAGGACAAAGAGAGATCAAGATATGTGGTCACGCTGGCAGGTCTAAATATTCTCCTTGATCGAAAATTAAAAGCATCCCTACAGGAAGCCGCCTCCTGGCGGCTTCCAATAAAAGTATATATAATTGAGTCACGTCTGGAGTAAAGGGATAGTAATGCACCGGTGTAAACGCATAGTATCAATAGAGCCTTCACTTTCTGCCTGCATTGTAGCCATCGTTGTAACTTCTGATCGAAAGCTAGAAAAGATAGAATACAAAACGAAATTAGCCGTTCCACGAGAAAACCAACATTATTGCTGGCCTCTGCGTAATGTATCGACGCAGATCACCCTCGCAGTCCGCGCTGGCTAAACCGGGCCGACACATTCCGTCTCTGGAAGACAGAGATATAGAGCAATGATTCCTGAAACAGAAAATCCACATTCGGCGAAAAGTGTCTTTCCGGGTTAGCATGCGCGGCATGCTTAGGCAGATCCGGGTCAAAGTTTTACGCAGAGTCCACAATGTTTGTTTTCTCGTGGAACGGCTCATATGCACTTATGCTTACTCTAATACTGGTTCGGTTGCCCTGTTGTACTATGAGCGACATACAACGGATATAGTCACGTGAATACGGAAGCTCACACTGTCCTCGTGGAGAGAATGCAACAGCATAATGTATGATAAAACAATTAGCATAAACTATCTGCAAACTTCCCCAAATACATACACCACAATTAATGGATACCAATTTGAATTAGATAGCGTCTCCAAAGGCAATATGTTCGCCTCTCCAATACAGATCGGGTTTCCTGTTGAACGGTGTTCTGTCTCGTGATGATACGGACTCAGTGAGTGAGTCGTTACTTGGAATCATTTTGGATTGTTATAGATATAATGGACGGGTGACCGTTTGTGGTTTTTTAAGCTGTCTTAGTTCAAAATAACTCTAGTTGTTTATGATGTGGTACTTTCTTTTAGATTTCGCGCTTTTCATAATTCAAAATGGATATCTACTCTAGAAATAATTAAAATCACGCTGTCTAAATTATCTATACAGATACGTTTTTGTCGTGTTTAATGTTCACAATATATATAAATCCCATACATATTGTTGGGAGACTTCTCAAATCTGACCTATATATTATGATAGGAGTAATTTCAGGCGACTACAAACTTACCGAAGTTAGGAAATTAATAGCCTCTACAGTCTTTCTGCATACGTCTAGAAACGACATCTCTATGAAAATAACTTTTTAGAACGACATTCTGATATTTGTTCTATTCATTAGCAAATAAATACTATGAAAATGAGGTTATATTTGGGATGGAGTTGAAAATAATGTGGGGAAAGGGGAAATGGCTCGTCACGAGCATTTACTTCTCCATTTCCCACAATGCTTTAGTCTGCAATCTTAAAAGCAACCCCTCTCTAGAATGATTTTTCGAGTGCACTTCTATTCTATGAAAAATGACATGTCATTGAAATTCGATGCTATAAATGGTTTAACTTTCGAAGATGAATAGAAAAGTGACATATGTGCTGTAACACGTATTAATCTGGAAACGCTAGGGGAAGATGTTTTAAAAGTTATAGATTTTGATTAATTTGTATTTGAGACTCTTTCAATAGTAAATTCAGTTGTATATCGAGGGCTTGGCGTGAAACGGTTGTAACTAAAATTGGTACATTATTTATCAAGATTAATCACCTCGCCATGAAGTATTTATAAGAGTTAAATAATTTTTTCTGGGTAAACAATGGAAAATGAGGTGCCATTGCTCGTTTTGAGCAATCGCACCTAAATTTGCACTGTTTACAAAGGGGTCAAAATTGTCCCTAAACCTGGGTTTTTCAAAATAAGGTATTTAGTTACAACCGTTTCACGCCAAGTCCTTCGATATTGGCGTTTCTTCAATATCTATCAGTGATTTAAGCGATATAGATACCTAGAACCTGTCGCTTTTATAAATAAAACTCGTTAAACGTAGGGAATATATTGTTGCAGTAGACATAACTGGCTTTGTATTTTACTACGAGACGCATGGAAAATTGATGCCTCGCGAGTAGACTGAGTAGACACTTAAAAGTTAGGTATCGCCTCGGCTACATTATTTCCTTTTATTATATATCAAGTATGAATTTTAAAAAAGAATAAAAAAAAATAAAAAAAAAAATCTTTATTTCCAATAACGAAATAACATCACTTTCACATACAATTAAAATGTTGTATTTTAGCAGAGCGTCGCTCAATTAATAATTTCTAAGTTTTGAATTCTGATTTAAAGTATTTTTTGTAATCCCATACACTCCCTATAGTGTACTCATTGCAACCCATCGTAAACGTGTCATAAGTCATGGTATAAGTTAAGTGCCGCCTACCTTTGGGAAGTCTGAAAATGGATTAAGATTCGGATTGGAATACAGGATTTCATGGTGTGACCTTCATCAGACTTCGTGGAAGTGCAGGCTTATCTGGTTCTCATTCGTAGCAAAGATGTATGTTATGACACAACAAATGCATGCCAATTCGAACTAGAAATGCATTGCCATGGAAACATATCCAGTTCTTGTGCTGAGAGTATTGATTGGACCCGTTCATTACGAGATTCAGCCTAAATTTGTGTAAGACATTGGTACAGAGGTAAAGCGTCGGCCTCTCGTATGTATCAAAGGTCTCTGGTTCGAGTCCCGTGATGAACGGGTCCTGACTTTGGGATTTTTCCACACAAACGGCGCGAGTACGGGTTAAGTCTCCAGGAAGCAGTCATCGAGCGTGATTAATATAAGCTGAAAACTTGTTTTGCAATCGATTTAAAATAAATCAGTTTAAACTAACCTAAATGAAATTCA
Source organism: Serripes groenlandicus (assembly GCA_031761405.1). NCBI lineage: Eukaryota > Metazoa > Mollusca > Bivalvia > Cardiida > Cardiidae > Serripes > Serripes groenlandicus. The sequence goes on along the minus strand of JASEVX010000001.1, from coordinate 135,013,657 downwards.
AAAAACTATTCCTTTAAGGGTCATCGCCTCTATGATTTGGTGAAATGAAACCGCTTGCCTCTGCAACTATGGATGAACCACAGGAAGGGGTGAGACAAAGACTGGGTAGACATAAGTATCTACTTATTTATGCTATCTCATCCATTGGCAGATTGTGTATCAGAGCTATCATGTGCCGAGATCTAATTTGTAAACATTACACAACCAGATCAAACTTCACGAATGCGCAATTCTAAGTCGTTTGCTTTGGAAAGATCATTAGGAAAAAGTTGTCGTTTATTGCTATTTGGAAGTACAAATTTAATACAGAGTTGAACACTTTTTAGGAAAAAAAGAAATTGTTCGTTTCAATATTTTCAAATAACGAAAGATATACTCCCTCGTGAATGGACACACACATAACGTTTTCGAGAATATTGATGATTGGCGCAAAAACTAGTTGCAGTTAATTAATGAAAACTAATAAATAAATGTAATTTATTCATAAGTTTTAAATTAAAGATGTTTCTATCCATTCCATTCCTTTCATGCATATGAAACGTTGTTACCTAAAGCGCTGCTGGATATCCATGATTGCCTGTAGAAATGAATGGATTCTTTAATTCATTTATGACATAACCTCACTTATCAGTCAAGTGCTGTTCGTGTAAATTGAAATTATTCGATAACATAAATTGAAAATATGTAGAAATAATGGCACTATTGATACTTCTTAAAACAAAGCAGGAAGCATAGTTAGAAAAGGTTAGATTACTCATCAAAACATGTTTCTTCTCTTCCAACAATGTTTTCAAATTTATTTAAACAGGGACGTTGCGCTTTGAACAGTGGGAAATTACTACCAATAAGTTATTTTCCCTCTTAGATATTTAGAAAAAGAAGCTCTAATTAGAATTTGTGTTCCTAGATAATTACCTTTTACCATTTCCCACAAACAACAAATCTACAGCAGACGATTTTGGAAATATTTAGGTATAAATATTCTTGTGAAAACATTTGGTTCCAAATGTCGAAATTACTCATCATTGGAAATTCTACTTTTGTCACTATGTTTACAAAATTTTCTGCTGCAGATGCATTAGAAAGCGTCTAAATGTGGGAAATGGTTTATCTCATGGCAACAACAATCGCGAAAGATCACTTTTAGTGCTGACCAAGTGTTAATTTATTTCAGTATTGTACGGGGGAAACAAAAATCTCAATAAATAAGTCGTAATGCATATATTTGTAGGATTGGTTGAAGAGAAGCACGAGATAAATTTGTGTTTAAGTAGAAGGAGTTTTGGGTGAATAAAAGCATGGAATAAATATACCAATTGTTTGTCTGGATGCAAGATCATGTATTACCATTTGCGAACGCCGACAGTAACCATTTAACTCGTAGCAAGTGCACTCGTGAAATATCGCTTTTTTCTCTGTGCAAGATTTCCGTCAAGTGTTGTTATAACATCGATTCAGTGCAAAGATTTAACATTGAAATAAAACTTATATAGAAGTTAAGTGTTAATATTCAGCCGAAAACGATGGCCTGTGAAATGAACGACACTGCTTGCCAGCACAGCAATGTCAAGGACGTTGTGACGGGTTACAATACCAGTAGACAGAATGATCCGTTTGACTATTATGAGTATATGCACTATGATTATGAGGCAGACCCGGACAATGTGCCCATAGAGGAGCTCATACCCGTGTCCATAGTGTATGGGTTAACTCTCATTTTCGGACTCGTGGGCAATACTCTTGTCATCGTATCCGTGGCCAAGTTTAAGAAAATGCAGAATGTGACCAACATGTTTTTACTGAGTCTGGCCTCCGCCGATCTATTACTGGTAGTAATTTGCGTACCGGTCAAGGTAGGTGCTATACCAATTTATTATATGCATGAGTGCTTGAGAAAAGGAACGCGCTGGTATTTCTGATTGATTGAGTGTTTGGTGTTTAATGCCGCTTTCAACAATTGTTCATTATATCACGGCGTTTCCTGGGTTAGTTACTAGTACTACTTAGGAAATAGATCTCATTTTGAGTGATATACCGGTTCGTATATCACGATTATGAGTTCAGGTGTGTAGTAGTTAATCACAAAAGCCGAATGGCCTGAGTGATTAATTTATACACACCTGAACGACAAATCGTGATATAAGAGCCGGTATATCACTCAAAACGAGATCTATTTCAATTCTAGCACATTTTTATAACCTGAAGGGATACAAATTAAGAGTGAACTATGTTTTGACATGACGTTGTTTTCCTTGATAAAATCACGTGTAGGCTATTCCATCTTTACTCCCTATTGTATTTGTTTTGGAAATATTCGATTTTTTCAACTAACAAAACATTTTGAAATGTGTTATATTAACAGTCTATTAACATTTTATTTGTATTATAACTTTTTCAATTGTTCTTAAACTCATCATGGGCAATTTGTTAATGTCCCATTCTAACACAACGTTTTCGACCGCGCCAAAAATGTTGGTAAAACACGTGAATGACGTCATTTAAAACAATAACGTCAACGTTACAATTCAAATTTCCAAACGGCATTTTACAACAGAAGCTCGTGACTTCATTCATAAAATGTCAAGCCAAATGTAGTAACGCATGCGCACTAAGAAACGTTGAATGAAAAATACGCGGGAGGGAATTTCAACAGCCAAAAATAGTTTCGGAAATTTAGAGTGATATACTGCATTTAGATCACGCTCAAATCCTTCTTTGTGTATAGAAGAGAAATTGTCAATAGTGTTAGAATGGTCCATTTATCCTGACACAAGACAGTCAATCGTAATGCTAACCCATAACCCCGCCTTCCTGGGCGCCACGGTGGCATTACTGAACAGTGTAGATTCAGATCACATTGTCCTGTTGTCATTTCTTTTAACCGCACAGGGCTTTAAAGGTCTTGTGTCAGGAGGATAGATGTAAGACATATTTTACATTGAAGATATAACTATACATAGTTTTTCGTCATACAACATAAGCATTTTGAAAATAAAGTACATGCACATGACACATTAGTGCAATCACTCGCTTACACACACAAACACACACACACACACATCACCACGTTCTGGGGACTATGTGAAGCAGACTACTTAGCGGAACATAGAAAGTGTCGAACAACCTGTTTTAACGTCAGTTTTATGTTATACTATTCAGATTTATATTCTACACTGTATAGAGATGCCTAAAAACAAAAAGATGACGTGCCCATAATACCTATTTTTTTAGAGGACCACAAAACGAGGACCTTCATTTGCATATTTGACACATACCTGATTTTAGGCATCGTAATGAGGAGGTTGTTTTGGGTATCATTAAGAAGACTTCAGTAGTAGAATTGCAAATATTTCTATGTTTGAGAAGCCATTCTACTTAAGCACAACTAAAGGTCATGTGACGAATAAAAATGTGCGTAGTGTGTGTATGAGTACCTATAGTAGCCGTCAAATTGAGGACATTCGGATTTTTACAGAAACCCTGTTAAATCCTCACAATGAAGGTATTTGTTGGTGTGCAGTCAAGTCCTAAAATTGTTGTTTACACACACACACACACACACGCGCGCGCGCACATATAGACATACAACCAGACAGACAGACTGACAGGAAGTCAGGCAGGCAGGCAGAAAGGCAGGCAGGCAGGTAGGTTGGCAGGCTGGCAGACAGCCTGACAGGCGAACATACATACATGCAGACAAATAGACAGGCAGACAGACATACAGACATACAGACAGACAGACATATAGACAGACAGACAGACCCCCCCCCCCCCCCCCCCCCCCCCGTAACAGCTACTAGTCTTATATGTAATACATGCTGAGAAGTTAAATTGCAATATTGTACACTACACTGTCTGATCTACACGATTTACAATGTCCACATACTACATCCATGATTTCAGAGACCAGCTTAGTTTACCAAAATATAGTAATACAGATAGACATACACTCAGATATACATAAATTCAGATAGGCATACATGAATACAAGAGAGACATGAATACATACAGATAGACATATACAGTGAAAAACATACATGCTGATAGATATACATAGACAGATATACATACACAGACATAGACAGATAGACATACAAACAAAGAGACAGATAAACTTACAGATTGACATACACACGTATAAATATGCATACAGACATACAGGCAGATGGACAGTTACACTAGGAGATAGATTGAGAGATAGCCGGACATACATATATACATAAAAATAAAGACATAAATACAGATAGGAATACACTCAGATAGACATACATTCAGATAGGAATAAATTCAGAGACACATTAATAAATGCAGATATACATACATAGAGATAGACATACATACTGATAGAGGCACGACGAGAGACATTCATGATGATAGGCATGCATAGACAGATAGGCATTCAAATACATAGACATGTAGACATACAAACGCATAGACAGATAAACATACAAATTGACATACACACGTATAAACATGCATACAGACATACAGACAGATTGACAGTTACACCATAGATAGACGGAGAGATAGACGAATATGCATTATTCATAAATATATAGACATAGACATAAATACAGAAAGACATACCCTCAGATAGAAATAAATTCAGAGACACATGAATAAATGCGGATACACATACATAGTGATAGACGCACAAAATGGTAGAGACACGATGATAGGCATACATGATGATAAGCATACATAAACAGGTAGACATACAAATACATAGACAGATAGACTTACAAACGCATGGACAGATAGACGTACAAACGCATGGACAGATAAACATACAGATTGACCTTCACGTGGATGTATATGCATACAGACAAACAGGCAGATTAACAGCTACACCGACAGATAGACGGAGAGATAGACGGACACACACACACACACACACACACACACACACTCAAATATAAACATGATTACTCGGGTTCAATACTGAAACTTAACAACGGGATATGAAGTGATGAGTGAATTTATCTCTATACCACATATAATATGATTTTAACATCTAGGCAAACATGATGAATATCCCATTTAAATAGAAGTTTTTACATACATGCAGACAGTTAAAACTAGAGTAAAATACGAATCAGTGCAGATAAACAGGCTCGGCAAAGTTGTCATAGTTTGCATACGCATGACCAATTATCGCCAGACCCGGCTGATGCATAACAAACCGACAATGTTCAGTCCTGACTGGATTTAGGATATTTCAATAGCGTCTAGCGAGTTGGTGTATGTATTAGTCTGTGTATATCGAAGACACAGGCGAGTCTGTCAATCCACACAATCTCAGCAGTTGTTTCTGTCTGCAATCACCGCCCATATGTGCATTATACCTGAATGCTAGCGGCGGCTATATATATTTTTTTGTTTACATACCTTCTAAATTGGCAGCACGATACGGTGCTTGTAAGTGAAACATATGGTACTACAGTTGTTGTCTTCTTCCACTGGCTTCCCGAGCTTTCATTTATATGACATGTGAAACTAGGAAACCTTTGTAGAAAAGAAATTAGTTCAACTCTGACACCAGGAGATCATAGGACAAGCATCATTCGTCTCCTCCCAATGGGATAACTTTCTCTATGAAAGAGCAGCCAGTTCATTTGAAATACTGTTGTGTGGAGTACTGGTGTTTACAGACCCAGGAAAAACATTCGTACGTGAACTGGTCCCCGCGATATGATTGAAAACTTCTTGAAAACGGCGTTAAACCCAAATAAATCAATTGATTGCAATGGAACATAAGCTTGGCAGCCATGCGCTCCACATGCATTGTAACTGTAACCAGTAATACGGATGCGTAAAAACAATTCAGCAATCCATCGTGGTCGAGTGGTTAGTGTCGGGGATTAGAAACCGGGCGTCTTTGGTTCGATCCCCAGTCGCAGCACGACAGTCATGGTGGAGTGCCTTTAGGCGAGGCACATTATCAAGCCTAGTATTGGCTTGTTTACCCAGAGATCATGAACATTTGAATTATCCCAGTGATTCAACTCAATAATGTTGAAAACGGCGTAAAACCCAAATAAAACAAACGAAAAATAAGTAACATATAATGTTTCAATATACCCATCCTCTGATTTAAACAGTTCAAATTGCGGTGAAACAGCTAATAGGAGACACGCCTTTGTTTCACACCACTGAGCTATTATGTCTTATCCCAAATACGGGAATTAAAAACAACTGACAATGTAGATCAATATCAACCTAAACATTCGTAGAGCCTTTTCTTGGACTACGCTAATTAAATGTTTTTCATTAAAGACTAGTCAATAAACAATTATGTTATAACGGTAAAAGTCAGGAGTGATGAACTTCAGCGGGATAAGGGTTAATTAGCGAGTGTAAAATGGCGGACGATGACAGTACCAATAATATCAACCTCGCTGTACGTTCTATATAATGAACATGACTAAAATACTTCGCTGTATGTCCTATATTGGACATGAATAAAATACTTCGCTGTACGTTCTTTATTGGACATGACTACAAGGCATTTAAAATTGACATTGTACACTTAATTACTCATAAGCACGTATTCTTTGTTTATGTCAAATAAAATCACACGATACAACAAACACCTATGCTATATAATCGGACAACTGGATAATCACCGCTTTTCTATATCGTTTATTCTTATCTGTTTTACACCGAACGATTTGATAAACGATATGGTAACTGTTTCTGAGACAGGCATCAGATTAATTTACGAGCAAGCGAAGTTTAAGTCTGGATTTAATGGGATTGCAAAAATATATGACAGCGGATAATGGCTGATATTTCGCTGATTTTTATTGGCAGAGCTCTCAGGCAATCACATGTAACGTTACAGATACCTTTTGGCGCTGTTTTTTGGTGAAAACCGACCACCAACAAGCGAAGATCCAGATCAGTATGATCGTTATCAACGCAAATCGCAATGTCCGACATTTAAATCTCAAGTCCAATGACTTTTCTGATATCTTTTTTATTTCATGTATAAATCCATTCTGGACCTGCGCCGCAGGAAAAGTATTCCAACATACAACAAACCTGCATTTAAAGTAGGTTAAACATTAAACACATCTATAATTGAAAGTACATTCTTGAATCGACTTCAAACCAGTGTGACTCATAATGGACAATGTTTCATTTAAAAAGTACAATATGACAGATGCGTTAAATTGCGAATACATGTCGGGAGAGGTTATGACGCTTTTTGTAAGTGAACAGCACGGTTTGTTTCTTCACAAGCTTCAACGGCATTCACGAAGGACTGGAAGTTACTTCATACTTAACGCTTGTACACATGCGTTAAACCTGCCGCACTTTGAAAACACCTCGGCACATTTTAGAATATTGCAGTCATCAAATTCAGAATATACATTTTAAGGATTCAAGCTTTGAAATTAGCAAATGTCCATCAACAATCAAGGAAAAAAGTAATTATGATAAACGTTCCTTGATAACTTACTGTATGTGTTCCGTCGACTCTCTAAATATTTGAAAGTATTACTCGTTGGATAGAGAAAGTTTACATTGAATTTAAAATATGCTATTTGGTATCGTATTGTACGATTTGGAAATTAAACTCGCGTAAATACTTTAGAATATTGCAGTCATCAAATTCAGAACATACCTTTTAAGGACCATCAACAATCAAGGAAAAAAGTAATTATGATAAACATTCCTTGATTCCTTACTGTATGTGTTCCATCGACTCTCTCAATATTTGGGATCTTATTGTACGATTTGGAAATTAAACTCGCGTTCTTCTGTCAGAACTCCTTTGACTCGAGACATCGACGAGGCCCGAACGAATGTACCTTGGCAATGTGTTGTCCTTTGAATCGCATCGTTAAAGCAAATCGTCCAAAAAGGCAAATCAGCTTTATATTTTGAAACTATTTTCCATGCAGAAAATGAAGACATGTGGAAACTTTGTGGAAAACAGGCGACACAGCCTCTTTTGTGAACAGCGCTCTTTGGGGAACGTTCGGAAATGTATTCATATAAAAATAACGTGTATGGCGGGTATTTTACGAGGCATACTAGCGGTCGAAAGTGATCCTTATAAATACAATTCATTGTTGTTTTAAAACATTGCCATCGATGCTACTTATTTCGTAGAGTAAGTTTGTCGATGAAACCATTAACAAGCTAAAATATGACTCTCCAATATAATTACTTAAAATGATTAATGGGAATACACGTTCAATATTTGATCTTATATGACAGTAAAGGGTTCTATAAAATATCAAAGAAGTTGGTAATCTCATTTTTTTTATGGAAAACCTCTAACCACCAGATAAAGTGGCTTAGTAGTGAGGAGAAGTCTTTCTTGCAATAAGTTACCGACGAATTGACGGCGGACAAGAGTGATCCCAAAAGATTACCTTCAGCTTAGTAGTTCTAAAAAGCTAGGTCATGACATTATAAACGGTTAGATACAACTACTAGGAAATATCACCCTTTAACCCTTTCCCACATACAACAGACCTGAAGCAGACATTTTGAAAACGTTTAGTCAAAAGAAATATGATAAGCATTTTAAAAAACAACATTCGAATAAAGTTTAATACATTGTGTCACAGTGTTTTCATCTCTATGTAAAAAGCAAGCTTTCATTGACAAACATTTTCCATAGTTTTGCCAGAATGTTGTTAGTGGTCAGCTTCAGAGTTGTTGTATGTGGGAAAGGGTTAATCTGGTGTTGTCATCCATGATCTTTGACAAATCTAGCCATAACACGGAGTAAACTAGTATGAGCAATTCCTCCATTTGCCACAATGTTTTCTAGTCTATTCAATAATGATATTTTATTGTTCGTCCTAAATGTTTTCACAGTCGTCTACTGCAGATTTGTTGAACACGGGAAAGTGTTAAGAACGTACCCATGAGTGTCTGGGGTGAACTTATCTATCGTTACCACACATCAATACGTTCAATATAACCTGTATACGTGTCTATTTAGATATCCTCAAGGACACTAGACATTTGAATACAGACAATAAGAATGTCTCGTGCTGTGTTATCTATAAAGCAAGACAGTTACGCTGTTTTATCCGACAAATTATTAATTATCCACGCGTTAAGGCAAACATGCATTCTGGAATTAGCTATCAGTGACGAAACAGACCATTTTGCAACGCAAGCTATCTTATCTGGGTCAGGCACTACTTTGTTTTCTTATGCACTAATATGTTCATATTACATACGTATGAGCTGTCCCACGTCAAAACCAACATTATGTACTCTGCGTAATGTATCGACCAAGATCAGCCTGCGCAGTATCGACCGACACATTTCGTTACAGGGATATAGAGGTATAGCATAATGATTCTTTAAACAGAACGCGAAAAGTGTCTATCGCGGTAAACGGCGCGGCATGCTTAGGCTGATCAGGTTCGATACTTTACGCAGAAACCATAATGTTGGTCTTCTCGAGGGACAGCTCACGTAATCAGTATATGAATGCAGGTCTTGTTGAGGCTCTATTAATATCCAACTGTTGTATACTACGGAGATCACACTCAAGACCGCAATAAAACTGTTTTAAGTAGGCCTACTGCTTTTAACATAGGGCAGTAAGCGGCGTTCTACGAACATAAACCGCAAGGCATTTACGCACGGTGTAAAACCATATCAGCTAACAGTCTGATCTGGAGTTACACTGTTGGCTTCAAAGACACAATCTATAATGAAGTAACAATTTGGTTTCTAAGCATTAATGCGCAGTCGAGTAAAGTGTACACGTGTAATAATTACATTAAAGCTTGTTTTCCTTGGGTATCGTTCATATATCAGTATTAACGATTTCGATAACCCGGAAATAACCTTGACATATTTCTGGTACAAACAGAAATTAGACAAAAACCATTTCGAACAGTTTGTCCAGAGCTATTTTAAAACTGTTAAATTGTTCAAACATATATATTGGAAACTAGAAACCTCTTGTATCATATGAGTGCGTCAGTTTTAGTTTGTTATTAGCATAATTCTCGTTTATGGCATTTTTCATGACACGAATGTGTATTGTGACGTCATGGTTACGTAATAAATTACATCTTTTCATGCTTTTAAGCCGATTAAATGATAACAGAGAATTAGTCTCGAAAGGCAATCATGATATTTCTCATCCCTAATTATTTTTTATAAAGCTTCATTGTATATATGTAATATTTTAATCCATTCACTTGGTGGGTCTCTGCTCACTATAAAATAATTCCATCAACTTATGTCTGCAAAAGTCTGTCCTACATAATGCTACAAGACGGCTCACAACTCCCTTAAAGCCCGAGTCTGCTCATTACAACATCCTGTCAACATTCAGACTGTAAAGGATTTTCCTAATTATACTACAATGTGACTCGAAGTTCCCTTTAATTATGGGTCAAAACTCATTATATCATCCTGTCAAATTGTGTAATTAGGCCACGTAATGTGAAATTCGGAGGTTTGGATATTGATACCCATTACCTATCAAATTGCACAGTTTTATAGTCAATTCCTGGCCATAACTCTTTTCCATATGCTCTTAAGATGCTTTTACGACTAGATGACGAACCGCTTAGATCCTGATCAAATTCCACATTTGCGCAGGCTGATATAGTTCATCTCTGATCGCAAAGCCCAAATGACGGAAATTACACATATACTAACTCTTAAGTCAATGTGTCATGTACTATATAAGATCCTCAATTCTCATATGACAGCATGACAAAGGTGACGTAAGCTCGATATTATAATTAATCAAATCTCACCATTTGCATTTTTAGTATTTGCAATGAACATATCACGTTCCACATTAAATGCTTTGATGATTTAGGCAAAAATATAGTGTGTTTTATAAGACAGTTACTTTTTCAGGAAATGTTACTATTTCTTACAATTAGCCGAGTTAAAAAAACAAGAGGGCCATGAGGCCCTGGAATCGCTCACCTGAGAATGGGCTATTTAAGACTTTATTCTTTCAGCGCCAATGGCAATATCATCAAGACAAACTTTGTGACAAAATTTCAAGGTACTCAAGTCAAAAATGCAATCTCTATAGTGTTAACTAGATTGTTCTACAATTTAGCCTAGTGACCTAGTTGTTAACCTGACCTGACCCATATTCGAAATGTTGCTTCCAGAGTGTTAACAAGATTTTCCTTAAATTTGGCCTAGTGACCTAGTTTTTGAACATTCATGACCTATATTCGAACTTACCCTAGATATCACTAAGACAAACATTCCAACATAGTTGCATCATGCTCAAGCCAAAAGAGTGGCTTCCAGAGTATAAGTGTTAACAAGCTTTTCCTTCAATTTGGCCTAGTGACCTTGTTGTTGACTCGACATGACCTATATTCGAACTTGGCCTAGAAATCACTAAGCCAAACATTCTGACAAAGTTTCAACATGCTCAAGCCAAACATGTGGCTTCCGGAGTGTTAACAATATTGCCCTTAAATTTGGCCTAGTGGCCTAGTTTTTGACAGGACATTACCCATATTCGAACTTGGCTTAGATATCATCAGGACAAACTTTCTAATAAAGTTTCAAGATGCTCAAGTTTAAAATGCGGCTTCCAGAGTGTTGACAAGATATTTCTTAAATGTGGCCTTGTGACCTAGTTTTTGACCCGAAATGACCCATATTCGAACTTGACCTAGATATGACTAAGACAAATTTTCAGACATAGTTTCAACATGCTCAAGCAAAAATGCGTCTTCCATAGTGTTAACAAGATTTTCATTAAATTTGGCCTAGTGACCTAGTTTTTTGACCCGACTTGGCCTAGATATCATCAAGACAAACTTTCTGACAAAGTTTAAACATGCTCAAGTTTAAAATATGGCTTCCAGAGTGTTAACAAGATTTTCCTTCAATTTGGCCTTATGACCTAGTTTTTGACCTAAAATGACCTATATTCGAACTTGGTCTAGATATTACTATGACAAACATTCTGACAAAGTTTCAACATGCTCAAATCAAACATGCGATTTTCATTAAATTTGGCCTAATGACCTACCAACATGCTCAAGTTTAAAATATGGCTTCCAGAGTGTTAACAAGATTTTCCTGTAATTTGGCCTAGTGACCTAGTTTTTGACCCGACATGACCCAGTTTCGAACTTGGCCTAGATTTGATAGAGATATATGTTCTGATAAACTTTCATGAAGACAAACATTCCAACATAGTTTAATCATGCTCAAGCCAAAAAAGTGGCTTCCAGAGTCTAAGTGTTAACAAGCTTTTCCTTCAATTTGGCCTAGTGACCTAGTTGTTGACCCGACATGACCCAGTTTCGAACTTGGCCTAGATTTGATAGAGATATATGTTCTGATAAACTTTCCTGAAGATTGGATGCAAAATGTTGCCTATAGAGTGTTAACAATCACTTGTTGACGACGGACGACGGACGACGGACAAAAGGCGATCACGAAAACTCACCTTGAGCACTTTGTGCTCTGGTGAGCTAAAAAGAGACTTCACACTTCATCGTAGATTTCCTTGATGGAAAATGTATCAATAAACGTACAATAAGCGTAATGATATTTGTATATTTGCGTTCATTACAAAAAACACAATTCGATATGTAAATGTGCATTTTACTCTTTATATATATGGTTAAAGAATCTGGCTACAAACATGACTATATACAATAAGCACAAACAGTTTTATCGGAAATATCGCGAATTAATCTACTTAAATAAATCACTTGGGACTTCACATTTAATCTTGACAATGTCGTTGCAAGACAGAGGGAGGGGAATACAAAAACAGATAAAACATTAGAAATGCAAACATAGCTGCATAGGAACACGCTGCATTCGTGGATGCTGAATTACCAAGTCAGTGCTTATTTGCATGATTACAATATATACTAAACTTCAAGCGTATTTTGTTGCCATCTGTTGCAATTTCCTAACAACAAAGTAAATAAATGTGTTTTAACAATTCTCTGGAGCTTCCATGTCGAATCTCGGCGTCATAGTCGAAATCAAACAGACATTGCCTAAAAGACCAAATTCGCGTATCATGTTTTATTCTACTGTTAAACTATACCTCTGTTTGTGAAGACATACCAATATTTGACATATGCAAATTAGTGCTATTGGGGTATAAATTTTCAAAGAGAGCTTAAGGATCATTCAATACATTGCAGGATTTAAAAGTTTAGAATGTGAACAGTACACTATTCCGAAATTTAGAATGTTAGACTCGGGTCAAAGGTAACACTTCAAAAGGAAAGACCATAGAAAGTTCATGCAATGCATCAAGGTCGCCGATAATTCGGACTGCATTAATGCATTGCACTTTAATTGTTAAAGTTGAAGAAACAGTAAACAACTGCAATGCAAATCAGAACGATTTTGAACAATTGCGCAAAATAGGTTTATTTTTATTAATCGAGCGAATAACCTACAAAAAGGCCGTTTGATATCCTCGTCAAGATCAAGAGAGGGAAAATTAAAAGCCAGAAGATATTCAAAGATCATTTATTTGATGTATGTGTTTTCACATGACATGCAGGGGTATTCGTGTTATCCAAAGTTTGACAGACTAGTTTACTTCAGTTTGAAATAAGACCGCCATATAAAAATATCTTGTTGTTGTAAATTTGATTTTATGAGAAGTTTGTCAGTATCTTAGGCAGTTTTTTTAACTTATAATGCAGAAATGGTATCGTCACTTTAAATCTACATCCTGCCTATGTGAAAAAATGTTACAAACGTGAAGAAAATAATAAATTAAAATACACACACCCCATAGTTAATGCAGATTGATAGACCAGTATAGGGCATCTAAATAACTTTGTTAAGGATTTTATGGTTTCATTTTTTCTTTTTCTTATTACAACCATATTTTTCATGTTAGGTCACATATCTCTCTGGTCATCCTCGGTACCCAGGCTTTTCATAAAATATATGATACCCTGGGAAAATTGGCTAGCGAAACTTCGTAAATGCACGACGATTTCCTCAGTAACTACACTGTAATTTTCGTATCGCATGAGGTTTGTGTCATGCGGCCAATCAAGCGGCTGCATTTCACCTCATAAAGTATTCATGAGTACGAGATTTGTACAGCCAATTTGCCCCGGATATCATATATTTTATGATTAGCCTGGGTACCGAGGATGCTCTCTGGTACGCTGTACCAAATACTTACCCGACTTGATCAGTGATTCAAACAGTCAAAATCAAGCCCTGTGCTTCTTTGTTTATTCTGGCACTGTTAATTGTCCTTGGCAATAAAAAGCCAAACAAGTTATGATGAGATAAAGACAAAACGTTGTGATTATAAAAAAAAACGCTTGAGTTGGGCCATCATTTACTCGACTTATGAACTTTCAACATTTTGAAAAACATGTTGTAAGATAAGGAACAAGACGAATGTTTGACGCAAAGCATCAAAGAGAAGCCGCAATATTTCATTGTCCATGAAGAAATAAGAAAAAGGAACATTTAAATTATTTCTCGATCTGTAAAATCATGACTTTAGATTAATAATAAGAGTACTTTTATATTACAAACATTTTAAGTCATTTTTTGGTCTGGGGCTTTGGCCCCTGGTCATAGTAGTAATACCATTTTTTTCGGAGTTGGCAGCTGTTAGCACTAAACAACTCGAGAAAAAATGCGCGAGAAAGATAGTTCGTCATGGATTCAACAAAACTGCATTTGAAAGGTAAGGATCTCCCCCATAAATATCATTTTAATGTTGTTGGAACATCAGTGAAAAATTTAAGGCGTGAGTACTCCAATATAAGTTTAAGAAATGTTTTAGAAATTAATGCGCCGAGAGGTCAAATATGGACGCTTGTTAACATTATTAACGTTCGCGAAGAGGAACGGCAAAAAAGAAAGAGGTCACGTGAAATATACAGCGTCGAAAAATTAATGGTAAACAAAGAAAAAGCGTGGCACATGTATGGGCGGATTTAGCGGGGGCCATAGGGCCGTGCCCGACTCTCCCCACCCCATGAAAAAAGTCACGTGAAATATACAGTGGCGGAATAACCGGAGGCCGTAGGGCCCGTGCGTCGAAAAATTAATGATAAACAAAGAAAAAGCGTGGCAAATGTAGTTGCGGATTTAGAGGGGACCAAAAGGGCCCGTGCCCGACTCCCCCCACCCCACGACACCCCGACCGGTTCGGGCATCATACATATCTGGCGAGCGCCGGGCCAAATTCGTCGCTCAGAGCCCGGCCGGACATCGGGCAGACATTGAACGGTGAAAGGCGGCGTCTGGCCGACCATCCAATGTGTCTCGCAGGTTATAAAAGCCGGGCCATCGCATCATTAATCAGATTCCAGTCGCGCTCTTCAAAGAAGGTAGCAATTTAACACACAGTTTATCACAAAAGTGTCAGAGTAACAATACTACAATATGCCCTATAAAAGAAGGGAGGACTGAATGAGAAGGAGAGGGCAGTACCCAAAAGAGACGGAGAGTGGCACTAAAGGAAATGAGACCTCTCCTCTTCAGCCACCAATGCACCAATAACCAAATTGTAGATGTAGCGTGCAAACGCAAACCTCTCCCTCAATCGTTATGTGCAGGTGCCCGCAAGTACTGTGGATGTATCAACTGCATTTTCGTTAGATAATGATATCTAAGTCAAGTTCGAATATGGGTCATATTGGGTCAGAAACTAGGTCACAAGGTCAAATTGAAGGGAAATCCTGTTAACATAATGGAGGCTGCATTTTTAACATGAGCATGTTTGAAACTGTATCAGAATGTTTGTCTTGATGATATGTAGGCCAAGTTTGAATATTGGTCATGTCTGTTAAAAAACTATTTCACTAGACCAAATTGTAGGAAAGTATTGTCAACACTGTAGAGGCCACGTTTTTTAAATTTGGTCAGAATGTTTATCTTAATGATATCTAGTCCATGTTCGAATAAGGGTCATATCGGGTAAACAAAAATAGGTCAATAGGCCAAATGAAGGAAAATCTTGATAACACACTGGATGTTGCATTTTGAATCTTTGTCAGAATAATTGTCTTGATGAGTTTTGCATATTTCAAACACTTTCTCCCAGTCTAGTACATGGTTTAGAGAACTATTTCAACTTGATGGAATGTGATTTAACATTGACATATTTTTCAATATAATAATGCAGAAACTTCAAAATATTCTGCCAAAACCTGCTGTCAAATTTCCCTTTGATTCTTCATGTCTTAAATGTGTATACTTGTGAGCTTTTGCACTCAGGTGAGCGATATAGTGCCAACAATGTCCTTCTGTTTTAAAATTGGCAGTTTAATACAATTTTACTATTTTTGACATGCTCTTTCAACTTCTTGACAATAAATACATAAACATAAGCTGCAATTGTTATTTCCTTTCACATTCCCCCTACTTCTCCAACCTTCCAGCAGCCCCCAGGCCGGCAGCACTGAAGTGCTTTGATTTGTTAAGCAAAGATATGTAAAAGAACATTTATCGTACATTTTAAGACACTATTTTGTTAACCCTTTCCCACATGCAACAATTCTGCAACAAATGTCTTTCAAATCATTTACCGGTATTCAAAAATAAGAACACTCTCTATAATTGAAAGAACAATCATAATTATAATTGAATAAAGTTGAACACAATTCTACTTTTGCCATAATGTTTTCAAAACATATTTGCTGCAGAGATGCCTGAAACTGTCTGTTTTCATGAAATACAGTTCGGTTACTCCGATCACACTTTGTTTGTAAGCACCAGAATATTTTATTTCATTTCATTTAAGTTTTCTGGAAGTTCACATCGCATCCGTGATAAAACATGTTGTCGACTAATACACCGAAGTCGTGTTTACCGCGATATTCATGAAAGTGACAAAAACACAACTAATAGTAGAGCGACAAACGAAGTTTTCGTCTCGCAACATAGTAAAATAGGAAGATATTATACCGAACATGAAAGTTAGATTATTAAAAACAAAGCAAACGAATAGTTAGGATGATTGGAAAGCGCTAATGGTATAGGGCCATATGTAAGTTGAAAATATATGGCATAGATAATATGGACAAACATTGTTGAAACAATTTAACAATGACCTTTAAAACAAACCAAACCAAAAATGTGTGAATCAACAAATACTGCCTGCCAATAACATATACCTTATTTATCAAAGTTTGACCCTTTTCTTGTATAAACAAAATAAAGCAGGAAGGACAAAAGTTTGACAAAAAAAGGACCACGACCCTTAATTAAAATATTTCCAGTTCAGAAATCACTAAAGATCCACAATGTATATTGTAATCATGCTGATGAATGAAAGACAATCGAAAGCATGCTAGAGTTATGTTTCTTTTTGCACTGTACATCTCTAGCTCTGAGTTACCTATACACCAAGTCTTAAATTGATACATTGTACATCTATTGAGACAATAACCGAAGAAATGAAAAAATGAGTTAACATCTAGAAAACCAGATCAGATTTGTGTTCAAAATATGGTATCGATCTCCTAATCCCAATGTATACGTGTGACGACTTTGAAATGGATCCGCGAAACAGAAACAAAGTTTTGACCCATTAATGCAAACCGTAACGGACAGACGAACGGATGGATGAACACAAAGACGGACAGACAGTCAGTCGCTCCGGACAAAGTACACAGCTTGGAGAAACACTCATTAACGAACAAGGGCATTTCGCGGAACGCATGTCTTGCATGCGAAAGTCATATATAATAAGTGTGAACAAGGAAAGACAAAAATATACACACTCCAAACGCAGCATGCTAAAGTTAAGGTAATGGTGCATTGCACATCTGTAGGTCATAAGTTATCTACAAACCAAGTTTGAAATGGATACAATGGAAACTAATTGAGACAATCGCTAAATAAGGAAAAATGGAGATAACTAAAATAAACAGAGTTTTGTACCTAGTAATTTGCCGTTCTCGTAATAATACGATATAAGTGTGACCACTTTGAAATAAATCTGCCATACAGTAACAACGTGTTGACCAATACATGCAATCCATGACGGACAGACGAATACACATTCAGGCAGACAGCCGGCCGGACGCCGGAGTATACCTCCAAGCTTTACAGACAGAGACAACTCATAAAGTATAGATTACAGAAGACTGGTTCGATGCGTCTCCGAAACTGGACCGTACAAGGTTAATTTACAAAAACCTATTTAGACTACATTTCTAGTTTATTTGTCAACAGATACATCTAGGAATATATTACACGTTGACGGATGTTGAGTCTTCAATTAACGCAAATGCATATACATTATAAATTGTGTCCCAAAATCATTAGAAGCGCCTTAATTATAAAATAAATAATGACCTTGCGGTTATAACTCGTGTGTATGTTTTCGGCCAAATTTCTTTCCGACGTTTGACAAAAGTCAATGCGACATGCGTCATTCGTCTTTCACCAATGGGCTAAGGCTATGTGGAAAATCAGCCAGTTGCTTGGGAAGATTGTTGTGTGGATGCTGGTGTGAGAAAACCAGGAAATACATTTGTAGGTGAACTGGCCGCCGTGGTATTACTGAGGAAATGTTAAAAACGGCGTTAACCCCAATCAATCAATATCGAAATTAGCTTATCTCTAATTTGTAGATTTCATATCTATTTCCTATTTTGAATAGTGATGAAACATTGTGGAAAAAGACAAACTTGCTGATTATCATTCGTCTGTTAAGGTGAGTCAAATGTGTCTAAAAGGGGCAAAGGTTAAAAAAATAACTGTAGACATATGTTTTTGTTATCTAGGTTATAGAAAAGAAATTGATTCATGTTTCATAGCATTGTTTGGAAAGGAGGAATTGCTCATTGTCAGCAATTGCTCCGTTTTCAAATACACTTTTAACATTCGTATGTAACTAAGTAGCTATAACGGAAACGGTTCATCCCTTTCCCGCTTACAGTCGCTTGTTGACGCATGTGCAGCAGACGGCTGAGAATTGTTTATAGTGACCCTTTTCCTCTTTTTCCACAAAGGTTTCAACTATATATTTTTTCCCTTGATGTAAGGCAAAATTGCTCGTTATCATTCATTTCTAGCATGTTATTCAAAATGTGTCGATTAAAAGAATATCCATAGTAAAACGTTCAAATATGAAATTATTTAATTTGAAAAGTGTTTGAAAGCATTGTGTGAAAAGGAGGAATTGCTCATTGTCAGCAATAGCTCCATTTTCAACAATATTTTCAATATTCGAACTGTTATAGTATCACGGAAAGGGTTCCGCTTCCATGGGGAGGATGTAACCATGTTCCGCTTACAGACGCATGTGCATCAGACGCTTACAGACGCATGTGCAGCAGACGACAATCGAAAACATTGTGACAAAAGGAGAAATTGTTTATTGTAGGCAATTTCTTCTTTTGCCACAATAGTTTCAACTCCTTTCAATAATTTTATTTACAGTGATTTGCACATTTCTCTATATATGTCGACTGTTGGGGTCACAGCACGGTCGACGTTACCTAACACCACTGACATTGAGGTCAATCATAGTTCAGAGTGTGTTTCACGCGTTGGAACTATTTTGTCTCATTAATTAATGCAAGCGGAGGGTTTTTCGTGATTCGGTCGAACCAATAAAATCGTTAAAAAGGCAGATATCAAAACTCGATTTTGGCGTAGGAATTCAATTGTGGACTGTGGTTGCAGCCGTAATTCGACTTTTCGAAAGCAGGCTAGCAATGGGATAGTGGCGAAACGCCCCTATCCCAAAAACGATAAAAAAAAAAAATGAAAATCTATAAATAGACTATAGATGAATGATACTGTCTTTTGTTTTAGCTACTAATTTTATTCGGGAACCAGAGTCGGTGCGCGGCCGCTTACGAAATGTACAAACTGGACTAAATTGAGATCGGTTTTAAACGCGTTGGTGAATACGGACTAAATCTAAAACGCCGGAAATCCAAAAAATGGACTTAACATTTAGATTTAGATTAGGACAAACATCTAATTGAAAAGTTTTGTGAATACGGGCCCTGGCTCCTTCATCTAATTACTGCGTAATACATCATAGGATGTAAGGAACCAGACTACATTTAGCGCTTATTTTGGGTCCTGGTTTGAGATACACTTAAAATAATAAAGCCTATGAGGCAGGTAACCAAATTAAAAGAATGGTTTTCTATTTTACTGTTTAGACTAGATACAGTATGAATTTCGCTTAACTAAAAATGTACATACATTAAATTAATATACCGGCCTTTGTCTTTTTGTTTAATTTGTAAAACTCACACATGTATATAGAGTGTAAAAGGGATGTTTTAAAAGTAATATATCTTAAATTAATATACTAAGTAAGGACAAAGAGAAATCCCGATATGTGGTCACACTGGCAGGTCTATATATCTCCTTGTGATAAATTTCAAAGCATTCCTACAGGAAGACGCCTACTGGCGGCTTCCAATAATACATTTCTTGTTTTCTAAACAAAATCTCTTACTTCCCTACTTCCGTAGTTCTCATGTAGTTCAACGTAGTTTTCCGTACACGTAGTGATACCCTAGCTAACCCTAGCCATTATGCTCGAACCTACTTCACCCTTCTTCTACCTAGTTGACCGTAGTGGCACTACGGTGAACTACGTTCAAATGAACTACGGTCAACTACGTGCGTGACTGTAAGATGTGACCGCGGCTTTAGAGACAATATGACCCATATTCGAACTTGACCAAGAAATCATTTAGGCAAACATTCTGACAAAAAAAATACGGCTTCTAAAGCGTTATCAAGATTTTCCCTAATTTTGGCCTTGTGACCTAGTTTTTTATTGTACACGACCAATATTCAAACTTGGCCTACATATCAACATGACAAACATTCTGATGAGCCATTCAATATTTTCAAGTAAGAAATGCAGCCTCCAGAGTATAAACAATATTTTCCATCAATTTGACCTAGCTTTTGAGCAAATATGACCCATATTCAATTTTGGTCTAGATATCATTAAGACAAACATTCTGTTAAAGTGTTCAAACTGTTGAAGAAAAAGGTGCAGCCTCTAGAGTGTTAACACTTTTTTCCATTAATTTGGCCTAGTGACCTTGTTTTTGACCGACATGACCCATATTCGACCTTGGCCTACATATTATCAAGACAAACATTCTGATAAAGTTTCAACGTGCTAAAATTAAAAATGAGGCCTCCAGATTGTTAACAAAATGTCCTTCAATTTGACCTAGTGACCCATGTTTTGACCCAACATGATCAATATTCGTACTTGGCCTACATATCATCAAGACATACATTCTGATACAGTTTCAACATGCTCAAGTAAAAAGTACAGCCTCTAGAGTGTTATCAATATTTTCCTTCAATTTGACATAGTGACCTAGTTGTTGACCTCATATGACCCGACATGATCCATATTCGTACTTGGCCTACATATCATCAAGACATATATTCTGATACAGTTTCAACATGCTCACCTAGTTTTTGGCCTCATATGGCCCAGTTTCGCACTTGTCAAATACATGAAGGAGATAAATGTTCTGATAAACCTTCATGAAGATCGGATGCAAAATGTAATATATAGTGTTAATAAGTCAATTGTTGACGCACGACAGACGACGACGATAGCTCACATTGAGCACTTCGTGCACAGGTGAACTTAAAATGTGTATAAATCTGTCGCAAATCTAAGAAATACATAACGTTATTTGAACAATAAGTTTACGAGATTTCACGAAAATGTATTATTATTATTAGAGTTTAACGCCGTTTTCAATATGATTTCAGTTATATAAGGGCGACAGTTCACTTATTTATGATCCCTGTGTAAACAAACCAGTCCTAGACTAGGAAATTTTCCTTGCTCAAGGGCACTCCACCATGACCGTAGCTGGGGATCGAACCCGGGAAGCCCGGTTACAAACCCCCGACGCTTACCACGAATATGTAAAAAGTGACTCTGGGATAAACTCTCACAGGCAACGGAATAAATGTTTCCGTTAAAAAATCAAATAAATGAAATCAGTAGACATATGACATTATTAACTTACAAATCAATGGATAATGAGGCCATTAAAAGAAATAGTCTTATATAATGGACTCAGTGAAAGAAATACAATCGGTTGTAAAATCTTCTATACAGCTTTCTGGAATATGAAATGCACATGAATACGAGTATCATGGTCATCGAGTGGGTCCACCATTTGGGTAGAGTAAAAAGCAGAAACAGTCCCGATGTTTACTCTAAAAGACCTCTGATGGCAACATTTAGAGATTACACTTATACAGAAAATGAATTCGAACATATTTATAAACTTGGGATAAACAGGGATTACCCTGCAGAAATATCAAAGACCGGAAAAGCCGGTCGAAATGAGATAACCATTCAGATTTGATACCCTGCCAAACTCTACATCAGGGGTCGAATAGTGAGAGACGCCTTTCGAGATTGGTTTAAACTTTAACATTAAAGTATTAAGTCAGAGCAGGATGGAGTATGTAAACAAACAACGTACAAACGAAACTTCAAATAGGACCAGAATTCCACAATTACAGAGACTCATGCCAAGAGCAGCAACGATCATCAATCCGAATTTCAAATCATGATGATATCTAAGTAAATCATTTGAGAAAAATCGTCCTAAAACGTAACATTAGCAGATTGCAATAAACACACGCCTATAATATCTGTATAGAAAAGGACATACATATCATCTGGCTAAGGCTTTACAAGCATTAACAAACGTCTAGTTTATTTCAAATGTTCCCATGTTTTATACAGATCGTATATCATGGACATTCATGGTCATCATGAAGACATCTCGTAAACTCGTTTATGTCGCCTGCTTTGACAATAAGACAAAAATTACTCACTCATCCCTCCCCATGTCGTTACCCTTTCAATACTAACGTTTTACCAGGTGGCAAATGAGTTCTTTGGTCACTCTTGTAAAGTCTTTCATACCCGTCAACAGAGCATTATCGATACAACCTGTTATTAATAGTGACAAAAGTAACCAATAATTAAATGCTCAATGGGGTAGCGTTAGATATAATAGTTCTGTAAACGCTGTACTCCTTTCTGTTGTATGAACTATTTCCACTCTGTTTCGTGTGTTATCCCTCGGTGGGGTTTTTTCAAAATAAAGATTTTGAACTGTGTCTAAAGGTGCTGTAACTGTTTTCAAAAGCTTTACAACTTGCGAATAATGTTATTTCTGCAAAACACTGAATTAGTATTACAGATGTTCATTTACCTTAAACTCAAACCCTTAAGGTGAGGAAAAATCAACTGGCTTCAACTGGCTTTAATTAAGATTTAATGTCTTCCTTAAAAGTCGTATTTCATATGTTAAAGCCGATTCCATCTGTCGCATTTTATTAATGTGTTCATAGTTTGTGGCGAGATTGCCAGTTGATGTCTATTATTTGCACTTTTACCCAACTTCCTAGGCTAGGTTTTTTTAATTAATTGGTTTACTTATTTATAAAATTCTGTTGTATTTCTAAACTTAAAACGTGCCTCCCCATACAGACCATGGTATTCTTGCTATTTGTTGACTATACATGTGAACTTTTTCTTTTAATTTCATAAATGCTCAATTTTGATCATAAATATCTTTAAACTTTTTAAAAATGACTTCGTATTTTTTGTTTACATACTCCCGTTCTTGTTATCATGCTTCTGCTAAACTGGAAGGAGAATAGAATTCCTCATCTCCTTCCAAAGCTTGTGTCACACTTAACTTATACCTAGAGGCATTAAACCTTAATGAATGTTAATATTAAAGCACCTATGGTTTTTTTTTTATCTAATTGATCTAATTAGAGCAGATTTAAGACCGTTTAATGGTAATAATTATGACACTTCAGCTTGTATGACACATTATAGTTGCTATCAATGTTAAGCAAACTGTAAACCAAATGGTTTCATGACTAAACTTGTAATTTTGCGACTAAACTTCACATGCTGAATATCACATAGATCGCAGCATATAACACGTCTGATCCCTACATCAAAATTGACCCTTTCTGCTCTTGGTAACTTTTTATTATAGGCTACGGTAGCAAGTTGAGCAATAAAGGCACATCTTGGCCTTCTTGTTTAAAATAAAGGGACATTTGGCCTTCTTGTTCGAAATATTGACATCCTGTCTGCTTGCACACGTAATTTAAATGTACTGAACTGCATCTGCTTCCTTTAAGTCATGCTTCAAAATCATGCGCGGCGTCTTTGATGCTTTGCATCAAAATTCGTCTTGTTTTAACTGTAAAACGCACAGAAGATTTTACATCAGTGACTTTAAATAATGTTAAAGGTTGTTTTTCCCAGTCGTCATTTGTTGATTTTATCATTCTTCATAAAAAAATACAGCCTTACTTTCTCATCTTGAGTAACTATAGCAAATTATCTTACACATTGCTGTCAATCAGTTCTCAGTCTGAATGCATCGAGACAGATACGGTCTATTATTATATGAGCGGTGCTCTGTGAAAACAATCTTCATGCATTTGGGACCAGTGTACATCCAGCACTTCCATTCAGTCTGATCTGGCTGTTTACCTATCGCAAATTAGGCATATAATGATGCACGAAACTTCTGCAAAGCAGATACACACACGTGTAAAAGTTACGGTTATATCGCTCCTGTATCCGAGTATCAACAATTGTATAAAAACCCATGTGACCGAGTATATAATACCCTCTCTTGAAGTCTAATCTTGATACCAATAAATCAGTAATCATTGGTACGCATGACCGCACCTGAGTATTAAATATCTAGTCAAAGTGAATATGTTTTATGATTTAATTCCGGATTTTCGATGTTTGTTATCTGGATATCTAATTATTGGGTGTTTTCAGATTGACTAATCGCAGAGAGCACTCGGCCGCGTACTAGTTAAAAGCTGTTACTTGTTTTGTTGATTCGGCTAGAATTGCCCAGTACTCACTGTTTGAATTACATTAAAGGATGCGCGCGTTTATTGCCAGCTACATATTTTTGAAATCAATGCAGATACAACTTTTAAAATAAATGGGCCACGATGCCCCACTGGACACCTCATCTGAGTTATACAATATGATGTGTAATGCAAACCACAGTAATTAATTGTGTGGTCATGTAAGCTTATACAATAGGCACAGTGGCCAGTATAGCTCCACTTCCCACAAGGCGAAATAACCCAATATAATATTGTATGGCTATTCTTATGTTAAATTGATATGTTTATACAACGATAAGTATTTCACAATCAGACATGTATTTTCTTTCTTTTTTTACCAATCAACATGGCTTGAAGTAATCTAGTACAGGGTCCCCCAAGCAACTGTTCTACAGTATTTTTTGGAAATTGGCCAGATACTTTTGAGAAGAAGATTTTTAAAGTTGTAACTATAATCATATACGGTAGAACAGCCCGCCCCCTGACAGCCATGCTTTTCAACCAACATGGCTAGAAGGAATGTGATAGATGATCACCCTAGGAGTATTTCTACAACATTATTTGGAAAACGGCAACCTACTTTCGAAGGATTTGTTTCAGTTTTCACTAAAGCCATATAAACAAGTTAATGTCGTATTGCAAGCAATACAAAAGTCCCCTACCGGATGAGGACAGCACTTGCACTGCATACATTTTGGATACCGTCCTATCAAACATTTCTCATGTTGACATTGACCTGTAATTGTGACCTGGACCTTCCAGTTACAGGCATGTGTCTTGTGCGCCACATGTCACCTAATCAGTAACTTGGGAATTATGTAATGCATGGTTTCTCATTTCGACTTTTGACCTCTAAGTGTGACCTTGACCTTTGAGGTACAGGCCTGTGTCTTGTGTGCCACATGTCACCTCATCATGGTGAATATGTGTGCCCAGTAACTTGGGAATCCTATGATGCATGGTTGAGATGTGGGCCGGACAAGGTACAGTCCTATCAAACAGTTCTCATTTTGACCTTTGACCTCTAAGTGTGACCTTGATATTTAAGGTACAGGCATGGGCCTTGTGCGCGCGCGACACGCCAGCTTATGATGGAGAACATGTGTGCCTAGTAACTTGGATCCTATGATGCATGGTTGAGATGCGGGCCGGACAAGGCACAGTCCTATCAAACAGTACTCATTTTGACATCTAAGTGTAATCTTGACATTTGAGGTACAGGCCTGGGTCTTGAGAGCGACACGCTGCCTCATCATAGTGAACGTTTGTGCCAAGCTTCATGGAAATCCTATGATGCATGGTTGAGATACGTGTCGGAGTACAGTCCTAACAAATAGTATTTTGACCTTTGACCTCTCAGTGTGACCTTTACATTTGAGGTGAACATGTGTGCCAAGTAACTTGGGAATCCTATGATGCATGGTTGAGATGGGAGCCGGACGAGGTACAGTCCTATCAAACAGTACTCATTTTGATCTTTGACCTCTAAGTGTGACCTTGACATTTGAGGTACAAGCCTGGGTCTTGTGAGCTTTAGCCTCTTATTGTGGCGATTGTGGTAACAATAGCCACTGTACTATGACACAAGCAGAACAATATACATGTATAGGGAGATTTCGTCAGAAATACCTTATGTAGAACGTTTTCCGCAAAAGAGTTCCATCCTTTCTGCAGAGACATGGTTAACAATAATAATGTCAGTGCTATTTTGATACAAGATTGATACTAAGTTTTAGAACTATCGAACTAAAATGTAATTGAGTTAGAAAATGTAAACATTAGCCTTCTTCCTGTCTGGAGACAGAGAATATTATTGCGCGAAACATACGCCAATTGAGGAGTGACGTGGTAAGCAGGTGCCCGTTAGGACACCCGACATTTAGTTGGCAAAACAACCTCCATTGTTAATATAGCGTGAATGCAATTTTGATATAAAGGGAGGTAATTCAGAAATCATTACATTATTCTTAGATTCTATGTTGAATATAGTACAAATACGTCCTTTCTTACTTGAGCAGACCTCTTTTTAAAGACCATCCATGGGAAGAGAACAATCAGGTGGTCTTCAACCCTTTCCCACATACAACACATCTGCAGCAGATGACTTTGGGTATAGCCAGGCAAAAACACAGAAAAGCTCTATAAATGTAGGTAATTACTAAAAAGAATTGAAAACATGGTGGCAAAAGACGAAATTGCTCGTTTTCAAAAGTTGTCTGCTGCAGAGGCGCCATAAAGCATCTGTATGTGGGAAAGGGTTAAATACAAGGTCATTTGTGCAGAAAATGAGAAATTGGGAAATAAAAAAATGTTGCTATAGACAGGGTATTGCTAAACAAAGCCTGTCTTTAGCACAGGTTTGACTGTATATGAGAATAATTTCAGGGACAGACTCACTTTCAAGTCAACTTTCTCCAGTTATGCCAGAGCTATATCCCCTTAATTAGTGAAATTTAGTTTGATATTATTTGTCTGATCTCCTAACCCAACCCAGTGGTTGTAAGTTCGAACCCTTGCACGGCCAACATTATTTCCGACGTTTGATAAAGGTCACTGTGACAAGCGGCATTCTTCTTCCATCAATGGGCTAATAGTCTTTGTGGTAAAGCAGCCAGTTGCTCGGAAAGAATGTTTTGTGGAGTAGTCAGTACTGGTGTGAGAAAGCCAGGAAACACATTATAGAATATAATGCTACAATAAATTTATCAATAGGATCCGCTCTTCCTTTGCAAATTTGTTGAATGTTAATTTTAATATCAGTGTGGATACATGTATCCCGAGATACTGCTTGTTACTTTGCAGGATGTTCTACACGATCGACACTACAGTGCCTTTGGCGCTTTGATTGTGAATTTAATAAACAACACCATATACTCAGTTCTGGATGCTGCAATATAACTCACACATTGCCATTATTCTATAGAATGTCAATTAAATATTAGTTTTGGATTTCTGTAATGGGACTTTCACCCCGCTCTCTCTGCTTAGCAAACGTTATGCTGTTAAATTGAATTATTTAAGAAAATAGTGTACTGAAAAGAAGCTCGACCGACAAGTCTGTACTTGTTGGTATTAACCTGGAAAAAAGCCTTCAATTGCAATCTCCGAAGAAACTTCTGAAAGATGTCTTTCACGACTATTTCTGTTTCTTTAATGCAATATATGTCAACTTAAGAATGAAAATTATTTGAATGGGACATTGAAGAAAATATATTTAACAAATATATTCGTATTCTACCCTACTGATACAAAATCAATATTTCAGATTTTAAACACTTACTTCAATTTTGACAAACATACTCCCTTAATGGATGCAGTCATACTGAGTGAAATAACACTAGAAGTTACACTGCATCAAAATATATTTCTTTTATCACAAAAGGAAATTATCTAGCATTTCAAAGCCACATTAAAAAATGCAATTGATATAAATGTGCAA
This sequence comes from Serripes groenlandicus, assembly GCA_031761405.1. NCBI lineage: Eukaryota > Metazoa > Mollusca > Bivalvia > Cardiida > Cardiidae > Serripes > Serripes groenlandicus. The sequence goes on along the minus strand of JASEVX010000001.1, from coordinate 134,985,345 downwards.
AAAGGTGCCTTCGAAATCAAGACAAGTATTTAACTATTAACGCCAAATCATAACATATATAAGACACACAATATACTCTATGTTCCCTCTGTGGAATGTTACACATTCTTACGATGCTTGCGGTCCTAAAGACATTTCTGGTAGGTCATTTGTATCTATTTTGTGAGCATATTTTGACAATTAGGTCAATAGACATGTACGTATTTGATATTTTTCAGTAAGTGATTTGCATTTTCGATACTGTTTCAATAGACTGTATTTCTAAAAATTCTATCAATAACATCAAGTGTATCACTCACAGCAATCTGACGTTTTAATAAAGCACGTGGCTTGTTCTTGCTTTATGAGAGATTGTTGAAAATTATACATTGTTTATGATCAATTTTTTTTGACGGACACACGGCGATCAAAATAGCTCATAGTTAGCAAAGGCGAGCTAGGTAAAGCCATATTACAAGTTGTACCATAATAGGTGTAACCATCTACATACGAAATCTCTTTTTTTATCACAGAATAGACACAAAACAATCACATCAATCTTACAGTTGTTTCACAACACAAGTTGTACCATAATATGTGTAACCATCTACATATGAAATCTCTTTTTTTATCACAGAATAGACATAAAACAATCACATCATTCTTACAGTTGTTTCTCAACACATTTTAATGGCAGTTCTGTTAAAAATGATTGTGACACATACCAGTTATATTTACATCACATGTTCTAAACTCTCTTCTGAATGACAGCTTCGACAAGATCCTTGAACTCCCGGATTACATCCCAGCACGTTTTGCAGGATCTTTCCAGTACTGCATTTCTTTTAGATATAATCAGAGAACATAATCAATAGGGTTTAGACCTAACAAATTAGATGATCAAACAATCTGCGTTTTTTAATAAAAAATAAATAAATGTGTCGCCAATTGTCCGCTCAATTAATAAAATGACAAGCACAGCTGCATGTGGTGTCATGCTGAAACAAAATAGACCTACAATTAATGCCTTTCGTTGGTAATGCTGGTATAAACTTAACGCTCAGTACAAACAGGTAACCATCGCTGTTTATTGTTTCAGCGTCTCCGAACTCATCATTGAAACTAAACTGTCAAATAATTCAATTTAAATTTAGAGCATCCCAGACGGTAACATTATCACCATATGATAGTTTTTTAATGTAATTGTTAAAAACAATGCTTCCCCTGAAACGAATATGCCTCTTACTTATTCACCGTTTAAATAACAACGGGCTTCAATTAAAAACCATATTGCATCCGCATTTCGATCTGAGGTTTCATCAGGTTCACAATTGTTAGTCTACTTATATTTATACCTGTGACTTTTAGATACGGTCATGGTGGCAGGCACATATCCTCTCCTAGTACTTGTTCGTTTACCAATGATCATGAGTTGGTGAACTGGCCTCGTGATATAACTAAAATAATGTTTATAATGACGTTAAACCCAATTTAATTTAAAAACAACACTATGAACACCTGATCTGCTGATTGTATTGGTCTCATCACTTTAGATATTTCGAACTGACTTTTATGCAGTTTAATCAACTAGCTATTTTATATCATCAATACTCTCAGTACTTCTCACATAGTTTGGTCTTTCAATGTATCTGCGCCATCAATCAGCTACGGAGCCAGTTCTATCAAAACGCTTTTTGTGGAAGACAGTGGTACAGAGGTAGAGCATCGGCCCCTCGTATCAAAGGCCCCGGATTCGAATCATGTGATGAGCGGGTTCTGTCTGTGGGATATTTCCACGCAAACGGCGCGAGTACTGGTTAAGTCTCCAGAAAGCAGACGTCGGGCGTGATTAATATAAGCTGAAAGTTTGATTTGCAATCGATGTAAAATGAATAAAATAACTTTCTACTAAAACGCTTCTCTTTCGTCTTATAATGGGGTCGACTTAACGCAGTGCATCACGACAAGATCAATGTATATGAAGCCTATAATCGTAAAAAAACGTATCGTCTCTCATGCAATATTGTCTTTAAATAAAGTTATCTCTTAACAAAGAAACGCGTTCAACACATGAACAAATGGTGGCAACACAGTTTTCTCGAAATACCATTGAAAAAAGAAAATGTGGAAAAAACGCACACATCCGCGATTAAAGTCCCTAAGCACGTGATTGTTTAATTGACATTTATGGATATTTACCATATTATAGGAAAATCTTTTAAAAAATGATAAATGTTCTGCTTTGAATGTTCAATTTCGAAATGTTAAAAGTGTAGGTTAGTAGTTTAAAGAGTGTCAGAAATTTATTGTTTCTTCATGATAAATCAAATTTCCCCGACCTACGAATCGCTTGGTTGATCAAACACACTGAAATCTGTTTTAAGAAATTTAAATCATATAAGGGAAACACACGCTGTGAAGATTTATTGCTAGTGAATAACTGTTTCCAGGATGTTTTCTGTATATATGTAGTGTAGGATTAAATTATTTCAGTTGTTTCTTTTTTTAGACGAACATTCACACTTGAAATATGAAGTAATGTTTTACCTTTGACAAAATTCAGATAACAAGTTCTAACTAAAGTTTGATATTCTGGTTTTAACTAGTATGTATAACAATTTATTGCTATAGAGTTATGGTCATACAACTGAAATGTCGGCGTTTTGCTCCAATCAATTGGTCTAGTTCTTTGTTCAATCAATGACTAACACTGTACGAGATATATAATACTGTATGGCAATAAACCTTTCCAATTTAACATTATAACAACGAAGATATAATCGGTAATTTAGCCATGTTGTGCACATATAATTGCTCAGACTAGGTGTTTGAAAGTTGTGCTTAGAATAATTCAGATTAGAAACAAAATGGAAACATTAGTGATCAAAGTGTAATGTCATGTTCAAATACATCGTTCATGTGATAATGACCCAAGTTCTTCCAATGTCATTCACTTATGAACCCAACTTGTCTACTAAAGACATGATGTTGCATGCCGAAATATTGTTTTCCTCAAACGATGACAGAAGTGTTCTGTTTAAGTCTACTGCATTCATCAATCAAATTACACCATTATTTTAGAAAAAATGTGCGTCTTCTTTACAAAGCTAGAAATAAATATAAAATAAAGATTTAATGCGGACCTATTTATAGCTTTTTGGCCATTTATATATTATAATCTAAAATTATTCCAATGTCGACGAGGGGTATCTTAGAAAAAAGGGTGCTCGGTTTTAATTGAATCATTTGTCAATATAAAATTTAGACAAAGAGAGCATAACGTGCCTTTCAAAATTAATGAAAAAGTGTTCTGTTTAAATCTATTGCATTCACCAATCAAATTACACCATTATTTCAGAGAAAACGTGCGTCTTCTTTAGAAATAAATATAAAATAAACATTCAATGCGGACCTATTTATAGCTTTTTGGCCATTTATATATTATAATCTAAAATTATTCCAATGTCAACGAGGGGTATCTTAGATAAAAAAAAAAGGTGCTCGGTTTTAATTGAATCATTTGTCAATATAAAATTTAGACAAAGAGAGCATAACGTGCCTTTTAAAATGAATGAAAAGGTGTTCTGTTTAAGTCTACTGCATTACACCTTTTAAACTTAATGAAAGCAAAAATGTAATTTTCTTGATCGAGACCCGACCACATCGATGTTGTAGTGATAGGATGGTCTGCCTCCAGACGGATCATACTAAATACTATATCAATGGTTCTAGCTTCTTCCCTCCTTTTACTTGATGCTAAAGGTTGCGTTGATAGTATTACGATTGGTGAGCTGTCATGATAGTTTAAAAAGTAGAACTGATCATTTAGCCTAATCGTCGTGAATTGACTTGAATAGTTTTGAAATCGGCATTCAATATCATTCAAACTAACAAGCAAATATTCAGACACCGATTGATTGAATATCACCCATTCATATTAGCTAAACATTGGTTTTTGGTCGGCTTAATCTGTTTCGACAAGACTTCACTTCACATTTTAGCCCAATTCATTCTTTGTTAACAAATGTAATATTCAGAAAAATGAAATACATGTTTTAAAAGAGAAGGAATGCCGTATTCTAAATAAATCGTTAGGTAAAATTTGAAACACAAGATTCGTTAAATATTGGCAAATACAGGTAAACATTTTCGCTTGCACAACACACCGCATGATATGGTTCCTCCTGACTCACGCGGATGCCAATTTAATGAAACATTTAGTCCCTGGGCATATTTTATAAATGAAGATTCCTGTTTGTATCTTCTCAGATTAGTGGAATTATATATTGATAGCGTCATGATTTAGATTTATTTAGGTCACCAAGCAAATATGTAATTGATCCTTGTACCTCGGCCATTCGAATTTTTCAATAGCAGGTATATGCATTATTGAATGAAGTTGTATTTACTGATAAGTGAACTGTTTTGCACAATGAGTATTCTGCAGAATTATAAGCAGACAGAAAACCTTTCATTTTTTTCGAAAGAGGAAGTCATGTTGTTGGAAAACAGATGTTGTAAAGCGTCTTTGAAGCTCCATTGAAAACGTGTACCTGTAAAACATGATTTATTGAAATTCTTTATTCTAAAACCACTATTGTCGTAAGAAATCCAAGTATGAGCAACCCTATTAGGAAACTGGAGACAAAATAATTAATTCTTTCTTTTCACATAAATCCATTTCGTCTTTTAAATATACCATTAACCAAACATATAAAAATAAGAGTATGCTGTGACTGTCTTGTTTATTCAATGTCAAAATTGATCCGGGATTCTTGACATTTAAGAACAATATCAACTTCATATAAACTGTTGTGGAAATTCTGACTTGTTTATAATTAAATCTGATTCATTTGTAAAAGCCAATATTCATGTGTCGGCTTTGATTAATTACTGTAGACTATCTGGTGTTATTCCAATACCGCTTTAAGATTTCACTTGTTATATCCCCAATATATAAACTAAACGTTTTGTCAACGATATACTGAAAACACGCATCTGTTGTTCCGCTGGTTTTTGGAGCGAAATCTGGTATTCATAATAACCATGAATTGTATATGTTCCCAATATAATTTTAGATAATATCCATACAGTCGTTCTAAACGTATTTGTCTTACATTGTTTCGCTAGAATATACACTAGGTGATAGAGTACACGTAACTGGATAAAGAAGGCGACGAGGAGACTTACTACATGTAATGTATGGGTAATATCGTTTACATTCGAAATATACTTCATTAGGTTCTAGTAAATTCTCATCCATGTGAAGCTTTGACGGAGATGCAAATACCCATATTCGCATAACGTAGCTTATTGTATCGAAATAACTCCCTTGATAACTGTCGTAATTGAGATCAAGCAAAACCAATTTCAAACTAATAAATAGTTAATTACACACATAGGGATGATACAATATATTACCTCTCTAGCCTGTCAACAAATTCATTAACGAAATTGTAAATTAACTTTTCTCATCTACAGTTATTGTTGTGCTTATACTGTTTTATTCTCTATTATTCAAACCCATTATTCTGTTATTTTGTATTAAAATTCCAATTTCAATAAACATATTCAAAATATATAGGGTATTTATAAAAATTATTTCCCTCCTGAAAAACCGTCCCTTAAACATATAACAGCAGATATGAGATACAAATAATATTATAATACTTTGTTAAATCAATTCCAACCTTAAACATTTCAAATTTAACAAGGAAAATACAAGATTAATATTTTTGGACTATGAACCATTTTTGAAATTAAACCGCCGGCCGAAAATGTTATAACACATCATGCATATTGATAATAATGTGAAAATCAGAGACATACGAGGGACATTCGGAAAACGTTAAGACTAGCTTTGTTTTTTAATGTAAAGTCGGAAATAGTCAATAGAAATTAGCCCAGCGTATCTTTAATTTAAATTCGACTGAATGGTACAATTGTCATGCAAATAACAAAATTATATACATAAATAACAGTACATAGAAAACTATTTATGGAATGTACCCGACGCGGTAGCGTCATTTTCAAGTAACGTCTTAACAATATCGCTGTTTTAACGCAGTTCCTAATTTTTCTCCTTCTCAAAGTAACGCCCGATGCACTATACACATTTCTCATGTGTTTTCACTAACTATTTAAATACACATGTCTGTCAAAATATTGTGAGCAGTCGTTGTACCTATGTTGCACAAATGCAATATCCTTCACCGTCATCGCCGATCTGTATTAAGCGTTCTTCACAATCGCAACATTTTCACCAACCACAGACGGACGACCAGATATTTCTTTGTCCTGTGTACATGTTCTACTGTCACGGAAAGTGTTATGCCATCTGTACACAAATGCTCTGCTCACAGATTCTCCGTTATTAACCTTCTTAAACAGCCCCTTTGTTTCCGTCGGCTTTTCCCAGAGGTTGTCACACACTTTTATAAAAACCCGTTGTTCCTTTTTTTTTTTGGCGTTTACACTATGCACTTAGTATGTATTCTTGTCTAGGTGCGTGTATTAAAGTTATAACTTCCGGAATACTTTCAGGGAATGAGGTTATATGAATCAAGTATGACGCCATGTGTGTTTTACAACGATTCGCGCGTTTTTATAATGATTGTGTGTTTAATGGTTGCGCCGGATCTTTACAACGCATGTTGCTATAGATACGAATACACACATATGACTGGCATTACACTATTATAATCTGAACATAAACTTTTGAAAGATAATATTCTCATTCAGTATGCTTAAGTTTCATAACGATTTCTCAAAGGAACATTGTTAAATTGATATTGTTTCAAACTCTTCCGAATGTCCCTCGTATACACTGTATTTTTTAGCAGGACTTCTGAATGAGTTTACTACGAATATTCGTCTTTAAATGTTTTTGTAAAAGTCCTCTCTCTGCTTCAGCACTTGAATGATACATGGCAAGGATTAAATCTATGATACTCATGATGTTTCTGTGTGACTCCCCATAGCAGGTATTCATATGTCCCCTGGTTAGATATATCTGCTTTGCCAAGTAGCTTAAAAAGAAATTTGGAAATAATTATAAAGAGTCATTTAATAAACGGTATACAGTAACATATTTTTTCTTGCCTGAGTAATGCACCCATTCATATATAGTCGTTTTTGCAAACCGCTTTTGAGAATTTCTATGCGCCTTCCTAAAGCCGCCACAATCTGTTTCTAAATGCTAAAGTGACGACTGGCTGAAAGCTCTTGAGACTTTACTGGACATTAATACGATTTAAATTAGACTTTACGTGTCTATTTTTAAGAAACAACGGTTAATATAGGTAATTTAGTATATGTTATCGAACTGAAGACGCTCAACTTCATGTCGATATTGACAACATTGCAGAGCAAGAGATTTCACGTGGTATATATTGGACTTTACACAGTCCACCAGCTATGTCCCTCTGATCAGAAGGCTATTAAATATCCCATTGTTTTAATACCAAGTATAGGGAATAAGAAAATACATCTAATTACTGTTTTGAGGGTATCAAAGTCAGAACAGGCTCTCTTGCAAGTGACATTAGTTTCCCGCTGATTTCTCAACTCTAACCTAATCTATGTATGTATACATCGCTAGTGACATCTTGACTCCTGGTGAACTGAACCGAATCATCAGTTCCACAGAATAGTATGGTTTTCCTTTTGATGTCATTTCTTACGTGACGTTCTTGCACGTCACTAAACAACTGTACGTTTATGATGGTAATCATGGAACAGCAACATCAAACTTTTGTAATTAGAACAACATGTTAACATATTATTGTCATGCTAATTTTCGTTATCTTCTGTCATTATCTATTTGAAACATACACAGTTTAAACTGGTACTTTCTTGCAAAATAACGGTATGGCCGACCTATTTATCAATTGTTTTTACAACAACAAGTTATATCTAAACTAATGCCAATATTAAACATAACAAGTCGACATAACGTAGAGCAAAACTAAATAAACATATGGTATTTATTCCATCAATGTGTATCAACTAAAAGTTATATTACTTTTGGATCACCCAAATTTGAATTTGGCTCTTACAGCTGAATTAAAACTTGAATAATTTAGGGGAATTAAGATGTTAAGATATACTAATTGTTTAATCTCATTGCTCATTTATTACACTGACTTTTCTTTTTATCTGCTATTCTAAACATTTACCCTGATAGTTTATATTTATGCCAATTATCAAATACATCATGTGATTTCCTTGCCAACTAAACTTCTCATTTTATTTTCTACAATTGCTGATGATCATGATTTAGTGCCCAATTTGACGCTAGGTGTCGACGAGCCTTACAGCTCAATTAATTAATTCATACTGTTTTGCTTATTATTAAAAGAAGCTTCGGCGTTATCCATTAACTATCTGTGTCTTTAGAATGTACATGTATGTCCAAATCATTTAGAATGAAAATATTACAGTATTTATAGTAAAATTGTGTTTGCTATACGTGTAAGTTTACTCCTAACCGGTTTTGGACAGCACATTTATAGCCATCCGTTCGGATGATGGGGTGTTATGACTATCAGAATGTATCTATTCTTTTTAGATATATATAATCAATACTCTCCGAAATCATTTTTATATATTAGTGACTTAAACTTTACATAGTTTTTCATCATATGACATAAACATGTAAATATAAAATGATGTTCATGCAAATGACACCCTTACACATTGAAACAATCGCTCACTCTGCTTTTTGAGTCTGCACTTCAACTCTTGCAGAGGTTATATTCCTCTTACTTAGTCACATTCTTTGCAAGCATGTAGGACTATGCGTTGAAGACGTTAATTGAAACTTTTAAGAAACTGGCTGTATTAACGATATATATTTTGAGCAAAAAGTCTCAATTCTGTTAGAAACTGTGCCTATAAAAGGGATACATGTTTTGAGCAAACAATGTCCAAACCTTTAAAAACCTGACTATCATTACGATCGAACAAATTGTTGGACAAGCATTACTCAAACCCCTAACAAACGGTGGCTGTAATAATTATAAGATTTTTAAGAAAACATCTTAAACATTGCAGAAATTTCGTCAGTAAATTCACGTTTTGAGCAAGCAATACTCAAACCTGAAAGAAAATGTGGCTGTATATATCATATATGTTTTAAGAAAGCCATACTAAAACCTTGAAGAAACTTCGCCTGTAATTCCTTGTTTTTGGCAAGGAATACTGAAACATGTGAGAAACTCTGGCTGCATTTACGATACACATTTGGAGCAAGCAATATTCAAACCTGTGAGAAACCGTGGCTGTAGTTACGATAAACTCTTTGAGAAAGGAATACTCTAACCTTTAAGAAATTGTTGTTTTATTTACGATACATGTAAACCAATACCCAAACCTTTAAATGTTAATGTAATTACGATACACATTTTGAGCAAGAAATACTTAAACATGTAAGAAACTGTTGCTGTATAAACGATAACAGTTTTGAGCAAGGAATACGCACCCATTAATAAATTATGGCTGTATTTACGATGCACGTTGGATCAAGCAATACTCAAACCAGTAAGAAAAATGTTGCTCTAATTACGATACACGCTTGGAGCATGCCATATTCAAACCTTTGTGACACTTCCGCTGTTTTTACATTACACGTTTTGAGCAACCAATATTCAAACCTTTATGAAAGTTTAGCTGTAATGACTTAACACTTATTTTTAAACTTGCAAGTCCTTCGTGCTGTTTCAACGATACAATGATTGAGCAAGTTATGCCTAAACTTAAAAACACTGCTGTAAAAGAGATACACTTGTTAAGCCAATGAAGAACCCGGTTCTCCACAGCCAGCAGTGAAAATGATCAATGGACCTCGACTAAAAAAAACTAGCGCTCCTTCGTTTGTTAATTGCTCGATAATTCAGAACAGAATACCTATTTGAGCAGATTTGTGTCGTCATGTCTATTTCTCAGAAGCTTCCGATCTGCAGAAACGCATTAAAGATTGCTAGCGGAACTGGAAAAGACACTGGTCTGACTGCGAGCAGTCGCTCAACGAACTGGTGAAGTTCATTGTTTCCTACAAGTACTATCAGTTCAAACGACTTTGGATGTAAATTCAACACTCTATCTATATTGGTTTATCAAATGCAATTTTAACAGCGGATTGCATTACAACTATGAAAATGTATATCATTTGTATATTTTCAGTGTGTAGCATTCTTCTCATATATCTGGAAGTTCGGCAATGTGCTGTGTAAGACGGTTCACTACGTTCAGAATGTTTCAATCGTCTGCTCCGTCATGAACCTTACAGTACTCAGTCTCGAAAGGTAAGTACCGTTACTCAATTTCAACTGACGATTTATTAGTCACAACCAAATTGGCAATCTCAATGTCTGTATACCAGACTAATTTGCTTCTGATATAAATAGTGAATCAGCATACCAGCTGTTACTTCAGAAAATCCGAATACGCAAAGGAACATTCGAAGTTTGATCAATATTTTCACTGCACATTTTATTCACTGAGATGTCTAGAAAATATTTGAGATCCACTGCCGGTTTTCTAACTTCAAGTCCTTAAATGGAAAACAAACGGGTTTTTTTTTTAAAGCGTCAGTCATAAAACCGGTTCAATTGTCAACAAGAAAACCTTGAATTCGTCATTAATTAAAACACCGTATGACTATTATATGTCAAACGGTCTTTTGAGATAGATGAACACTCGTAGAAGAACAATAACTTTGAACATATCCAAGTCTTTTAAAGTTTTTAAATACGTTCATTAGACGCTTTGTATACAGCAATTCAATAATTACAGCCTACTGACCATACAATGAACGGATTTTCGTCCCACTGTGTGGTTCAAATTACCCTTACCCTAAAATGGACCTAAATATGAAGTTGCCATAGCATATTATGATAATGGTCCTATATGTCTGATATCCAACAACACCTTATATTGTCGGACCATATTTCCTAAACAAGTATACGCTAGCTAAACAGGGATCGTTCTGAAACTGAACACCTGTTGAAATGGCATAACACCGTATAACACCTACGAGTGTCTGTATATACACTAGTAGTATTCCATCGGTTGAATAAAACCAACGATATTGTTAATTTTCCCGTCGAATAATTCTTTGGAAACGATGACTGATTGTCGGTAACGAAGTCCTCATCTTGAATGAGATTTCTATAAAAAAAAAACACCACTAAAGCACAGCTGTCGAAACGATTTTTTTTAAATTCCTTGTAATGATCATGGAATTCAATAATTAGTCGGTTAAACGAGATTTTCTTCGGTATGTTAATCCAATTGTTAACTGTAAATCGGTTATTTGCGACCTAATTCGTGACCTTAAAGGGATAATTGTTCGTGTGATTAACAGTGATAGTTTTCCGACAAATTAGATAAGATTAAAGATTGAATAATTTATCTCCGACCAAGGTTTTCTTCTTAAAGACGAAATATATTTGTTAATGGCTATATGGGCTTTGATTAGATGGTGTTTGCGGTGGATTTGTTTTGGTTGTTTATTTTCAGTGTTTACAAACTCTTCTATATTGACGTAGTCTTTTATTCTTATATTGGCTTACAATTACATTATGTAAATCAATTCAAACTCACAGTGATGCAATAGAATAGAGAATAATGAGAGAGGGGACGATGGTATTTGTATATTATTGTTTTTGTTTTTAAACAAAAGAGAGAAAAAGAAACACGAAAACGAAAAGGAGTTTGTTTGTGATGTAATCAAAGGATGACAGACCCAGGTTTTAACGTTTCTTCTTTTATTTTTTTCCTTATCTGCTCAAATAACATGCTTATGATTTTAAGTTATACTTCATTTGTAGTTGTATTTGTCTAAATATTTGATCCGAATGTTGTTAAAGGTTGGACATTTTAGTAAATAATGGAATTCGTCACCTATATAAGTTTGGCATGATACACACATTTTTAACTTTAAAGGTTTGTTCAAGTAGCGATAAACTGCAAACAATATAGCAGATGTGTACTAAATGATAGAATAAAATTAAAACACAGTAAAGTTTATTTTCCCACTATATTTGAGATTGAAGGAATTCACATCTAAACTCAACATCCATAAGAATCATATAACAGTTATAAATCGCCCTAACAGAACATAATAACCAGATGAGTGTGTTTCTGCCATTCTTTGTTTTAACTATTTGCCATCAATGTTTAAATACTGAAGTAATACAGTACACCTTGTGTTGCGCCTCGTCGTCCCACGTTTATGTTACCGCTGAACGATTTAAGGTGCGCACTTTATGTACACCATTTCTTTGGTGAAATAACTTAGTCAAAACGCGTGTTATACAGCTAACGACGACCTTTGTACATGTTTCGATGACTAGTTGGCAAGCAGTGAATAGTCATATAAGACTGAGACCAAGCTCTGTTTAAACATGTTGGCCCAACATTAAAACATGATTTACGTGTATGCCAGTAGGTATCGTTTAAATGAAATGGAAATAACTTGTGAAAAATAATGAAAGTTCACACTATTTCAACCACCTCACGTGAACAAAGATTTTTCCAAATTGAACTTGGAATTTTATTTTTGAAGGAATTTGACCGATGCGTTGTGTAGTAGTGGACTATCCGCCTCGGTTTATGAGGTCGCGGGTTCGATCCCTGTCCTGGTCATACCAAAGACTTAAACAATTATTGTTTTTCCCTTATTGGCCTCATAATTGTAGAGTAATCATTAAGTACTACTGACTCGCTGCCGACAGAATAAACAGACCAGTAGTACTCGTAACTTTACCACGCAATGCCGTGATATAACTCAAGCTTTGTTGATAGCGGCTTAAAAATTATTAAAATTTAATGCATCCGAATAGATATAAAACCAAATAAGTATGATTTTGTTATGAAGCTGAAAGTATTTTCAGAATTCGAGCAACTGAGCAATCGAAAACGTTCATGCCCTTCCAGTGTTTTTAAAAGTCGTTTACCACAAAAAACTAAAGCAGTCTGGGTCAAGTAATATAGAACGGGTTTCTATTGAAACAGAGACTCATTAATTACAATATTGGATCGTTATATACCGGTATAAACCGTTATCTGGTGGTCACGAGATTCGATTAATCACACAATTACAAACGTACGTTGCTATGATTCGTCCACCAGACAAGCTACTGTGATTCAGAAAGCTTCATTGGTGAAAGGGATTGTGGTACAAATATAAGGTTTAACTTAATTCCAATGGAGGAAATCCAATCCAAAATAAACTGTATACGATATATGACCTACTTATTTCTTAATTAGGACACATAATAGTAATTTAAAGTTGTATGGTCGTCTTAGGACTCAATTTAACCCATAGTTATCATTTGACGAGGGCATGTAGCTCGTGTGTCAAGAGACTCGGAGCTTGGCCTCCAGCTGTGTCTTATCAATGACTAAAGAAAAGAAACTGATTGTAGTAAATTTCCGACTTACTGCGCTGTACATATTGCTCTGCCATGTGCAGTTATATAGAGGGTCTCATTGACAATATAGACGATGTCTAATGAAAACCAACCTTCAGTACTTTCCGATCATCTGTGATGCAGATCAGATGGCGCCTCTGCTTACCTAAAATCGTCATGGTTAATAATTAATGTAGAACAGGGAATGGCATTCTCTGTAAATTTGTATTTTTTCTACGTGTTTTAACTGCATTTGCACAGGTTTAAATGGAAAACAAATTATCGTCTAGAGAAAGTAGTTTCAATTGTCACGCTGAAACTTGTCAATTCGTTGTCCGGTTTAATAAAAGTAAACTTGAAATGGAAACCAATTTTTTTATCCATAAGATCATGATATACATTGTTATGTTATCATTATGTATTATTGCATACTTTCATATTGTCCCGTTCACTTTGCATTGAAGAAAGTGGTCATGATTTTTCGATCATGACCGCTGTCAAGGAGTGATCATGACCGTAGATAAGGACGTGCAAAAATTCTGCATAATTAACATGCTGGGGACTACTTTTGTTATGTAAACAAACATAGCTGACCTAAATATCATTGTTAAAACTCACGGGACTTTGTAATGTTCAATTCTCATATATTGAGCATGGACAATTTCTTTCTGTCTCAAGCTAACAGTACGTTTTTGACATGAAAACAGTCTAAAACGCGCGTCTAAAATGTTGGTTATGCACGTGCATGACGTCATTTAAAAAAATTACGTCACCGTTATAATTCAAACGGCATTTGCACAAAAATTACTACTTATGTAAACAAACAGTTTGTTTCTATTTCGGAAGCAGATTTATCAATTCTAGTTAATAAAAAAAACTCCACAACGTAAAACAAATAGTTTACAATATGAAAGTATGCAATAAAAAGGTTATTGACCCTGTACTGTGAAATCATCGTTGGACCTCGTTCTTTGGCGAACGTAGCCTCGCAAGCTCGGCAACGTCAACCAAAGAACTCGGTCCAACGATGATTTCACAGTACAGGGTCAATAACCTATATTATTGCATACTTTCATATTGTCCCGTTCACTTTGCATTGAAGAAAGTGGTCATGATTTTTCGATCATGACCGCTGTCAAGGAGTGATCATGACCGTAGATAAGGACGTGGGAAAATTCTGCATAATTAACATGCTAGGGACTACTTTTGTTATGTAAACAAACATAGCTGACCTAAATATCATTGTTAAACCTCACGGGACTTTGTAATGTTAAATTCTCATATATTGATTATGGACAATTTCTTACTGAATGTTGGTTATGCACGTGCATGACGTCATTTAAAAAAATTACGTCACCGTTATAATTCAAACGGCATTTGCACAAAAATTACTACTTATGTAAACAAACAGTTTGTTTATAATTCGGAAGCAGATTTATCAATTCTAGATAATAATAAAAAAAACTACATAAAATAAAGCAAATAGTTTACAATATGAAAGTATGCAATAAAAAGGTTATTGACCCTGTACTGTGAAATCATCGTTGGACCTCGTTCTTTGGCGAACGTAGCCTCGCAAGCTCGGCAACGTCAACCAAAGAACTCGGTCCAACGATGATTTCACAGTACAGGGTCAATAACCTATAATATATGTCGTGTGGTCAGAGAAAACGTTGATTTAGCTAATGGTCTTGCGATGTGTGGTCTTAACATTTAGTAAATATTCAGAAGGCGAATCTGATCATGATAGACATTGTTATGTCATCGCCATGTAATATTTGGTCGTGTGATCAGAAAAAGACGTTGATTTAGCTACATGGTATTCCGAACAATAAATGAAATGTGTCTTGAGATTCGTGGCCTTAACCCTTTTCCACATACAGCAAATATTCAGAAGGCAAATTTGAAAACATTTAGTTAATAATTGAAATTAACGTATATTTATTGAAAAGGGTTGAAAACATTGTTGCAAAATGAGAATTTCCTTGTTTTGAGCAATTTCCTCTTTTGACACACTGTTTTTCAAATGTCGTCTGCTGAGGATACATCAAAATGCATCTACAAGTGAGAAAGGTTTAATTAATCTACGTACTGTGAAACTCAGGCGAGCTTGAAGTGCAGCCCCACAAACATTATGCTAGCATGTTTCTAAATGAGTTCAAAAGCGAATGGTCATTCAGACCTCTAATCAATAGACGCGACTGGTATACTTTACAGTTACAATAGGTTTACAAGTGTCAGCGTCTTGCAAATTTATGCTATAAATTGCCTAGAATTATATAGCATTTCTCCTATATAGAAACAGTTGATGCCTCAGATGACTTTCGAAAACATTGAGGCAAAAAAAGAAATTGCACATAACGTGCAATTTCTCTGTTTGTCACAATGTTTTCAACTCAAACCTATTAGTATACAGTAGAATTTCAAAGCCGTTTTCTGTATATATGTTATATGTGGGAACTGGTAAACATGAAGGTTGAAGTCTGAAGTTGGTGTTTTTAATTATGAGCAATTTCCCCCATTTTGTCACAATGATATCAAAAGTAGTCTGATATAGATGCGTCGATAGTTTACATATCTTAAGATTATTTCTCCCATATGGCTATAAAACAGCATGGAACCAATACGAAAGTATTCAATTCAGAGGTTCCCACCGAATTTCTACTTGATATTTAAATAGAAAGCTATATATTGTACTTGGTAGGCCGACTGACCTAACCAATTTACCGGAAGATACAATTAAGTCTAAAACTAATTGAGCGGACTGAAGAATTCGCCGGGATCAGTGTGACGACAGGCGATAAATCAACTCTAATCTATTCTTCATCTTTCCTTTTCGTCATTTATTTATCCTGACAGTGGATTCATTTATAGTTCTTGTTTTTAGAAACGATCGGACGCAGCAATAAATTATAAAATCGCTTTTTGTAATAGTATAAAATGATCAAAAGAAAAATAAATCTTTATCCCTTTAATTTTCTGTTTTTGAATTAAACTTGGAAAGGCACTCGCACTTGATTATAGTATACAGTCAATCTCTTTCTGTGCTCAATAACAAATATCAGTGCTCTAGATAAGAAGATTATTTTACATCCCCGAATACTTATTTTACTCTCAAACTCTATGTTGTGGGTACTCAAAAGAATCTTCTCAGTGAGACAATTCTTTTGAATACCAACAACATAGGTGTTAGTGTAGTCAAAAGAGAAATGGATGGGAAAAGACCAGTTCACTCATCCTTATCTAGTCCTCTGATATTTAATATAACCAAAATAAGACCTTACTGTATTTGAAATTGGACGAGGTGGAAATAGATGACTTGCTTTCCATACCATTCGTAAATCTTTGACTTATTAAAAAGAAAAAGAGCGTCACTTACTGAAGTATTTTCAAATTATAACAATCCATTTCCCGTCGGCAGGAAATCGCATATATATATCGATAATTCATTTTGAAACTCTCGGTTATTTGTCCTATAAAAAGTGTCAAGACACTCGATCGTTTATTCTGTGTTTGTATTACTACAATTGGTTTGCTTGTGGATATAAACGGTGCTATTGCAATTAAAAATAGGTAGTCATACATATGATATAAATGTTACACCAACCAAATAGTCGAAATACCTCTTCTCCAGTCCTGAACATAAAAATATTGAATTCACCAGATCAAGTTTAACTCTTTTCCCACTTGCATACGCAATTTAACGCATCTGAAACACTTTTCAAAACTGATGCTATCAGTAATAGAGGTTTTCCGTACTTTCTCCTAGATTCTGTCAAAGTCGTCTGCTGTGATTATGTTGCATACGGGCAAGGGCGTTGTCGTAGCTCAAACGATGACCTTCTGCTCTTTAGGCGGAATCTCGCACCAATTCAACTCAAATAATATTGTCAATTTGCAATAAATCTAGTTATTCAAGTTTTCTAAAGCTGAGTGTATACATGAAGTCCATCTCCACACATATGCTTGTAAGATCGTCGGTTCTTTCTAATGTAGCTCTTGGTTTCTATCACAAATCCCTGGCAAAACACTGATTGCCATAGCGACAAGAAGGGGGGGGGGGGGGGGGGGGGGGGGGGGGGGGTCGAAGAAGGAAGAAGTGAATGACAAATCTGGCTGTGTGAAAAGGACATTTTAATAAATGTCAATGAACTCTTGTGGCTCATAAACTGTCCTTACAATTATTGATAGTAAAATTTAAAGACAATAACATTCGTTCACGTTATTAAAATAAATGCGAAGCAGAGGCAGACGATAATTGAAACTATATTTTCGAATGTGGACTGCTACAGAGATATTGTAAATCTGTTCCATAAACGCTAAGCAGATACATGTATAATAGATTGTGTATATAATGTTCACAACTGAGAGATATTAATATCATTCAGGTTCTAGAAGTATGTAGCCGAAACTGCAAATCTACTGAATATTCAGTAAAACTCTGGTGTAAACAAACTAAATGCAAATAAAGCTTCAGTGTTGTATAGAGTTTTGAATGCATTTCCTACGCAGTGTTATATAGTAATTACCCTCTGTTGCAGAACTACATTGATATATTAAATATATGCTTCACTTATCTTAGCATGTGCGTTCATAAAACAGTTCATATATGGTTATAAAGATGATGTGTTTATCATCAAAAATTGAAGTATTTGTACAAAGGTCATAACATACCAAACCATTCACATGTCTTTATCCCTTTGAGATAAAGAAGGCGTGTCAATTAGCAATTGTGAACGACGCAATTGATTCCTTTGATTGTTATAAGTAGTTTTAATGGATTTTAATGGACCATAATATATTATGTAAGAAAATGAAAAAATGCTGAAAGGTTTAACTGATCTGCTGACCCTTTGATTCTTCAAAAACTGGAAATTGATGAAAAAATGGAAAATCTGGACAAATGCATGCTATACATTTGACATGATGATGGGAAGAAAGCATTATGAGATATGGCTTCATAGTTTAAAATGTGTAGTATTTTGAATAATTGTCCGTTACAGAGTTGACATAAAAAGGAGATATATACGGACATCACGAGGTTACCAAACTAGTTACAAAGCGAGGCTCAATACCAACAACTTCAAAAACGTAGTAATTAATTTCCCTACTTGTTGGCTTAGCTGTACGACTGACTCGCTGGTGTCAGAATACGAAGACCAGTCGTACTAGTAACTTACCCATGAAATACCGTGATATATCTGAGAAAATGGTGAAAGCGGCGTAAAGTACCATACTAACAAAACAAGGTAGGTTTAATGAAAATTGTAAAGTGGTGGTATATATTCTGATAGGTGTATTCAGACGTACCTAAGCTTCTTGTGTGTGTTAGGTCTAACGCATGTCTAAAGCATTTTGTTTGGATATTAACCCATACTACATGTACTTAAAATAGTTGGTTATATTAATAAACCATTTTTGTTTTGCTTAGAACTAAGGAAGTCGTTATTTTCGCTCATAGTCTGTAAGGCTAACATAATTTAGGCGTATACGGTGAATCTGAATTTACCCCTGCACGTGATTGGGTTTTTTTCTCGACCAGTAAGGCTATTGTTACGCCTCTGCAGCAGACGGCTTTTAAATCTTTTGTATACAATAATTTGTTACTTTCTTAAAATGAAAAACATTAATATAAACCCAGCAGAGACAGTCTATCTCCTGTGATTAGCGAAGATTTTACGTGTATACAATTTCAAATTATAATCTCTTATAGTTTCGAAAGAAGACATTATTTGAAAAGTGACAAATTTTGCTTGAAGGAGATTGGTTGCAGCGGCATCAGAAAGGGGGTGTTCAAACCATCTCCTTCTATACCACATTGCACATTCAAACCAAATTTAAATGTTCTCTTTGTCAAGCTGCGTCAGAGAAAGTGACCGAGGAAAACGCAAATATATTAAGCCTGATGCCTTTATGGAAATAATTATTGAGGGCGTATGTGTAAACTGTACAAGGTTAGGTTATGTGCTTTATTCAAGAGCACTCCAACAGAACTTGGACAAACTGGGATCGGATCTAGGACCCCCTTTCTAAATTTGAGCGATTACAACTCCACCACGATGGAGTTCTAACCAATTGTTATGTTATACTGTGTATCAATTAAGTGAATTGCATGACAAGAATAATTTTCATCTGCAGATTTCACAATGGTGGTATATAGGATCGTAAAAGAAAATGAGATGTAACTTATATGCCAATTTAACGACTTAACTGAACGAGAATAAAACAACATCTTCTTCCAAAATACAGTTACACCATTAATGTACTAATCGTACAAACTGTTCGGGAGTTTTCACAGACAAAATGATGTATCGGTCAAGCTTTAGGGATATATAATTACTTATTATGCTCTGATGGAATATTAAGGGCAAGTAAATTTGAAATGTAAGATGTCATAAAACATTTTAATGACATTTTGAAAGTAGATTTGATTGTGCTAACTGTTCAGTTACGCGAAAACTTAAACAGTTTGCGGGTGTAAAAATTAATTTTTTTGATATGTGTTTAAACGATTAGCTATAATTCCTTATCGAATTAAAATGGTCACTGAAACTTATTTGTGCATATCACTGACAAAATATAGTTTAAGAAGTTTCTATCATAAAGCTTTTATTAATAGCATCATGTATAGTACGACAACTTGAGCTATCGATGATTGTGCTGTCACCGCTCTCGCGCTCTATTTATTAGGTAGCGTTGCCTTTCGGCTCTTTTCGCTAATTTATTACATAGGTGGAATTTCCTTGCCGTTTGTTATGACATATGCGGAGGTTCCTTGCCGGTTGTTTTTACTTCCGGAAGTCGTAATCACGTTGTTTGGCTTGCATGCCACAAGCTCGTCGTTTCACAAGATTAAGGTCCAATATTGCCCCACATGATGTAAGTTTTGTCGAGTTTGTTGCATATTTATATGATTTATCCGATACATGTACATGCTTTAAAGCTTAGCGCCTGTTTATGTGAGAATTTGACTTAAAGTTGGACGTTGTCACACCCCACCCACTTCTATTTAATATTGGAAATTATTTGGTTTATTCTGAATAATATTGGGGACATAGATATCTATGTCCCTAGTAATATTTAGATAAAATGAGGTTTATTTGGATGTCTAAAGATTTAATTATCATCTCATAATTCTTCAGTGTTAAGATGAATGACGGTAGAATGTTCAAGGTCATGCCTAATTATTGTACAATTTAACTTGTAGATTGTTTCATGCTGCAATAATATGTCAGTTTATTTACAACCTGCATTGTATGTTGCAGGTTCTTACCGCATGGGATATGATAATATTCAGGGACGAGTATTAAATAAAGTTGAAATCGATGCTGGGTTTTCGAGTATTGGATATTATTCCTCCCTCTGGTTATACTAGCTGTAAGGTTCCTAAATGGTTCTATACCGAGACAGCATAGTAAGAACATCATCATCAACGCATCAACCGGACTCGTCAAGTGTATCATCTGTACTGATGGTTTGAATGACTCGTCAAATTAGGACATTGACTGAAAAAGGCATGGCGGCATTTAAAGAGAAGGTAGAAGACTTCCAGAAAAAATTGAAAATTAAGTCTCAAAACATTTCGGAAATATTATCTGAGGAAGTTTCCACTGATGTAAGTGTTGTTAAATTAAATAGATATGAGGAGAAGTTGAAGTTAGGGCTAGAAGTTTACAAGTCCTCTGTGCATACTTACAGTTCATTTCTCGATACTACAAAGACTGAACAAAGTATAGAATTACAACATGAACTTCGAGGCATCTTCGAAGAACAAAGATATCAAGTTGAAGAGTTTTTGTCCTTAATTCACATAACCAAACAACAATTACTTGAGAACTTAATGAAAAGTGTTCATGTATCTCCAAAACCAAGTTCACAAGATGTTTTGACAGACATTACTAGTTACATGTTGAAGAAAGAACTTGTTGTTTCCAGAATAACTACTTTCAATGACTCGCCAGAAACTTTCTTAGGTTGGAAATCCACTTTCAAACAGGTTGTTACAGAACTGAAAGTAAATCCCGCGGAAGAAATTGACTTATTGATTAAATGGTTAGGTGCTGATTCACGTAAGCACGCAATATCACTGAAATCTGTTCACATTAAACAACCAGAGATTGGAATCCAGAAATTATGGCGACGTCTCGATGAGAGATATGGCTCTCCAGAAGCTGTTCACAGAATTATTCTCAATAAACTTGACAGAATCTCAAAGTTAACTTTTTCAGACACTACTAAGTGGTATGATTTAGCCGATGTGTTGTCGGAAATTGAAGCACTTAAGAAGGACTCTGATTATTTAACTGCTTTAGCATGTTTTGATTCTTCTGTTGGTGTCATGCAAATTATCGCTAAGCTTCCATCTAATGTACAGGAAAGGTGGGCAACCAAGGTGTATCACTACAAGGAGGATCATTCTGTGCTATATCCACCTTTCGAAGTGTTTTGTAAATTCGTCAATGAGCAGTCTAGGATCCGCAATGATCCTAGTCTTCTTCCAGTTGGACCAAGTCAGTCGTCTAATCAAGGCAACACAGGATACCGAAGGTCATCAGTCGTAACCAAGAAAACAGAAGTTGTGAATGATAATACCAGAAACCTAGAAAAATACTGTTTGTTACACAGAAGTAATCATAGTTTAAACAAGTGTCGCGTTTTCAAGTCAAAATCCTTTGAAGAAAGGAAAACATTCCTTAGTGATCAAAACATATGTTTCAGGTGCTGTGAATCAAACAAACATCGTGCTAATAATTGTAGAGTTAGTGTTAGATGTGATTGTGGTAGCACATATCATCCTGGTGCAATGCATATTGATCGGCCACAAGGTGAAAGTGTTAGACATAGAGATGATTCACAACAAGCACAACACAGAGGTGGGCAAATAACATTAAGACATGATCAACAGAATGGCGGGGAGACAAACTACCAAGTGAATAACAGTTGTACACAAATTTGTAGAAATAGTTTTGCTAAATCATGTACCAAAATTGTACTAATAAGTGTTGGTAGATCTGATAATCCTTATAAAACTGTCAATTGTTATGCTATGATAGATGATCAAAGCAATTCTTCATTAGCAAAACCAGAGCTGTTTGATATGTTGAATATTAATAGTCAAGAATTTGAATACACAATTAATTCTTGTGCTGGTACCCGTGTTGCACAGGGTCGCCGGGCAAGTGGTTGTTTTGTCATGTCTGTAGATGGTTCAGTTACTTATCAATTACCCACTCTTATTGAGTGTCAAGACATTCCAAATGATAGGAATGAGATATGTTCACCTCATGATGTAGGATTTCATCCCCATTTATCCCACCTAGCAGGTTTCATTCCAGAGATAGACAATGAGGCTCAGATTTTGCTTCTTATAGGTCGAGACCTGGTTGAGGCCCATCATATCCAGAAACAAATCATAGGTCCCCCGGGTGCCTCTTTTGCCCAAAAGCTAGGACTTGGTTGGGTAGTAATTGGTGAGATGTGTTTAGGAAAGGTACATTATGTTGATCAGGTTAATGTTAACAAAACTCATGTACTGTGTGACGGTCAAGTGTCACTGTTCCCACCTTGTAAGAATAGGTTTGTTGTTGCAGAAAAGGTCAAGCTAAACAGTAATTCCTTTGACCCGGTGTTTGTTCAAACAGCTAATGATGATAAACCTGGTCTATCTATGGATGATATAGAGTTCTTAGGTTTGATGGATAAAGGGTTTCGTAAAACTTCAGATGGTAAATGGAGTGCCCCCCTACCCTTTCGGTCTTCTAGGTCACGTCTTCCTAATAATAGACCAGACGCTGTACGCAGAGCTAGGTCACTTCATTCAAGCTTGATGAAAAATCCTGTTAAGAGAAATCTTATGGTTGAATTTATGGCTAAGATTTTTGACAAAGGCCATGCAGAAATTGCCCCTCCCCTTACTGATAATGAGGAATGCTGGTATTTGCCAGTGTTTGGAGTCTTTCATCCAAAGAAACCAAATCAAATACGAGCAGTATTTGATTCTTCCGCACAATCTCGAGGTGTTTCCTTGAATTCCGTCTTGTTAAGTGGGCCTGACCTAACAAACAACTTAGTAGGTGTTCTTATGAGGTTTCGAACAGAGTTGGTTCCTGCAATAGGTGATATTGAGCAAATGTTCTATTGCTTCCTAGTAGATAAAAAACATAGAAATTTTCTTAGGTTTTTGTGGTACATAGAGAATGACCCTAGTCGAGAAATGATAGAGTACCGGATGACAGTACACGTTTTTGGTAACAGTTCGTCACCGGCAGTGGCATCATATGGTTTACATAGGACAGTTGAGAACTCAGATTCCGATGTTCAAGATTTTGTGCGTAAGAATTTTTATGTAGATGATGGTCTGACATCCAAGTCATCTCCAGGTCAAGTTGTTGATCTCATTAAGAGAACTCAGAAGGATTTGGGTGTTTGTGGCCTACGTCTTCACAAAATTGCATCTAGCAGTGTACAAGTCATGCTTAGTTTTAATGTTGAAGATTTAGCAAAGGACATGAAGTGTCTTGATTTTGAAAGTGACATGTTACCACTTCAGCGAAGCTTAGGTGTTTGTTGGAATCTGGAGCTCGATTGTTTCACCTTTAAGGTAGAAACCTCTAGTCACCCCGTCACAAGACGTGGTATTTTGGCCACTGTTAATAGCTTGTTTGATCCGCTTGGCTTTCTTTCACCTTTTACAATCATTGGAAAACTGATTTTTAGGGACATAGTGTCAGAAAAATGTGATTGGGATCAACCAGTACCCCAATGTGTTGATAGTAAGTGGATGGAGTGGAAGCATTGTCTTGACATGCTTTGTTGCTTGAAAATTCCTCGTAGTTATTTCAGTGTCAGTCTTAGTGAGGTTACTCATTTGTCACTCCATGTGTTCTCTGATGCTTCAGAACAAGCAATATCAGCGGTAGGTTACTTGGTTGGGCGTACACCTTGTAGCACTAACTTTCATGTAGGGTTTGTGATGGGAAAGTCTAAGATTGCCCCCAGTAAAGGTCATACAATTCCCCGACTTGAGCTCTGTGGAGCTGTGTTAGCCACTGAAATTTCTCAGTCCATTACTGATCAATTAGGATTGAAGTTTGACCAAGTCAAGTACTACACGGACAGTAGAATAGTATTGGGTTATATTCACAATCAGTCTAGACGTTTTTTCACGTATGTTTGTAATCGTGTCCAGAAAATCAGGCGGGTTAGTGAGCCTAGCCAGTGGAATTACGTGCCCTCTGAACAAAATCCTGCGGATATAGGAAGTAGGGGTGTTAATCCTGTTGTTTTGGAACAAAGTAGTTGGTTTTCAGGTCCAGATTTTCTGCACAAGCGGACTGAATCAGTACCAGAGTTCTTCCCTGTAGTAGCTCCTGAAACTGACAAAGAGATACGCTGCCATGTATCTGTCAATGCTATCGTTATTAAGGAATCAGATATGCTCAGTAGTAAAAGATTTGAGAAGTTTTCCACTTGGTCAAACTTAGTTTTGGCTATTGCTGTACTTAAACATGTTGCCGTGTCTTACCGTAAGGGTTCACCCTGCAGTGGTTGGCATTCTAGTTGTCGGTCTTTGAAAGATCCAGAGTTAAGCAAACATACGGAGTCTTTCATTCTTAGGATAGTTCAAAAAGAGTTCTTTAGCAACGAGATTCAGTGTTTGAAAGGTCAATACAATCTTAGCAGGGATTCACCCATTTTGGCCCTTGATCCCTTCCTAGATGACCATGGACTTCTACGTGTAGGGGGTCGCTTGAGTAACAGTGACCTATCCCATTGTCAAAAACACCCTGTTATAGTCCCTGGGAAGCATTATATTGCTAAACTTTTGGTTGGTCACTTTCACAGTCTAGTCCAACATCAAGGACGTCAGCTGACAGAAGGAGCTGTCAGAGATGCAGGTTTTTGGGTTACAGGCGGAAAACGGCTGGTCACCTCCCTGATTTTTCAGTGTGTCACTTGTAAGAAGCTTAGAGGCAAATTCTTAGGGCAAAAGATGTCTGATCTTCCTGTTGATAGGGTCCAACAAGCTGCCCCTTTTACTTATGTAGGTGTCGATGTATTCGGCCCGTGGTCAGTTGTGTCTAGACGGACACGTGGTGGTCAAGCTAGTTCTAAAAGATGGGCAGTATTGTTCACTTGCCTTACTATCAGGGCTGTGCACATAGAGGTTATCGATGAAATGTCTTCGTCATCTTTCATAAATGCCCTCCGAAGGTTTGTTTCTCTAAGGGGAGTGGTAAAACAGTTTCGGTCAGATCGTGGCACAAATTTTCTAGGTGCAACCGCTCTTCTCGGCATTGAGGCAATAAATGTTGAGGATAAACCAATTGAGGATTTCATGCGATCTCATAGTTGTCAGTGGGTTTTTAACCCTCCCCATTCGTCACACATGGGTGGTTCTTGGGAGAGGATGATTGGGATAGCTCGAAGAATTTTAGAGTCAATGTTAAGGACGGTCACTACTTTAACACATGATGTGTTAGTCACCCTCATGGCTGAGGTTACTGCCATAATAAATTCTCGACCCATTGTCCCAGTTTCAAATGACCCAGATAATCCCGAGGTATTGAGTCCTTCTATGTTACTTACATCTAAGGCTGTACATGACTCCACCAGTGTGAGTGATTTAGATGTTAAGTCCCTTTATGGTGCCCAGTGGAAAAGGGTACAGTACCTTGCCGGGCAGTTTTGGAGTAAGTGGAGACGAGAGTATTTGAATTCTCTACAAAATCGTAGAAAATGGAACTATGAACTAGAACCTTTGTGTGTAGATGACATTGTTTTGCTTAAAGACAGAGAAGTGAACAGAAATGCATGGCCTATGGCCAGAGTTACGAGAGTTTTTCCAAGTAAGGATAAAAAACTTCGTACAGTTGAAATTGTTGTGTTCAAAGATGGGAAACAGAGTAAATATGTAAGACCTGTCCATGAACTTGTTTCTCTTGTGAAAGCAGAAAGTAAATGTATATAGACTGATAACATAGTATTAAGAGTGCTTCAAATAGAAGTAACATTTCATTTGCTGCTAAAAGTTACTTAACTGTTTGTACTTAGATCTGGGATTACTATTTGTACTTATTGCATTTAACATGTGAAATAATGGTTGCAGTATGTAACTTTGAGCATTTGTAATTGCCTTTTTATATATCCAAGGTTTTCAGAAAGCTTTAAAAATTTTAATTTTCAAGTATAAATTTATGCTTTAAAAATGTCATTGTCTAAACAATTTCACTTAAGGCTTAAGTTTGATGTACATGTTTGGATAAATTATGTTATTGTTTGTATGCTGATATCTTCATAGATATCAGGCGGGGAGTGTGCTGTCACCGCTCTCGCGCTCTATTTATTAGGTAGCGTTGCCTTTCGGCTCTTTTCGCTAATTTATTACATAGGTGGAATTTCCTTGCCGTTTGTTATGACATATGCGGAGGTTCCTTGCCGGTTGTTTTTACTTCCGGAAGTCGTAATCACGTTGTTTGGCTTGCATGCCACAAGCTCGTCGTTTCACAAGATTAAGGTCCAATATTGCCCCACATGATGTAAGTTTTGTCGAGTTTGTTGCATATTTATATGATTTATCCGATACATGTACATGCTTTAAAGCTTAGCGCCTGTTTATGTGAGAATTTGACTTAAAGTTGGACGTTGTCACACCCCACCCACTTCTATTTAATATTGGAAATTATTTGGTTTATTCTGAATAATATTGGGGACATAGATATCTATGTCCCTAGTAATATTTAGATAAATTGAGGTTTATTTGGATGTCTAAAGATTTAATTATCATCTCATAATTCTTCAGTGTTAAGATGAATGACGGTAGAATGTTCAAGGTCATGCCTAATTATTGTACAATTTAACTTGTAGATTGTTTCATGCTGCAATAATATGTCAGTTTATTTACAACCTGCATTGTATGTTGCAGGTTCTTACCGCATGGGATATGATAATATTCAGGGACGAGTATTAAATAAAGTTGAAATCGATGCTGGGTTTTCGAGTATTGGATATTATTCCTCCCTCTGGTTATACTAGCTGTAAGGTTCCTAAATGGTTCTATACCGAGACAGCATAATGATATACAACAAAATAATTGAAATGCGGGGAACATGCACGAATACAGAAATATTTGGGAAAAAGATGTTAACGGATCTGAAAGTAAAGAGATCGGACCACCAATAACTTGTGAAGTTAAAATCCTACCGACGATTCGTATTACATTAACTACATTTAAATATATTTGATTTATTATGATAATCTTCATATATATGTGCCGCGTCTAGCGATGTTGGGTCTTCAGGCATCTGCATTCAACGATGGCAGATTAGAGCCTATACATCCGCAAAGTTTCACAAGAACCTTCATTGTCCGTCTACATGTAATGTAGTCCTTGGAGTATCTTCTGACAAAAACTAGATTTGTTTTGCGCCATTTTAGTTTTATATGGAGAGACACTAAGACCCTCTAGATTTGGCTCATATATACAGTTTAAACACAAAGATGGAGCAGACAGCCATAATTAGGTAGAGTGTATTTGTATTATATATCGTTACTACTATCGAGATGAGGTTAATGGCAACACAAACGTTTGTGTTCATTCTGTTTTTCTTTTGTGCTGAAACAACGATAAATGACGATTACTATGATTACAATTTTACATTGCCTTTTGGTCCTAACAACACCAAAGATCCAATTGATTTGGATGCAGTTCCCGAATAACTTAATGGCGATGATGCACAAATTTTTTTAAACCAATTTCCTGTATCTAAACGTGAAGTTCTCCGACTAGTTTTACTGTACTGTACATACACAATTTTGTGTGGATTTTCGTTCAATTTACCTCTATCATTTTACCCATTTACGGATATTTGTAATGGATGTAGCTGTTCTGACGACTGTGTTATATATCGGCCTTGTTGTCCAGATATTTTACCAGATGAAGCGTTTAATATTAACAAGTCAGATGAAACTCACCTGAATTATTCCAGCGGAATACCAGTACACCAATCTAATGAGTCGATATTAAAATGTCCGTCTAATTACAGCTACTATAACCCGTTTGGTATGTAGTGTGAGTCTCGGTTTAGAGACCGTTTATTGGAAGTTAATGGATATTGTTTCGGAAATGCTTTCGAAAAAGAAATTGACTCTAAGCGTATGGTGAAAGGGTTTTTTAACGAACCCAAACTACGGTGTACCACATGTTACCATGATAGGATTGACGGTGATTTGTTTCTCAGTATGGAAGAATGTCTGATATTTCCTGTTCGCTAATACAGAAAGGTTTACTGTCATCAGAGAATAATTTCCTAAAAGGAAAGGTGTGCTAGTTATCTTTCAGTCTTGATAATTCATTGGGATTTGATAACTACTGTATCGTTGCTATTTTTACTTGTAACGTATCTTGCATGTGGTATGATTTCAATGTTATCTATAGTTTAGCATGTGCATCGTTTTATGCCCCGTATTCCTTTAATGGCACAGTATATGGTAATATATTTTGTGTTTGGTGTAATGGATTGATTCCTTTTGAAACGGGCTTCAAACCAGTATATGTTTATTACGCAGATGTTTTTGCGTTCGCCGGCCTATTGAAACTGGATGTTCCTGTACCTGATGTTGCAATAGAAACTGAAAGGACATGTTCCAGTGATGAAAATTATAACACTGCATTGGTGAGAATTTACATATATTTTCAGCTGTATAAATACATATTTCTGATGGCTTATCGAAGACATAGTGAACTCAGTTCGAAGCGTAGATACTTTAAAGTTGCTTAATGTTAACATGTTAAACGGGGTTCACGATGCTCTGACGTGTATAGTATTTCCATTTAGACACTTCATGAGTCATTATAACGAGACTACTCACAATACACAGCTAGTCGTTAAAATTGGGCAGATGCGTATCTAGATTGTCCTTCCAGAAGAGTTCTCCGCGAGTGTAGTCAAAATCTGTAATTTGACTAGTTGATTCGCCTAGCAAATGCCAAAGTACTTGGTTTGTTAGAAAACTCTGAATATGTCCCTGGTTTTGTTGTTTGTTGTTTATTTTCAATTCTGATACGCAAACCTTTGATGTGTTAACTTCGTGACCATTTAACTATAACTTGGATCTTAATACAATTGTGTTTTCAACATGAAGATCCACTTCTTCAGCACTTCTACGTGCTTCTTCTTTGATTCCAGTATCTCGAAAAGACTAGAAATAAACAATTGTATTTAGCTCAAAATTAGATTGTGCACAATGCTACAAAACTTTTTTGTATTATTTCTATGCCTGAAAGTGCTAGCCAATTTTGTTAAATACATTTATAACAATGTATACACATGTCGAAATATTTCTGCGTTTTTGAAAACCATGTAAAGTTTAATGTTTCTCATACAAGCACTTTGTTTGTATTTTCAGGAAAGATGTTTAAAGGCATTATGTTCACATGTACGTCGACTGGATAACGAAACCTGCCTCAAGGAAATATCAACAATGGCCGGAGTAACGTATGATGCATTATTTCCGACAACCTTTGTTACGTTGGACACGTCCTTGAATTCGTCTAATGAGGTCGTGCAGTGGATAAAGCACTTCGTCGACAGGCAGTTTTCAACAATTGTTTCAATTAAATGTTCCACAATAGAAGTTTCCCATACCATCAGGTTCGAAGACGTTTCCTTGTTGAAAACAAATGGCGAACTGTTAGAATCAGTGATTGAATACATTGATGTTAGATTCGAAACATATATAGCTGACATGCATGATCCAGAGAGAATCTATAAGATATTTCAGCCATTGAATAAAGTGGAAATACAACTTGAATATGTTCCATTCGCTTACAGAGTTTATCTAAGGGATTCTATCACAGATGGGTATATATTTCGAGAATTTGGGTTTACTAAACATTTGTCATCAGACTATTATAACGATGCATTTAATGATATCAAAGTTGGTAAAATGCATTTGACACCTGATAAAATACTTATTATTCTGGATTCAAACTTCTATGAAGACTGGGTAACAATATGCCCCTTCGTTTCCCCAAAATCAAACATGTTGGTATTTAATACATGCCCCAAACTGTTGATAAATAAAGCATACTTTGATTGGAAAGAGGATTCAAGGGGAGTCATTATTTCCGTTCTTGGTACAGAAATAAAATTAGGAAGCCATGATTATTTTTACGCCGACGATGATGACTCCATATATGTTTGCAATGATTTAATCTCAAATTTTAAGATGCCTGAAAGTTCAAACAACTCATCATCGGCGTTGTCATTTGAATTCTTACTCTCTGTAATCGTAATACCAATATCAATTGTGTCGCTGTTATTTACATTTATAATATATTGCGTGATATCGGAGCTGAGATCGTACCTGGTGTCAATGTCATGACTCTTTCGGTGCTACTAGCTATTTCGCAATTTCTGTATTTAATTGCCAGTTTCAGCAGATTCGAAAAATAGTCAATTCCGTGTAAAATATTTGGAATTGTCATTTATCTCTTTTGGCTTATGTCCGTAGCATGGATGAACATTTGCACTTTTAACACTTTCAGAGTGTTTATTAGAGTGCAACTTGTCTCTATGAAATTTGATAAGAAGATGTATTTTGCTTATCACGTGTATGGTTTAATTGTTCCCTTTCTCTATGTTGGATTGAATATCTTCGTTTCTATGTTGAACTCTGGGGGATCAGACTTGGGATATGGTACAGATGTATGTTATATTAACTCACAAAAAAATGATCGAATTCACATTTGGTCTGCCGGTCGGTCTCATGGTTTGTATTAACATTTCCTTGTTTCTGTTTGTTGTGGTTTGTATAAGTCGAACCAACATCCCAGCTGTAACATCAAGGGAGCGAAATGAACTTATTATATTTGCAAAGCTGTCTACAGTTACTGGTATGATATGGATTTTTGGTTTAATATATTCTTGGACCGGACATCTGGCGTTTTTGTATGTCTTTATTGTGTTGAATGGTGGACAAGGTCTTTTTATCGGGCATTTTTACACTTACTCATAGAGTGTTCGATCACTTCAGAAAAAGAGGGATTGAAACACGTCCGACCATTTCGACTGTCGCTACCGAAAATTTTACATCTGATCCATGATAACTCGAACTTCATATTACTTGATAAGACGATTTTAATATTTGAATCTAATACTGCGCTGAGAATATTTTTAGGAAATCAGTTGTTGTCTCGTCTAGGCAACTTCCTTTTTTTCTATTATATTTTCGATAGTCTTTTGTATCCGACAAATCCGACCGTATTAATCCGAATACGATTGCTATTTTGTGCGAGTAAAATACGTCGAGGTTTATAAAAGTAAATAAACCTATGCAATATTTACACACTGAAATATACATGTTCCCAATTATTAACCGTTTTGAGCGTTCTTGGTCATTTCCATGTGGGCAGTCATTGCCCTCTATTATAAATTGTTCCAAAGCGTAGAGCATATACGTAAGTAATACGGTCTTACATAGAAGTTCACAGTTATGTTAACGAAATCTTAATCGAATTTACTTGTCCTTATTCATCTGGTTATGTGTCCTTATTAGACGAATTGTAGATAGCAAAATAATTAGGTTGCTGGGTACAGTATGTTGAAAATGCAGCGAAATCAGGGCGGTCGGAGACTGCAACGTGATACAAACGTATTGAAAATAACACACATCCTTCAAACTGATGCAAGATATACAGTGCTTGATAACAGACGTCTTTCAAAATGATGCTTTATATACAGTGCTTGATATTGAACGCATTTTGGTATTCAATAATCTTTGTTTCATTTTAAATAAAATTTAAGAAACTGTCTGCTCGAGTAATGCCCTTATCATACTTACCATACGTATACTGTTGACCAGGAATAGGAAAATGTTAGAACTGCCAAAACATTGTTCCAGCGGGAGTAAGCTGTCTACAATTAGATTTCTGGTTTTAACATTTTCTTTCACCGACTACCATGCGTTGTTGTATGTCTTTATTTTGTTGAGAAGTGGATAAGATTTATCTTTTCGGTACTCTGCGAAATCCATATTTACGTCATTATAACACGTGTGGAAAAACACATAACTGCGCATTCACGATAAGGATCTAAATGAATACTACTCTACAGACGTACGGGTCGGACTGCACCGATGCAATGGCTGATTTGGATCTAAGCTGTTCACAAATGTACAACGGTTGGTCTCGCAAATCGCCACTCATATATAAGTTTGTCTTTTGAGTATTACTCGTCCAGCATACAACCATGTTAACAAAAGCATTATAAATCAATTATCGGTACGTAATGAATAGACAGTTAACGTATATAAACAGTTAACCGTATATCATTTTTTTGTCATTTTGACTTAATGCTGATTGAAAACATCATGTCAAATGAGATATTGCTCGTTAAGAGCAAATTTTAATTTTCTCAGAATGTTTTCAAAGTGTGTCTGTTACAAAGGCCTGTCCAACCGGAAATTGTACGAAATGAGTCTTATTTGTTTTACACTATTTTTAAAAAGTCATCTGTTGCAAAAAATCCAAGTATTTACTCTATGTAAGGGCATGTTAAACCGTGCATGTGTTGACCTAAAGAAGGCGTTTGATAGTGTATATCACAACGGCCTACGTATTAAAGGGAAATTATTGCGCATTGTATGAGATATGTATTCATCCGTCAAATTGTGGGTTAGAAGTTGTAATAACTACTCAGAATTTTTCGAATGCGCAGTGGCTTTAAAACAAGGGAACATATTATCATCTATAATGTTCTCCCTTTTCCGAGAAGATCTAGAACATTTCCTTAAAGACAATATTAATTCTGGTCTTACAATAGATGATATTACATTTATTTTTATGTTATTTATCAAATATTGGTGTAAAATAATTGACACGGATAACGTTTATACCACAATATGCTTGAAGATTGTGAAAAAGGTTTAAACAATTGGGCCAAACAAGTGAAATTTCTTTTAGATATATCTGGTTTCTCGTGTGTTTGGTCAAATCAATCGAATAGCAATAGCAAAACATTCCCTGTAATACTTAAGCAAAGGTTAATAGATATATTCATCTAAGGGTGGACTGTTGTTATTTTAAAGATACATTTGTAATAGAAAAATATATTGAGGTATTACCCAGTCACACCATTTAAAGGTAGAGTCCGGACGTTATGCAGGCCAATATGTTGAGTTACAAGCGACTGTGTACTTTTTGTGATAAAAATGACATAGAAACGAATATAATTTTGTTTAAATTTGTCCGGCATACAGATAAGAACATCATGAAATTGACAAATTTACCGTTCACGCTCCGCTCCGTTCAGTTCAGATCCGCTCCGCTTACGTTCCATTCCGCTCGTAAAGCGTTCAGTCGTTCGAATCATTGGGATTGCTTTTTTCCATTCCAAACAAATTGATCGCTTTTTTACGATCACTGGGAACGCTTTTTGTTCGATCAAAAGTAGTTTCGTAAAATAATTATCGAGTAAATTGTTGCAACCGCTCAATGAGCGAAGTATTCATGTGATTGGATTTTTTCATTCATTATGATTATTTTGTTCAGAGAGCAAAATTCCGTTCCGCTCTTAAAGCGTTCAAACTTCGTTCCAATCACGTTCCGCTCAGCTTGTCAATTTCATGATGTTCCTAACTGTTCTCTATTATTAGAACTAAATATTTCAAAGCTTACTAAACAGCCAAGCCATCTGTCTATAAATGTGTCGAACTCTTAATTAAGTTATTGTGTTTTCCGTTGTTAATATGTGTATCATTGTTAATGTATCGAATTACTATTATTGTTTCAAAGTGTTTTAACCTCTATATAGGTTAAATCCCGTATTGTATGTATACACACAAGTAAAGAGTGTGTATACGCAAACACCTGTCTAACTTGAAGTTCCAAATTCACCAGAACCTAAATTTTAATGTTACAAACTTTTGTAGTTTATGCAAAGAAGAAGAAGAATACTTTTCAGAATAAAATTCTAATTTGGCATTTTGAATAAAATAGAAGTTTGTTCGCCTAGTATTGCTACTTTGTTGATGGTTGTTTAACGTAGCTTGACAATTTCAAAGACTTGACCTAAGGCTTCAGAGGCATATCAAATAATAGGAATTGTACTCCTGTCAAAAAGTAGTTAAGTTTAATATGAACACAACATGACATCATGAAAGGTGCTTATGACTTTCTGTATGCTCTTTCATTATTATCTTACATTATACTCTGTTCTCAAATAATAACCTTGCACCACCTTAGCCTCGCTATTTATATTAACTATCTTTAAGATGGCACAAACTCCTGTTTATTTTAGAAATACATTTCTCGCGGGACGATCGCAAATTTGTCTCAACAGAAGAATCCATTATGATCGAAAGGCATTGGAATTTACCTGACGAAAGGAAATGTATAACCCTTCCCACACCCAGACGCTGTTGACGCATCTATAGCAGAAGATTTTGAAAACATTGTGGCAAAATATAAAAAAATGCTCATAATTACACCTTCGTTTTTATAAATATGAAATTTTGACCAATATGTTCTCAAAGTCTGCTGCAGAATTGTTGTATCTGGGAAAGGTTTTAAAGGTGCCGAACAAATTTTAAAATGTTAAAAGTTTTGCAAATATTGCTAATTGTGACAACAAAGTAAGTAATAAATAGTTCAAAACAATTTTAGAAGTAAATGTTGAAAAAACATTCAATTGAATGTCATGAAAATGTAAGCAATTAGGCTTACTCCAAACATCGTCGGACGCCCACAGTTATTAACTCCGCGACGCTCCAAACATCTTCGGACACCCACAGTTGTTAACTCTGCGACGCTTCAAACATCGTCGGACACCCACAGTTGTTAACTCTGCCACGCTCCAAACATCGTCGGACACGCACAGTTGTTGACTCCGCGACGTTCCAAACATCACCGGACACCCACAGTTGTTAACTCTGCGACACTCCAAACATCGTCGGACACCCACAGTTGTTAACTCCGCGACGCTCCAAACATCGTTGGACACCCACTGTTGTTGATTCAGCTACGCTCCAAACATCGTCGGACGCCCACAGTTGTTAACTCCGCGACGCTCCAAACATCGTCGGACACCTACAGCTGTTAACTCTGCGACGCACCAAACATCATTGGACACCCACAGTTGTTAACTCTGCGACACTCCAAACATCGTCGGACACCCACAGTTGTTAACTCCGCTACGCTCCAAACATCGTCGGACACCCACAGCTGTCAACTCCGCGACACTCCAAACATCGTTGGACACCCACTGTTGTTGATACAGCTACGCTACAAACATCGTCGGATACCCAAAGTTGTTAACTCTGCGACGCTCCAAACGTTGCCAGACACCCACAGTTGTTAACCCCGCGACGCTCCAAACATCGTCGGACACCCACAGTTGTTAACTCTGCGACGCTCCAAACGTTGCCAGACACCCACAGTTGTTAACTCCGCGACGCTCCAAACATCGTCGGACACCCACAGTTGTTAACTCTGCGACATTCCTAACATCCCCAGACACCCACAGTTGTTAACTCTGCGACACTCCAAACATCGTCGGACAACCACAGTTGTTAACTCTGCGACATTCCAAACATCGTCGGACACCCACAGTTGTTAACTCTGCGACACTTCAAACATCATCAGACACCACAGTTATTGACTCCGCTACACTCCAAACATCATCAGGCGCCACAGTTGTTGACTCCGCTACACTTCAAACATCATCGGACACCTACGGTTTTTGACTTCGCGACGCTCCAAACATCGTTGGACACCAACGGTTGTTTTCTCCGCTACACTTCAAACATCGTTGGACACTCACAGTTGTTAGCCCCTTTAAGCTCCAAACTGGGGATGTTTTGAGCGTAGCGTAACAACCGATAATGTGATAAACTAGACCTCTCTTTGGACACATTTTATTGTAAGGGCGTATATTGAATGATCATATGCGGATATGTACAGTAACGGCATTCGATGTTATTGCCCCTATGAATGCAATTCTTCAACCCTTTTAAACGATAAAACCTTCGGACCAGTCAGAGTATCCAGTTATTCTGATCAGTTACACCCTTAATTGCTTTATACGAGTATTAATCCTAAGCAGTTATATTGATTGCTGGTACTTGCCGGTACAACGTATAGTCGAGTACCTATGTCCTCACAGAGAGAATCTACAAAACTGGTTTTATTTACATGTATTCACGATAGATATGTGTGGTAGCTATTTGAAGCATGGGCGTTTCGAGAGCTCAAATTTAGCGAGACCGTCGACAGAGGCAGACGCGTCCTTTAGTTCAAATCATTGAAGACGATCCAAATACAAGCGACATTGTATTCATTCGAACTATTGATATCTGATATGAATCATATCAGGCAAACATAGGCCTTCGGATGAACCGATAATCGATAATGATGGTTAATAAGTATGTTTAGTTGGAATGGTGTTTTACTCCCTTTTAAACATCATTTCAGATATATCGCGGTCTGTCCTGGGTTTTTTTTACCGGTGGTATTTATCTTGACCCTGAGCGCCATATGTATACGTCTTTTTTATGAGCCAGCCGAGGATTTCAGATAGCATTTGCAAATAGTTTCTGTATCGGACAAAGGGGTTTAATGCTCTTCTTTAATAAAAGTATGCTTGACAGCTTAACAGTGTAGTAAATCTTCTGAATTCGGCCTTCCTAGCTTCATTTACATTTCAATAAAAGATGGCATGCATGCTCTCTACTGGGTACTAGAAAATCGCGCCCTCTGAACTACGTTACTTTAGTTTCGTAATATAATTCGTCAATACTTGACGTTTTCTGTGGACAGATAATTCTCAAATGTACAGAGTTACACAGTTTATTTGTAGGTTTTCTCGGATAATGATGTACGCTTTATAACAACTAACTAAATCAAAAACGTTGTTACTACATATTTCCTCAAGATGTAGTTACACTGCTTTGGAATCGACCAATCCGTAATGTCCATTCCATCATTTCATACAAGGAAAATGGAGGGTTCGTAAATACCAGCAGTATTACAGCAGTATGTGGCCTGTATATTCCGTATACCTTGATACGTCGTCTGCTGCATGGGCATTGGGAAGTGTCTGTGTGTAGGAAAGGGTTAAACAGAACACATTAGATCGTAAGTGTATCATATAAAATTAATCTGCTTTTTTGGTAGACTAATCGATCAGAAGAAGTGTCTGCAAATCCTCTAGGGGTAAATGCTCTATGAAAATATTACACATCTGTCTTGTAGTGTTCTTGATCAAAATGAGCAGTCTGTTTTCTAATATGTAGCAAAAGCAGCTGTATACTTTTCAAGATGAATTTCTCCCCTTTCTCTGCAAAAATTATAACCCTGTTTTAAAGTTTATTTTCAAAGGCGTAAAAATTATTTTCCTTAAATGTGTTAAAAATAGGGAAATTCGCAATGCTTCTGCGGCATACGACTGTTGGAAATACTGGGGGAAGAAAAGGAGAAATTAATCATCAAGACGATCCAACTATCTCCTTCCATCGCACGGGCGTCTGAACCATATTCCTTGTTGTGATCCCGATTGCCTGTTGCCATCCCGATACGCAGTAAGACCCACGGGTGTTCCCGATTCTTGTTGTCATCCCGATACGCAATAAGAACCGCGGGTGTTGGTATATCCCTTGTTGTGATCCCGATTCCATGTTGTCATCCCGATACGCAATAAGACCCACGGGTGTTGGTACCATATCCCATGTTTGTGATCCCGATTCCGTGTTGTCATCCCGATACCCAATAAGAACTACGGGTGTTGGTATATCCCTTGTTGTGATGCCGATTCTTGTTGTCATCCCGATACGCAATAAGACCCACGGGTGTTGGTATATCCCTTGTTGTCATCCTGATATGGAATGGCTATAAGACCCATGTGTGTTGGTACCATATACCTTGGTGTGATTCCGATACGGAATTGCAATACGACCCACGGGTATTAGTGTCATATCCCTTGTTGTGATCCCGATACAGAATTACAATAAGACCAACGGATGTTGGTACCATATCCTTTGTTGTGATCCCGATACGGAATGGCAATAAGACCTACGAGTGTTAGTACCATATCCCTTGCTGTCATCCCGATACGGAATGGCACTAATACCCACGGGTGTTAGAACCATACACCTTGTTGTCATCCCTAACGGAATGACAATAAGACCTCCGGGAATTAGAATCATATCCCTTGTTGTTATCGATACGGAATTTAAAATACGACACACGGATGTTAGTACCATATCCCTTGATGTGATGGCAATTAAACCCTCGGTTATTAGTACTATATCCCTTGTTGTGATCCCTATACTGAATGAAAATAAGACCCACGTGTATTAGTACCATATCCCTTGTTTGGGATCCCGATACATAATGACAATAAGACATACCGGTATAAGTACCATATCCCTTGTTGTCTGTGATCCCGATACATAATGACAATAAGACACACGGGTATAAGTACCATAACGCTTGTTGTGCTCCCTATACAGAATGACAATAAGACCCACGGGTGTTGGTACCATATCCCTTGTTGTGGTCCCGATACGGACTTGCAATAAGACCTACGAGTGTTAGTACCATATCCCTGCTTGTGATCCCGATACAGAATGGCAATACGACCCCCGCGTGTAAGTACCATATCCCTTGCTGTGATCCCGATACAAAATGACAATAAGACACACGGACATAAGTACCATATCCCTTGCTGTGATCCCGATACAGAATGACAATAAGACACACGGGTATAAGTACCATATCCCTTGATGTGATCCTTATACTGAATGATAAGAAGACCCACGGGTATTAGAACCATATCCCTTGCTGTGATCCCGATACAGAATGACAATAAGACACATAGATGTTAGAACCATATCTCTTGTTGTCTGTGATCCCGATACAGAATAACAATAGGTCACACGGGTATAAGTACCATATCCCTTTATGTGATCCCGATACATAATGACAATAAGAACCATAGGTATAAGAACTATATCCCTTGCTGTGATCCCGATACAGAATTACAATAAGACACACGGGTATAAGTACCATACCCCTTGATATGATCCTTATACTGAATGATAAGAAGACACACGAGTATAAGTACCATATCCCTTGCTGTGATCCATATACAGAATGTCAAAAAGACAAACGTGTATAAGTGCCATATTCCTTGCTGTGATCCCGATACAGAATGATAATAAGACACACGGGTATAAATGTCATATCCCTTGCAGTGATCCCGATACAGAATTACAATAAGACAAACGTGTATAAGTGCCATATCTCTTGGTGTGATCCCGATACAGAATGACAATAAGACACACGGGTATAAATGCCATATCCCTTGCAGTGATCCCGATACAGAATTACAATAAGACACACGGGGCATAAGTACCATATCCCTTGCTGTGATCCCAATACAGAATGACAATACGACCCCGGGTGTTAGTACCATATCCCTTGCTGTGATCCCGATACAGAATAACACCCTTAATTTGATCCTTATACTGAATGATAAGAAGATCCGAGGGTATAAGTACCATATCCCTTGCTGTGTTCCCGATACACAATGACAATTGGACCCATGGGTATTAGAACCATATCCCTTGCTGTGATTTCGATACAGAATGACAATAAGGCACATGGGTATAAGTACCATATCCCTTGCTGTGATCCCAATACAGAATGACAATACGACCCCGGGTGTTAGAACCATATCACTTGCTGTGATCCCGATACAGAATGACAATAAGACACACGGGTATTATAACAATATCCCTTGTTGTGATCCCGATTTCTTGCTGATATCCCGATAAGGAATAGCTTTAATACCCATGGGTGTTAGCACCATATCTCTTGTTGTGATCCCTATAAGGAATGACAATAAATCCCCCGGGTATTAGTACCATATCCCTTGGTGTTATCCCTATACGTAATGTCAAATATCCCCTGTTGTCTGTGATCCCGACTCAAAAACGCCCAGTGAGGGGTAGGCCGTTCCGACGGCCTACCCCTCTCTGGGCTTTTTTTTTAATGACAATAAGACACACGGGTATTAGTCCCATATCCCTTGTTGTGATACCGATACAGAATGACAATACGACCCCCGTGTATAAGTACCATATCCCTTGATGTGATCTCGTTATATAATGGCAATAAGACACACGGGTATAAGTACCATAATGCTTGCTGTGATCCCGATACAGAATGATAATAAGACACACGGGTATTAGTACCATATCCCTTGCTGCAATCCCGATACAGAATGATAATAAGACACACGGGTATTAGAACCATATACCTTGCTGTGATCCCGATACAGAATGACAATAAGACACACGGGTATTAGAACCATATCCCTTGCTGTGATCCCGATACTGAATGACAATAAGACACATAGATGTTAGAACCATATCTCTTGTTGTCTGTGATCCCGATTTCTTGCTGGTATCCCGATACGGAATGGCATTAATACCCATGGGAGTTAGCACCATATCCCTTGTTGTGATCCCTATAAGGAATGACAATAAATCCCCCGGGTATTAGTATCATATCCCTTGGTGTGATCCCTATACGTAATGTCAAATATCCCGTGTTGTCTGTGATCCCGACTCAGAATGACAATAAGACACACGGGTATTAGTACCATATCCCTTGTTTTGATCCCGACACAGAATTACAATACGACCCCCGTGTATTAGTACCATATCCCTTGATGTGATCTCGATATAGAATGGCAATAAGACACACGGGTATAAGTACCATAATGCTTGCTGTGATCCCGATACAGAATGACAATAAGACACACGGGTATTAGTACCATATCCCTTGCTGCAATCCCGATACAGAATGATAATAAGACACACAGGTATTAGAACCATATACCTTGCTGTGATCCCGATGCAGAATGACAATAAGACACACGGGTATTAGTACCATATCCCTTGGTGTGATCTCGATATAGAATGGCAATAAGACAAACGGGTATAAGTACCATATCCCTTGTTGTGATCCCGATACAGAATGATAATAAGAGATACGGGTGTTTTTACCATATCCCGTGTTGTAAGTGATCCCAATAAGGAATTTCAATAAGACACACGGGTATAAGTACCATATACCTTGCTGTGATCCCAATACAGAATGACAATACGACCCCGGGTGTTAGTACTGTATCCCTTGCTGTGATCCCGATACAGAATAACACCATTAGTTTGATCCTTATACTGAATGATAAGAAGATCCGAGGGTATAAGTACCATATCCCTTGCTGTGTTCCCAATACACAATGACAATTGGACCCATGGGTATTAGAACCATATCCCTTGCTGTGATTCCGATACAGAATGTCAATAAGACACACGGGTATGAATACCATATTCCTTGCTGTGATCCCAATACATAATGACAATACGACCCCGGGTGTTAGAACCATATCACTTGCTGTGATCCCGATACAGAATGACAATACGACACCGTGTGTTAGAACCATATCACTTGCTGTGATCCCAATACAGAATGACAATACGACCCCGGGTGTTAGAACCATATCACTTGCTGATCCCTATACGGAATGACAAAAAGACACACGGGTACTAGAACAATATCCCTTGTTGTGATCCTGATTTCTTGCTGATATCCCGATACGGAATGGCATTAATACCCTTGGGTGTTAGCACCATATCCCTTGTTGTGATCCCTATAAGGAATGACAATAAGTCCCCCGGGTATTAGTACCATATCCCTTGGTATGATCCCTATACGTAATGTCAAATATCCCGTGTTGTCTGTGATCCCGACTCAGAATGACAATAAGACACACGGGTATTAGTACCATATCCCTTGTTGTGATCCCGATACAGAATTACAATACGACCCCCGTGTATTAGTACCATATCCCTTGATGTGATCTCGATATAGAATGGCAATAAAACACACGGGTATAAGTACCATATTCCTTGCTGTGATCCCAATACATAATGACAATACGACCCCGGGTGTTAGAACCATATCACTTGCTGTGATCCCGATACAGAATGACAATACGACACCGGGTGTTAGAACCATATCACTTGCTGTGATCCCAATACAGAATGACAATACGACCCCGGGTGTTAGAACCATATCACTTGCTGATCCCTATACGGAATGACAAAAAGACACACGGGTACTAGAACAATATCCCTTGTTGTGATCCCGATTTCTTGCTGATATCCCGATACGGAATGGCATTAATACCCTTGGGTGTTAGCACCATATCCCTTGTTGTGATCCCTATAAGGAATGACAATAAGTCCCCCGGGTATTAGTACCATATCCCTTGGTATGATCCCTATACGTAATGTCAAATATCCCGTGTTGTCTGTGATCCCGACTCAGAATGACAATAAGACACACGGGTATTAGTACCATATCCCTTGTTGTGATCCCGATACAGAATTACAATACGACCCCCGTGTATTAGTACCATATCCCTTGATGTGATCTCGATATAGAATGGCAATAAAACACACGGGTATAAGTACCATAATGCTTGCTGTGATCCCGATACAGAATGACAATAAGACACACGGGTATTAGTACCATATCCCTTGCTGCAATCCCGATACATAATGATAATAAGACACACGGGTATTAGAACCATATACCTTGCTGTGACCCCGATACAGAATGACAATAAGACACACGGGTATTAGTACCATATCCCTTGATGTGATCTCGATATAGAATGGCAATAAGACACACGGGTATAAGTACCATATCCCTTGTTGTGATCCCGATACAGAATGATAATAAGACACACGGGTATTAGTACCATATACCTTGCTGTGATCCCGATACAGAATGACAATAAGACACACGAGTATAAGTACCATATCCCTTGCTGTGGTCCCAATTCCTTGTTGTCATCCCGATACGAAATGGCACTAATACCTACGGGTGTTAGAACCATATCCCTTGTTGTCTGTGATCCCGATACAGAATGGCAATAAGACACACGGGTATAAGTACCATATCCTTTGCTGTGGTCCCAATTCCTTTTTGTCATCCCGATACGAAATGGCACTAATACCCATGGGTGTTAGAACCATATCCCTTGCTGTCTGTGATCCCGATACAGAATATCAATAAGACACATTGGTATTAGAACCATAACTCTTGGTTTGATCCCTAAACGGAATGACAATAAGAACCCCGGGTATTAGTACTATATCCCTTGTTCTGAACCCGATACAGAATGACAATAAGAACCCCGGGTATTAGTACCATATCCCTAGATGTGATCCCGATACAGAATTACAATAAGACATACGGCTAAAAGTGCTATATCCCTTGATGTGATCCTTATACTGAACGATAAATAGACCCACGTGTTTTAGTACCATATCCCTTGCTGTGTTCCCGATACAGAATGACAATTGGACCCATGGGTATTAGAACCATATCCCTTGTAATTATCCCGATACATAATTACAATAAGACACACGGATGTAAGTACCATATCCCTTACTGTAATCCCGATACATAATGACAATAAGACCGGCGGGTATAAGTACCATAAAAGAGATATTCCAGCTTGTTTGCCTACTTGTTTCTAAAGTCATCTGCTGCATATGTA
This sequence comes from Serripes groenlandicus, assembly GCA_031761405.1. Taxonomy (NCBI): domain Eukaryota; kingdom Metazoa; phylum Mollusca; class Bivalvia; order Cardiida; family Cardiidae; genus Serripes; species Serripes groenlandicus. The sequence goes on along the minus strand of JASEVX010000001.1, from coordinate 134,941,316 downwards.
TTGTATGTGGGAAACTGCTAAAGGATGTGTAAATGTTTATGTCACGCTGAATTCCTGCTACTGAGAGTTTAATTCTTGGTATTTACAGGTTCTTGAATATTTATGGAGTACAGCTTACTAAGAATTAGTATAATAGGTGGCTTACAATATAGCCCAGAGTCGACCTCAAACGTGTGAAGGCTGTTCGTAATTTACAATAGTCGCAAATTCACTTATGTAGACTATTTCTGAAGCCTCTGTAGTAGACGACTGTTGAACAAATTGTGGTTAATGGACACATTTCTCATGATGGGCAATTTCCCCGTTTGCCAGAATGTTTTCAATTCTTTCAATGTTTATACTTTCAACGTTGCAGATTTTCAATATGTTCGCCTATATACAATCAAAGTTATCTGCTGCATACTTGTTATGTGCGGGAAAGGGTTAATATCGTGCACAGCTATAGCAAGTGCAGATACACATCTGTCCGTGCATTACTATCACGTAAATCTTATGCATATGGTTTGTCAAACGAATCTTTTAATATCCTGTGTCTTATTTCTGAACGACACACATGCATATATAGATGAAACACTATTCCCAATAGCGTTAATGTTTGTTTACCTTCAGTGACACTCAAATGTTGATTAAAGTCACCTATAGCAGGGTTTGACCCTTTCCCATATACAGCAAACTGCAGCAGACGACTTTGAAAATGTCTTCTAAAAATATGGAAATTCTCTATTATTGTAGGTATAATTACTGAAAAAAAGTTGAAAACATTGTGGCAAAAGGAGAACTTTCTCGTTATGTGCAATTTCTCCTTTTGTCAAGATGTTTTCAGAAGGCGTCTGCTGCAGTTGCGTCAAAATGTGTCTATAGGTGGGAAAGGGTTAAGAGAATACCCATGGCTGTGGTAATGGCTGCCTTTAAGAGGTTTATTGTAGACGTTGCTGTCAGTCACTGATACATCTTCTAATGGATTTAATACCTAAAGTAGTGAATGTTTAAACTCTTTTAACAATACTATACATGTAAACAGTATACACCGAAATGTGCTTTTCCACATACAAACGACATTTATAAATCATGTTTTGGGAAAAGGAGAACTTGTTTTTTAGAGGTGGGCGTAATGTTTTAAAATCTTTATTAAAACTACTCTTTCATTTTCCAATGTTTGTATTTTTCCTCAGATGTAGTCAAAACAGACGAAAGTCATTCCATCAGATAAGACGGTTCAGTAATTGTATTATAATGGAATATTGACTGATTGAAGACAGGGTTATTAGACACCACTGTCATTTAATGATACCTCTTCTCCTTGATTAAATAGCAGAATTTCCTTAATCTTTCCTAAAGCTTTCTTATTATTTCTATTCATTGATTCAGTCTTAAAGAGAGAAACCATACGATAAACAATTTTCAATATACAGACAAAAGTTGACGCATCTGTAACGGACGAGTTTTTGAAAACATTGTTGCAAAAGGATCATTTACTTATAATTTCTACTTTATGCCACAATATGTTTTTCTCTATTTAAAACAATCTCTGGTGTCATTTAGATGAATTTCTTCGCGTTGTTTGTAGGATAATTTCAACCGTCCCCTGCCGACTTATCGAACTGTATTTATATTAGAGAGACTCTCAACGTAAATCAAACTTTTGCATTTTCTCGACCAGTGTAGATCCAGATCATCATGGGCAGCATCTTCGCTAACAACTCAAATAAACTTCTGGTACACGCCATATATCAGGATCAGGTAGCATGGATAAGTATTACCGACAGTTTACTTACAGCTCAAGTCATTTGCTTACACTGACAGTTGGTGTCAGAAATGATGTAAATGTTTAGACCTTGCTAATAAACATGCTAACAGTTGGTGTCAGAAATTATGTAAATGTTTAGACCTTGCTAATAAACATGCTAACAGTTGGTGTCAGAAATTATGTAAATGTTTAGACCTTGCTAAAAAGCATGCTAACAGTTGGTGTCAGAAATTATGTAAATGTTTAGAATTTGCTAATAAACATGTTAACAGTTGGTGTCAGAAATTATGTAAATGTTTAGAATTTGCTAATAAACATATTAACAAGTGTTGTCAGAAGATCTGTAAATGTACAGACCTTGTTAATAAACATGCTAATAAGGTTCTTCTGTCTTAAGTAAACGAAAGAAAAACACGTCAAGTATACGACCCAAGATTTCCCGTGGGTATAAGATAAAATAGCCGGTCAATGATATAGAGGAATTAGACCGCACCCCAGAAAAATACTTCCATAGATTATGCTTGTTAAGTGTTGATAAAGATATAACGTTGTAGACATGCTATCTCATTGATATGTGTATAACTTATCAGAGTTTTCCTAAAAAAAAATGTAAGAATTTCACGATCACTACAGATCCAGATTAGACTGCTTAGATGAGCGCAGGAAGACGATCTGGGTCTTCTTTGGTAGCAAATGTCTAATGGTTGTTTTTCCGGAAGCACAGCTCAACTGGAAACATCTACGAGTACTATGGAAAATGAATGCCACGTTTTGGCAAACAACTAATCAAAACAAATGTGAACCATTATGTCGAAAGACTGCTGTGGTAAAGACGATTAATTTGCATCTCAACAAGTTCGATTTGCCCCTTCTTTTCGATAAGCGTCTAAAATCATTTTATTGACTGCGTCTGCTAAGTTCTAAGGATAAAGTTGTTACATATGCAAAGTAAAAATTTGACTTTATAGAATTGAAAGAAACAATAGCTTTACTTTCTTTCAAAAATTATCTGCGGCAGAACTATAAAAGTTCACTACGTATCAGAAAAGGATTTAAGGGGGACATGTTACATATGCGCAAAGTGTTGTTAAACCATTACCCATATTCAGACGATTTCTGACGTCTCTGCAGCAGACGACTTTTGAAAAAAGAACAATGTTTTCAACTCTATCTAATTATTAAACTCTCACTTGTGGAGATTTTTCACATTTTGTCCAAGAGGTTCCAGAAGGTGTCTCCTGCAGATGTGTTACATGTGGGCAAGGGTTAATGCGATGTGTTATGATATGTATTGATGTATAGTTGCCCCTCTTGTACCACGTACACATGTTATAATACTTCATGATGTAAATTTACCCCTCTGGTACCACGTTCACAGGTCATGATAGTTATTGATGTATATTTGCTCCTATGATACCACGTACACATGTTATAATATGTATTGATGTTAATGTGCCCCTCTGGCACCACGTACACATGTTATAGTATTTATTGATGTATAATTGCCCCATCTGGTACCACGTACACATGTTATGATATTTATTGATGTCAATTTGCCCCTCTGGTACCCCGTTCAAATTAAATTATATTTCTTGATGTATGTTTGTTCTGGTACCACGTTCTCATGTTATGATGTTCCAGAAGGTGTCTCCTGCAGATGTGTTACATGTGGGCAAGGGTTAATGCGATGTGTTATGATATGTATTGATGTATAGTTGCCCCTCTTGTACCACGTACACATGTTATAATACTTCATGATGTAAATTTACCCCTCTGGTACCACGTTCACAGGTCATGATAGTTATTGATGTATATTTGCTCCTATGATACCACGTACACATGTTATAATATGTATTGATGTTAATGTGCCCCTCTGGTACCACGTACACATGTTATAGTATTTATTGATGTATAATTGCCCCATCTGGTACCACGTACACATGTTATGATATTTATTGATGTCAATTTGCCCCTCTGGTACCCCGTTCAAATTAAATTATATTTCTTGATGTATGTTTGTTCTGGTACCACGTTCTCATGTTATGATATGTCTTGATGTGTATTCCCCCCCCCCCCCCCCCCACCCCCGCTGGTATCACGTTCGCATGTAATGATATTTCTTAATGTATATTGGTCACCTGGTATCACGTTCGCATGTTATAATACTTCTTGATGTTAATTTGCTCCTCTGGTACCACGTACACATCTTATGTTATTTGTTGATGTTTATTTGCCCATCTGGTACCACGTTCGCATGTTATGATAGTTCTTGATGTATATTGGTCCCTCTGGTACCACGTTCACATGTTGTAATAGTTGTTGATGTATAATTGCCCCTCTGGTACAACATTCACATGTTATAATATTTCTTGATGTATATTTGCCCCTCTGGTACTGCGTTCACATGTCATAATAGTTATTGATGTATATTTGCTCCTCTGATACCACGTTCACATGTTATATACTTTTTCGTTGTGTATGTTTGGTCCTCTGGTACCGTGAACACATGTTATGATATTTTTCGATGTATATTCTCCCCTCTGATACCACGTTCATATGATATAGTATGTCCTGATGAACATTTACATCTCTGGTACCACGTTCACATATAGCTATACTATTTCTTGATGTGTATTTGCCCCTCTGGTACATAGTTGACATGTTTTAAGAATGTTTTTGCCTGACTTGGTATATGCATATGATTCGCGTCTGGCGATTTGTGGTATTTTTTCATATGTGAACATTAATTGAAGACTCGGGTTATCTGGTACAGTTGCAAGGTCTCAACGGAGCACCGCCGCCTAAACTTTAAAACAAGTGAAATAAGTATTGCTATCCTACCAGGTTGCAATGCCATTAGTCTTTATTTTATTACATGCATGCACTGAAATATGATGTGACGTCATTGACATGTGATATTACGTCATTCAAAATGTGGTAGAGGAGCGTGATTCACATGTCATTCATGAATTTTCTTCAATGTGGAATTTGTGTTATTTCGTTAATATTTACATTCGCACTTGATTTTCTGTACAAATAAATTCTGTTCATTTTGCATGAACCGCTCGACCTTTCATGACCTCTGACGTCATTGTTTATTTCAATAGCGTGACGTCATTTAACCAATGGTATTACGACGTTACAAATATCAGCTGTTCATTTAAACAAACGTACGTTGGCGGTAACATTTCTTCATTGTTATTAAAGACTTGTTCGCGAACACTTTAAGGTCGAATAAAATAAAGTAATGAAAAGTGGAAAATGTAAATATAAGGATTGACTCTTATTTTTCGTGCGTTCATGCAGTATGAACGCTCGGCCGCGATTTTGCAAATTTCCCAAGAAGCGCTAGCGCGCTTCATGGATTTGCAAAATCGCGTCCGACGTTCATACTGCATGAACGCACGAAAAATAAGAGTCAATCCTTAATTGAAAACATTAAACTGTGTTTGTTTCTCTATGCTGTCTTAGTAGTTAATGTAGGTATACAATAAAAAAGAAAAGTACGTTGCAATAACGTTACCTCGGTTTGTATTATAGATCTACTACCCTGAGCATGGAATAATAAACATCTCACTCGACCTTCTGTCTCTTCGCACGCGCCGTAGAACAATAGAAACCGACGGATCACTACTGCAACATAATATCCCCGATGTATATACCATTTTCGAAAGCCGCGGATTATAGTCTGCTTAATAATAATGGACGTCATAGATTTTTAAACTTTGTAATATATGATTATTTTGAAACTTTTTGGAAAAAGGAACGATATGTTATAAAAGTCCTTTAAAGTCTTGAATTTTGACAAAACACATTGTATTGAAAATATATTTCCTTTTATATACTTCTTCGCTCGAATTTCTTTTGCTATTACGCTCAAAACATATATGAGTGATGCACCAAGAAACCATGCTTGTGTATTCATGCTTAATGATTCATGTGGGTAAGAATGGTTGCTATAAACAGGGAATTGCTAAAGAAACGGGTAGTCTTTACACAGGTTTAACTGTATCATAAAACCTCTCTTTTAAATAGGTTCCCTCCCCGTCCTTTGTGTACTGTAGTTATATAGAGGTCAGTAGATCATATATGGTTCTCTGAGAACACGTATTCGTGTGAAGAAAGAAACCATCTTGTCCTCGTTTGTCAGCATGCAGGTCGCGGTTTACCGCTGACATTTCAATTAACCCCGTAGTATTATATTTCAATAACTCACTGGAGATGTTTATTTCTGCTGACAGTCTCTAGATGAATGATCAATGTTAGTCTATACATTTTGTGAATGGATCATCTGCGTGTGTATTGATGTATTGACCCTTCCCCCTAGTGCAGACGATATGTGTTGTTTCTATAGCAGACGACTTCTTAAATCATTATGGAAGATGTAGAGATTCCCTAAAACGAGCAGTTACTATTTTTCCATCGATGTCTTCAATTATGTTTCAAAAGAATTTACTTTTAAATGAAACATTACTTACTCATTTAAGTTCAAAGGCGATGATTGAGAAATCAATGTGGAAATTGCAAAATTGTTTAAATTTAGCATCTTGTCAATAACTACTAAGAGTTCTGATATATTCTGATGTCACTTTTTTCTGTTATATATCGTTCCTTTTCTGTTATATATCGTTCTTCTTCTGTTATATATCGTTCCTTTTCTGTTATATATCGTTCTTCTTCTGTTATATATCGTTCTTCTTCCGTTATATATCGTTCTTCTTCCGTTATATATCGTTCTTCTTCTGTTATATATCGTTCTTTTTGTGTTGTATATCGTTCTTCTTCTGTTGTATATCGTTCTTCTTCTGTTATATATCGTTCTTTTTCTGTTATATATCGTTCTTCTTCTGTTATATATCGTTCTTCTTCTTCTGTTATATATCGTTCTTTTTTTGTTATATATCGTTCTTCTTCTGTTATATATCGTTCTTTTTCTGTTATATATCGTTCTTTATTTTGTTATATATCGTTCTTTTTCTGTTATATATCGTTCTTTTTTTGTTATATATCGTTCTTCTTCTGTTATGTATCGTTCTTTTTCTGTTATATATCGTTCTTCTTCTGTTATATATCGTTCTTTTTCTGTTATATATCGTTCTTTTTCTATGATATAACTTTCTTCTTCTGTTATTTAACATTTTCTCTCTGTTATATATCGTTCTTTTTCTGTTATACATCTTTCTTCTTCTGTTATATAACCTTCTTTTTTTGTTATATATCGTTCTGTTTCTGTTATAAATCGGGCGTTTTCTGTTATATGACTTTCTTTTTCTGTTATATATCCTTCTTTTTCTGTTATTATACCTTTACTTTTACCATGAGTCCGTTTTTTACTTTGTTAAAGTAAATGTGTTATATTTATGCTTATGTTGGGCGAAGATGCCATTTATCAAAACAATAAATATTTATAAAACATCTTATCAATTAATCAGTGAAGTCGACGGTACATTAAAACAAAATTCCTCATTGAGTGAAACTATAAACCAACCTAAGCGTAATTAATGCACGTATGGGGAAGACTTCTCTGTCCATCCATGCTAAGGGCCAAAATGGATACCGCCTTAAGCAAGTTTGTGTAACCTTCCATGATTAAATAAGCGAACAGTGCAAGGCCAGATCAGACTGCTGATCTGGAGGTACACTGGGCGCGAAAGTTAATTGTTTATCCGCATAGCACCTCTCCTTTTCTGTGATTCTTCACGTCTCATTCAGGGATGTCTGCGTATCTATTATAAAAATGTTTTCCGGTGACCCATATAACAAACAGATAGATACCAAAACTACTAATGAATGCCCTAACCAATGGACTTTCGATTTCGAGGGATACTGATTGAAAGTCTGGATTCTAATTTATTTTACATTTATGTGATTCTATGGATCGTATACCTTTCCTTGATACAAACATTTGAAGCGTCTGCAACAGGCGACATTGAAACCATTCATGAGGAATGTGAGACTGCCTTTTTTAGCAATTTTGTCCATTCCACAGATCATTTAAAGATCAGTGTCGGTCCTACATTTACAATTGTCCTTATGTAACAAGTACTTCTTCGTATATGATCAAAGCTGACTCTAAAATAGTGATATTAGGTACACGTTAAGTAAGTGTCGCGGTTGATCTTCATTGTGAAATATATATACTTAGAACGCAAGGATCCCAATGGAACACAATGAAAGACGGTGACGTTACATGGTCAGCCTATACATGGTGTTTTTTACGCAGCTTCCAACAATGTTTCAATTACATTACGGCGTTAAATGGGTTACCAGTACTACCGTTCATCCCGACACCAGCGAGTCAGTCATAGTGCTAACCTCACAACCCATCAGATGCAAACATGAGCCCTTCCACGAGAAAACCAACATTATGGTGTCTGTCCGCGTAATGTATCAACCCAGATCAACACATTCCGTCTCAGGGGTATAGAGGTATAGAGTAATGATTCCTGAAACAGAAAATCCACAGGAGGCGAGAAGCGTCTGTTCGTGTTAGCCTGCGCGGCAAGCTTAGGATGATCCGGGTCGAAACTTTACGCAGAGTCCACAATAATAGTTTTCTCGTAGGACGGCTCAAATAACGATACCTGAGCCTCGTCGGAGTAAATAGCGTATGCACACTATATAATGGTTATTATACTGTATCTGCATACTTTTGTAATGCATATTTTTAAATAACCACGATATATTATACAAAATGCACTGCATATCATGCAAAATGTACCACGTCAAATGAAATATATACCTCGTATTCATAAAAATGTACTGCGTATAATACAAAACAACATAGTAAGACAGTAAAGGCGTTCCATAGTATGGCCTCACAGTCTTTAAACAGACAAGACCGTCTCCGTGGTGTAGTGGTTAGAATCCCCGATCGCGACATGCCAAAGACTTTAACAATTGTAGTAATAGTTTTGGTCCTTTGCGCTCATGATTGCGGGGATAGTATTACGACTGATGCATCAATGTCAGAATAAATAATACCGATACTCCTGGTAAATTACCCAGATACGCCGTGATATAACTTGAATGTCGTTCAAAACAGCGTAGATCATCATTCAATCAAATAAATCGAACAGATAATACTCAGACTGGTATTTGCGTCGTCTGGTGAGAGCTTTCACTGTGTGGTTATACGGGTAAACAAATCGACGGCAAAGCCGGTTTTTTTTCTGTCAATAGGTAAATTGTATGAACTTTGCTATACCATGTGTCCAAAACTTGTGTCCAGAGTGGATTTTTCGATGCAGTCACGATACTCCTACGTTTTGATTGGATGAAAAGAATATATTGGAAAAACAAAATACTTCTAGATGAAATAATTAAATATGATAATACGAACTCGATAAAGGAACGAACACACGTGATAATTTGCGTGTAATAACAATCGTCGTCTTTTTTTGAAATGAATTCAAATAAAAACTGATAAGGTTTTACTGACTAACCAGATGTAACAAATCCAAATTTCTATAATATGACGTCATTCTATTATCGTAACGCAAATGATGAATAAATACCCAAAAGGAAAACGACAGAAATGATAGGAAATGATAGTTTGACTCGTCACCAATGTAGTTCCGTAAATTATGTAATAATTTCATTGGAAGTACTTTATCAAGGGAAAGTCAATTATGTGTGTACCTGTCATCATTATTTCATGGATTTAAAATCTTGGACATATTTGAAAGTTGAACATATGCTTAACCAGATGATGATTTTTAGTTAATTTGCTAAGGACGGAAGGACTCGTAAATTCACTGATAGTGGTGCAAGCAAGGGGCTTACTGCAATTCACGGAGCATGATTTACCGATTACAAACTTTAACAAAAATGTTTACCCGAAATAGGTACCACCTATACTCATAATTATTATTTAAAAGTGTAACTAATGGCGAAAACCTAGAGGTGTAGACCCGTGTTCATGTATCTGATATAATTACTGGAATGCATCAATACCTACTTTAAATCTGACGCGGTCCACTTAGATACAAAATGAAACGACGCTTCTATCGTATTGATTTTTCGATCATGACTGGTGTCAAGGAGTGATCATGACCGTAGATGAGGGCGTGCGAAACTTCCGCATAATTAACATGCTAGGGACTACTATGTAAACAAACATGGCTGACCTAAATATCATTATTATACCTCAGGTGACTTTGTAATGTTAAATTATTATATACTCATCATGGGCAATGTCTTACTGTCTCATGCTAACAGTACGTTTTTGACCGGTTAACAGTATACTGTTACATGGCACGCGCGTCTTAAGTGTTGGTCATGCATGTGCATGATGGCATTTAAAACAATAACGTCACCGTTATAATTCATCTTTGATGATGATTTATGACATTGTTTACCCTCGCGCTCGGCAATAAATTCATCTTTACAAACGGCATTTGCATTAAATGACTTATAATGTAAACAAACAGTTTAATTCGATTTGGAAGCAGAGTTATCAACTCTAGATAAAAAAAAAAAATCAAACGTGTAAACCAAATAGTTAACAATATGAAAGTATGCAATAAAAAGGTTATTGACCCTGTACGTTCTTTGCGTCGTCAGCGTGTCGAAGTGAAATAAATCTTATATTTGTCGACAAAAAATTAGCCGTCCCGCGAGAAAAATCAACAGTATGGACTCTGCGTAAAGTATCGACCCGGATCAGCTAAAGCATGCCGCGCAGGATAACACGGACAGACACTTTCAGGAATCATTAATCTATACTTCTATCCCCCTGAGACGGAATGTGTCGTCCTGGATCAGTCTGCGCGGAATGCGCAGCATGATCTAGGACGATATATTACGCAGAGGTCATAATGTTGACTTTGTCGCGGGAGGGCTCAAATAGTGAAATCTGCCTTATGGAAATTATCACGGACATGTACATATATATATATCACGGAACACGTAATTCCCAAACCCATTTCAAGAAGAGGAATTTCTCTCAATCAATGTCAAAACACGCAAATGATTTAGTAAGATACTTTAGTTTCTTGACGAGGAAAGCGGTCGTATTGCAACCGACGTTTTGTCATCTTATATGACGATTTGATATATCACGAGCAGTGCTTCAATTTTATTTCTTCATTAAAAGGCACATCCATATCTATTCTAAATTTTATGCCTGCCTTTTTTATCTGCCGTGGTAAGGCAGCCAATATAAAAGTCCCTTGTCAAGATTGACATCGTCGGATTACTGTATACGACTGTCATGACTTGTGTAGCTTCCTCTAATGAAATTTGAACCAGTAACAAATCACTCCAGTCCGATAATATGCAGCTCTACTTAAAGTGTTACTATCGTCAGGTACAATGTGATCATCCATCTTATGCGAGTTAATTGAGATACGGAACAAAAAGCATAAATGCTTTAAGGTATTATGCCAACATGCACTTAATAAACAAATTTCTAATTGCGGTCAGGTACTTTGCAATCAAGCACCAGCACTACTTTCAGGTACTATGCTATCAAGCATGACCATACTAATGCAACACTTATATTTCTGCTATCAAGCATGACCATGCTAATGCAACAATTATATTTCTATTGTTTTACTTTCAGGAACTATGACATCATATATGGCCATCCTTATGCAACGGTTTTATTTTTATTATTTTACTTTCAGGTACTACGCCATCATGCATGGCCATACGAATGCAACAATTATATTGTTATTATTCTACTGCCAGGTACTACGCCATCATGCATGGCCATACTAATGCAACAATTATATTTGCATTATTCTATTTTCAGGTACTATGACATCATACATGGCCATACTATTGCAACAATTATATTTGTATTAGTCTACTGTCAGGTACTACGCCATCATGCATGGCCATACTAATGCAACAATTATATTTGTATTATTCTACTGTCAGGTACTATGACATCATACATGGCCATACGAATGCAACAATTATATTTGTACTATTCTACTGTCAGGTACTATCACATCATACATGGCCATACGAATGCAACAATTATATTTGTACTATTCTACTGTCAGGTACTATCACATCATACATGGTCATACTAATGCAACAATTATATTTGTACTATTCTACTGTCAGGTACTACGCCATCATGCATGGCCATATTAATGCAACAATTATATTTGCATTATTCTACTTTCAGGTACTATGACATCATACATGGCCATACTATTGCAACAATTATATTTGTATTATTCTACTGTCAGGTACTACGCCATCATGCATGGCCATACTAATGCAACAATTATATTTGTATTATTCTACTTCCAGGTCCTATGACATCATACATGGCCATACTTATGCAACAATTATATTTGTATCATTCTATTTTCAGGTACTACGCTATCATGCATCCTATCCGAGCTAAGTGTGTGAGTACGGTAGCTCTGGCGAAGAAGACGATATTTGTTCTCTGGATCCTTAGCTTAATTATGGCGTCACCAATCCTAATCGGTCGAGTAAGTGAGATTAAAAGCATTCTGTTATTTCACCGAATGTTTATTCTTCGACAGCAGACATTTGCTTCAAAGAAAAACATTGTAGCGTGAATGTAAATGATCACTTTGGACATCTTTGTTCCGTTCAAGCACTGTTTTCTACTCCCAAAATATGCTAGCCAGATGTATAGCATTGCCCTCAGATTCCAACATACACTTTTAACCAGTGATAACTTTACTTACCTTTCTATACACACGTTTGAACGACAGCTCCGAACGATATAGACCATGATCAGTGATCAGCCTGCACTATCGTCGACTCGTATGTATGTACATCAATATACGCATCTCGTGTACATATCGCTTTTCTTCGTAAAGACTGATCTATACAAAATGAAGGATGATGAATTCATAAGGATAAGAATGAAAGGTAACGGGAAAAAGTATCAAACAATAACCATTGTATTTCCATTTTCTAATGATGAACAACGACTGATATATTATTGTAAACTCGTTTGCCAATTAAAGAATCCTGTAATATAAAAACGACCCACGACGTTTCTATGTTTTCCTCTTTAAAAGATGTTAAACATTTGATAACAAACAGGAAATATGAAATGCTGTCCAGATGCTCAAGTCAAACGTAATCGACTTTATCAGTAAATATCCGTTTGTCCCATATTTACTTCATAAAGAGACTCATCAGAAACATTCACATTCTCTTGTAAGTCAGATCAGCGAAATCTGTTAAACGTTTCACGAATATTCAATGTCGGACGTAACGAGCAAACGATCGACATTTGGAGGGAATTTCAAATATTTACTTTTCTAAACGAACATTATTTAATCAAAGCACTGAAAGTGCTATCGGCCTGGTGGCTGCAGGAAGGTTGTAGAAGTAGGGCAAATGTGAAAGGAAATAACAATTACTGCTTCTTGTTGTGTATTTATTGTTATGAAGTTGGAAGATCATATAGAAAAATATATATATTATGAAACCAAGATCTTGTTGGCCTTATATCGCTCACCTGAGTGCAAGCTCACAAGTATACACATTTAAGACTTGAATCAAAGGAAAATTTGACAGCATGTTTAGGCAGAAACATTTTGAACTTTCTGTCTTATTATATTGAGAAATATGACAATGTTAAATCAAATTCCATCAAGAAGTTTCTGTGCGTTTTACAAATTGCACCCACTAGAGCAAACTTGGTGGAGGTTCAGTCAAGGACATTTCAGAGAAAATATTTGAAATCCGGCTTGGCCAGTAGTTTCTGACAAGAAAAATTTAATATTTTTTCTTTTTTGTCGCCATGGAAACGAGTTGTGCACTGAATGAAATTATGTGAACAACTGTAAAAGTGGGGCCATGCAAGGAACATCCATGCCAAGTTGTATCAACTTGCAGCCAGTGTTTTTTTAGATGAGCTACGGACAGTGAGTGAGTCCAATATATCAACTAGAGCCTTTGCCTCAGGTGATCATAAAAACTTAGGTTACAGACCCACAAAGACACTAGTATATTGAATACATGTACATAATTCCTTGTTTAAGGATAACCACAGTTGTGGTCGAAACTGATAGGTGTAATTAAGCGTAGTATTGGGTAAACAAGAAAATATGTATGCAATTGGATCCAGCAACTAAAATAATGTACACATTAAAAGACATACATTATTACTTACAACTTGTTACAGAACTCGGTGAATGAATTAAAAATAAGAAGTTTCACAAAGAGCAATATGATGCACTCCATAAGCATTAATTGAAAGCATTAATTAATCATGTATCAGTTAAGGATTGATTAGGTCCACTTTTACGGACAGAGTGGCAAATAGTGGAGTAAGAGTTCAAAAAGATAAGAGCATTCTGAACCCTTAGTAGACCATTTTTAATAGCGTGCTGGTAAGGAATTGTGAAAAAGTGTATTCATCAAGCACAGGGTTATGTAGCATTTGTTTGAAAATTCACCACTGTCAACTAGTCCCCATGAACCATTATAATGCTTTGAAAAATGACCTAGTTTGAGCATATTGGACAGTTTTCAACAAGGCCCAAAGTACATGAGAAGCAAATAGTATGACAAAGTGTCATGCTGATTAAATAGAAATCTAAAAATCAAAGGTTTTCCCTGTTTGTTGCCATGGCAGATCTGTATTGAATGGACATATTTGGGGAAAACCTATATGGGGTACCATGCAAGGAAAATCGTTGTTGTTTCAAGCCAAAAAATAACATTGGACAATAACAGATTGTGTTCCCAATATATCACATTGAGCAATCATGTCCAGGTGATCTGAAAGGTGCATACATAACAAATATACAAGCAATGCAGGTGTTTTTTTTGTGCTAATGGAACAAAACAGACACTTTCATTTACAACGATTTTCAGCACAAAGTGAATGGATGAATATTAAAAAGTGCATTACTACGAGAAAGTGGTATTAACCCTTTGCTCTATAATAATGCATTTACCTGCAACCAATGCAGAGCAGGAATTGGAAACGGTGTAGGAAGAGTTTAGATTGCTCGTAATGAGAAATCTGACATCTTCCGTAAAGGAGAGCGTAATTCACACATTACTTATAATTGGGGAACGAATACTTTTAATTTGAAAGAGGCCAAGAAAATGCTTATGGGGCAAATTTGAACACTTTGTTCAACAATCGTTTTCCTACAATTAAATGACATAATTGATTCATCACTTATTAGTTATGGGTGAACTGGACCACCATTTACAGTTTGGAAAACTGTACATGGAGATATCATATGACCCATTATGAGCATTCTGAATTCTGCCTTTCCCGTTTTTTAATGACTTTCTCTTTTGGGTGAATATAATGTGTATTTCTGGAACAAAGTGTTTCATATTAGACACGCGAATGTCTACACATGGCTGACCGAAGAGCAGATGTACGATTACTGTGCTTCGGCAAGCGACCGTCTTTTGACATATATGACAGATATTTAACCATTTGTTCCAGTAATTCAACACGTATTTTTCTTTTTGCCGCCGCGCATGATTTTGAAGCATGACTTAAAGGAAGCAGATGCAGTTCAGTACATTTAAATAACCTGTCCAAGCAGACAGGATGTAAATATTTCAAACAAGAAGGCCGAATGTCCCTTTATTTTAAACAAGAAGGCCAAGATATGCCTATATTGCTCACCTGGCTACCATAGCTTATATAAAAAGGTTACTAAGAGCAGAAAGGGTCAATATTGACGTAGGGATTAAACGTTTTATATGCTACGATCTATGGGATATTCAGCATGTGAAGTTTAGTCGTGAATGACAAGTTTAGTCCTGAAACCATTTGGTTTACGGTTTGCTTAACATTCACTGCAACTATAATGCGTCATACAAGCTGAAGTTTTAAATCCTCTAACTAGATCCATTAGATAAAAAGAAAACATAGGTGCTAAAATAGTAACATATATTAAGGTTTATTGCCTCTAGTTATAAGTTAAGTGTGACAAAGGTTTGGGAAGGAAAGGGGGAAGTCTATTCTCCTTCCAGTTTAGCAAAAGTATGATAGCAAACACGGGAGTATATAAACAAAGAATACGAAAAAAAGAAAAGATATTTATGATCAAGATTGAGCATCATGAAAGTTCACATGTATAGTCAACATATAGCAAAAATTATTAAGTCTGTTTTGTTTGTTTGTAATGTCACTTTAATAGTTTTGAACATGCCAGTAGAAAACTGAAAAATAAACAAAAGAAAATGGTCAAGTCAGTTCCCCAAGAGCGAAGAGCGAAAACCAGCTGGTACGAGTCGTTCATCTCGAACGAAACATGAAAATCCGGGTACGAATCCAATGAATTTTATAATCGGATGAAAATCGTGAAATCAGTGAAGTATTCATAACGGAAGGAAGTAGACACAACTTAATTACTCTAGGGAACCGATGACACCTTGTTGTCTATTAAATAAGAATGACCAAAATCGCCAAGCGATGACATGCTGCATTTACAAATAACAGAACGGGTCACGTTACGGCCATGCCTATTGCATAGTTGGGTTAACGTTGTTTCTACAGTTTCTAGAATTATACTGTAATATGTAGTAATTAAAATTAAATTAAAATGAATAATCATTGATTTTTTAAAGATTACCCATTTATTTAAAAATCTGAATATTGTAAATAGGCAAAAACATCGCCAGAAACTGTTTTCTGAGCTTTGATGAATCGGTTCGTAAACAAAACTATAAAAAAGCGTACCCTAGGAAGTTAGGGGAAAGTTATTAAATACCCATTACATGTGTCTAAAGTTTGGTAATAATGGTAGAAGACAAACGTATTTTGTATCTTGCTGTTTCTTAAATCATTTTATACAATTTATTTATTCATAAAGGTTTTTTTGGTTGTTGTCTTTTCAAACATATAACAGTTTTTCTTAACAATAATATTGTTGGTTCCTCCTTTTTCGATTACGTCACCCCATGGTACCAAATTAAAACCTATCCAATAATGATATTTTACGGTTGACCGTAACCTTTTCGATACAGTTTTGTTGAATTCATGATTATCTATTTTTTCCGCACAGTCATGCGTTGTATGTTTTCAACAATTGGTAGGCAGCAACTCCGAAACTTGGTTTATCTACTATGAAGATCAGAATATTCAACGTCAATGATTCAGTGGATGATCCTCTTTATTTAATTCTAATTCCAAGATGGTTATGTCTGCTATAAGACAACGTCAATGATTACTTGACACATCAAGTTACTTCAATGGACGATCCTCTTCATTCAATTCTCATTCCAAGATGGTTCTTTCTGCTATAGGACACCGTCTATGATTGACTTGATCCAACAAGTGACTTCAATGGACGATCCTCTTCATTCCATTCTCGTTCCCAGATTATGCTTTCTGCTATAGGACACCGTCTATGATTGATTTGATCCATCAAGTGACTTCAATGGACAATCCTCTTCATTCCGTTCTCGTTCCCGGATTATGCTTTCTGCTATAGGACACCGTCTATGATTGATTTGATCCATCAAGTGATTTCAATGGACAATCAGTTTCATTCCTTTCTCGTTCCGAGATTATGCTTTCTGCTGTAAGACACCGTCTATGATTGATTTGATCCATCAAGTGACTTCAATGGACGATCCACTGTGTTGCATTCTCATTCCCAGATGGTTATTTCTGTTATATGACGCCGTCTTTTATTGAATTGACACAACAAGTGACTTCATTATACTGTCTTTGATTGACTTGACCCATGACAAGACTTCAAGGACGATCCTCTTTAGTCCGTTCTCTTTTCCAGAGGATACTTTCTGCTATAAGACACCGTCTATGATTGACTTGATTCATCAAGTGTCTTCAATTGACGATCCGTTTATAACGTTCTCTTTTTCAGATGGATATTTCTGCCATATGACACCGTTTATGACTAAATTGATCCACCAAGTGACTTCAATGGACGATCCATTTTATTACGTTCTCTTTTCCAGATGTTTTTTTCTGCTATAGATAGATATTTTATTATTTAAAGTGCAACCTATACATACAACACAATACAATACAATTCATTAATATATAATAGCCAGCCTTCAAAGGCTTACAAAGCACTATCATTTTTTTTTACAAATGAATTCATGAACAGTTTACATTTATATGCCAATGTTTATGAAAGTCAAGTTATAGCTACGTTTAGTCTATCAGTGAAAGTAAATTAATACAGTTATTAAATTAAGTAGTTAATCGTATTAGTTTCTTTTATGCAAGTATTGAGAATGAATTTATGAAAAATTAAATATCAATTATAGTGTGTTTCATCACAACATAATGTCTACGATTTATCACGGTATACGTAATAAAATTTAGGTGGTTAAGTGGTTTTTTTAATAAATATCACTGGCGATACTTTAATATCTGATTTCGCTCTTCGTGTGATTTGATAAGGTAGTTAGCGATTGATTTAGTGTCAATATTTCTCATCATTGTTTTTAGAGTGTCCGTTTCACTGTCCTGCCGTACGATATCAACACAATGTTTATGTCGTAGTTCGTTGTAAGCCGGGCACGACACAAGGAAGTGTGTCTCGTCTTCGACGTGTCCTTGGTTACATGCTAGACATGTTCTTCTATCTAGTGGTACCTGTGGTCTCCTGTATCGCCCCAATTATATGGATAGTGGGAACACACCGAATCTAAATCGGGGCAATGCGGATCTTTGTTTTATTGACAATTGTCTATCTAAATATGGCTCATTTTTTAAGCAGTTTTTGGTGATTGTTGTTACCCATCTCTCCAGGTTGTTTCGAGCTTGTGTCTCGTACTACGATTCAAACAGTTTATAATGTATTCACGCGACACAGTTTTTATGGTGTTAACATCAAAAATGTTTATGAGGTTGATGTCCTCCAGTATTTGCTTAATGTCTGCTGACCACGTGTCTCCTGAATGCGCTGTTTTTCTTATATCCCAGACAACCACGCCATGTGCGACGCGTGAAACAGGTAAACGAGACAGTCTATGCCAAAGACGAATTATCTCACAGTGTCTTCTGTAGAGTGGGCTATTAAGTCCTGTTTCACCATCAAAGGCAACTACAGAAGTTTGCTTTCCGACGCCTAGAAATGTTCGTATAGCCCTGTGTTGGAGTCTGTTCATGTCGTCATAGTTTTTAATATGACACCGTTTATGATTGAATTGATCCACCAAGTGACTTCAATGGACGACCAATTTTATTACGGTTTTTCTCCAGATGGGATTTTCTGCTATAATACACCGTCTATGATTGACTTGATCCCATCAAGTGACTTCAATGGACGATCATATTTAGTCCGTTCTCTTTTCAGATGGTTATTTCTGCTATTTGACAACGTTTATGATTAAATTGATCCACCAAGTGACTTCAATGGACAATCCATTTTATTACGGTTATTTCTGCTATGTGACACCGTTTATGATTGACTTGATCCAAAAAGTGACTTCAATGGACGGTCCTCTTTATTACGTTCTCTTTCCCATATAGTTCTTTCTGCTATATAACACCATCTCCGTGGTGTAGGGGTTAAAGTGTCCGCCACCGGAGTTGAAGATCATGGTTCGATCCCCGGCAGACTTAAAGCTCATTAAACCCAGACCATAAAACGCTCTCTCGTATAAAGATTTACTGACTACCCCATACAGGTCGTCTCTGATTGACCTTTGCGTCAGCCAATTAGATTGTCGCTTACAATTTTGTTCGGCACATATAGGTAAGATCACTCATATAATTAAACGATAATATGAGCCGTCCAGCGAGAAAGCCAACAGTGTGGACTCTGCGACAGTATCGATCCGGATCACTTTAGCATGACGCACAGGTTAATCCGGACAGACACTTTTCGCCTCCTGTGGATTTTCTGTTTCAGGAATAATTATGCTATACCTCTATCCCACCCCCCCCCCCCCCCCTTAAATGGAATGTGTATGCCCGGATTAGCCTGCTTGGACTGCGCAGACTGATCTGGGTCGATATATTACGCAGAGTCCATAATGTTTTTCTCGCGGGACGGCTCACATATATAAGCCGTGATTGTCGAGTACTTCGATTGTTTAGCTGGGGCGTTTGTTCTATCGGGCCATTTTATTAGAAACGAGTACGTGCTGATGAGTATTTAAGTGTATAAAGTCAATAAGAGACAAACGCTTTGTGCGGGGTAGATTTGTCAGATCCAATATACGTACATCGAAGTATTTTGGTCTTATTTAAATGAGACTGTCGTAAACTCATACCAACAACTTTAAAAGGGGTAGAATGCCTAATCGGGGCTCAGTGTTACAGGGATAGCATTACGTCTGATGCATCGGTGTCGGGATCAATAATACCGCTAGTACTGGTAATTTAACCAGGGAAATATGTGATGTAACTGAAATAATGTTGAAAGCGGCATAAAACACCACTCCAACAAACAAACTGCTAATATATGAAACTGTATATATATGAAACTAAAATTGATCAATGTCTATTATATATATATACTAAATGAACCATGCTATAGGCACACGAGCCATGCATATTCAGACCAACCTGTGCATCCACGAAGTTTAATCTGGTAAGGCATTGTTTGCCAATATCACAGAGGGATTCAAGAACCTTCAGAAAAACATTTGTGAATTTGGATTGGTTTACTTCGACACTTATACAGATATTAGTCAATACTTAAAGGTGCTGAATTCCAGATGGAGATAAAACATAAGCGATCAATATGTAGATGTTTATGGTACTGGAAAGTGAAATTATTACACTAATTTTATCCCAGAATTATGATTCAAATATTCCCGGACAACTTTTGAGCAGTTTTAAAACATTGACTATAATATCTATTTTCTGGAGTTCAGCACCTTAAACATGAATACATGTGTGCTGGTTTTTTTTGTAAATAATTTCTCCGATACAACATGAGATAAGTTAAATACAATATTTTATACAACAAACTAGGATGCTGTGATTGTATAACATATAACCATATTTTCTTCCATCAATTATTCATGTGATTGTGTCTGTTTTGTGACTAGAGATTATTAAGAAATATTAACGCCTTGCACTCTCCCGTTGTTTGTTTGTCTGTATGGGTTTTTTTAAGCGGCGTTTCCTGTGAAGGTTACCAGTACTACTGGTCCATTATCCTGACACCAGTGAGTCAATCGTTATGCTAATCCCACAACCTTGATCAGCAAGGAGGGAAGGTCATTACTACCATTGTTCAAGTCTCTCTCTGGTTGTCTTCTGTTTTATGACTAGAGATCATTAAGAAATATTAACGTCTATCACTCTCCCGTTGTTTGTTTGTATCACGGCGTTACCTGGGTAACTTACAAGTGCTTGAGCCGGAAGGAGTGAAAGCCAGTACTACCATTGTTCAAGTCTCTCTCCCGGTGTACTCTGTTTTAAGATCATTAAAAGAAATATTAACTTATCATACTCTCCCATTGACCTTGTTTACGTTTTGGATATTCCTCGTCTGAGTTGTTTAAATCCCCCCTTTTCCCTCATACACTAAATCTCAACGGTATGGACAATATCTATTATTGAAAGAAAATTGATTGAAATGTGTTGTAAACATTGTGGCAAAAGGAGAAATTGCTAATGTTTTCAAAATTCGTCTGCTGTAGATGCGTCATAATGCGTCTGCATGTTGGAAACAGTTAGTAATAGTGTTAGGGTTAGTGCACCTTTATAACAAATATTTCAGTTGTGAAAATGCGCTCGTGCATGGGCAACGGTATGAGTTTGGCTTTTGTCAACAGCATAAATCCAGATCAGCCGGTGCATCCGCACAGTCTGATCAACATTTACTCATATGACTAACACAGGTTCTGTATACGGTTCTGTCAACTTGTGTAGATTCTGGTAAAACGGAGCAGATGTACAGATTCGGCAGAATCTACACTGTTTAGAAATGTCATATACATGTATCTGCTTTGTGTAGATTTCTTGTCTTCTGTCTGGTTTTAAAACACATCCAATGAAAATGATGAAATTACTTGAATGCTTGAATACTGTTTTATAATAGTGTGGGAATATAAATAATACTTATTTGGGGGTAAGTAGGCTGGCTACAAATATTTCAACAACGTTTTTTAAAGTCGCCTGCACAGGGGTGCCGGAAAACGTCTGCATTAGATGCTGTTCAAGACATGACCAAGGCGTTGACCTCTGTTCGCGTATCTCAGCTCATCAAAGTCACAAAAATGTCAGTTGCAGTGTAGTTAAACAGTTATGCAACATAGTGTATGGGTTTTGAATGTTTGATGAACAGTCATATGTGTGGACGTTTTGAGAATGAAATACAGGACAATATTATGAAGCTGAAAATGTACGACTTTACATAAAGGCCATGTCCGCCTTTATTTAACAACTTTATAAGTGAACGTGACACATTTTCTTTTCATGTGCACATCTTTCTCTTTGCGTCTGATTTCACGGTTTTGTTCTGCTACAAACTCAGTACAGAACTATTTTCCGAATAAGTTAGTGTTATGTCAATGTTTTAATCCCAAATAGCCAGAACAATTGCGTCCGGAATGTGTTCAACTACGCAACCGCATATTTGATTTGCGAAAGTCATTCTTGAATTACGGTTAAGCAATCCCAGTACTGTGATAAATCGCCTTCGTGCACGGCTAATGTGTCCATCATGTCCCGTTGTTTGTCCCGTTCTACAATTGCGTCATCGTGTTTCACGTCACGCTTGGTGCATCATGCAACTTTGCTTGACAAGACAAGACAAGGTACGTATTTCATTATCGGACCAATTTCACTTGGACAGCGTTGACGACTGTTTCAGAGCGTACAGCCTCGTTGGGGAACGTTTTTATGAAGATTGTCTGGTTGAACGACGTCCATTCGACGGAGGTAGGTTTTTTTTATGGGGTGGCAAAACAGCGAATTGCAGAACATTGATGGCGATTTGACCGGTGTGCTCTACCGTGATGAAATCTTGCAATGCATTGTCATCTCGTTCGTGCAAACAACATCAGGTCATGCTTCAGCACGGTATCGTTATATCACATGTAGCACATATTGTGAATGATACACTGACGTAGCAGAATGTGAATCGATGAGTTATCAAACGAGAAAGTATGAAACCAGATGCAACGTCGGAAACGTCAATTCAACCTACGACATACCTTTGATTGACAGCATGTCTGATAGTGATTGACCAATCAGAAAGACCGATATTGAGCAGATAACGATTATACTGCTAACTGATCTAGGGCTGTAGTTCTCAAAATAGGTGTACGTGTATAGCAGGATAATGTCTGATCCGTGTATACATGCAAATCTGCAGCAAACGATTTTGAAAACTCCTAGTCAAAAGTATGGAACATCACTATCAAACTAAGTATGATTATTTAAAAGCACTATCATAAGCAATTTCTCCTTTTGCCATAACGTTTTCAAAAAGTGTCTGATGTACATGCATAAAACTGTGCCTGTATATGAGAAAGGGTTGAGTCATGGATACTCTAGTTGTTTCCCATGATTAATTACGAGTGCACTTTGTTTCAGATTCACAAACCAGTGGGGTCCGGGAACACGACTGGTTACTGGTGTACCACGGAATGGGACCATCCCGTGTACGAACAACTCTACGGGACTTACATGTTTCTAATCATACTGGCCATCCCACTCTGTCTTATGACGTTTGCTTATACTAGCATTTGTCGGCGAGTCTGGACTTTGCACAAGAAACGGCCACAAGCTATTCAACACCGGTAGGTATTCCTTTTTTAAAGCGCACTGTTGAATCGCCATAGCTCTAACGGCAGCGACGAGGGCTGTCTATCAAGTGGTCGTGAGTTCGAATCCCGTCTCAGACATTTAGTCTTTCTGATGAATGAGAGAAGTCATTTGGCTCGCACCAAAGGGCTAACTGTCTTTGAGTGAATGTAGCCAGTTGCCTGGGAATAACTGTTTTATGATAACCAGGAAACGCATGAGAAGGTGAACTGACCGTCGTGGTATAACTGAAAAGCTGCCGAAAACAGCTTTAAACTATAAGTAACCAATAAAAAACGTCTATAATTGCCTATACACATGGCAGCAAATGCTCCGTTGACGACTTACTTATAGAAACTTAAGGTTTGTTTCGGTGTAAGATCAAAGAAACATTTCACTGAGTGAGCAACTAAAGGTGAAATGTTTACTATCTCAAGAGAAAGATGTTCATGAATTGAACTAGTATATCTCCAGTTTACATCCATTACGATTGATCTGTTAATGTCATGCTTTTACATACTAACCTGCAAACCGACCTTCTGATGTAATGATATAATATTCCGCAACTGTTTTCATGCGACGTCACTTGACAAGTTGATAAATACACATGTAACACTTCAATAAGTAATTTATATAGGAGCAATCTCTTCTGAATCCACATTCGTGACGATTGTTTAACGCTTGTTCTGCAACAGACGACTTTTGAAAACATTGCGACAAAGGTAGAAATTGCTCATAGAGAGCACTGTTTTTAAATCTATGCAATAATACACATTTTCATTTATACAGAGTTTCCATAGTTTTTCTTAGATTTGTTCCTAGTCGTCTGTTGCAGAAGTGTTGTATGTGGGAAATGGATAAGCCTTGTATTGACACAGGCAATGGTTACTCAATTGCAGAAGTCTACTTTAAAAGCAAATGACGCAATCAATTGTCGAATCAGGTAAACGAAGCTTTTTGATATTCGTTATCTACCTTAAATGCCTTTTCTCGTCTTTCAATTTTCCAGAAGTCGGTATAAAGACCAATTAGAGACGACCCAATTTATAGAGCCCATACCTGCTGTTCTCCACGAGCTGTCAATAAGTAGTCACGGGTTTCTTAAGGAACTTAACGTGAAAAACGTGCCGATACCCAATGATAACAACACTAGAAAACAGGTATTGAAAACTAGTCGACATTTGTATTCTGTTCTGTCTGC
The DNA here is from genome assembly GCA_031761405.1 of Serripes groenlandicus. Lineage (NCBI taxonomy): Eukaryota > Metazoa > Mollusca > Bivalvia > Cardiida > Cardiidae > Serripes > Serripes groenlandicus. Next base: position 134,916,698 of record JASEVX010000001.1, on the reverse strand, counting down.
CAAAGCAATTAAAAACGTTTGCATTGTGTACCACTTAGACATTAAATGTTACCAAATTGCCTATTGGACGAAAAATGGAGTGGTCCAGTTTTCAACTTGGAAAAGTCAACTTTGTGAAATTCGGCAGTGAAAGGATTAAATACTGGTATCCATATTAGGATCAATATCATTAAAACCAGACCTCATATAGCCATATTAAACAAACAGCGAATGATTTGTGTCTGATTTATATAATAAGATTGTACAAGGGATGAGACACTTAACATTTTCGTAGATCAGTGCACTTTTGTTATGTATATGAGCGGTACTCCAGGAAATATCAACCTTAGCGTATTAGCATAACTGTGGAAAAAGACATTGCGTACGCATTCATGCTATGAATACAAATGGATACCGATTAACAGAAGTGTATTAAATCCTTATATAACTAATTGGTCCGACAGTTAGATCAGACTACGCGAGTGCGATCTTCAGTGCACGCAAGAGTCACAGTCGTTTATATCTACTAGTTGGTCATCCAAGGATCATAGAAAAACAGAATAGAACCAATATAATGGCAGTCCATGCATCCACTATTGCTTTGGTTGAAATGCTATCTCCAACAAAAATGAGCTACCAGTTTCGGATTCATGAATTGTAATACCTCCTTTTGCGCAATGCTGTATGCATATTTTCATTTTCACGTGTTTTCGATTATTTACTTTATGATGATAACATTTGACAATTAACCCTTATAACATATCTGGAAATAGTTTATCCCTTTTCACACACAAGAAATCTGACACGTTGAAAACATCTAAGGGAAAATATGGAAGGTCTCTATGAACGAAAGTATAATTCAGTTTTGAAAGATTTGAAAATATTGTGACAAAGGGAGAAAGTGCTTATTATTAGCACTTTGTCATTGAGTCACACAGTTTACAGAAGACAAATTGGAAGAGGTTAATTATGAAATATTCTCAGTAATAAACTAAAACAATGCAATAAAAGTCAAGAAAATTAAGTACCTCAACTCAAATTAAACAAGAGTGTATTTTCAGTCTCTACATTAACTCTTCATGTCTTACAGGTAATCAAGATGCTGGTTGCCATCGTTCTTCTATTCATGATATGCTGGGGGCCAATAACGACAAACAATCTCCTTGTGGCATTCGGAATCCTCGACAATCTTCATCAAGGCTTTCTGAGACCACTCCGGATCGCATTCTTTCTCATGTCATATTGCAATAGCTGCACGAACCCTATAGTGTATGCATTTATGTCCAGGAACTTTAGAAACACATTCAAACACACGTTGTTTCTACTATGCCGAAGAATCATCGTTACCCGCCAAAACAATCACATGGCGAAAGCATGCGGGGATAATCGGTCATATTCTCCGAGTTCGAACAAAACGACGAATGCGTTATTTGACATTACGAATGCTAGAAGTCACGTGGCAAATCAGGAAAAACCATTTGGAACATTTTCTTTCGACATAAAAAACGGTTGCAACAAAAGTTAGTCCAGTAATCCTATAACCTTATTCAGATCAGAACATTTAACTTATCATTAAATTTAACCCGTTCCCACGTGAAGACGTATCTGCGGCAGACGACTGTTGAAAACATTGCGATAAAAGAAATTCATGATGGACAATTTCTCCTTTCGTCACAATCTGTTCAGCTCTTTTCAATAAGTATGCTTATATTCAGAGATTTTAAACAGTTTTGACTAGATTATTTTAAAGTCGTCTGCTTCAGAGGACTGTTTAATGTAAATGGTTAAAATTTACATTGTTTATAACTTGAACAACATATACTACATGAATATGTATTACACAAGTAACATAATGTCATAGGGTAATGAGTGGTGTGATTTTCTGAGAACAAAATGGCTTCCAATCGAGCCACGTCGTGTCACGGCAATGTTCTATCTACTGTTGTTGGAGCAAAGGAAGGGCATGTGTGCTCAATCCTATCCTTGGCATTTCAAATTGAACAAGAGATGTTTGTCAAACATTATGCCCCCCTGATCGCCATGTTGTCAGGAATATTAGGACAATTGAGTACAATTTGCATGGACCGAAATGCCAGTTGATTTGTCATTTCACATTTACGAGTCAGTTTTAAGATTATGAACAATGTTCATTCAAAGTTTGAGGATGGTAGGTACAGTTCTTAATCCCATTGTGATGACTGATATTTGCAGATATTATGTATCCTCCAGGTCCAGGCATTGTTGAGTTATCACTCAGACAAGCTTAAAACAGTTGTTTATGTTCAAGTTCACTGTGACCTTGACCTTTGGCCCAATGACCTCAAAATAAACAGGATTCATCTACTGGCAAACCCAACCTCCTAGTAAAGTTTTAGGACCATAGGTCCAGGCATTATTGAGTTATCACTCGGACAAGCTTAAAAGTTTTTTTTGTGTTCAAGGTCACTGTGACCTTGACCTTTGACCCAATGAACTCAAAATAAAAAGGGTTCATCTACTGGCCAGGCCCAACCTCCTAGTCAGGTTTTAGGACCATAGGTCCAGGCATTGTTGAGTTATCACTCGGACAAGCTTCAAAAGGGTTTTTGTGTTCAAGGTCACTGTGACCTTGACCTTTGACCTCAAAATAAATAGGGTTCATCTACTGGTCAGGCCCAACCCCCGAGTCAAGTTTGAGGACCATAGGTCCAGGCATTGTTGAGTTATCACTGACAAGCTTAAAATGGGTTTTTGTGTTCAAGGTCACTGTGACCTTGACCTTTGACCCAATGACCTCAAAATAAATAGGGTTCATCTACTAATCAGGCCCGACCTTCAAGTCAAGTTTGAGGACCATAGGTCCAGGCATTGTTGAGTTATCACTCGGACAAGCTTAAAAAGGGGTTTTGTGTTCAAGATCACTGTGACCTTGACCTTTGCCCCAATGACCTCAAAATAAATAGGGTTCATCTACTGGCCAGGCCCAACCCCAAGTCAAGTTTGAGGACCATAGGTCCAGACATTGTTGAGTTATCACTCAGACAAGCTTTGGTCTACAGACGGACCGACCAACCGACCGACAGACACGTGCAAAGCAATATACCCCTCTTCTTCGAAGGGGTCATAATTATCATTTATTGTCAATAGGGTAACAGATCTTTGACCCAATGACCTCAAAATAAATAGGGTTCATCTACTGGTCAGGCCCAACCCCCAAGTCAAGTTTGAGGACCATAGGTCCAGGCATTGTTGAGTTATCACTTGGACAAGCTTAAAAAGGGTTTTTGTGTTCAAGGTCACTGTGACCTTGACCTTTGACCTCAAAATAAATAGGGTTCATCTACTGGTCAGACCCAACCTCCAAGTCATGTTTGAGAAACATAGGTCAATGCATTGTTGAGTTATCACTCGGACAAGCTTCAAAAGGGTTTTTGTGTTCAAGGTCACTGTGACCTTGACCTTTGACCCAATGAGCTCAAAATAAATAGGGTTCATCTACTGGCCAGGCCCAACCTTCAAGTCAAGTTTGAGGACCATAGGTCCAGACATTGTTGAGTTATCACTCTGACAAGCTTAAAAAGGTTTTTGTGTTCAAGATCACTGTGACCTTGACCTTTGACCTCAAAGTATATAGGGTTCATCTACTGGTCAGGCCCAACCTTCAAGTCAAGTTTGAGGACCATAGGTCCAGGCATTGTTGAGTTATCACTCGGACAAGCTTAAAAAGGGTGTTTGTGTTCAAGATCACTGTGACCTTGACCTTTGACCCAATGACCTCAAATTAAATAGGGTTCATCTACTGGCCAGGCCCAACCCCCAAGTCAAGTTTGAGGACCATAGGTCCAGGCATTGTTGAGTTATCACTCGGACAAGCTTTGGTCTACAGACAGACCGACCAACCGACCGACAGACATGTGCAAAGCAATATACCCCTCTTCTTCGAAGGGGTCATAATTACCATTTATTGTCAAGATGGTAATAGATCTTAATCGATCAATATATTATACAATTATGGACTTTTCAGCTGTTATACATGATGTGATATGCACCAAAAAAAATCATTATTGACCGAGGCGATAGCCGAGGTGAATAATGATTGTTTTGGTGCATATCAACATCATGTATAACAGCTGAAAAGCCCATAACTGTTTTATTATATAACCCTCAATTTATCTTATTATACCTCACGTGACTTTGTAATGTTAAATTCTCATATTACATTGTAGTAGATCTACCCATGTTCACCTCCCCTACAAAGGTACAGAATAAATTGAATAAACGTGTACTTTTGTTCGGTATAATAAAATAAATATTGCATGGCTTCCAGTGTGACAGTACATTTTGTCAACATTCGGGTAAATATTGTTAACCTCGGCTTCGCCTCGGCTAACTGTATTTTCCTCATGTTGACAATATGTACTGTCACACTGGAAGCCATGCCATATTTATATAATATTGTCATGATCATCCGAACGAGCTTCGGAAGTTTCCGTGGTCATTCGGAACGCGCCTCGGAAAATTCCGTAGCGTACGGATAAAGGCGAAGGATATTAATAGGCGGCTCATGGGATTCCCCGGTCTTCCTCTGTTACTATTTATAAAACTGGTGAATATCAGAAAAAAAACGGTGAATATCGCTAGATATTTTTTCTAAAAAATTACTTTTTAGCCAATGAAAAGGCGTCTATCTATAGGTTATATAATAATGAACATTATATCCGTTTCAGTATTAAAATTACTGTCTGTTTCAGTCACGCAATCGAACTGTCGTCTGCAAACTATAAAGTGTCCTACAACATCATTGGCACTTAACCGGCTGTGTTTCAATTATTCCAATATCTTGAAAATATCTTTGGAATAATTGTTACAAAGGTTAGTTGGAATATTTTAAATGAAGTAGAAAGAAAATGTGGAAGCTTCTTGGTATGAGCAAATTCTCCATTTTTCTAAATTCGTCCGTTACGGAGGCATATTGAAAAGTGTAAAATTCTGAGTTGAAGATTTTTAAAGTTTTCACTTCACACATAGTATTTTCCGTTTTCCTGATCACACGTGTGACCACTTTGGAATGAATCTGCCAAACATCCCGTATTAGGGAAAGGGTTAACTTGTTATGGTACTGGTTGTTTATTTGTTCTCAAAAATAAGCCGCATTAAGCGGGTTAGGATTTAATTAAATCTCAGTAACAGGACCACATACGGTAAACTGTCGAACAACTTACAGACGCTACAGTTCTAGTTTATGTGTCCAGATCTGTTTTCAATGTACGCAAATACACCAATAATCTAAATTGCTAGAAACACGGTTCATATGTTAAATAAATCACTCATATGTATGCTCAATTTGAATAATCCCTAATTAGGAGATCGACATTTCTTTCCAAGTAAGTTACGATCAATATGCAGACACGCGGAATAAATGAAAACCGTTCACATATACTGTTCTTCCCACAATCCCCCAGTAACAGTAAGACCATTCGGTCATGGCATGTATACACAGTGGGACGCTCGCTATATATACAACTTAAGTGATATTGGTTTTATAATCTCCCATTTACATCATGTGCTACGTTTACAGTCTGCTGAACCCTTGCTAATAAATACTCAATCTAAAACAGACAACTTTGAAAATGTCTTGGCAAAAAATGGTTAATCTATATATTTATGAAAGCATAACAAATTGACTAGTGAAGGTAACATTTTGGAAAAGGGAGAAATTGCTGATCATCATTCAAGCATGTTCGTCAAATTGTGGACTGAAAGGAAGAAACGGTAAAATAATTTGTTTAGCAAAATTTTTGATATTTAGTATATCGAAAGAAACAAATTGAAAGGTTGGAAAACATTGTGTGAAAAAGAGGAATTGCTCATTTTCACTAATTTTTCCATTTCCCAAAATTCGTATCACGGAATGGTTTAATCCATTCCCAGTTACAAACTCCTTTTGATGCATGTATATAGCAGACAACATTACAAATATCAGATAAAGGGAGACACAATTGCTTCAAGTTAGAAATGTTCTCCTTTTTCCAACTATGATTTTATTTCTTGTCAATATGTATACATTTATTTACAGAGATTCCCATGTTTGGCTCATTGTCAGCGATTGCTCCATTTCCCACAATATTTTCAAAATTCTACTGTTACAGAAGCTATCATGGAAAGGGTTAACCATTTCCCTTTAAGGACGCTTTTTGACCCATGTCCAGCAGACGACATTTGGAAACATAAATTGCATTGCCTGAGCAATTTCTCCTTTTGCCACAATGGTTTTAACTCATTATTTTAGAGATTACCATAGTGTTCCTTAGATGCATTCAATTACGTCTGTTGTAGACTTGTTGGGGTCACTGCTTGATCGATTGTTTACATACACGACTGGCAGTGAGGTCAAACATAGTTCAGAGTAAGTCGGCTAACACTAGTGAGAACTATATTGACTGAATTTTTTTGTTTTATTTGGTCGAACCAATCAAAAAGCAGAGTAAAGCAGATGGCAACTAATCAAAAACTTTCACGGATGTATACAAGAGTTGAACTCGGTTGGCCAAAAGTTGACTTTTCGAAAAGCATGCGAGCTATTCTCCATTTTCAAAAGTCGTCTGCTACAGAGGCATATTGAAAAGTATAATCAAGTTAACATTTCCAGGAGTGCACAATAACAAAAAGACTTGATATTTAACACATCGTGTATTTATAAACACTTCAAGATGTAATCGTCATGTCATTGATTTTCAAGCAAAAGAAAAATACGTTTTATTGAGAAATGAATGTTTGGTTTGCATACGTAGGAAAACGAATTACACTGATTTAATATGTTTACATACTTTTTTCAATTTTATGATAAAGGTTAACAACTTTAATATTACAATAAATTTCATTTACAAAAGACAAAATTGTATCAGATCTCATATTCACAATCTAATATCATTATGTATTTCCTGGAATTTAACGTCCCTTTCAACAGTATTTTCATTGGACAGTATTTCAAGCACAAATTGCTAGGTATTTCATTTAGAATTAATTATCATAATTATTCACCTCCAAATTATGCGGATTGTCCACTAAAAAAGCAAATGGCATTTGAACCATGTCATACAAAAACTGACCTCTAACATTTTGCCACCAGCAAATATCCAGATAAGCTTGTTCCTCCGCGCAGTCCATTTCAGACCTTCTCTGCTGGCCATTATATTGCACCAGCATTCCTGAGGCCTCTTGAGAGTGTATATCATTATCACCAAACCCAATGACACAGTACGTTACAGTACGACACAGTACATATTACAGTACGTAATTTTAACAGAATTATGATTAATTTCAAAACATATGAATGTCCGTTTTCATGTGTCATGGTTCATTTAACCCTTTCCCGACAATTCTGCAGCAGACGACTTTGAACGTATTTTGTCAAAACATAGAAAATCGCCATAATTGAATTTGTGCAATTTCTTCTTTTGTCACTATGTTTTCAAAAAGCTGTCTGCTGCAGAGGCGTCAGAGAGCGTCTATATGAGGGAAAGGGTTAACTATTTAGGGGATAACATATTTCTAGAGTCTGCTTTGAGAACATCAAAGGCAACAAATAATAAATCTGTTACATTAGAAAAATTACTTTTTTGATACAATGTAAATATTGTGAGCAACAGAGGAATTACCCGTTTTGAGTAAATTCTCCTTTTCCCACATTTTGATATAAGTAGATAGCTACAAAAGTGTCCATATCAGATATATGGTCTTAACAAGTCTCCATGAACTTCAAGGATGCTTGTCACAAGTTGTGCCACTAGATGACCAACAAGGAAGATCATGATCAGACCATGCAGAAGCAGCCAATCGGGATTTGTCTTGGTTGCTATGGTCGGTTTTGTAATGGCATTGCCCATTTATGAAATTTTAAACCTACTGATACATGTATTTAGAATAGTGATTGCCCACATAATCTTTAGTTAATATCCATACTGATTTTCACTGCAAAACAATGATAATAGTTATATATAATCATGGGTTTAAACTTTGGAGAAAAGAAAACAATGAAATAAAACGATGTTTGGTGATAATGTTAAGAAAAATACAATAATGCCCATCCCTTTAACCGTTTCCCTCATATAGATGATTTTTGACGCCCCTGCAGCAGACTGCATTTTGAAAACATGGCAACAAAAGAAGAGATTGCTCAAAACAAGCAATTTCTACTTTTGTCACCATGTTTTCAAATCCATTCAATTATCGTTATTTCGTTCAAAGGAATTTGTTGTGCTTTTGCCTAGACGTTTTCAAAGTCGTCTGCTACAGATTTGTTGTATGTGGGAAAGGGTTAAAGTAAATAGTCAATGACAATATTAAATGATTTCAATCAAAAACAGGTTTGTGCTTTTTAAGTGAACTCTTGTCGGGATTATTCTTTGTAGCGTCAATCAGCAGAAGACATTTTCAACGAATCTCTAGTGATTGCCCACATAATCTTTAGTTAATATCCATACTGATTTTCACTGCAAAACAATGATAATAGTTATATATAATCATGGGTTTAAACTTTAGAGAAAAGAAAACAATGAAATAAAACGATGTTTGGTGATAATGTCAAGAAAAATACAATAATGCCCATCCCTTTAACCGTTTCCCTCATATAGATGATTTTTGACGCCCCTGCAGCAGACTGCATTTTGAAAACATGGCAACAAAAGAAGAGATTGCTCAAAACAAGCAATTTCTACTTTTGTCACCATGTTTTCAAATCCATTCAATTATCGTTATTTCGTTCAAAGGAATTTGTTGTGCTTTTGCCTAGACGTTTTCAAAGTCGTCTGCTACAGATTTGTTGTATGTGGGAAAGGGTTAAAGTAAATAGTCAATGACAATATTAAATGATTTCAATCAAAAACAGGTTTGTGCTTTTTAAGTGAACTCTTGTCGGGATTATTCTTTGTAGCGTCAATCAGCAGAAGACATTTTCAACGAATCTCTAGCGGACCATGGACATTAGGATCAGATACCATGGAAGAGCAGACAGGTCTTAACCTTTTCCCACATAAAACAACTCTGGAGCAGACAACTTTGAAAACATACCCAATTTTTGTTTTTTTATAATCTCCCTTTAACCTTTTCCCTCATACGACAATTCTGCAGCAGACGACTTTGAACTTATTTTGTCAAAACGTAGAAAATCTCCATACTTGAATGGATAACCTATGACAAAAAGTGGAAAACATTGTGGCAAAAGGAGGAATTGCACGTTTTGTGCAATTTCTTCTTTTGTCACTATGTTTTCAAAAAGCCGTTTGCTGCAGAGGCATCAGAAAGCGCCTATATGAGGGAAAGGGTAAAATGAAAGTAAGATTATTGAATCGAGTTGAAAACATGGAAACAAAAGAAGAAATTGCTCATTTTGGCGCAATTTCTTCTTTTGTCTCCATGTTTTCAGAAAGCGTCTATATGAGGGAAAGGGTAAATAAACACTTGTCAATAATGCCTTACGTTTGTTTTTCAGAGAGCACAGATTTATTACTTGAAATAAAGATGCAAACAATTGACTACATTTATAATGTCTAATCAAGTTATATTGTGATCTAAAAAAGAATGTGTTTAAATATGTCAGTCTTGTCATATTATTCCTAGTATCATGTGTACCAAGTTTCATTTGAAACTGTTGAACAGGTTTTGAGTTACAAGGAAAGGATAAAGTTTTGTGACAATGCAGACGACGACGCCATGCTTATCACAAACCCTGACCTTTTTTTTTATTCGAAAAACAGACGAGATAAAAATTAAAAATAAATAAATCAGCTTTGAAGATCATAATCTATGTCAATATATATCATTTTGGCTGAGATTCCTAACTTTTAGACCGTTATAATAAATAAATATAGCATGAGCAAAGATACATTTACTCGTTCCAACATGTAGATGCATTTTGAAGTCTCTGCAGCAAGCGAATTTTGAAAACATTGTGACATAAGAACTTGATCAATCATAATGAGCAATTACTCCTTTTGTCACAAGGTTTTCAACTGTATTCAATAATTATATTTTCACTCACAGAGTTGCTGCAGATTTGTATGCAGGAAAGGGTTTAAAACAGATCATCAGATGTTGTAGTGTTTATGACATTTCAGATCAGCATTCATTGAGTCTGCTTGACCTGTCAAATACATGCTCCACAATTGTAACCATTTCTCACTTTGAAGCAGATATTGTCGAAAAAGAAGAAATTGCTCAATATGCGCAAATTCTCCTCCTGCCAAAATGTTTGAAATTATATTCAATTATAATACTTTTATTCATAAAGATTTTCCATACTTTTGCCTATCTGATTTTAAAGTTGTCTGCTTCAAATGTGTTATAAATAGAAAAGGGCTTAAAGAATGCTTCAACAACTTAGTGACAAACAGTGGACATCCGGGTCAGACTGCAGGCTAATCTGCGTCTTATTGGTGACAAAGCCAATGGGAGAAGATTTTTACTACACACATATAAGGGAAAGCAGCTCCCAGTCCCAAGAGGCAAGATTTCTTTACCAATCAACATGGCTTGAAGGAATCTCATTGAGAGGTCAACCTTCATACTCTCGGAGAAGAAGACTTTTTAAAGTTTTCAGGTCAGCAATATATGTTTCTTGACCAATCCACATGTCTTACAGCAAAATTGATGGAGGGACAACCATGGTACTTTTCTACAAAATATTTTGTAAAATTGCCCCACAGTCTAGGAGACCAGAATTTTACATGGATCTCAAAAAATTTAAGGAATTTAGTCTTTCATCATAAGATACACCATTTTTCTTCCTACTGTAATAAGACAAGACTGAAATGTTGATATTGAACATATGCATATCATCTGACTTTTCTGCAGATTAAAACATTTATGCAAAAATATTAAGAGTTGGAAACAGTGTAGCAAAAGGAGAAAATGCTCATTATGAGTAAGTCTGCATACGTGAATGGAATATTCACAGTAATTTACCTAAACCTTGAACTACCTATACGAAATTCATGGAACCTCTATCATAGAAAAACGTTCATCAGCATTACAATAAAACAGCAAAGGGAAGTTTAAATTTTACACAAAGTTAAAAAATTAACCCATGGTTCCAAAAAAGGTAGCAAACACTATAACAAACAATAATGGGCTGCATACAAGATTTACAAAAAACAAACACAAGAGAGAATAGAGAACTTAAAACAGTTCCAAATTGGGGTCTAATGAACTAATATTACATATACAATCAGAAAGATTAAGGAATCAACACAATAGTGATACATAAGTAACAAAGTCACACTTAACCAATTATAAAAAATACAGTACCGGTATGTCTTCCTTTCAGAGAAGGGGAGACATAATAATACTGCATGCATATTTGGTTATTATACAATGTACAAGGATTGTCCCAAAATGCCTATAATATCATTAATATGCTATGCTTTTAAGTTAAAAAGTAAAGTATTACAGCTCATGAACAAAACCCTGTATTATTTAAGTAGTTATTTTGGGGTTGACTCATGGATAATGTACCATATAATAATTGCTTATCAAACATGTTTATTATTCATTGGAACTTATATATAGAATGAAAAATACAGGAAAGTTTCATTATCAAATGTTTCTCAAAAATCAAGTAAGATAAAAAATATACGTGATTTTGGGACAACCCTCGCATATCTATTGAACGTTTCATATTCACACAAGGATAGTCTATTAAATCACTTGTATTTATGCATAGGTAAAATTAGTATTCATTAGTATATACCACCATCTTGTATTTAACAATTATTTAAAGTTTCTATAATGAGATCTTATATCACAGTACCCTTCCATAAACCTAATTATATGGTCTTACATTGCATTACCTTATTGTCAGGACTAGTGTTTCCCGATTGTATATATACACTGTTTATAATTTATTTCACAAATAATTATACCAATTTCAGAATCTCTAGTCTCGTGGTGTGAAATTTATTTTGAAGTTACAGATGTTTTATCCTGACTTTCACTATCAACAAACGGTGATTCATACACAGACATTGGTGGACAAGTACACATAAGATTTTGGTCTCCATAAATATCATCTATACGTCCAACTGTAGGCCAGAACTTGGTGTCTGGGGTAACAAACGGCTGAAAAGAAATAAAATAAAATTATTACTACTGTTACTCATTTGCTTCTACAAACAAGTGGACCGCAGAGTAAACTTTAAAGATTAGCAAAACATATTAATGAAAACCTGACAAAATCAAAACAATCATCAAATTTAACCCTTTCCCTCATACGACAGCAGGCGACTTTGAACATATTTTGTCAAAAAATAGAAAATCTCTATAATTGAATGGATAACCTATGACTAAAAGTGGAAAACATTGTGGCAAAAGGAGAAATTGCTCGTTTTGAGCAATTTCTTCTTTTGTCACTATGTTTTCAAAAAGCCATCTGCTGCAGAGGCATCAGAAAGCGTCTATATGAGGGAAAGGGTTAAGAAAAAAAAATGTATAACGTCAAGCAAGTTTTATTTATTGAAGTACTTATTGTATAAAATGTGTGTGAAAAATTTAAATTCAATCTAAAAAAAAGAAGTGAAGAAGCTATGTACAGTCCAATACTCAAAGTGACATAGTTTATGACCGAACATTACCTATATTTGAACTTAGCCTAGATATTATCAAGGCAATTATTTGGAAAAACTTTCAACATGCTAAAGATGAAAATGCAGCATCCAGAGTGTTTAGATTTTCCTTCAATTTGACCTTGTGACCTAGTTTTTGACCTCACATGACCTTGTTTCGAACATGGCCAAGATTTGATGGAGATGTATGTTCTGATAATCTTTAATGAAGATTGGATGTAAAATGTTGCCTGTAGAGTTTTAACAAAGGAATTGTTGACGACACTTGAGGGACTAAGGACGGATGAAGGACAAAATAAGATCACTCACAATAGCTCACCTTGAGCTCTTCGTGCATAGGTAAGCTAAATGCAAATGCTTGATACAGCCACTGATGCCAGAAAAGCAACACCTTAGTCTTGCAATCGCTATTTGTCAAAGCAAGACAAAACTGTATCAGTTTCATATTGATGTGTTTGCAGTAGACATCTTTTTACCGCAACATTTTCCATATTTTTTAGCAGCATGTTTTGAAGATGCCTTCTGTGTAAGACTTATTGTATGTTTGAAATAATTATTCTCGCCGTTTACATCTTAGCTTGATAGTTTTTACCAAGTAACTGCAACCCTTTCTACTGAAGTAGCTACAATCAGTGGAATTTTGTTTACATTTCCGCAATATTTTCCAAACAAAGAGCAAGAAAATTAGACTTACTGCTGGGAAGACGGCTCTGTTCCGATCATAGGGTCTATCCCAATTGTCGGAGATCACATCAAGTTGACAATGAGGTGCCATCTAAAATGAAAACCAATAAAAACTAGAACTATCACTGAAGATGATAAATACCCCCTAAACATCACCTTGACCTACACCATAACTTAATAAGTAAAAGAGCCATAACTCTGTAAAATAAAATGCAATTGTAACCCCTTTAGGATATGCATATCTCCTCTTGGTATAGAAGCTTCATGAAATATTTTATTGAATTCCACCCAGTGGTTTGTAAGAAATAGGCCGGACAAAATATGGCTTCCGACCGACAGACAGACAGACAGACAGACAACCCGACACAGTGACTCCTATATACCCCCTCTTTTTCGAGGTGGTATATAAATAATGCAAATTTTATTCTACACCATTAAACAGCATTGATCCTTCTCTATAATACAATGTAACATTTGGAACAACACTGCTGTAGTACAAAAGACTTTTGAGCATGAGTTTTACATTTAATGTATCCTAACGAAAAAAGCAAATGAGCAAACAAAAATGTGAACAAAAGGCAGGTTTTTTTGGGATGGAGTGGAAAACATTGTGGGAAAAGGAGAAATTGTTTATTCCAAGTAATTTCTCCATTTCCCACAATGTTCTCCAAAGTTGCCTGTTTTCAGATGCGTCAAAATTGGTTTCAAGCAAGAGGAAGTTGACACCTCCTTAGAGCAACATCTCTCCAGAATGGGCGTACACAGCTGCTTCTGCCACAATTTGCTCAGGACACTTCAACCACGATTATTCTTAAACATTTAAAACCATGTGAATCAGTATCATCAGGAACCTTTGCCTAAAGAGTGATAGAATCTCTCCTATGAATGGAGGGTCACTGATCCATCAACTGTAATAAAACTCGCTCCAGATTTCCTAATAGTTCCGTTTAGACCCTGTTCATTTACAGCTGATCACAGTCTATATTATAAAACACATAATGATAGCAAAAACACTGATAGATTAATATAATACCTTCAATGGATTAATTTTAGGGTCCATCTTTCCATCTTCAATTTCTTGTATCTCTCTGCGGATTGCTAAATAATTAAAGAAATTGTTCTCATAAAACCAAGATGTTCTTTCCAACTATTTATGAAGTTTTTGCATTATGCTGCAAAATGTTATTGTTATATGATTACTATCATTATAGTGAAATTGTTTAACATTGTAACACAATGTCATATATAAATTAAAATCAAATGAAAACAATATTCTAAATAGTTAAATCATATCACAACATAGAAAAAACAATATTAACTTTCAAATTGATAATTAAGCCTCTTTTTTTTTCATGGTTGGGGAGAAACAGTTTAAAATTAATGCCATCTTGTCAGATAGCAAATACTTGGAAAATTTTATCAGGGAGTGCAAATGAAACTGAAAGGAGTGGACACTTCTCAAGAAACAGCTTATCAGTAAAGGCCATTTATATCTTGAAATCTAACAAAAACTTTAATAAGAATGGAATTATAAAGTTTTTGTCATTTTGCACCTTTCCTGATGCCGCCTTGCTGCCCTGTTTTTCAACGAAATCAATATGGCTTCAACAGTTTATTTAGAGGGTCCCTTAAGGAACATTTCTACCAAATTATCTTGCAATCGCAGAAGCAGATTATGGAGGAAAAGGAATTTAAAATTTGGGTATTTTTCTCACTTTCTGATGCCACAGCAACCAAAGTTCTCAATGGAATTTAAATCTTTGAACAATTTTGAAAGTGGACCACCAAAGAACATTCCTGTGATGTTTGTGGAAATTGGTCTATTGGAATGGTAGGAGTTGGTTGTCATTTGTAGCTAAAAGTTCAATTTACCCTTTTTGTGATGACGCCTGGTTGATATGATTGTGTAACCAATCAAAATGGCTTAAACAAATTAAATAGAGGATCATTACAGTAAGATTCGTATTATATTTTCTTAAAATCAGACAAACACTTTCATAAAAATGGAATTTTAAAATTTTGTCATTTTGCCCTTTTTCTGATGCCGCCTGACTGCCATGTTTTTCGACCAATCAGTATGGCTTGAACAGTTTTTATAGAGGGTCACCCAAGGAACATTTCTACCAAATTATATTTGAATCTGACAGGCAGATTCGGAGGAGAAGATTTTTAAAGTTTGGACATTTTGTCCCTTTTCTGATGCCGCAGCAACCAAAGTTCTCAATGGAATTTTAATCTTTGAACAATTTTAAAAGAGGATCACCAAAGAAACATTCCTGTGATGTTTTGTGGAAATTGGTCTATTGGAATGGTAGGAGTTGGTTGTCATTTGTAGCTAAAAGTTCAATTTACCCCTTTTGTGATGACGCCTGGTTGCTATGATTGTGTAACAAATCAAAACGGCTTTAACAAATTAAATAGAGGATCATTACAGTAAGATTCGTATTATATTTTCTTAAAATCAGACAAGCACTTTCATAACAAGAGGCCCAAGAGGGCCAGTATCGCTCCACGGCCATAAGGCAAAAATAAAATCTCCAAACAGCCCTGCCCCGTGGTGGCTATTTTTTTTACCAACCACCATGGCTTAAAGGAATCTTGTAGAGTGTCACCAAAGGAATGTTTCTGCAAAATTATTTGAAAATATGCCTGACACTTTCGGAGGAGAAGATTTTTTAAGTTTTCACTATGGTCATATAAGTCAAAATAGCCCCGCCCTCTGGCGGCCATGTTTTTCGACCAATCAACATGGCTTGAAGGAATCTGATAGAGGGTCACCCAATGAACATTTCTACAAAATTATTTGAAAATCGGCTGAACACTTTCGGAGAAGAAGATGTTTTAAGTTTTCACTATAGCTATATAACGCAAAAAAGCCCCGCCCCCTGGTGGCCATGTTTTTCGCCCAAATAACATTTCTTGAAGGAATCTAATTAAGGTTCACACAAGGAACATTTCTACAAAATTATTTGAAAATCGGCCTGACACTTTTGGAGGAGAAGATTTTTTAAGTTTGCTCTTTAGCCATATAGGCAAAATAGCCCCGCCCTGTGACGGCCATGTTTTTTTACCAATCAACATGGCTTGAAGGAATCTGATAGAGGGTCACCCACGGAACATTTCTACATAATTATTTGAAAATCTGCTGAACACTTTTTGAGAAGAAGATTATTTAAGTTTTCACTATAGCTATATAAGGCAAAAAAGCCCCGCCCCCTGGCGGCCATGTTTTTCGCCCAATCAAAATTTCTTGAAGGAATCTAATAAAGGGTCACCGAAGGAACATTTCTACAAAATTATTTGAAAATCGGCCTGACACTTTCGGAGAAGAAGATTTTATAAGTTCTCACTATTTTTTTCTTTCGGTTGCCATGGAAACCAGAATTTTGAATGGATCAAAAAAATTTGAAGGAATTTAGTAGAGGACATTGAGAGGATGCTTCCCATGAAGTTTCAACCAAATTGGCCAAGTGGTTAGGGAGAAGAAGTCGTTTAAAGGAAAAAGTTAACGCACGCACGCACGCACGCACGCCGGACAATTCGCCATGACATAAGCTCGACTGGCTTTCAGCCAGTGGAGCTAAAAATGGAATTTTCAAATTTTGTCATTTTGCCCCTTTTTTGATGCCGCCTGACTGCCATGTTTTTCGACCAATCCGTATGGCTTGAACAATCTTTATAGAGGGTCACCCAAGGAACATTTCTACCAAATTATATTTGAATCTGACAGGCAGATTCGGAGGAGAAGATTTTTAAAGTTTGGACATTTTATCCCCTTTCTGATGCCGCAGCAACCAAAGTTCTCAATGGAATTTAAATCTTTGAACAATTTTGAAAGAGGACCACCAAAGGAACATTCCTGTGATGTTTGGTGGAAATTGTTCTTGCGGTTCAGGAGGAGATGATGTTTAAAGCTAAAAGTTAACGCCGGACAGACGGACGACGGACAAAAAGTGATCAGAATAGCTCACCTTGAGCCTTCGGCTCAGGGGATCTAAAAACAGTGCAAGTGTTGTTTTACACAATAAAAATTGTTTGTTACACACCATATTTTACGCATTTCCATGAACAGTTGATCTTGACTGTCTTTTAACAATGGCTACTGGAGAATTTTATGCGATAAGTTTGTAAACATAAATATTTTTTATAATTTATTCACGATTTTAAACAAAAAAAGATCCACTTAAAACAGCAACATCAAAATGTTATTACTACCATGGCCCGTGTATTTGTATATAGGAATGAAGTCATAAATAAGTTGTAACTCTTGTTTGTATTCTGTTGATAAACCCTGTAAATCTATCTTACCAATTAAAGCATCACAGTATCTATCTAGTTCCTCCTTGTCTTCAGACTCTGTTGGTTCTGCCATTAAAGTTCCTGTTACTGGCCAGGATGTCGTTGGCGCATGAAAACCTGCATTGTTTAGACAATGAAAATGTCAATTCACCTCAATTAAACACATTTTAGTCTGTTCAAAAGGTCAAAGAAGCTTATGTTTGAACCTTGTCATTTCTCATATAATATCGTCTCTTCAATTAATGTGTGTTTCATGGCTGTCTTGCACCAGTACTCTTTCTTTCTAGCAAGCTGGCTATTTTTTCACAGACTATTTAAAGCAATTGGTCAAAAACTAATTCCTTTTATTAGTCATTGAAAAAAATGAATGTCCAAGCTGGGATTCAATCTCACAACCCCTGGATTGATAACCCTCAATGTTATCGACTCCAGCCAACTTTGAAAACATCTATAGAAAATTATGGAAAATTTCTATATTTAATAAGACTAATTATTGAAAAGAGCTGAAAATATTGTGGCAAAAGTAGAAATTGATCATATCATGCGCTTTTTAACTTTTGCCATGTTTTCAAATGCGATTTACTGCAGATGCATTAAAATGTGTCGGCAGGTTGGAAAGTGTTCACAATGCTAGGGGAAAAAAATGGCATGAAAGACTTATCTCCCTCAAACAATATAATTCTCTAAATAGTACAAACCATAGTCCTGTAATCTTTTAGCAATATCTGTGACATCTACATTTGCTGATTTCTTAAAGTCCCGACAATCTATGATGAACTCATGAGCCACAAAACCTGGATTTAAAAAAAGATACAATTTTGTGAAAGGCAATTCTAACATCAGTCAAAGTATGTTGTTGACATAATTAAAAAATGTTCGTAGGGAACACATGAGTGTGTTGCCATAATTTAAGTAAGAGTAAATATGACAGACAAGGGAAAAAAGAACCACAAAATCTTCAGGCCATGGCATTCCACAATTTTTTTTAAGACAGTCATTATGGTGAATCATATCCTTTTCAAGTGTTTCCTTTTAACCACCCTTTACCACCTGTAAAAACATTTTATGCACCCTTTTCCGCTTGTAGACACATTTTAACCACTCTTTCTGTCTTGAAGATGAATTTTGACCACCTTTTCCACTTGTTAAAACATTTTAACCACTCTTTTCTGCTTGTCGACACATTTTAACCATCCAATCCCACTTGTAGATGCATTTTAACCACCTTTTCCTACTTGTAGATGCATTTTAACCACCTTTTTGCACTTGTAGAAGCATTTTAACTACCTTTTCGCACTTGTAGATGCATTTTAATCACCTTTTCCCACTTGCAGACACATTTTAACTACTCTTTCTCACTTGTAGATGCATTTTAACCACCTTTTCCCACTTGTAGACACATTTTAATCACCTTTTCCCACTTGCAGACACATTTTAACCACTCTTTCTCACTTGTAGATGCATTTTAACCACCTTTTCTCACTTGTAGATGCATTTTAATCACCTTTTCCCACTTGAAGACACATTTTAACCACTCTTTCTCACTTGTAGTTGAATTTAACCACCCTTTTCCACTTGTAAAAACATTTTAAGCACCCTATTCCGCTTGTAGACACATTTTAACCATCCAATCCCACTTGTAGATGCATTTCAACCACCTTTTCCCACTTGTAGACACATTTTAACCATTCTTTCTCACTTATAGATGCATTTTAATCACCTTTTCCCACTTGTAGACACATTTTAATCACCTTTTCCCACTTGAAGACACATTTTAACCACCCTTTCTTACTTGAAGATGAATTTTAACCACCCTTTTCCACCTGATGATGCATTTTACCACCCTTTCCCACTTGTAGACATATTTTAACGACCCTTTCACACTTGTAGATGCATTTTAACTGCCTTTTCCCAATTCTGAACACATTTTAACACAAACACAGCAGAGAACTTTAGAAAACATTGTGGCAAAAGGAGAATTTGTGCATTGGAGTAGTTTTTTTCTTTTCCCAAAATGTTTCAACTGTACATTTATCACATTTTTACTTATTGAGATTTTTCTTACTTAAGACTGTGTTTTTTAAAGTTGTATGCTGCAAATGGGTTGATTGATGGAAAGGTTTTATTAGCATTAGAACATTTCTGGTGGCAATTTTCTTACCTTATTATAGCACTTTTTTTATTTAAAAACTAATAAATGAATATCAAAAAAATCCAAAATTAAAAATGCAAACATGTCTTTCAACTTATTAATTGCTGAAAATTTTGCATTTAACTTAATGATAAATTATAAATTAACCTTGTTATTTAGATATAACCTACCTTCCTCGTTTGTATATAAAGTTTTATAGTATCCGTTCAATCTTTTACTCATATAATTTGCATTTAATATGGCAACTTCTGAAGCTCGACGTAACCCTACAGGTCCCATCATTTTGATGTATGCCCAAGATATAGGCAAGATTGCACTTGACCCATATGGGGCTGCAGATACAACACCGAAAGCTTTGGCCTCTGGATTGCGTGTTCCATAAGGAGGTATCACAGGATGTGTCGGTAAGAAAGGTGCCAGATGCCGTTTGCTGTAAAACAAGATATATAAGTCAATGAAGCCTTTCTTATAAACAATTGAACATCTTAAACTCAATATGGAAAAACTCTGTAAATGAAAGTTGATAATTGAATTTAGTTGTGGCTAAAATCCCTTGTTACAGATGTTTCAAAATATCTCTGCATTAACCCTTTCCCTCATACGACAATTCTGCAGCAGATGCCTTTAAACATATTTTGTCAAAAAAAGGAAAATCTCTATAATTGAATAGATAACCTATCACTAAAAGTGGAAATCATTGTGGCAAAAGGAGAAACTGCAAAAAGCTGCAAAGGCGTCAGAAAGCGTCTATATGAGGGAAAGGATTAAAAACTTTATTAAATTATCTTCTTTGCTATTTTATTCTTTTCCAAATGAATAAAAATCAATGAAAATATGAGAGTTCTACAAAAAATAAAGAATTTTTAGAATAATTTGAGACAGAAAATAAACACATTGTTGGAAAAGAAAGTGTTGCTTATCATTGTTTTGTATCAGTGAATTGCTAACAGAATGACAGGCAAAAGCTGAAAGGTCACTATGGGAGACAGTTATATTGCATACACAAATAACAACAAATAACGTGCAATTTCTCCTTTAGCCACAATGTTTTCCACTTTTTGTCATAGGTTATCCATTCAATTATGGAGATTTTCTATGTTTTAACAAAATATGTTCAAAGTCGTCTGCTGCAGAATTGTCGTATGAGGGAAAGGGTTTAATAATGGGTTAACAAATTAGCTGCTAAATTAAATGTTTTTGATAAATTCATGTGGAGATCATGTTCAAACTAGCAAGACGTTATTTGAATAGACTGTAACCATATATAACATTACACACTAGAAGCATTAGAATACAACATTAACCCTTTCCCTCATACGACAATTCTGCAGCAGACGACTTTAAACATGTTTTGTCAAATAATGGTAAATCTCTATAATTGAATGGATAACCTATGCCAAAAAGTGGGAAACATTGTGGCAAAAGGAGAAATTGCACGTTTTGTGCAATTTCTTCTTTTGTCACTATGTTTTCAAAAAGCCGTCTGCTGCAGAGGCGTCAGAAAGCGTCTATATGAGGGAAAGGGTTAAATGAAAATAAATGGTTTAACCGATATGATAATGGAAGAATAATTCTGATTCCAGTTGAACAAGTGGAAATGTCAAAGAGAAAAAGCTCTTTTAAAGAAATTTTCTTTTCTCAAAATGTTTTTAAAGTCTTCTGTTGTAGGTGTGAAAAGATGTATTTATCAGCATGAAAGGTTCAACCCAATGTGTACTTACACTCCTATAGGCCCCATACCTGGTCCACCTCCCCCATGTGGGATACAGAATGTTTTATGGAGATTTAAATGTGACACATCCGAACCATAGTCACCCGGACGACAAATTCCAACCTAAAATTATAAGAAATCACAGTTATTTCCCTACCCATTTACCTAATTGGGTATCATAAGAGTCATCTGGTTTATAAATATCTGAGGGAAAAAAGAACAGAGAACCGTACGTAAAATTGGCAAATTAGAAGTTTAATTTGTATTACGGAGATGAACAAGAAATCGGTGGAAACGATGGATGGTCCCCTAAGTATAGCAAGGACACAGAAATGGTACTATTCAATATATTATATGTAGCAAAATCAATTTTAGAAATAGTTATAATATTACTGTTTCCTCTTTTTAATGATGCTTCCCATAAAGTGTCATTGAATTCCAAAATGTTACAGCTAAGAAATAGCCTGGACACAAATAGTCGTATATCATACGTTATAGAAATTAGAAGGGAACATGGTGATAATATAATTATGCACATCTCCTCTTGTTAGCGAAGCTTCCCATTAAGTATGATTGAATACCAACTGGTGGTTGCTTAGAAATAGCCTGGACAAAAGAGGGATGGACGGAAGGATGGACAGACAAGTGGCATCTATATGCTCTGACGAATTTTTCTTTCAGGGAGCATAATAATGGTAGAAAAAAGAGCAGTTGCTTTTTTGGCACAATGTATGCTTCTCCAACAATCTTGAGTTAAGGGTTAACCATATAAAATCTCCATCAGGCAACGTCATGAAACATTGATACCCAAGACATTAACATTTCAGGTCTTGGATCTTTTTTTTTTCAAGGGGAGGGGTGGGGGGGTTAATTTATGAAAATGATTTTTTTGTGAAATGATCATTTTTAACCCTTTCCCAAATATAACAAATATGCAACAGACAATATTGAACAATCTCTAAATAAAATCATGAATATGGAATAAGATTTGAAAACATTGTATCAAAAGTCATCTCTTGCTGATATACCAGCATGTGGGAAAGGGTTTAAAGAATGATATAAAATTACTGACCTGAGCATTCATGTTAGCACCATCAAGATAAACCTGACCTCCATTATGGTGTATCAAATCACATATCTCCCTGAAATAAAAAATAATCAAAATATATACCATTATCTGATATAAAAACATTCGTAACAAAAGAGCCTCAAACTTGCACAATATACACTCATCTAGGGGCCATTACTGAGTCTGCAACAAATTGATTGGAAATTAAACTTGCCCCAGAGTTTATTTACATAACATTGTGACCAATTTTAGTGAATATTTAATATTAATTGCTCAAATTAGAGAGAGGAAAGAGTTAACTTAGCAAAACTTTCATCTCTTTTTGGGTTATAGCTCTTGTTGACGGACGGTTATTGGACAGAGAGTGATCAGAATAGATCACCTTGAGCCTTAGGCTCAGGTGATCTGAAAAGCAATCAATACTAATTTAGAAAATAATAAATTAATTAATAGGCCCTAAGACTGCAGTATCAGTGGTAATGTTACTGGAAATTAAACTTGGCAAACTTTGAAAACACTTGGGCAAACATATAAAAATTCTTTATGATTGAAATTATAATTATAAAGGAAAGTTCTCTTTTTGTCACAATGTTTACAACAGTTATACACTGCCGATATGTCAAAATGCATCTGCATGTTGGACAGGTTTCAAATGGTGGATAATTTGTTAACTAACCTGATAGTCTTATCAAATACTCCATTTGTAGATGGGTATGTAATCATCAAACATGCAAGTGTGTCTTTGAACTTTTCAACCTGAAATTGATTGAAATACCAACTTTATCTATAGAATTAGTCTTAGGACTATGCAAATGAACATTATTTTATTAAGTATTTACCAACAAATTGATTTAACACTTTTCCACTTGCAAACAAACATTGATGCAGCTGCAGCAGACGACTAATAATGAGAAATTTCTCCTTTTATTGCAATGTTTTCAACTCTATTCAATAATTTCACTTATATTTATAATAGTGTTGCACATTATTTCTCTGACAACTTTCTTCTGTTGTAAATTTATCATACAAGATGAAGGGTTAAATGATCTTTGCATTCTTAAACAACAAATATTTATTTTTTATAACAAGGGCAATACTTGTTCTTTTTGATAGATAGAAATTTCTGCCAAATTAATTTGAAATTAGACAAACACTTTGAAACTTAAGTCATGTTGGCACAATTGCAAAACTGACAATGCACTTTGATGGACAGCGGGTAATCACAATAGTTCTACTTGCTAGCTCATAATGTTCAGTCGAGCTAAAAAAAACCAACACATATGTTAATTTACATGTTTGAAAATCTTTTAATCAATTAATTCTCTAAATGATGCATTGGAATGAAGGTTGTAAAACAATTAAAGATTTTGGTATTTTAAAAGCTTAAAAGAAAGTTAAGTGTAGTAACACATGTGATTACATAGAAAACATGAATTGCCGAGTGTGACATTTACTTTTAAAAGTTATATGCTTAAATCTTATATTTGAACAGTATATATATTTTTTTATACTCTGCTTCTCACAAAATGATGATGATTGTTAATTGTGCATCTTCATTTATGTAACATACTAAAGACAAATTTGTCTAAATGTATAACAATTGGTTTGTAATGGTAGTTGTTATAAAAAGAGAGAAAGGGGGAAGAAACTCTTACCATAGCCCTAAGGTGCTTCATATCAACAGCCCCATTTTTATCCACATTTATAGGTTGTATTTTCATACCTGCCATCTGAGCACTAGCTGGGTTAGTGCCATGAGCCGAAGTCGGAATTAAACACATCTGTAAATATATGTATGCATCTTTGGGTTGTTATAAACAAACTATTCCACCTTTTCCCCCTCATACTTTCAAACCAAGTGATGTATGATTCTATGGCTACATACTCTATTAACAAATGCACACATACAGAAAACTGTAAACTTAAATGCTTTTTCCCAAAATTAAACTGACAGTCATTTACATGTTCTACAAGCTCAAAGTCTACAATATATGCAGGAGTGTTCCTAGGACTACATGTGTTGCTCAACAATGGCCAAGAACTATTCACCCTTTCCCACTTTTGAAAACTTTGTGACAAAAGAAGAAATTGCTCAAAACGAGCAATTTCTCCTTTTGCCACAATGTTTTCAACTCTATTCAATAAGTATGTCTTCATTTAGGGAGATTTTCCACTTTATTGTTGAGATGTTTCAAAGTTGTCTGCTGCAGAATTGTTTTTTGGTGGGAAAGGGTTAACCAATATCAAAAACATCCTGCACTGATAGTATACTGACATAGTATCAATCCCTTAGTGTTACCCTGCTTTGATGGCAGGCAAAGCAAAAAGTCAACACAGCTCGCCAAATTTTCAGGATCACATAACCTCAGAATAATGTCTAAACCCTTTCCCACATTCAAACAAACTGCAAAAAACGACTTTGAGAGTATATTTTGCAAAATATTGAGAATTCACTTTTGACGAAAGCTTTATTATTGGATAAAGTTTAAAACATTTCTTGTGTAAGTTACCAGTACTACTACTCCGATTATCCTGACACGAGCCAGTCAGTCGTAACGCTAACCCCCAAACCTTGAGTGCAAAGGAGGGCAGCCATTACTTCCATTTTTAAGTCTTTATCATGACTCAACCAGAGAGCAAACCTAAGACCTCCTGCACCCAAGCTGGACGCTCTACCAAAATACCGCTGAGGCAGTAAGAAAATGCTGGTATGGCAGCTGTCAGAACTATGAGAACAAAAATTTCACCTTTCTCTGGTGCTGCTCCGTAGCATGCAAATATGCCATAATAGCTCTAAGTCCAGCATATTCTCCCTGCGCCCCACTGAAATTAAGTAAATTCATAAATAAATATAAGTTTTTCTTTTACAAAAAACAAGCTATTTATCTGATTAAGACCAGACCTTATGTTTGCTGCAGTAGGAAAGCTTGTATAGATCTGATGATTGCCTAAGACAAAGGTCATCACAGATTGACCTTTGTGTCAGTCAATCAAATTGTCATCTACAAAATTGTTAGGTATCAACAAGGGAGACAACCCATATAAATAAACAAGATAGAGAAGTGGTGATTGCCAAGTATTCTGATTGCATACAGTTTTTTAAAAATGTTTGACCCTTTCCCTCAAAAAATAGAAAATCTCCATAATTGAATGAATAACCTATGACAAAAAGTGGAAAACATTGTGTCAAAAGGATAAATTGCACGTTTGCTGCAAAGGCGTCAGAAAGCATCTATATGAGGGAAAGGGTTAAGGTGAGATTGGCATGCAACCAAGTATCCATACAGGCATTGCTTGAACAACTTCGGTCAATGAAGCACTTATACTTTGAATTCAACAGATCTTAACCAAACTTACTATTTCTAATTATTGAGTTTGGGGACTATTTAACTGATAATACTAATCAATACTAGGACTGTAACGATACATTCGAATATTCGAATATTCGATATAATCGAATACAGGCCTGTCCGAATCATATTCGTTATTCGCTTCACCCATATTCAAATATTCACGAATATAATCCAAACCTGTATACTCTAAACTAAAATCAATTTAATTAAACTACAAACATAACAAACATTTTGTCAGACTTGCAAACCTATTCAGTTTCATAGCGCATTCGGCGCTATATTTATATAGTACCCCTGCCACAACAGCTGACACTTTGTATTCTTTTTTTTTTTCAAAATATATTTGATGATGTGTTCGCTACGATGTATTTTAATTAAATCTGAATTATAATATTCGATTGAAAAGGTCGGAGAATTCCCAACAAACGAAAACCAGAATGCTTCAACAAAATATTGCGAACAACGAGGAACTCGAGATTACTATTGAACCTCCGGCCAAATCAAGTACCCCACCCACAACAGCTGACCGATAATTTTGCGACATATTTTTTATTCATTTTCTCATAATATATTTGATGTTGTGTTCACTTTAATTTTGAATTATAGTTCAATTGAAAAGTTAGGACAATTCCCAGTTAATGACAACCAAAACCCGTCAACAACAATAATGGCGAACCCCGTGGAAATTGAAAATATTGAACCTCCGGCCAAATATGT
Source organism: Serripes groenlandicus (assembly GCA_031761405.1). Lineage (NCBI taxonomy): Eukaryota > Metazoa > Mollusca > Bivalvia > Cardiida > Cardiidae > Serripes > Serripes groenlandicus. The sequence continues at coordinate 134,890,138 of JASEVX010000001.1, read as the reverse complement.
CAGCTGTTTTGGAATGTTTCAGATTTCCGAAAGGACTCAAAGGAGACTTTCCATTGCTCACTATCAAAATTGGTAGACATGAAATCGAGTAACAATTACTTAAATGCTACATTTAATTCAAAATTACCTCTCTTGTAAAATCAAAGTACTTGAAGTAAGTAAGTTTATATTCTTTTGGAGACAAAAAGTCAAATACGTTATTAACTTTTATACTGTTCTAGTTGGATTGTATTTGTCAGAAGAGTAACAAAACTTACTAGTCAATCATTATACTTTCTTAAATCTGAATTATGATTTCTTTTGTGTTTACATGTTTTTAAATACATGACAGTATTTGTGAATAAATATTCGTATTCGTTACCCTGTATTCGTGATATGTATCGTATTCACCACCTAGTGTATTCGTTACAGCCCTAATCAATACCATGAAAGAAATTAAAATTTCATAGGTAATAGCTTTTATTCGTCTGCCAAATGTTGCCCTGGAATAATTGGACTGTATATTTCGACATCCTAAATGTAGATTGATTAATGAAGACTGTTGAGAAGAGATGTGAATTCCCAGTACCTGTTTGGTTGGAATGAGATACTATCATATCCAGTGATTTCACAGAGATCTCTCTCAAGCTCATAAAACATTTCCTGGTATCCCTGGGCTTGATCATCAGGTATAAATGGGTGTAAACTGGAAAACTCCTTCCACGACACTGGCTACAAAACAGTCATACAGATAGGTTAACAATTTCCCTCATACGAGCAATTTCTCCTTTTGCCACAATGTTTTCCACTTTTAGTCATAGGTTATCCATTCAATTATAAAGATTTTCTATTTGTTGACAAAATATGTTCAAAGTCGTCTGCTGCAGATTTATTGTATGTGGGAAAGGGTTAAAGCTGTTATGTCCAGAGTTTTCTTCCTCATATGTTTTCAAAGCAGACAAATAAAACAAGAGGGCCATGATGGCCCTATATCGCTCACCTGATTTAATAGAACTTCAATAGTTTTCAAAGTTTTATACTCTATAAATATAAGGACAAGCCCCACCCCCTTGCGGCCATGTTTTTCAACGGATCGGAAATATTTGAACAAGCTTGGTAGGGGGTGCCCCAAGGAACATTTGTGCAAAATAATTTTTTAATCGGGCCAACACTTATGAACAAGAAGATTTTTTAAGATTTGGCAATTTTCCCCTTTTCTGATGCTGCAGCAACCAAAGTTCTACTTGGAATGAAATTCTTTGAACAACTTTGAAAGGGGACCACCAGTACTTTTGGCCCAGATTTTTTTTTAAAGTTTTAACAATGCACATATAAGGAAAACAAGCCCCGCCCCCTTGCGGCCATGTTTTTCAACGGATCGGAAATATTTGAACAATCTTGGTAGAGGGCCCTAAGGAACATTTGTGCAAAATAATTTTCAAATCGGGCCAGCACATTTGGACAAGAAGATTTTTTAAGATTTGGCAATGTTCCCCTTTTCTGATGCCGCAACAGCCAAAGTTCTACTTTGAATTAAATTCTTTGAACAACTTTGAAAGGGGACCACCTAAGGACCATTCCTGTGAAGTTATTTTGAAATCTGTCCATTGGTTTAGTAGAAGAAGTCATTTGTAGGAAATTGTTAACAGACGGACAGACGACGACGACGGACGCCGGACATTCAGTGATCACAAAAGCTCACCTTGCACTTCGTGCATAGGTGAGCTAAAAAAAAGCATATAAGGTAAATGCTTAAAATAATCCTTTAGTTTTTTAAGATTATCTTTTGGGACAATTCTACAATGAATAAACCAACCTTGACTAGATATCCAGAAATCTCTTTTTTTTTTTATTAACCCTTTCCCACATGCAGCATCATTTTGAGGACTCCGCAGCATATGGGAAAGAGTTAAATTGGAAAATAAATGTATCTGTTTGGTTTTCCTTTCTAAAATGTTTAAACAAACTCTATTTAATTGTAAAGATACTTGTATGAACTGCTCACTGTTCAGTAGAAACAGGAGATATAATACCATCAGGCTAGGAATAATCCTTAAATAGGTCAAACATATAGAAAGTTTATCCAGGATATTACCATCATTTCTGTGGTACTGTTGAGCTTCATGGTACAGGATCCTAGTGGTATCATGGAATGTACGAGTGACAAATCTCTGTTCTCTAACTGTTTCATGTATCTCACAATGTCTGTCTCTGATTGATACCTGTACCAAGATAAACATATATGTGAGAGCTACTCCTGGACAACCAACCTAATTGTAATTATTACACCTGTTGAAACTAGAACTATCACTGAAGATGATAAATACCCCCTAAACAGCACCTTGACCTACACCATAACTTAATAAGTAAAAGGGCCATAACTCTGTAAAATAACATGCAATTGTAACCCCTTTAGGATATGCACATCTCCTCTTGGTATAGAAGCTTCATGTAAAATGTTATTGAAATCCACCAAGTGTTTGTAAGAAATAGGCCGGACAAAATATGGCTTCCGGCCGACTGACAGATAGACAGACAGACTGCCGGACACAGTGACTCCTATATACCCCCTCTTCTTCGAAGGGGGTATAATGAAACTATCTTTGTTTACCAAAGTTTCTTGAAACATTCTCTGACTAACAGTGCACAGCCAAATCGAGATTGTGCGGATGCGCTTGCCAAACTAAATGAAACCTGTTCACATATGCATTAAGTTGGTTTTCGCAGAGCACTGCATAGACTTAACTTTACCAAATTAAAACTATTAACCCTTTCTGACGCCTCTGCAGCAGATGGCTTTTTGAAAACATAGTGACAAAAGAAGTAATTGCTCAAAACAAGCAATTTCTCCTTTTGCCACAATGTTCGTCCACTTTTAGTCATAGGTTATTGATTCAATGATAAAGATTTTCTTTTTTTCTGACAAAATATGCTCAAAGTCGTCTGCTGCAGAACTGTCGTATGAGGGAAAGGGTTAAGCAAGCCAAATTTCCATGCTTGAAAATGAAAATGTACTTCTTAATTAGAAATAAAACAGACAAGAGGACCTTGGTGGTCTTTTAATGCACATCTGTTTAAACAGGACTTTCATAGTTTTCATATGTTTTTTCTCTACACATACATGCATAAGGAAAACAAGCCACACACCCTTTAACCATTTTTATCGACAGATCAAACAAAAATGACAATTTTGGTAAAGTTTCAACCAAGAAATATTTGTGCAAAATAACTATCAAATTGGGCCAATATTTTTGGTAAAGAAGATTTTGAAATATAAATATATATATATAAGGAAATCAAGCCCCACCTCCTGGCGGCAATGTTTATCAATGGATTGAAATATTTCAACAATCTTGGTTGAGGGTCACCCAAGGAATCTTTGTGCCGAATTATTATCAAACTGTGACAATTCTTTTGATTAAGAAGAATTTTAAAGTTTTCTCTATATATACATATAAGGAAATCAAGCCCCTCTGCCTGGCGGCCATGTTTATCAACCAATCAGAATAATTTCAACAATCTTTGTAGAAGGTCACCCAAGGAACAGTTGGGCCTTATTATTTTCAAATGGGGCCTTCACTCTTGGCAAAGATAATTTCATGATACTGACTAACCTGTTGAATACAGCATGTTGTAAAATATCATTAGTTCTTCTAAACATTGTATTTTCAATACTAGTGGCTGGGTCCTCTCCAAGTTCTTCTGCTATCTCCTCCTGGAAAGTAAATCTTTTATTCCATCCTTTCCAACAGATGACTTATGAAACATTGCGGCAAAAGGAGAAATTGCTCATAGAGGGCAAATTCTCCTTTAGCAACAATGGTTTTTTTATATGTATAAAAGTATTGTGCAGTCATTTGAAAACCGTTTTCACAAATATATATCTCAATGTTTTCAATGTCATTTGTTGCAGATTTTTTAAAGTGACCAGACTATGATAGCTCTAGAAAAGGTGCCTATTTCTTGTATTAAAATCATTTTTTTAAAAGTTCTATTGTGGCTATAAAAACTATAAATTTGAATTACAATCCGTCAAAAACATACAGGAGGGATAGTCCATATAATAACTTGTTTACAGACTGACAGACACACATCATATTTTGACTTCTGTTTTTGAATAATTTATGACGGCTCCAGACAAAAAACTGTGCAGACCTGTTTTCATTGTTGCATCAGATTTTCAAGATTCAGCATAAGATTTTCAAGATTCATAAGACTATGAAAAGGAAACAGCTGAAACACATACCATTGACAGTGGAGATCCAAATATTTCCAGCAAATCTTTTAGGTCATCTCGCTCCACTGTTTCATCCAAAGATAGACCCACCTGAAAGTCAATATAGATATAATGAAACATAAGAAGCCATTAAAAAACCCTAAAGGACCATGATGGTCCTATATCGGTCACCTGATTTAACATAACTTAATTCTCAATGTACATATAAGGAAATCAGGCCATGGTGGACATGTTTAGCCAAGAGGGTTAGGAACCATTGTGCCATATTATTTTCAAAACAGGCGTATAGTTATGAGCCAGAAGTTTTTGCTATATATACATTTAAAACTAAAGGGCCATGGTGGCCCTGGACTGCTCACCTAAGTAATGCAATGTGTCTTGTCATGCCAGCCACAATAATTTATCTTTTTTTACTAATCAACAAGGCTCTCTTAGAGGGTCACCCAAGGACCCTTTTCCGAAATCATTTGAAAATGGCAAAATACTTTTAGAGAAGAAGGTTTTTAAAGTTATCACTCGAGCTGTTTCAGTAAACAAGAGGGCCATGATGAATCGCTCACCTGATTTTTTTTGTCTCTTTAGCTATATAAGCCCCGCCCCCTGGCAGCCATAGTTTCCGACCAATTAACTTGGCTTGAAGGAATCTGATAGAGGGTCACCCTAGGAACATTTCTACAAAATTATTTGAAAATCGGCCGGACACTTTCGTAGAAGAAGATTTTTAACTTTTCACTATAGCCATATAAGGCAAAATAGCCCGCCCCCCCCCTGGTGGCCATGTTTTTCAACCAATCAACTTGGATTGAAGGAATCTGATAGAAGGTCATACAAGGAATATTTCTACAAAATTATTTGAAAATCGGTCTGACACTTTGGGAGGAGAAGATTTTTTAAGTTTTCACTATAGCCATATAAGGCAAAATAGCCCCGCCCCCTGGCGGCCATGTTTTTTGACCAATCAACATGGCTTGAAGGAATCTAATAGAGGGTCATCCAAGGAGCATTTCTACAAAATTATTTGAAAATCTGCCAACCAGTTTGGGAGAAGAAGATTTTTTAAGTTTTCACTATAGCCATATAAGGCAAAATAGCCCTGCCCACTGGCGGCCATGTTTTTCGACCAATCAACATGGCTTGAAGGAATCTGATAGTGGGTCACTAAAGGAACATTTCTACAAAATTATTTGAAAATCGGCCTGACACTTTCGGAGGAGAATATTTTTTAAGTTTTCACTATAGCCATATAAGGCAAAATAGCCCCGCCCCCCTGGCGGCCATGTTTTTCTAACAATCAACATGGCTTGAAGGAATCTGATAGAGGGTCATCCAAGGAACATTTCCACAAAATTATTTGAAAATAGGCCTGACACTTTCGGAGGAGAAGATTTTTTAAGTTTTCACTATAGCCATATAAGGAAAAATAACCCCGCCCCCCCCTGGCGGCCATGTTTTTTGACCAATCAACATGGCTTGAAGGAATCTCATTGAGGGTCATCCAAGGAACATTTCTACAAAATTATTTGAAAATCTGCCAACCAGTTTGGGAGAAGAAGAATTTTGAAGTTTTTTTCATTTCGTTGCCATGGAAACCAGAATTCTGCATGGATCCCAAATATTTGAAGGAAATCTGGTGAGGTCATTGAGAGGATGCTTTCTGTGAAGTTTCATCCAAATTGACCCACTGGTTACTGAGGAGAAGAAGTTGACGGACGACGCACGACGGACAAAAGGCGATCACAATAACTCACCTTGAGCAAAGCTCAGGTGAGCTAAAAAAGCCCCACAACTGGCACATCTTATTCTCCCAATCAATATGGCTTAAAGGAATCAGTTAGAAGGTCGCCCAAGGAACATTTTAATAAACTATTTGGAAATTGGCCTGAGACTTTTTAAGTTTTTACTATAGTTTATAATGCAAAACAGCATTTCTACAAAAATTATTTGGAAATTGGACAAATACTTTTTAAGAAGAAGATTTTGAAAATGTTTTTTCGGTTGCCATGGACCAGAGTATGCTTATCGTGAATTTTCATCCCAATTTCCTCATTAGTTCTTTAGGAGATGTTGCAGAACAACAACAGGCCAGAATCTTCGTAGAGGGGAAACCAAAGGAACCGATGTGCATAATTATTTTTACATCCGACCTATACTTTTGGTCAAGACGTTTTACCTATATATGTATACATATAAGTAAAACAGCCCCACCCCTAGACATCCATGTTTTTCAAAGGTTCAATTATCTTAGTATAGTGTTATCAAAGGAAAAATTGTGCCAAATCTTTTATTTTCAAATCGGGCCAGTACTTTTTGACAATTATTTTTTTAAGTGTTGGCATATTTCCCTCTTTTTGATGTTTCAGCAAGATTTACATACAATTAAATTCTTTGGACAATTATGAAGGAGGACCAACTAAGAAACATTCCTGTGAAATTATTTTGAATTTGGTTAATTGGTTTAGGAGAAGAAGTTGTTTGTAGGAAATTGTGAACAGACAGACAACAACAGACGGTGAGTGAGGTGAGCTAAAAAAGCAATCTACATGACCATGCATCCAGTGAAGATCTAGAGCATTATGCATCAGTACATTCTGATAACTGTCCATTATTCAGTCAATCAAGTACTCACTATTTTTTCTTAGAACACTAACAAACCATCAAACGACTGAGAAAGTATGCAATCTTGGTTTCAAATGTACACAATTCAAATTTATAAAAACCTTCCATTTAACTAAATCCTACTAGCATATGCATTTTGACACATCTACACCCAGTCTTTTTGAAAAAAGTGTCGCAAAAAAAGATATTGCTCATAATGAGAAATATTTCCTTTTCACACCATGTTTTCACATATTTTTAATAATCATATATTCATTTATGGATATTTCCCATATTTTGCCAATGTCTTTTCAAATCGACTGCTGCAGATTTGCTGTATGTGGTAAAGGCTAACCAGCACACTCATCTATCAATCAAATCTGTGAGAATTTTTTAGGATATTAACTCTTCGTCAGATACAGCCTTGAAAACATTCATCCCGTAGGATGCCTGTAGAGTGTTAACAAGACAATTGTTGACGACGCAGGACGGACAACGCACGAAAGCACCAGACTTACATCCCCATCTCCGTAATAACGCAGGTTAATTTCCCGGTTTAAAGCTTCTTTCATAATGGCTTTAGACCCATTACTTGGCGTAAGTTTCAATGTGTCAAAGAACTGTTCTGTATGCACTGTATGGCCCGCTTTTTTTATACCTGTAAGACATAGGAGAGTTTGAGGTCATTATATATGTCATGCACATATATATTGATAATTATACCTATAAAACAAGAGGGCCATGATGGCTTTGAATTGCTCAACTGTTTTATGACATAGTGACCTAGCATTTCGACAAAAAAGTTTCTAACCAAATCACATGTTTCATAGAGACAAACTGCTAACATTAGAATAGGGTCAGATAAAAAAGCAGAATCTAGAGTGCTCACAAGGTTTTTCTAACATAAGACAATGTGACCAAAGGGATCCTGATTCAAACTAGAATGGAGTGCTCCGTGGAGCACGTGTGTCACCTGCACTTGCTCATTGAAAGTGTGACGGACAGGCAGACGGCGGACAAAAAAAAGTAATCCCTAAGTGCCTACCATGCTACGCAGGGCGACACAAAAATTAACAGAATTCAATTTAGAATAGATGATAAATATGACCACAAGAGTCTTTAAAAGGTTCTCCTTATATTTGACCCCATGGCCTAGTTTTAAACCACACATGTGCCAGCTTTGAACATGATCTAGTAGTTAATAGTAAAATATTCTAAAAATATTTCATGAAATATGGAAAGAGTGGCCTGTTAGGTTAAGTAATTTCTAAAATTTGACCTATATTTTTACCCGAAGAACTTGTCATAGTGACCTAGTTTAAACCATTTCATGAAGACGTATGTTCTTATAAACTTTCATAAAAATTGGATAAAAACTGATGCAGAAGGGCTTTTTAAAATTTAACCTACTATTTTTTCCACATGACCCAGTCTCGAACTTCACCAAAATATGGTGGGGATAAACTCTCATGAAAATTGGATGAAAATATGGCCTCTGGAACGTTCACAAGGTTATTCCAAAATTTGACCTAATCATATTGAAGGTAAAATACCTACAATTTCGTTCAACACGTTTCTTGAAGCCACATTTCATATTCAATATCCATGAAAGTTTATCAGAACATTCATCTCCACCAAATCTCTATACGGTTTGAAACTGGGTTAAAAACTAGTACAAAATTGTAGGTATTTTACCTTCAATATGGTTTATCCCTTTCCTGATACAAAGGACCCTTGACACATTAATATAGGACAATTATTGAAAGCACAGTGAAAAACGAAGACAAAATGTACATCGATCATGATAAACTATTTCTACAATCCTTACATTCTGTTTTCTTCTTTCTAAAAGTCAAATTTTTGTATGCTTTTTAACATACTTTTCTCAAGATGTTTAATTTTAAAAGACTACGTTTGTTGTATAATAAATAACCTTTTTCTACATTTCCCACATACAATAAATCTGCTGCAGACAACTTCGAAAGTATCTAGGCAAAACTGTAGAAAAATCTAAATAACTTCATGTATATTGAGTACAAATCCTTTTTAACATACAGAATATATGCAGCAGATGACTTTGAAAACATCAAGGCAAAACAGGAAAGTCTCTTTAGATATATATATATATAATGAGCAATTTCTCCTTTTGCCACAATGATATAGACGCTTTCTGACGCCTCTGCAACAGATGGCATTTTGAAAACATGGCAATAAAAGATAAAATTGCTCAAAACTAGCAATTTCTCCTTTTGTCACCATGTTTTCATTTCTATTCAATTATTGTTCTTTCATTTAAAGGTATTTTCTGTGGTTTTGCGTAGACATTTTCAAAGTCGTCTGCTGAAGATGTGTTGTATGTGGGAAAGTGTTAACCCTTTACCTAATATAGATGCTTTCTGAAGCCCCTGCAGCAGACGGCTTTTTGAAAACATAGTGACAAAAGAAGAAATTGCACATAACGTGCAATTTCTCCTTTTGCCACAATGTTTTCCACTTTTTGTCATAGGTTATCCATTCAATTATGGAGATATTCTATGTTTTGACAAAATACGTTCAAAGTCGTCTGCTGCAGAATTGCTGTATGAGGGAAAGGGTTAAGGAATCTATAGATTTGAATGTGTATACAATAATTACCTTCAGCTAATATAAGTGTAGAGTTATGGACTCTTCTCCCAATATGTTTGAGACCATCTGGACCATGATAGACTGCATACATAGCAGCCATATTGGCCAACAGTGCCTGTAAACAGAAAGAATTTGTTATAACTGGCATAGTCATAGCTTCTTACAAAATGTTCTCTTAAAACATTCCCACCATCAGAGGCATTCTGACTCATCTGCAGCAGACTGTTATTGAGAAATTTCTCCTTTTGCCACAATCTTTTCAATTATATTCAATAAGTTCTCTCTGTCAATTGTTTTCAAACATTTTAATACCAAAGGGTCTAAGTTTTACGAAACAATATGTCATCCCTTTCCCACATAGAACAAACAGGCAGATGAGGATGTTGCAAACATGCAGACTATACCTATAAATGAAAATCTATTTACTGAATTTAGTTGAAAACATTGTGGCAAAGGGAGGAAAATGCTCACTATTAGCAATTTTCTTTTTTGCCACAATGTTTTCAAAAGTGGTCTACTGAAAATTCGTCTGAAAGGGAAGTGGGAAATGGTTAGTCGCGAATAGCAGGAAAAAGGCTGAGATCACTTCTTTTTTGAGAGAGAGAGAACGGATCCTAGTGTAATAATCTTCAACAGACCAATCGTATGATGTTCAGATGCATCAAAATGCTTCTATATGTGGGAAAGGTTTAATCCAACCTACCTGAGCAGTACAAATATTACTGGTGGCTTTATCCCTCCTGATATGTTGTTCTCTCGTTTGTAATGCAAGTCTGTAAGCCTCTCTTCCTGCTGCATCCCTACAAAATACATGAAAATACACAATCATACAATTTAATTGTTTGTTTAAAAAAGTTATCTGCTGCTTTCAACAGTATTTAGTTAAACCATAGTGGTTTTTGTATGAATTGCGGTAGAATTCATCCTTACATCAATACAACGCTGTGAAAATATGCCCTAAAAAGAGTATCCATTTCTATCATTTTGAAACTCTTTGGTGGGATAAAATCTATACTCCTGCTCCAAAGGACACAACCAAAACAAGAAAGTTTTCAAGTAATTCACAATTTCTCATTATAAGAAAGACCTGACAATTGAAAAAGGGAATTTCTAATACATTTGAAAATAAGGTGGGGAAAATGAGAAATTGATATTATTTAAATATTAATAGACATTAGTATAAAATGAAGGGCTAACCCCTGGAAAACCATATATGACCCATGGATTCATGACCCATGGCTTTTCTGTACATTACAATTAATGTTCTTTTTTTCAATGTCTAATTATGATTAAATCTGTCACAACATGTTAATTTGTTGAATTGATATCCCCCACCAATTTTTATTTTAAAATAACACTTTGACTACTGTGGTAAACCAGTTCCTTAACTTGTGTGTCCAAAAGGTCTTCCTAACATTTGACCTAGTGACCTAGTTTTGAACCCCAGATGACCCAGTTTCGGGGATTTGATGGAGAGGAATAAACCTGATGCTTTTTCATAAAGACTGGATGAAAAATGTGGCATTTAATCATAGTTATGTGTTCACAGGACTCTTATAAAATTTAAACTTGTGACCTAGTTTTGGACCCTACATGACCCAATTTCAAACCTGACTGGGAATGGATGGATTTTCCATGAAGATTGGATAGAAAGTGGCCTCAAAAGCGTTCACATGGTTTTAGAAAATTTGAACCAACATGACCCAGTTTTGAACATGACTAAGATTGAATGGAGATGAATTTTCATAAAGATTGGATGAAAAGTTTTGGCCTAGCGACCTTGTTTTTTACCCCATATGAACCAGTTTTGAATACAACTGGGATTTGATGGAAATGAATGTTCTGATGAACCATTATAATGATTTGATGAAAAATAGGGCTTTAGGTGTTCATAAAGCTTCTCTAAAATTTACCTTGTGACTCAGTGTTTTATCCAAGAGAACCGGTTTAGAGTTTGACAGAGACTTGGAGATGAAAGTTCTGATGAACTTTTATGAAGATTCGATGTTCAATAGTGTGTTCACAAGTTAATTGTGATATAAACCATAATATACAGTACAAACACAATATAAGTTCAGCTATACATAACTCTGGTGTTTTTAAGGAAATCTTAGAGAAACTTGCCTTCTAAAATTTCTGTATAGTTTGAATCAAATCCATCCAACCATGCTTTAGATATGGCTCCTGACGGACGGAAACAGAATATGACTATGCCAAAGCAATATCCCAGCCGTTTTCAGTGGGGGACAATTAACACTCTCCCACATACAGGCACCTCACCAGCAGGCTACTTTTGAAAACATTCTTGCCTTAATTAATTATAATGAGCGTTTTCTCCTTTTGCCACAAGAATTCAAAATTAATTTAGTAATTGTTCTTACATTCATAGAGTTTCCAAATTTTTGTCTTAATATTTTAAAAGTTGTCTGCTGCTAATTTATTGTATGTGGGAAAGGGTTTTAAGTCTAATAATGAATGATTGAATAACATACCTAGTAACGCCTATCACCCTACCAGGCATCAAGCGAGCAAAGTTTTCCTTTGTAGCAAAGAAGCCAGCATGTGGACCTCCATATCCTAGTGGAATACCAAACCTCTGACTTGATCCAACAGCAATATCGAAACCATATGCACCAGGAGGTCGAATAACAGTAAGTGCTAACAGATCTGTTGCACACACTGCTAGAGTCTGAAATTTACAAAACACTCCATATCATTCCTTAACCCTTTCTCTCATACAACAATTCTGCAGCAGACGGCTTTGAACATATCTTGTCAAAAAATAAAAAATCTCTATGATTGAATGGATAACCTATGACTAAAAGAGGTAAACATTGTGGCCAAAGGAGAAATTGCTCTCTTTTGAGCAATTTCTTCTTTTGACACTATGTTTTCAAAAGCTGTCTGCTGCAGAGGCATCAGAAAGCATCTATATGAGGGAAAGGGTTAACCCTTTTCCATATACAACAATTTTGAAGCAGATGACTTTTGAAACATCTTGACAAAAATACGAAAAAACTCTATAAAGGAATAGAATTAAAGAAATTGTTGCAAAATGAGAAATTGCTCATTATAGGCATTTTCTCATTTTGTCACAATGTTTTCAAAGTCGTCTGCTACAGATGCATCAGAGAGTGTCTGTTTTTGGGTAACAGTTAAGGAGTAAAGAGCCATTTTGACCCTTTTCCACATACAGATAATCAACAGCAAACGAAATTTGAAAACATCAAGGTAAAAACTTCCTGAAATATTCTATACGAAAAAAACAAAAAAACATTTCCCACCTTTTGTAGGCAAAAACAAAGAAAATGTCTTTAAGAATAAAAGAATATAATTTCTCCTTTTCCCACAATGTTTTCAAATGTTACCTGCAAATGGGAAATGGTTAAAACAAATTTGCAGTTAAAACACAGCAACAAACCAATTTTTCAAAAAAATAGTGGGACTTGGTTCAGTTGTAAAAGGCATATCATAACCTGTTATATAGCATGACAAAGTAGGACAGCTATCATAACATTTCTTCAAACATATGTATTACCCAATCCTTGGTTAGAGGTAGTAGGAGCGTAATGAAAACCTCCACTTGAAACTCTTCAATTTTAATGCTTTAGCCTATGTTGTTAAGCGCAGGACTTCAAATCTTTTGAGGGTTTCAAGGTAGTGGTTCGAATCCCTCCAGAAGCACAAATTTTTTTTTTATTTTTTTCTTCTTTGTTTTCATTTGCTTACAGAAGTTTATATTGTACTTTCATGAAAAAGTAATTAAATACATTTCTATACATAAATATTAGCTTCTTTGAAGATTTTATTACTTGCAGTCACGGCTGAAATAGGTGGTTGGGAATTAACTATATTTTTTTTTAAATGAGACGGTTAAAACATTTAGATTTTTTGGCATAATGTTCCCAAAAGGTTAAAGTTAATTATTAATAAAGAACAGGTCATGAGTATTTCTAGAACTTGTTGATTTTTGCTTTTAAACGTCGATGTTCCAATTTAACACAGTCAAAATAGTATGTTAAAATTGTAATACCAAATGACTATTTCAGTCCAGTTTGATTAAATTTGTTGTTGATGTGATCAATAATGTATTATTTCTGAAAGCAAATATATTTCTTGTTACTTTGATACGAAGTATTACCAAAATGTTGAAAAATAAATGAAATAAAGGATTTTTCTTGTCTCTCGGGTGATGTCGTATTTATCGAAAATTCTAGGGGGGTAGGGTAATTCAAATTAAAATAAAATTGTTATTTGAGGGTAAATTTCTTTTAAATTTTTTTTTGAATCCAGGAAATGATACACATTAAGAAATTATCAAGCTGATCATAATTTGAAATGTTGACCATTAGGCTCCTACTACCTTAAATGTATGAAGATGCTCATGTGTCATCTGCATAATCCGTAAGTGAATGTGTGATGAAATCTTTTTAAAACTCAAGAGATGATAACAAATTTGGACTTCTTGGGGATGTATCACAAATAATTACCCCGTTAGCATGAGCATCATCCACCAAGGAAGAGAAATCTTCAATATTGCCCTCTGTATCTGGATACTGTACCAACACCCCACATATATCTTTGTTAGATAGATTTAATTGCCTCCAATCTCCCCTCTGTATCTCTATACCTAATGCACTGTAATCAAGAGAAAAGAAATAATACTAAAATAATTTTTCTCACCTCATTTGCTAATTATGTTGTCTGTGCATTCATCAACACTAAATCTTTCGAAAAAAATGTTTTGCATCACAGCGATACTTATTATTCTCAGTGTCGTTTTGTGCAGATGTATTATAGTCACTGTATCCTTGACCTTTGACCTAGGTCTGAGAACATAATCCCCCCCATGCTCTCTTGACACTGAACCTGTGAAAGACGCACAAAGGAGAGTGCTAGAGTGATGATGTCGTTTCATACAATCACATTATAGATATTGTTACCACGTCACAAGTGCATAATAATGACAAGCTAGAACAGTCATTAAAGATGACTTTATACACCTGCTTACTAGTTTGGTATTACAAAAAGGTTCACAGGAGGATAACTAAACATTGCCTTACCAGATTGAATTCAAATTATGCGTTGAAACAAGAGGGCCATGAGGCCCTGGATCGTTCACCTGAGAAAGGACTTTTTAAGACTTAACTCTTTCAGCGCCAATGGCAATATCATGAAAGACAAACTTTCTGACAAAATTTCAAGCTGCTCAAGTCAAAAATGAAATCTCTATAGTGTTAACAAGATTGTTATACAATATGGCCTAGTGACCTAGTTTTTGACCTGACCAAACCAATATTTGATTTAGCCTAGATATCTTCAAGGCAAATATTCTGACAAAGATTCAAAATGACCCATAATTGAACTTGGCCTAGATATCATCAAGACAAACATTAAGCCTAGTAACCTAGTCATTGACCAAACATGACCTATATTCGATCTAGGCCTAGAAATCACTAAGACAAACATTCTGACAAAGTTTCAACATGCTCAAGCCAAAAATGTAGCTTCCAGAGTGTTAACAAGATTTTCCTCAAATTTGACCTAGTGACCTAGTTAGTTTTTAACAGGACATGACTCAGTTTCGAACTTGGCCTAGATATCACTAAGACAAACATTCTGATAAAGTTTCAAAATTCTCAAGCCAAAAATGTGGCTTCCAGAGTGTTAACAAGATTTTCTTAACTTTGACCTAGTGATCTAGTTTTTAACCGGACATGACCCAGCTTCGAAATGGTCTAGAAATCACTAAGACAAACATTCTGACAAAGTTTCAACATGCTCAAGTAAAAAATGTAGCCTCCAGAGTGTTAACAAGATTTTCCTTAAATTTGACCTAGTGACCTAGTTTTTAACCGGACATGACCCAGTTTCAAACTTGGCCTATATATCACAAGCCAAAAATGTTGCTTCCAGAGTATTAACAAGATTTCCCTTAAATTTGACCTAGTTTTAAACCAGACATGACCCAGTTTTAAACCAGACATGACCCAGTTTCAAACTTGGCCTAGATATCACTAAAACAAACATTCTGACAAGTTTCAACATGATCAAGCCAAAAATGTGGCTTCCAGAGTGTTAACAAGATTTTCCTTAAATTTGACCTATTGACCTAGTTTTTGACCGGACATGACACAGTTTCGAACTTGGCATAGAGTTGATGGAGATTTATGTTCTGATAAACTTTCATAAAGATTGGATGTGAAATGTTGCCTCTAGAGTGTTAACAAGCAAATGTTGACGACGGACGACGGTCAAAAGGCGATCACAATAACTCACCTTGAGCACTACGTGCTCTGGTGAGCTAAAAATAGAATTCATGATTATCATGTGTATCAAGATTTATTTAAATTCCTTATAAATTTAAGACCTAGTTTGCTCAACAATCTTCATGTTATACTGACAGACTAACAAATCAATTGACGAAGTGCTTCGATTAAACACACTTTGTTTCCGTGGGTATAAAACCATCTATATTTATTACTGTTTGATGTTGAGGTATCACATTGATCTTTGAGTCCTAAGTATGATGTCAAACATATCTATGTTACTATATTTTGATATGAAAATATACAAGACAATAATTCTCCATTAAGCTGCCTTTGCTTGTATGAAAAGACAATGGATTCTTCTTCATCCCTTAACCCTTTCCCTCATATAGATGATTTTGACGCCTCTGCAGCAGACGGCTTTTTGAAAACATAGTGACAAAAGAGGAAATTGCTCAAAACAAGCAATTTCTACTTTTGCCATAATATTTTCCACTTTTAGTCATAGGTTATCCATTCAATTATACAGATTTTTTATTTTTTGACAAAATATGTTCAGTCGTCTGCTGCAGAATTGTCGTATGAGGGAAAGGGTTAAAGCTGACTTACTCTGCTCTAGTTTCCACAACACCTATACTTTGGGGATGACATCTCTTGTCTATGAAAAATTTAGGCCGTTTGTTATGTCTGAAACAAAGAAAGTCTGTATTAAATATTGATTCATATCTTTAATTCCTAAACATTTTCTAAACAAAATAAACAAGAGGCCCATGAGGGCCTATGCTCTACTGGTATGGTTCTTTGGTCATTTTCAATCCAGAGCATGTATGTATGGTGAAGATCGGATAGTAAATGGAGGCTCTTTTGTGTTCACAAGCTGTATTATAGCAATTTTTACAATTTCATGGGCCATAATCCAGTCTTGCATGGGCTGATCTAGCTGGTTTTCAAAAGGAACCAAGCTCTCATCAATATTTAACTACTTTCTAAGTTTGGTGAAGATCAGATAGTAAATGGAGCCTCTATTGTGTTCACATGCTCAATTATAGCAATTTGGACAATTTCAAGGGCCATAATCCAGTCTTGCATGGGCGGATCTGGCTGGTTTAAGAAAGGAACCGAGCTCTCATGGATATCTTACTACTGTATAAGTTTGGTTGAGATACAATCAAAAGTGAAGACTGTATCGTGTTAAAAAGTTCTTTTATAGCAATTTTGACCATTTCAAGGGCCATAATCCAGTCTTGCATGGGCGGATCTGGCTGGTTTTCAAAAGGAACCGAGCTCTCATGAATATCTAACTACTGTATAAGTTTGGTTGAGATACAATTAAAAGTGAAGACTGTATCGTGTTAACAAGCTCTTTTATAGCAATTTTTACCATTTCAAGGGCCATAATCCAGTCATGCATGGGCGGATCTGGCTGGTTTTCGAAAGGAACCGAGCTCTCATGGATATCTAACTACTGTATAAGTTTGGTTGAGATACAATCAAACGTGAAGACTGTATCGTGTTAACAAGCTCTTTTATAGCAATTTTGACCATTTCAAGGGCCATAATCCAGTCTTGCATGGGCGGATCTGACTGGTTTTCAAAAGGAACCGAGCTCTCATAGATATCTAACTACTGTATAAGTTTAGTTGAGATACAATCAAAAGTGAAGACTGTATCATGTTAACAAGCTCTTTTATAGCAATTTTGACCATTTCAAGGGCCATAATCCAGTCTTGCATGGGCGGATCTGGCTGGTTTTCGAAAAGAACCGAGCTCTCATGAATATCTAACTACTGTATAAGTTTGGTTGAGATACAATTAAAAGTCAAGACTGTATCGTGTTAACAAGCTCTTTTATAGCAATTTTGACCATTTCAAGGGCCATAATCCAGTCATGCATGGGCGGATCTGGCTGGTTTTCGAAAGGAACCGAGCTCTCATGGATATCTAACTACTGTATAAGTTTGGTTGAGATACAATCAAACGTGAAGACTGTATCGTGTTAACAAGCTCTTTTATAGTAATTTTGACCATTTCAAGGGCCATAATCCAGTCATGCATGGGCGGATCTGGCTGGTTTTCGAAAGGAACCGAGCTCTCATGGATATCTAACTACTGTATAAGTTTGGTTGAGATACAATCAAAAGTGAAGACTGTATCGTGTTAACAAGAAATTGTTTACGGACGCACGGACGCACGGACGCACGGACGCACGCACGCACGGACGACGGACACATCGCCACGACATAAGCCCTTCTGGCCTTTGGCCAGTAGAGCTAATAAAAACTGGAGAAATGGGCGTCTGGTAAACACTATGCATACAAGGAAAACCAACAACTCCCACTGGTGTTCATGTTTACAAACAGATCGTAATAATAAGGCCTGTTTACTTGGACAAAAAAAAATCAAATGTTTTTACTATAAAAACATATAAATAAAACAATCCCAATAATGTTTTCATTATAATTCATAATAATTTCAATAATCTTGGCAGAGGAACCTTTGTGCCAAATTATTTTTCCCTCTTTCTGATGCCGCAGCAATTAAATTGATCATAATCAGCAATTTCTATTATGACTGCAACATTTTCAACAATATCAATAATCAGACTTTCATTTCATGAGGTTTTTTCATATTTTTGCCAAGATATTGTCAATGACAAACTGAAGAATGATTTTATGTTGAAAAGGCTTAATCTTGATGCATCTGCTGCAGAATAATGTAAATATCATCTGTAACAGAGAAAGGGTTAACCCATTCCAACATCGATCAAATCTGCAGAAGACAACCTTTAAATTATCTTGAAAAAAATATGTAGACTCGGTAAATGAAAGAATAATCATTAGAGTTGAAAACCTTGTGGTAAAAGAAATTGCTCATGAATGCTCATTATGAACGATTTCACCTTTTGCCACAATGTTTTTAACCCTTTCCCCTCATATAGACGCTTTCTGACGCCTCTGTGGCAGACGGCTTTTTGAAAACATAGTGACAAAAGAAGAAATTGCACAAAATGTGCAATTTCTCCTTTTGCCACAATGTTTTCCACTTTTCGTCATAGGTTATCCATTCAATTATGGAGATTTTCTATGCTTTGACAAAATATGTTCAAAGTCGTCTGCTGCAGAATTGTCGTATGAGGGAAAGGGTTAAAAGTCATCTGCTACAGATGTGTCAAAATAGGTCTGCAAGTTTGAAAGGGTATTTTTTGTTCACCAATCTTTAATGGAAAGAGTTCATTACCTGTAACACATTCCCATTGCTTCACCAATCTGTAATGGAAAGAGTTCATTACCTGTAACACATTCCCATTGCTTTACCAATCTTTAATGGAAAGAGTTCATTACCTGTAACACATTCCCATTGCCTCAGCGGAGGCTGTAGCTTCATCAAGAAGAGAAGCATTTGATACCATTAACCCTGTCATATCAGAGACCATTGTCTGGTAGTTCAGTAAACTGTTCAACCTCCCTTGTGCTACTTCAGCTTGATATGGGGTATACTGTGTTGTCCTAAAAAAATAGTTAAAATGATGTCATAAGTTTGAAATCAAAGCAATTAGCATGTTAAGGTTACTAGAGTTTGCTCCATCCAACTAGCTGCTCACAGGAAACATACCTAGCCAGCTCCAAAGGTTTCGTCACAGACATAGTGCACTTCCATGCAATTGCAACACAGACTGACAACTGTTGACCTGATAGCAGTTAATTAAGGACATGCTGTGATAAGTGGTTGTAAAATGTCAAAAGTAAAATAAGTTAAATAACCAAACATTTATTTTTTTTATTTTTGAGATGCCATATTATTCTGAAATTTAACATACATGTATATCATTTTTAGTATGTTTTGTGTATGAAAGGTTCAGGCATACCTAACATAGGAATAATTTTACACACTGACACATGTAATGATAAGACACATGTACTTATCCTCATTAAATAATAACTCCTTAAACTGAATATCTTTTGAATAATGGAATATTTTGCGCTTTGGTACTTCAATTCCACTTTCGGAACGCGAACGTTAATTATGAAGAGAAGTGTTGTCAGTAGTGAACAAAAACATAGGAAACCATAGGAAAGTGAGTTTTTGTTGATTTGTGATTTGAGGTTCCTATGATGCGTGGTTTCTGATTTTGACCTTTGATCTCTAAATGTGACCTTGACCTTTAAAGTACAGGCTGGGTCTTGTGCAAGACACTTTACCTTATCATTCATGGTGAACATGTGTACCCAGTAACTTGGGAAACCTATGATGCATGGTTGAGATGTGGGCCAGACAAGGTACAGTCCTAATTTTGATCTTTGACCTCTAAGTCTGACTTTCACCTTTAAGGTACAGGCCTGGATCTTGTGCGTGACACGCCGCCTCACCATGGTGAATGTTTGCGCCAAGTTTCTTAAAATCCTATGATGCATAGTCCTCTCAAACAGTACTCATTTTGATCTTTCACCGCTAAGTGTGAACTTGACATTTTAGGTACAGGCCTGGATCTTGTGCGCGTTACGCCGTCTCATCATGGTGAATGTTTGTGTCAAGTTTTCTTTGAAATGCATGGACGAGGTTCGGACAGACGGGCGCATGCACACACACATACTTAAACCGAACCCCCGTTGTGACATCTATGGCGAGCTCAGCGCTAGTGGGCGTGACAAAATTGATGTAACAAATCACATTTTATTTTTATATTATCTATTATTTTTACTAGATGAAGAAATCAAAATCAATAATTATTTTTCCCCACAGACAATTTACGTAGGTCTAAAATAGTTCCTAGTAATACATCTTTTTCTCTGTTAATCTTTTCCCTCACGTACACACTTTTTGGCACATTTAGATCAGACATTTTTAGAAAACGATTCGACTAAAGGAAAAATTGCTCATGATGAGCAATTACTTTTCAACTACATTCAATAATTATACTTCGATTGAATATGGATAGATGTTTTCCATAAATTCCAAGATGTTTGCAAAGATGTCTGCTACTTATTTGTTGTATGTTGGAAAGGGTTGAACAAAGGCTTAAGTATATCTTCTACACACTTATCCTACTGAATTCCTGAAGCTTATATTTGTTGCAAGATCTTGCATATTCATTGAGTAGAATATGCTAAAACTTAAAACATTAATATCCTTATTATAAAACATTTCAACATACAACAAATCTGCAGTTGAGGACTGTGAAAATATCTGATCAAAAGGATGGAAACTCTTTTTAATTGAAAGAATGATTATTGAATAGGGTTGAAAGCATTATGGCAAAAGGAGAAATTGCTCATAATGAGAAAATTCTCAATTTGCCACAACATAAATGTATAACATTATTCAAAAACTGATCTTTAACCTTTTTCCCACATACAGACGCTGTAATGACTCCTCCACAACAGATGACTTTTGAAAACACTGAGGTAAAAGTAGAAATTACTCATAATGAACAATTTCTCTTTTTGCCACACTGTTTTCAAAATTTCAACCCTATTCAATTTTAATGCTATTATTTATAGACAATCTTGACATATTTGACATAATTTTGCTTTGAAAGTTGTCTGCTGCAGCTTTGTTGTATTTATGAAAGGGTTCAGTAACCTACCAGCCTGGGTTTTCCAGCATATTTCTCATGATAGTTTTGGGAGTGTATGTACTGTAATAACCGATGCCTATGTAACTCCGGTACAGCTTGTTTTTCTCTGCCATTGAAAATAAACGTTTAAGCAACTCATACTCTCCTGAAAATAGATGGTAAAATATTATTTGCTAAGAATGATTGCATATAAATATCCTTTTTTTTTTTTTTATTTCATGAAAAACTCTTTGTGCAGAAGACAAATGAGAAAATACTGTGGCAATAACCATTTCCCTCATACAGACGCTTTCTGATGCCTCTGCAGCAGATGGCTTTTTGAAAACATAGTGACAAAAGAAGAAATGGTTCAAAACAAGCAATTTCTCGTTTTGCCACAATGTTTTTCACTTTTAGTCATAGGTTATCCATTAAATTATGTTCAAAGTCGTCTGCTACAAAATTGTCGTATGAGGGAAAGGGATAAATGGCATTCAAAATCTTCCTTTTAACACTTCTCCTGTAGACAACTATTGAATACATTAGAAAATAAGAAAGAAAGACTCAAAGAGATATGACAATGTCGTATCTGAGGGTGTAAAAGTCTTTAGAGTGTTCACAAGGTAAAATTGTGATTTGAATCCTAATCAATAAAGTGCATGTATATACAATACATACAGTATACAATACATGAATATGTTGGAGGTGACATAAGCCCAGTGTTCCACAAATAATCTTAGGGAAACTTGCTTTGTGGCATTTCCATAAAGGTTTTTCAAATCCATCTAACCATACCAAAGTAAATGTCCCAATGACGCAAAAGCATTATCCAGGTGTCAAAACTTACGACATAAATGAAAAGTTATCAACAAGTATCATCTTTTATATTTATCTAATATTTGGCCTTGTGAGATAGTTTTGACGCTTTTTGAAAAGTGAGGCTTCTATAGTAATCATATGGTTTTTCTTAAAGTTGACCTTGTATCGCAATTAGAGTTTATCTGAGATTTGATAGAGATGAATGTTCTGATGTACTTTCATGAAGAATAGATGTTCAATGTGGCCTGTAGAGTGTTCACATATTATGGTCATTATGATATAAAGCATGAAATACAATATGTGTTCAAATAAGGTTTTTTTTAGGCAATCTTAGTTGAATTTATTGTCTGACATTTCCCTATTGCGGGGGGAGGGGTTATAAATATCATGCCAATGTCATAATGGAATAATAGAGTTGAAAACATTGTGGCAAAAGGAGAAATTGCTTGTTTTGAGCAATTTCTTCTTTTGTCACAATGTTTTCAAAATAGTTGAAAACATTGAGGCCAAACTTGCCCTCAGCAGTTGTGTCACAATGTGTTAACATGTGGGACAGGGTTCAATGCAAAGAATTGAAAATTCAATGACGGTAAAATTTAATTAACAAAAGTTTAACATAAACTTTTTTTCAAGAAATAGGCAACTTTTGAAGCTTGACGATTTCTGACGCCTCTGTTGCAGACAACTTTTGAAAACATTGTGGCCAAAGAAGAAATTGCTCAAAATAAGCAATTTCTTCATTTGTCACAATGTTTTCCAATTTTAGTCATAGTAGGTTATCCATTCAATTAAAGAGATTTTCTATTTTTTGACAAAATATGTTCAAAGTCGTCTGCTGCAGAATTGTCGTATGAGGGAAAGGGTTAAAGTAATTATACCTGTAGTTATAGAAATTTTCGCCAAAAAGTATTCAAGGTGATCTGCTGCAGATTTGTTGTATGTGGGAAAGGGATAAGCCTTGATTTTTATTCACATGAGTAAAAGGTTTTTGTTATTTTCAGATTTAAATATACATTCAAAATAATTCAATCAAATCATGACACAGCGAGTCAGCCAGGTTCATAATATCAGACAAAAATATGAGAACAGTATTTAACAATAAAGTAACATATAAACCATATTTTTAGACAAAGTAAAGATGAGAAGCTATTTCATCTGTTCCAACCTTGATAACTACAGATTACATATGGTATAATTAGTAATAATAAATATAGTTGAAAAGGGTAACAAATTGGCACTGTTTCAAGGGGAAATATTATCAGGTCAATAAAAACTAGTCACAAGTTGTATCCTTACAAACACCTTGAATGAAACCCTCATTATATTAACCCTTTCCCTCATGTAAACGCTTTCTGACGCCTCTGCAGCAGACGGCCTTTTGAAAATATAGTGACAAAAGAAGAAATTGCTCAGAACGAGCAATTTCTCCTTTTGCCACAATGTTTTCCACTTTTAGTCATAGGTTAATTATCCATTCAATTATAGAGATTTTCTATTTTTTGACAAAATATGTTCAAAGTAGTCTGCTGCAGAATTGTTGTATGAGGGAAGGGGTTAAAAACCCTTTCTGACATACAACAAATCTGCAGTAGACGAATTTGAAAACATTGAGGCAAACATATGAAAAATCTCTAAATTAGGTTTGTATGATTATTTGATAGTGTTGAAAACATCGTGGCAAATGGAGAAATTGCTTGTTTTGAGCGATTTCTCCTTTTGCTACGATATTTTTAAAAGTTGTCTGCTGCAGTAGTCAGAATATATGTTATATGTGGGAAAGGGTAAATCACTTTCAATGTCTCAATGTACTCACGGCCACATATGTTGGCAGACCCATAAGCTTTGCCACACTCTAACAGGATCCGGTCTAGGGACCTTTCAGTAATGATAATGCAGCAGTACGCTACCATTCAGCTACTCAGTCTCCAAAAAGAGATTGGAATGATTTAAACAATCTTGGTAAACGGTAACCCTGAGTCATTTGTGCCAAATTATTATCAAATCATGCGATAAATATTGTACAAAAAGGGTTTTAAATGTTTTGCAATATACATTTAACGAAAACATGCCTCGCCCACTCGCAACTTTGTTTTTCAAAAGATTTGAATAACTTATAACTTGAACAACCTTCCTAGTCTGTCACCTTGAGAAGACATGTGTCAAATTAATTTCAAATCTGGCTGTAAAACGTGAGCTAGAAGATTTTTTAAATCAAGACGGCCATGATGGCCCTATATTGCTCACCTGATTTAATAGAACTTCTAAGAAAAGAAGCAACCCCCCTGGTGGCCATGTTTTTTAACGGATCAGAATAAATTGAACAACCTTGGCAGAGGGTCACACAAGGAATATTTGTGCCAAATTATTTTCAAATCGGGCCATTGAATTTGTAAAATATTTTTTTTTTTAAGTTTTCACTATATAACATATAAGAAAAACAAGAGGGCCATGATGGCCCTGGATCGCTCACCTTAATTATACAATGTACTGCAATGCAAAACACATCAAGACAATTATTCTGAATGCAACCTCCACAGTGTTAACAATATTTTCCTTCATTTGGCCTAGTGATCTGTATTTTTTTTACCTGATATGAGCCATATTCCAACATGGACTAGATATCATCAAGACAACATTCTGACAAAGTTTCAACTTGCTCAAAGTAAAAATGCGGCCTCCGGAGTTTGAACAATATTTTCCTTTATTGACCTAGTTTCTGATCCAATATGACCCCTATTCTAACTTGGCCTACATATCATCAAGAAAAACATTCTGATAAAGTTTCATCATGCTGAAATTAACAAGAGGGCCATGATGGCCCTGGATCGCTCACCTTAATTATACAATGTACTGCAATGCAAAACACATCAAGACAATTATTCTGAATGCAACCTCCACAGTGTTAACAAAATTTTCCTTCATTTGGCCTAGTGATCTATATTTTTTTACCTGATATGACCCATATTCCAACATGGACTAGATATCATCAAGACAACATTCTGACAAAGTTTCAACTTGCTCAAAGTAAAAATGCGGCCTCCGGAATTTGAACAATATTTTCCTTTATTGACCTAGTTTCTGATCCAATATGACCCATATTCGAACTTGACCTAGATATAATTCAGACAAACATTCTGACCAAATTTCAAGCTGCTGAAGCACAAAATGCGGCATCCAAAGTGTTCACAAGATTTTCCTTCAATTTGATCTAGTGACCTAGTTTTTGACCCAGCATGACCCATATTCGAACTTGGCCTACATATCATCAAGAAAAACATTCTGATAAAGTTTTATCATGCTGAAATTAAAAATGCAGTATCCAGAGTGTTAACAAGATTACCCTTCAATTGGGCCTAGTGACCTAGTTTTTAACCCCGCATGACCCATATCCGAACTTGGCCTAGATATCATTTAGACAAACATTCTGACCAAATTTCAAGCTGCTGAAGCAAAAATTGCGGCATCCAAAGTGTTAACAAGATTTTCCTTCAATTTGACCTAGTGACCTAGTTTTTGACCCGGCATGACCCATATTCAAATTTGGTTTAGATATCATTCAGCTCAACATTCTGACAAAATTTCAAGCCGCTGAAGCAAAACATGCGGCTTCTACAGAGTTAACAAGATTTCCCCTCAATTTGGCCTAGTGACCTAGTTTCTGATCCAATATGACCCATATTTGAACTTGAACTAGATATCTTTAAGACAAACATTCTGACAAAATTTCAAGCTGCTGAAGCAAAAAATGCGGCATCAAAAGTGTTAACAAGATTTTCCTTCAATATTACCTAGTGACCTAGTTTTTGACCCGGCATTACCCATATTCGAACTTGACCTAGATATTTTTAAGACAAACATTTTGACAAAATTTCAAACTGCTGAAGCAAAACTTGCAGCCTCTGGAGTGTTAACAAGATTTTCCTTCAATTTGACCTAGTGACCTACTTTTTGACCCGATGTGACCCATGTTCGAACTTGACATACATATCATCAAGACAAACATTCTGATAAAGTTTCAACATGGTCAAGTTGAAAATGTGGCCTCCAGAGTGTTAACAAGATTTCCCTTCAATTCGACCTAGTGACCTAGTTTTTGACCTCATATGGCCCAGTTTCGAACTTGTCCAAGATTTTATGGAGATGAACGTTCTGATAAACTTTCATGAAGATTGGATGCAAAATGTAGCCCGTAGAGTGTTAACAAGCTCAAATGTTGACGACGCACGACGCACGGACGCCGGACAAAATGTGATCACAATAGCTCACCTTGCACTTCGTGCATAGGTGAGCTAAAAATGCAGTATCCAGAGTGTTAACAAGATTACCCTTCAATTTGGCCTAGTGACCTAGTTTTTAACCCGGCATGACCCATATCCGAAATTGGCCTAGATATCATTCAGACAAACATTCTGACTAAATTTCAAGCTGCTAAAGCAAAAATAGGGCATCCAAAGTGTTAACAAGATTTTACTTCAATTTGACCTAGTGACCTAGTTTTTAACCCGGCATGACCCATATTCTAACTTGGCCTACATATCATTCAGCTCAACATTCTGAACAAATTTCAAGCCACTGAAGCAAAACATGCGGCTTCTACAGAGTTAACAAGATTTTCCCTCAATTTGGCCTAGTGACCTAGTTTCTGACCCAATATGACCCATATTTGAACTTGACCTAGATATCTTTAAGACAAACATTTTGACCAAATATCAAGCTGCTGAAGCAAAAAATGCGGCATCCAAAGTGTTAACAAGATTTTCCTTCAATTTGACATAGTGACCTAGTTTTTGACCCGGCATAACCAATATTCGAACTTGACCTAGATATTTTTAAGACAAACATTCTGACAAAATTTCAAACTGCTGAAGCAAAAATTGCGGCCTCTGGAGTGTTAACAAGATTTTCCTTCAATTTGACCTAGTGACCTACTTTTTGACCCGACGTGACCCATGTTCGAACTTGATCTACATATCATCAAGACAAACATTCTGATAAAGTTTCAACATGCTCAAGTTGAAAATGTGGCCTCCAGAGTATTAACAAGATTTCCCTTCAATTCGACCTAGTGACCTAGTTTTTGACCTCATATGGCCCAGTTTCGAACTTGTCCAAGATTTTATGGAGATGAACGTTCTGATAAACTTTCATGAAGATTGGATGCAAAATGTAGCCCGTAGAGTGTTAACAAGCTCAAACGTTGACGACGCACGACGCACGGACGCCGGACAAAATGTGATCCCAATAGCTCACCTTGCACTTCGTGCATAGGTGAGCTAACAAGCCCAGCCCCCTGGCGGCCATGTTTTTCATCAAATCGGAAAAATTTCAACAATCTTAGAAGAGGTCACCCAAGGAACATTTGTGCAAAATTATTTTTAAATCAGGCAGGTACTTTTGGACAAGAAGATTTTTAAAGTTTTTACAATGCACATACATGTATACCATGGTGGCCATGTTTTCCAATGGATCAGATTAATTTGAACAACCTTGGTAAAAGGTCCCCTAAGGAACATTTTGTGCCAAATTATATTTAAATCGGGCTAGTACTTTTGGCATAGAAGATTTTTAAAGATTTTTCAATGCATATCTAAGACAAGAGGACCATGATGGTCCTATATCGCTCACCTGATTTAATCAAACTTAAAAAGTTTTTATTGTTCTTTGTCTATACATATATACGGAAAACAAGCAACACCCCCTGGTGGCCATGTTTATCATCCTATCAAAATAATTTGAAGTCTTAGTAGAGGGGAACCCAAAGAACATTCATGGCAAATGGACAAGAATATTTTTAAAGTGTTTATACCTTAACAAGTCTATGTAAAACAAGTGATCCCCAGGGTGGAGCCACATTTGACACCAGGGCTATAATAATTTGACCAATCTTGGTCCACTAGATGAAGTTAGATTTCAAATATTAAAATTTTAGACAAAGTTTTTCCCTATACATTACAAATGTGTTTATTATGCTTATATATAATAACTTCCTTGTTTATGAGTTTGAACAGCGTTAACAATTGCAACAGTAATTACAATCCAAGACTGATAACCTATTTATTTCATTTTATGGAGACCTTCCAAATTATATCTTTATTTCTATTAATCTTTATATTTTAGATCTCTGCTGCTGCATGAGACTTGTTGTTTATTGAAAAGGGTTAAAAATGTCAGAAGACATTTTCTTTTACCCCCTTCCCATTTAATACGCTTTTGAATGCCTCTAAAGACCTTTGCTACAATAGTTATACATTTACTTTGATTTATACAGATTTTCGATAGTTTGGCCTGGATGCGTTTTGAGGTTGTCTGCTGCAGCCTTGTTATTAACCCTTTCCCCTATACAGCAGAAAACTTTGAAATCATCTAAGCAAAAACATGGAAAATCTCTATTTATAAATGAAAGTATAATTGCTTTGAGCAATTTGTCCTTTTGTCAGTGTTTTCAAAAGTTGTCTGCAGCAGAGGCGTCACAAGGCATCTATATGTGGGAATGGGTTAAAGGTTAAAAATGATCTTTTAACCTTTTCTCACATACAACAAATCTGTGGCAGACGACTTAAAAAAATATATAAGCAAAAACATGGAAAATCTCCATAAATGATTGTTAAATTACTGAAAACATTGTAGAAGTTTCAAAGGTAGTCTGTGGTAAAAAGGGTTAAGTCAATAACCTACAATTACATACGCATTCTGACACCTCTGCAGCACTTTTTTCAACTCTATTTAATTTTCCACATTTTTGCCAAGGTGTGTGCTGCAACTCATGACCTGTTTTATGTTTGAAAAAGTTTTGAACTTCTGAAGACATTTTCTTTTAACCCTTTTCCAACCGTATTTTGATTACCAGACAAAAGGACAAATTGCTCAAAACGAGCAATTTCTCTTTTTATCACAATGTTTACAATTTTGTTTAGTAATTATACAGTACATATTTCCATATTTTGAGTCGATGTTTTCAAAGTCGTGTGCAGCAGAATTTTTGTATGTGGGAAAAGGTTAAACCCTTTCCCTCATAAAGACACTTTCTGAAGTCTCTGCAGCAGACGGCTTTTTGAAAACATAGTAACAAAAGAAGAAAGTGCACAAAACGTGCAATTTCTCCTTTTTCCACAATGTTTTCCACTTTTTGTCATAGGTTATCCATTCAATTAAAGAGATTTTCTACTTTTTTACAAAATATGTTCAAAGTCGTCTGCTGCAGAATTGTCGTATGAGGGAAAGGGTTAAGGACTAAATACAGATATGTATTGTGGCACTATGTTTCAAAACAGTATCAGCTTACTATTCTAAATCGGAATGACCATGACCTCTTTAACCCTTTCCCTCATACGACAATTCTGCAGCAGACGACTTTGAACATATTTTGTTTTGATGTGAAAAGACATGTGAATAAATTAGTGGAAAAGAAATGATTTCAGCTGTTCTAAGCCAATTTATACATTTCAAACTGTAGGAAATACTTTTATCTTGCAAACATTGTATGTTTTTTGTTTCATTCTCACACAAACAGAGTATATTTTAAAGATTTAAAGAACATATTAATTACCTTGGTTTTTTTTCTGGCTGACCTAAATCAGCGACCTTTTTTATTTGCAACTATTTTTCAATTTTAAGGCGATCGAGTACTTAATAATAATTAATAATTTTACAATGCCTATTCAAAGACCTAATAACACATAATGTGTTATTAGGTCTTTGTCTAATGTTAAAGCTCATAAATGGTCACCGGAGTGTCTTCTTTTAACGTTTCCCACAAACAAATCAGCAGCAAACAAGCAATTTCTCCTTTTGCCACAATGTCTTCAACTGTAATTATTAGTCGCCGGGCAGAAGTCTGCGACTTCTATTTTTAATAGGTTTTCGGAAATCACATGGGAGGGGGGATTTTTATTAGAAAGAAACACATTTAGATGTCTTGAACATATTACAATTGTGTTTGTTTAAAAACACTAAGTAATGACACATCTAAAATGAAATAAATATTCCGATGTTTTAGGTATTTTCAGTTTCTTTATTTTGACTCACATTTATGTTTTGTTGTTTTATTTACGAAGACAAAACAGTCCCTATTTAGTATTAGCTAGACTGGTATACTTTATTTTACACTATATACTACATGTACTCAAAAGGCGATAACTACAAACCTTTACGTCGCAGTCTAATTTGTTTACATACGCGCACCTGCTTGAAGCGTGACTCGCGAATACCAATTGCGTAGATCAATCTCCTTTGCAAAGAGCCTTATCTTTACACTCACTTACAAATAGTAAATTGTAGGTGATTTAAAATGTTTATTTGGTTCGAAACAAATGAAGAAAAGAACAAACCGAGATAAAAACTAGTTTTAATAGAAAAATTACTTTGAACGAACACTCTCTGCCTATAAAGAGAGTTTCAAGAACGACACCTCGCTCTGCGAATAAGAAAGAATCGGGTCTTTCGTACAACATTATTTCGTCCTTGACAATTTTAAATGTGTCATTTAATTCCCTAAAGGCATATTGCTTCCGATCTGCATATTGTTATGCATCATTGACACAAGGGGGCTCATCATAATATAATTTTAAAACATGAGTAGTTTGTTATTTTCATTATAAAAAAGGAAGGAAAGAATTAAAATAAATTAACATGTTGTAGGGCTCAGTTTATGTTCGAAATTAAGTTTAAATTATAACAACAATTTCAATGAGATTTAACTGTTTAGTTGATATTATATTTCGAAGGTGGTCTAATTTATAAATATTGGACTACATTTCAACATTTGTTAAAGTATGATATAATTAGGATGCAAAGCTAATATCATTTTAAGAAAAAGAGAAAACTCATGTCTTCAGCGATTATTAACCCTTAATTCATTGTTTTAAAAGTAGATTGCTGCAAAGGTGTCCACTGTTGACTTTAATAGAGGAAAGGTAAAATGATGTGCTATTGCATGCAAATCCTAAATTGTCTGTTTTGTGGTCTTATTGAAAAATAATAAAATTCAAATATTCTGACAAACATCTTGAAAAGTGTATGTGGAATTCACAAATCTTATAATTATTCCTTAATGAAAGCACTGTATACATACTAAGACTAATGATTGGCAAGATTTCTCATTTCCATTAATGTTTATGATCAATAATTAGTTGGTTGTGTGTATAGTCAACCTACTTTGGAATGGAGATTGATCATAAACAATAGAGGCTTCAATTATCATTCACTTCGTTGACAAAACAATGCAAGTATGATACATTTTCACTTGACCCCACCCCTGATGTTACAATATGCCCCTCAGTTGATAACTGTTTATTCAACTACTATAATGTTAGTGTTATGCATAACTGCACTATGGATATCAGGCGACATTGATGCATTGCATCAACTTTCTCTTGTACCTTCATGTATTGAGATTTTCTAACTGTGTTCAAAGCCATCTGCTGCAAATGTGTTGTATGTGGGAAAGGGTTAAGAAAGTATTGAACAATTCGAACAAATTTTATTTGTAGCAAAATATATGACTTTAAAACATGTAGGCTAAAATATGGAATATTTATTTGTAATTTATATTTTCAGACTAATTTAAGAGCCCAAAAAAAGAGGAAAATTGTTATTTGTCTCCCCCGAAATTGGCTTTTGGAAAAAGGGTCTCTGAAGAAACAGGGGAAATCATCAAATTTACTCCATCTGTTACAGAGCTGCAGAATGATGAATGTGTCGCTACTGATCAAAATTTACCGACCGCTATGCCTTTGTACGTTATCATAATAGGAAGAGGAATTGGAGTATATCTCACATTTATTGTTTGTTGGAGTATCATTTCCTTTTCCTATAACATTTTTTTGAAAACATTGTGCCAAAATAATTCATACCGCTGAGGCAAAGAAACATGTATTTATGTGTCCAAAAATGTTTTTTTTTATATATATAGTCTTTAGCAGATTTGTAGACCAATTTATGTAGATAAATAAATTTAACTGTACAATTCTGAAAACACAATATAAGTTGGTAATTGTGTGTTATGTGTTCATCAATACCTGTAATCAACTAATTAAAAATATATTAAATTTATATAATTTTCTCTAATTAACTGTGTTGGGATCAGT
This sequence comes from Serripes groenlandicus, assembly GCA_031761405.1. Lineage (NCBI taxonomy): Eukaryota > Metazoa > Mollusca > Bivalvia > Cardiida > Cardiidae > Serripes > Serripes groenlandicus. The sequence goes on along the minus strand of JASEVX010000001.1, from coordinate 134,857,975 downwards.
AAGGTGTAATTGTATATCATCTTAATTCATAATGCATCTATATATTAATATCAAACACCCATGGGGTATTGTCCAATTTTCACTAAGGGGGAAGGGGGTTTTGTCCAGTGGGTTTTTGTCCTATGGGGTTTATGTGTGTAGTTTTTTTGTCTGTACCCCCGTTCCAACATACAACAAATCTGCAGAAAAACGACTTTGAAATTATCAAGATCAAAAGATCTATAAAATAAAGTATGATTATTGAATAGATATGAAATCAGTGTGGCAAAGGAAGAAATTGATCATTATGAGTAATTTCTCCTTTGGCCACAATGATTTCAAAAGGTGGAAAAGGATAAGAAAATTATGTCAAAGAGGAAATGTAATAGAAATAGGGCGTTTGAATTGACATAAAAGACATTCATGATTGACATGTACACCATACAATACTGGTTGTTTATTTCGAATGAATAATTGTAATCGTCAGATGCTTGTCATTTTCTATAAAGCTCTTGCAAAACACAGATAATGATCAGCAAGAATATCAACATTTTCGCTATACCCATGATAAAAAATTTGATCTCGCTTGAAAATCCCAAGTTTCTTATCTCTGTGTTTACACATGCGAAATTATGTTCTAGAAAATGGAACAGTTCTAGAACAGTAATATATGCATGTTCTAGAACGGTTCTAGAATAAATCCAGAACATTTGTTGAACTTGTTTTCATTCTGAAAGTGTTCTTGAAATATTCTAGAACATTTTTAGAACTTTTCAAGGACAAAATCAGTTAAAGATATTTTCTACAAATTTTTAATATTTGGTTCTAAAAGTGTTCTAATGTGTTCCAAAATATGAACTTTTATAATCTGTGATTTACAAGTACTACAAATGTTCTAGAACATTTTTAGAACATTTCAAGGAAATATCAAGTTCTTGAAATGTTCTACAAATGTTCTAAAACAAAATTCTAGAAGATCATCATCATCATATCAAGTTCTGCATATGTTCTACAAATGATCTACAACATAATTCCAGTACACTTTTAGAATAATTTTACTCAGTCAATTTAATTAAATAATAATGACTTTGTATTTTTTAACTCAGTGTGAATGAATCACTTAAACTTGATCCACTCTGAAGAGAAACAAGGACACTTCTAGAACACTTCTAGAACCTTTCTTTTTTTTAATAATTGCAACAACAACAACAACAGGAAGTTGAGATTTTAAATTTTCAAAATGGATGATAATGTGACATGTTAAAATTCAGGCAATGTTTTCACAAAACACTCGGTTATAATGGATTGTCATCAAATATTATGTACAAAGTGATTTGTAAATAACTTTTCTTCTCATTCTAATGATAAAAGCAGATAGAAACAAGAAAATGTGTCCATGGAACACGGATGCCCCGGTTGTTAACTATATTTTAAAACGGACGGACGAACAGTTGGTCCAACCTCAAATTGATACAATTTTTTAAACAATGATATGTTGATTGTCATTTGTGTGAAGTTTCATAATGATAGGACATCAGGTTCACTAAAATCTAACTTGACCAAAAACTTTAACCTGAGAATGGAATGGACGAACAGACAGACGAACAGACGAACGGACGGACGAACAGTTGGTCCAACCTCAAATTGATACCATTTTTTAAACAATGATATGTTGATTGTCATTTGTGTGAAGTTTCATAATGATAGGACATCAGGTTCACTAAAATCTAACTTGACCAAAAACTTTAACCTGAGAATGGAATGGACGAACAGACAGACGAACAGACGGACGAACAGTTGGTCCAACCTCAAATTGATAAAAAAAATTAAAGAATGATATGTTAATAGTCATTTGTGTGAAGTTTCATAATGATCGGACATCAGCTTCACTAAAATCTAACTTGACCAAAAACTTTAACCTGAGAATGGAATGGACGAACAGACAGACGAACAGACGGATGAACAGTTGGTCCAACCTCAAATTGATACAATTTTTTAAACAATGATATGTTGATTGTCATTTGTGTGAAGTTTCATAATGATAGTACATCAACTTCACTAAAATCTAACTTGACCAAAAACTTTAACCTGAGCGGGACGGACGAACGGACGGACGGACGGACTAACAGACCGGAAAACTATATGCCCCTCATACTTCGTATGCCGGGGCATAAAAACATAAAATGAAGCTTTACAAGCACAGAATGTATTCAACTTGGCTTAGAAACACTTGACAGGTAAAACTTATGTTAATGAATGTTTATTCAGTGATTTAAAGTGAAAATCATCATCTTTAGTGATAATTCTTGAAACATGATTACTTTTTGGAACACTTTTAGGCTTTAGGCAGTTCCAGGCCCTGGCATTTTCAGTTAATTTTGTAATTTACTACCATGTCTAGGATAACCCATTACAACATAGTCTATCTTAGACATGTAATAAATGCAAACATGATTGTAGTTTCTGTGAGTTTACTTTTAATTGAATATTTCTTGGATTGTTCTAGGTACATCCCAACCAAGCTCTAGAACAGATACAAGTATGATTCAGCTGTTTACTGAGCAGGTGTCCTGGAACTATTCTAGAACCATCCCACATCATTTCTGGAACAAACCTTCATTGTTCTGAAACCATTTTTGAACTATTCTAGAAAATTCTAGAATTGTTCTGGAACTCTGGTCTAGAACTGTTCTGGAATGTTTGTGGGACAGTTCTAGAATGTTTATGGGACAGTTCTAGAATGTTTATGGGACAGTTCTAGAACGTTAAGTGAGACAATTTTTCCAGAAGAATTGTTCTGGAACTGTTCTAGAATTATTCTAGACTAGTTCTAGAACAACTCCAGAACAATAGAAGGGGAACTGTTCTCAATCTATTCTAGAATATTTGTTATAGAACTGTTCTTGAACAAGTGGTCAAAAAAACAGTAACAGAACTGTTCTAGAACATCTGTCCCTGAAATTTGTCTCATTTAACGTAATAGAAATGTTCTTTAAATGTTCTAGAACAGATCTGGGCTTGTTCTAGAGCAGTTCTTGAACATTTATTCTGGAACAATGTTAGTATAATTCTGGAACTGTTCCAGAATATTTCGCAGAGGTATATATCTCTGAGTTGCCACAATGTTTTTAACTCTATTCTAAAACTTATCCAAGAGATTTCCATCATTTTTTTCAGATGGTTTTAAAGTTGTCTGCTACAGAGTTATTGGATGTGAGAAAGGGTTATTAATGATGAGCAACTTAGCCTTTTCAATAGTTTTTTCATTATAAATACATTTGTATTATAGTTTTGTTCACAAAATTAAACACATTAATATTTTGTAGTGGCTTTCAAGATTTGTTGTTAAGTTTATACATCTTGTAATATACCTAATCTAGGAAATTCTTAATAGATTATGTAATATGAAAACCTTTGAGAATTTAAACTCATCTCTAGAGAGCTATTATGACCAAATTAAAACAACTTTTCCAGTACTCAGCATAAGTATTATTGTCTTTCATTAGAAAAACTCCAAAGCTTTTCATGTGGGACTCCAATTACTTATTATTAATCATTCCTTCATAATTATAGACGTTTTCTGAGGCCTCTGCAGCAGACGGCTTTTTGAATACATAGTGACAAAACAAGAAATTGCTCAAATCAAGCAATTTCTCCTTTTGCCACAATATTTTCGACCTTTAGTTATAGGTTATCCATTCAATTATAGGGATTTTCTATTATTCGACAAAATATGTTCAAAGTCGTCTGCTGCAGAATTGTCGTATGAGGGAAAGGGATAAATAATTATTAGCCTTTTTTTCTCTACAGCAATACCTTTCAGACAACTCGAGCAAAAACAATGTTTCCCCATTATATGGGTGGAGACATAACTCTGTATAGAAACAAGAGGCCCAAGAGGGCCAGTATCGCTCCACGGCCATAAGGCAAAAATAAAATCTCCGAACAGCCCTGCCCCCTGGTGGCTATTTTTTTTACCAACCACCATGGCTTAAAGGAATCTTGTAGAGTGTCACCCAAGGAATGTTTCTGCAAAATTATTTGAAAATCGGCCTGACACTTTCGGAGGAGAGGATATTTTAAGTTTTCACTATAGCCATATAAGGCAAAATAGCCCCACCCCCTGGCAGCCATATTTTTCAACCAATCAACATGGCTTGAAGGAATCTGATAGAGGGTAAGCCTAGGAACATTTCTACAAAATTATTTGAATATCAGCCAAACACTTTCGGAGAAGAAGATTTTTTAAGTTTTCACTATAGCTATATAAGGCAAAATAGCCCCACCCCCTGGCGGCCATGTTTTTCAACCAATCAACATTTCTTGAAGGAATCTAATAAAGGGTCACCCAAGGAACATTTCTACAAAATTATTTGAAAATCGGCCTGACACTTTTGGAGGAGAAGATTTTTTAAGTCATATATTTTTGAGCCATATAGGCAAAATAGCCCCGCCCTGTGACGGCTATGTTTTTTTATACCAATCAACATGGCTTGAAGGAATCTGATAGAGGGTCACCCATGGAACATTTCTATAAAATTATTTGAAAATCTGCTGAACGCTTTTGGAGAAGAAGATTTTTTAAGTTTTCACTATAGCTATATAAGGCAAAATAGCCCCGCCCCCTGGCGGCCATGTTTTTCGCCCAATCAACATTTCTTGAAGGAATCTAATAAAGGGTCACCCAAGGAACATTTCTACAAAAAAATTTAAGTTTTCACTATTTTTTTCTTTTGGTTGCCATGGAAACCAGAATTATGGATGGATCAAAATAAATTGAAGGAATTTAAGAGAGGACATTGAGAGGATACTTCCTATAAAGTTTCAACCAAATTGGCCAAGTGGTTAGGGAGAAGAAGTGGTTTAAAGGAAAAAGTTAACGCACGCACAGACGCACGGACGACCGACAATTCGCCATGACATAAGCGGAGCTAAAAATTGAGGCAAAGGAGAAACTAGTATTATAAGCTATTGCTCCTTTCACCATAAAATTTAAAGGTTTTCAAATATTGCCTCCTGCAGTTACTGCTGAGCCCCGGTAGCTCAGTCGGTAGCGACGTGGGCTGTCAATCCAGGGGTTGTGAGTTTGAATCCCGGCTCGGCCAACTTTCTTTCCGACGATTGACAAAAGTCAATGCGACATGCGTCATTCGTCTTCTACCAATGGGCTAAGTCTATGTGAAAAAGCAGCCAGTTGCTTGGGAAGATTGTTGTGTGGAGTACTGGTGTGAGAAAACCAGGAAATGCATGAGTAGGTGCACTGAAGTAGGTTAACTGGCCACCGTGATATAAATGAGAAATTGTTAAAAACGGCGTTAAACACCAATCAATCAATCAATCCTGCAGTTACTTTCAATTGCCTTTCCTTGTGGTAACGGTTAACACCCATAATATAACATAATTTATGAAAGAGCTCCTTGACCCATTACTGTTGGACATTGGAACAAAATAAATACATGTACATGTATCATGTGACCCCTTCACCACATTGATAAAATCTACAGCAGATGACTTTGAATACTTCTAGGCTATCTCATGGAATTGCTTTGTAAATGAAAATATTATCATTGAATAAAGTTGAAAACATTATGGCAAAAAGGAGGAAATAGCTCAATTTCTTCTTTAGCCACAATAATTTGAAAAGTCGGCGTCTTCTGCATAAATGGTAACCCTTTGCGTTATATAGACGCTTTCTGACGCCTCTGCAGCAGAGGGCTTTTTGAAAACATAGTGACAAAAGAAGAAATTGCTCAAAACGAGCAATTTCTCCTTTTGCCACAATGTTGTCCACTTTCAGTCATAGGTTATCCATTCAATTATAGAGATTTTCTATTTTTTGACAAAATATGTTCAAAGTCTTCTGCTGCAGAATTGTCGTATGAGGGAAAGTGTTAACCCTTTCAGTCATACAACATATCTGTAGCAGACAACTTTGAAAACATAAGGCAAAAATATGAAAAATCTCTGTAAATGAGCAATGTCTGCATTTGCTACAATGTTATCAAAAGTTGTCTGCCACAAAGGCGTTAGAAAGTGTCTGTATGAGGCAAAGGGTTAAAATACGTCCTGAAGTTGGTATGGGAAGTGTTAAACAGTACAATTAATCAAGTGTCTAGTCTACTGAACGTAGGGAAGGACTTTGTCTATATAACTTGAGATCACTCACCATGCAGCGGCCAATATGCATTAGTAAGTGTTTATTTCACTTGCCACCTTTTTCCCTCATACGACAATTCTGCAGCAGACGACTTTGAACATATTTTGTCAAAACATAAAAAATCTCCATAATTGAATGGATTTATAACCTATGACAAAAAGTGGAAAACATTGTGGCAAAAGGAGAAATTGCACGTTTTGTGCAATTTCTTCTTTTTGTTACTATGTTTTCAAAAAGCCGTCTGCTGCAGAGGCGTCAGAAAGCATCTATATGAGGGAAAGGGTTAAACTTCAAACTAGTCTCATTATATCACCATTACAATGATTACATATTGCATTGGATGCAAACAGTCAAAATATAAAATCGCATTCCTAGTACAGAAACCTGGACTTTAAACCTGACCTTCGACTGTTTATGTTCAAAGTCGTCTGCTGCAGAATTGACGTATGAGGGAAAGGGTTAAGATGACTGAACAAGAGTACCGCAAAGGGTACATAATACGCCCGTCAGGAACTTCTTTGTAACTCATGCAGAAATTGACAAATATTCTAAGTCCAAAAAGGGGCATAACTCATTCATAAATTGTTGAAATCCGAGGAAATGTGAACTTGATCTGTGACACATGATTACAAAGCTCAAAGTATGTAGGGAAAAAGTGCGAAAAACCAATATTCTAACAAAAAGGGGCATAACTCATTCAAAAATTGACGAAATTCAAGGAAATGTGAACTTGATCTGTGACACTTGATTACAAAGCCATATACATAATTTCAGCTCAATACATCAAAGCATGTAGAACAAAGGTGCGGAAAACAAATATTCTAAGTCCAAAAAGGGGCATAACTCATTCAAAAATTGAAGAAATCCCAGGAAATATGAACTTGACCTGTGACACATCACTACAAAGCCTTATACAAAATTTCAGTATGTAAGTATGTAAGAAAAAAGTGCGGAAAACCCGAACGGACGGACGGAGGGACGGACATGACCATACCATAATATGTACCGTTTTTAAGAAACGGTCGTATAAAAATGGTTCATGTTGAATACCTCTTTATCCCAGTCAATTTATGACATATTTATTAACTGATTCAATATTTGTAAATTTTCCTAGACCAATGCCAGTATCTTACTATCCTACTACTTTTGTTTTGAATACATATGTCTAAGATATGAAATGGAAAAAGGAAATCACATTTCTCTGTCATTGACCCATAGTAACAAAGATCCTAAACCCAGGGGTCCAGATAAGGAATGTTATTCAGCTCTTTTTCCTACAATTTCTCTCTTATTATTAAAGAAAACCCTATGTTGTGGGTACTCAAAAGAATCCTCTCACTGAGACGATTCTTTTGAGTACCCACAACATAGGGTTATACTTATAGGGTCAAATAAGGATTTTATAATACGCAAAAAGGCCCTTATCTAGAGCTCTGCTAAACCCTTTCCAATTTGCAAATTCATCTTGACATCTGCAGCTGACGACTTTTGAAATCGTCAACAATTTCGACCTTTTGCCACAATGTTTTCAACTCTAATCAATTTGTTGAGATATTTTCAACATAATATGGTGCACAATTACTTTATGTTTGAAAGGATTAACCTGTTAAATATAATACATAAATATCATGTAATCTTTTTCCTGTCATAACCAACCATAATTTACACAATTTTCCACTCCCCTACCTCCCTCTACTCTCCAAAATATGGTTTTATGGATTTGACAGTGAAGGATAAGCTTTCCAGCCAAATATCTACATCTACATGAACTCCATGAAAAGTTTTCAAAATTTCAATCATGAATAGAATTTATTTTAAAACACAAGTCATACTTTTCTCTACCTAATCTTACCTAAAGGTTCATCCACATTAAGTTCTCTTGTTAGCCTGATATTGTGGGGTACAGTCTTCTCAACCATCTCTTCAATTGACTTCAGAGAAAAAACATATATATATATAATTATTAAGAGCCATCAGGGTAAATTAGTTTCAATAAGGCATCAATTTACAACTTGTGAGGCTCCAGTTCTAGAACTTTGACATATGATGTATTTAGTCTACATAACATATAAATGAACAGTGAAGACTTGTCATGTGTAACTCTTCATATGTACACTCATCACTGTATGAAGACGTATTAAGACCCCAGCTCATATCTATACAATTACAGCTAATGATTCCAGACTGTAAAGAACAACAAACAATTAAAAACAAGAGCTACACCAATTATAAAAAATCCCCTCGCAGTTTTAGTCACTGTGACCTTTGGCCTAGTTCAGTGAAACGGGGACTCGTCCAAGCTCACCTTATAGTCCATGTGACCTTGACCCTGGAACTTTGACATAGCTTGTTAAAACCCAAACCCCTCCAGACTCTCTTGCCACTGAACATGTGTATGGAATATGAAGGAATTCTGTCAACAAATGAAAGTTCTACAGCAATTAGTTTGTTTTATACAAATGTAGTATAGTCACTGTGAGCTTGAACTTTGACCTAGGTCAGTGGAATTCGTACTTGTATAATTATTAATATATGATTAAAGTTTCATAACAATCTGATAAGAAATAAAGTTGCTAGAGTGATGACAGCATTTCGCACAGAAGTATAATAGTCACTGTGACCTTGACCTTTGACATAGGTCAGTGATTAGTGAAACCTAAACTCAAATAAGAGGCAATGTTGGTGAACATGTGTGTTAAGTTTCATAATAATCGGATAAGAAACAAACGATTATGTCATATGGTACAATCGAATCATATATTTAGTGACCTTGACCTTTGACCTAGGTCCATGAAAAGTGAACTTATGCAAGAGGTGTGAGTGTTGCTGGCAAACATGTCATATGTACTCAGTTGCATTACAACCATATTAGAAATAAAGTTGCTGAAGTAATAAAGTCGTTTTTTAACAGAAGTATAACAGTCACTGTAACCTTGATCTTTGAAATAGGCAGGCTACAGATAAGTAGCGTATTTGCTTAAACAAGAGGCCCATGAGGGCCTATGCTCTACTGGTATGGTTCTTTGGTCATTTTCAATCCAGAGCATGTATGTATGGTGAAGATCGGATAGTAAATGGAGGCTCTTTTGTGTTCACAAGCTGTATTATAGCAATTTTTACAATTTCATGGGCCATAATCCAGTCTTGCATGGGCGGATCTAGCTGGTTTTTAAAAGGAACCAAGCTCTCATCAATATTTAACTACTATCTAAGTTTGGTGAAGATCAGATAGTAAATGGAGCCTCTATTGTGTTCACATGCTCAATTATAGCAATTTGGACAATTTCAAGGGCCATAATCCAGTCTTGCATGGGCGCATCTGGCTGGTTTACGAAAGGAACCGAGCTCTCATGGATATCTTACTACTGTATAAGTTTGGTTGAGATACAATCAAAAGTGAAGACTGTATCGTGTTAACAAGCTCTTTTATAGCAATTTTGACCATTTCAAGGGCCATAATCCAGTCATGCATCGGCGGATCTGGCTGGTTTACGAAAGGAACCGAGCTCTCATGGATATCTTACTACTGTATAAGTTTGGTTGAGATACAATCAAAAGTGAAGACTGTATCGTGTTAACAAGCTCTTTTATAGCAATTTTGACCATTTCAAGGGCCATAATCCAGTCATGCATGGGCGGATCTGGCTGGTTTTCGAAAGGAACCGAGCTCTCATGGATAACTAACTACTGTATAAGTTTGGTTGAGATACAATCAAACGTGAAGACTGTATCGTGTTAACAAGCTCTTTTATAGCAATTTTGACCATTTCAAGGGCCATAATCCAGTCATGCATCGGCAGGATCTGACAGGAACCGAGCTCTCATAGATATCTAACTACTATATAAGTTTGGTTGAGATACAATCAAAAGTGAAGACTGTATCGTGTTAACAAGAAATTGTTTACGGACGCACGCACGCACGACGGACAAATCGCCACGACATAAGCCCTTCTGGCCTTTGGCCAGTAGAGCTAAAAAGCAAAAGAATTGTGAAAAAAAGCAACTCTTTTTAAAATGATGAGTACTCAAAAGCATATAAAAAGTAAATAAAGCAATTGTTTACATTTGTGTTGCTTAATTATTTTACATTAAATCAAACAAGATTCGAATGGAATAAAAAGTATCTATGGCTTGATGTGAACGAGACAAATACTAAGCTTAGATGTACACTGTGCATACAGATTAAAGCAAAACTAATCTTAACAAGAGGGCCATGATGGCCCTAGTTCGCTCACCTTAAATATACAAAGTACTGCAATATAAAACACATCAAGACAATTTTTCTGAATGCAACCTCCAGTGTTAACAAGATTTTCCTTCATTTGGCCTAGTGATCTATATTTTTTTTACCTGATATGACCTATATTCCAACATAGACTAGATATGTGGCCTCAGGAGTTTGAACAATATTTTCAAACTTGACCTAGATATCTTAAAGATAAACATTCTGACAAAATTTCAAAATCCTGAAGCAAAATATGCTGCCACTAGAGTGTTAACAAGATTTTCCTTCAACTTGACCTAGTGACCTACTTTTTGACCCGACATGACCCATGTTCGAACTTGACTTACATATCATCAAGACAAACATTCTGATAAAGTTTCATCATGCTCAAGTTAAAAATGCTGTATCCAGAGTGTTAACAAGATTTTCCTTCAATTTGGCTTAGTGACCTAGTTTTAACCCGGCATGACCCATATTTGAACTTGGCCTAGATATCATTTAGATAAACATTCTGACCAAATTTCAAACTGCTGTAGCCAAAAAAGCTTCTACAGAGTTAACAAGATTTTCTATCTATTTGACCAAGTGACCTAGTTCTTGACCCATGTTCGAACTTGACCTACATATCATCAAGACAAACATTCTGATAAAGTTTCAACATGCTTAAGTTGAAAATGTGGCCTCTAGATTGTTCAAACTTGGCCTAGATATCATTCAGCTCAACATGCTGACCAAATTTCAAGCTGATGAAGCAAGAAATGCGTCTTCTACAGTGTTAACAAGATTTCCCTTCAATTTGGCTTAGTGACCTAGTTTCTGACCCAATATTACCCATATTCGAACTCGACCTAGACATTTTTAAGACAAACATTCTGACAAAATTTCAAACTGGTGAAGCAAAAATTGCGGCCTCTGGAGTATTAACAAAATTTTCCTTCAATTTTACCTAGTGACCTAGTTTTTGACCTCATATGGCCCAGTTTCGCACTTGACTCACATATCATCAAGACAAACATTCTGATAAAGTTTCAACATGCTCAAGTTGAAAATGTGGCCTCCAGAGTGTTAACAAGATTTCCCTTCAATTTGACCTAGTGACCTAGTTTTTGACCTCATATGGCCCAGTTTCAAACAGTTAACTTGTCCAATATTTGATGGAGATGAATGTTCTGATAAACTTTCATGAAAATTGGATACAAATTGTAGCCTGTATAGTTTTTACAAGCTCAAATGTTGACGGCGCACAACGGCCGGACGCCGGACAAAATGTGATCACAATAGCTCACCTTGCATTTCGTGCATAGGTGAGCTAAAAAGTGTCTGGATGAATGAGGGATCCCCAAATATTATAGATTTGCCAACAATAAGAAGAATTAGTTAAACAGTATAAAAATATTGTGAGAAAAGGGAATTTGCTCTTTATGTCTCCCTTTTCCACAATGATTTCAGAGTCGTACAAAAAAGCAATTTTAAAAAAATGATGGGGTAAAATTATTAATGAAGTACATTATATGTCCAATTCTCAAAATTGACCAAAATACAACAAAATTTATGTGTTTTACCCAAAAAAAACAGGCCCACTCAGCATCTTTATCATACAAGGTAATGAAGGGTATAAGATAAACTAGTTTTGCAAGTTTCAAAGTAATATGTTAGATAGTTTTCATGTAAGTGACTGAAACGCAAAACTTAACCAACGCCGACGAGCTAATAAAGCTGCTAGACCAATGACGTCGCTTTTTATATAGACTTGTAATAGCAACTGTGACCTTGACCGTTGACCTGTTGTTAAAAACCGTTAATGTGATGTTTGTGAACATGACTACCATCTCCAACATATAGACGCATTTTGACACTTCTGAAACACACTTTTAGAAAAGTAGGAATTGCTCTTTAAAAAAATCAGTAATTTTATATCTTTATTTATCGAGACTTTCGATGTTTTCATCAATCAATGTTATCAAGGAGTGTAGCAGTTTATAAGAGGAAGATACACAATGATGTAGGGAATGGTATAGCATTGACTTTGGTAGAAACAGGGTTTATTTAATCTAAAAAGGTGTGAATAGATCAAGTTGCCCTACAAAATATGTATGTTAGACAAATCCATTTTGCATCTATTTAAAATCATGAACATTTTTGTACTTTTTGTATTTAAATTTTTGACCTTGAGCCTTAAAAAAAAGTGTATGGGTAATTGTGATGGTGTGATACATGTATGAAAAGTCTGTTTTAATACTTATCTGTCCTAATTGACAGATTATTAAATAAAATTATTGTTTTAACTCCTTATGATGTATTTATTGAAACATTTAAATGTCTGTAGTATTAAAATAATTGCTCAATTTCAGCTCATTGTACGATGTGTATAAAACTGTTAGTAGCACCCAATTTTATTTGAGATTACTAATTGAGTTTTTCAGGGAATTACTGTATTTAATAACAATTAGTTTTATTATGAGTTACATTCTATTTCTCAGCCATCACAAAATAAACAGAATGAGAAACAAGCGTCTATTATATAAACGGAGTGTCTCCTGCCTTCAGTGGATGGGCTCCTGCCACGTATTATCGATATTTTTAAAATGTGTGGACGATTAACTCAATCAACAGTTAATTAAGGCCACAAGCTATAATAGTACATAATTTGGTACAATTGGTTTTTAGATACTTCAAACACATACCATATATCACACCATTTAAATTTGCCCTTTAATTAAGAGCAGCAATAAATTGCTTCTTTAATTAAACAAACTTCCAAACAAACAATTATTTTAAATAATTCACTCACAGTCAAGTGAAAACATATATGAACCGGGCACTTCTTTTTATAACTCAGATAATCTGTATCTACGATACTCAATTATGAGCTACGGAAGTGGACTGATGTGTTATTCATTGACTTAAGTCAAACTATTATTAAACATCAATTTTTGCGGGATGGATTTCAAAGTACTTCATTATTTCAAAATATAAGCAAGTTCAAACAAGTCTCTGATACGTTTGTTCAAATATTATTTCAAGGGGATATAAAGTATGGTCATTGGGTAACAGTTTCTAATCAGTTTGGCTGCGAACACAACAATGTTAAGTTGTATGATAGTTTGAATCCTACAACTATACCAAGTCTATTCTATTTTAAAATTGGAATCCGCTGTGGTCGAGTGGTTAGCGTTGGGGATTTCGAAACCGGGTGTCCCAGGTTTGATCCCCAGTTGCGGCACTACGGTCATGGTGGAGTGCCCTTGGGCAAGGCACATTTTCTAGCCTAGTACTGGTTTGTTTACCCAGGGATCATGAATAATTAATTTAAATGCGCGCTAAATGATCTTAACTGTTGATGCGCCATAAAACAATATACATTCATTCATTCATTCTATTTCAAAATTAAGTCAGAAAAATGTAAACATAATTCGTTATGATTTAGAGAAACAGCAAGGGGGTCTGGACTGTGGTGTTTATGCAATAGTGTATGCTGTTAGTGTGAGTCAAGGAGAGAAACCAGAAACATTAAAGTTTGATCAAAAATGAATGCGCCATCATCTAATAATTTAAGCTATTTGGAAAAGAAACAAATCACTGTCTATACCTCTTCAGTCTGAAAATAGGAAAAATCCTATAGTTAACCCTTTACCACATACGACAATTCTGCAGCAGTCGACTTTGAACATGTTTTGTTAAAAAATAGAAAATCTCTATAATTGAATGGATAGTGAGGTCAGGATAGTGATTAATATGACTAAAAGTTGAAAACATTGTGGCAAAGGGAGAAATTGCTCGTTTTGAGCAATTTCTTCTTTTGTCTCTGTTTTCAAAAAGCCATCTGCTGCAGAAGCGTTAGAAAAGCGTCTATATGAAGGAAAGGGTTAAAGAAATAGATATTTTCTGTCTTGACTTAATCTGTGTATTATATAGTATATCATCATATGTATCATGTATGTAACTAGAAACTTTGTAAAGTTTACCTTACTGAATAAATAAATCTTGTAACTGTAGATTTAAATTAACTAAAGTTTACAATATTTTAACACCTTCGGAATTAACCCTCATTAAAAACGTGTGGATTGAGATAACATATATGTGACAAAATACATACGTGGCAGAAGACAAAATTTTAAAAGAAAACTTACGTGACGCGGCCTTATATAAATTCGTCAATTACATTATCAGATATTTTACCACAATGTTTTCAAATAATGTGACCCTGATTTACCTGAGAATTGATGCAGACGGCTTTTGAAATCATTGTAGGAAAAGATACTCAAACAAACATTAAATGTAAGATGTTCTTAAATTCATCTTCATAATAATTATGATTAAGTCGACATATCACACAGAAACTTCTGTTTAAGGAAGACTTGACAATTTTGAATTATATAATTGTGCCAAAAGTCGTACGGTCCGAGTTGGCAAGTTATGCAAAAGCCCTTGCAACGGATTGTTTTCACTGTGCAAGATTGCGTCACGAAGCTTTGTTATTGGGTGGTTTTTGCAACAATTGCACACTTTTTGCAGAAAAAAATAAAAGCACTGAAACATACCTTGACGCCGATATATTCAAGCATGGATTGAACTTCATCCTCGTTCGGTCCAATGTGACGATCTGCGAAAACATTGTGCGGTGGTACAAGGGAGTCGATGGCCGAACTCCGATTCCGATGCTGAATGTTTGTGAAACCGCTCAATACGCAACATCGGTTCAGTGTCGTCTGGTTAGTTTTATTAACTGCCTTTACCCATGAAACCGATCGCTGGGTAAAGGTTCTGAATCGCAACATCGCTGAAGTTTCAAACTGAAGACCTTAAATGGAAAATGTCTGATAACAAGAAAATATGTAGCACCCGCGTTCTTGTTTACCACAAAATACGTCGAATAAATGATTGTCGGGTCAAGGTTATTCCTATTTTTGTTCGCCCTATCAAAACACTCGAATTAATTTGTGTTTGAAGGTGTGTATTACTATGCATATTCATATATAAATTGAGTGGATTGTTTGGAAATCACTTCTTCATGATTTAAAAAAAATGAAGAAGAAATTCGGATAGAAAATCACTCTGTTCAAACTGAATTAGTTAATTTATGAGTGCATCTTAATTTAATAACAATTGAAGTGAACAAATAATAACCATTTCAACAGGCAATACTTTAATTTCTCTTTGCGGAAATGACTTCATATATTTATCCAGTTTATTGACATTTCACTATGAGCTTGTAAATAGCACATGTGATAACCAACACACTATTCGTTTCGTTCATCTACTTTTATGAAAGATGCCTTTGAACGACAACGGGGAAAACTATTTTATTCATATGAAAACAACTTCTTAACATTTAATAAGCATTAACATAACGTCTTGGAAAGTTAGCAAATATTTCGTAACGACGAAACCAGATATATCCAGACAGAACCGACTATTTACTAAGAAGGGTGTCAACATTTCACTTGTGACCATTTGTGGGCGGAGCTTCAGCTCTTGGCTTTATTTACATATACATGTATAACTGTGTTAAAAGAATTTGCACTTAAAGCAGTTGGTACGTGCCGGAATCCTGTCTTTTTCACTTAAATGAAATGGAAATATTATGTCTAAGTCCTACTGAGGGAAGGGGGATACAAACAACCAAAGCTACTTTCACTCGACGTTTATAATTATGTAAGGCATATTCAATAATGAAAAGTAAAACTGCTTCTCAAAGCCAACTTGTACCTTTCACCGAGATAGAAAGTCTCTGGTAGAACTTACAACATTAGAAAACGAACATAACAAATTATTTTACATATATATTAAAAACACACACGAAAAACTCGACATAATCTCAAAACGGAGCTTTGATATCTCTGTGATGAGAAATTCTTGATATTTATTTCATCACTTTAATTTAAACATACATTTGTCATATTTGGATACCTCGTATATCCTTCAGCCAGTGCCGTAGCTACACTGAGGCACACCGAGGCAGCTGCCTCGGTGTTTTTTGGGGCATATAACAATTTCTATAGCTCTAAAAATAACTCTTTTCGACTTTCTCTTCATTTGACTCAATGTACACAAACCATAACTGAATATTACATATATAATATAAAAAACTCTACAAACTACGGTACCATACCGTTTAATGTTGACTTATTGATTATGTAACATTAGCCAATCAGCGGCAGTTTAAACAGAAAAAGTCACATAGATTATAATCCGGACACATACTTTTGACCATTCTCAATATCTAGGAATCTATTTGTTATATTTGGATATCCGAACTCGATCAGAGACATATGTGTTTATATGTCTCTAATTCAATCAATCCATAAGGACTTTATAACTATGGCAAAGACCTTTTATTAAGGGAGGTAACTATGCTCTAACGTTGAGGTCATAGTAAACAGGTTATTTCCCTTTATAGACAAAAACACGAACAGTCGACCAGATTAAAATTGTTTATACAACAAGGTTAACGCTGTCCCACATACAATACATATTACAGCAGATTACTTCTGTAGAATACCGCTACAGAACAATTTAATTTTAGAATAAAGTAGTGCTTAGTCAATTGTGGCAGATGGCGAAATTGTCCATCATGAGTAATTTCTCCTTTTGACACATTGTTTTTGAAAGTCGTCTGCAAAAGGGTTTAACTACAATTATACAACACCCAAGAGATCTTGTAAATCACCGGAGTGTATTGCCAAAGTCCAACAGTCCTTCTGCCAAAATATAACGTCCGCGGTGTAAATCTAGCTTCGTTTCAACGAAAGACTGCAAACGGTAAAGGGTACAATAAACCCCCCAAAAAATCCTTTTTTGTTTCCATGTAAATCAACCAGTTTCAGTCCTCAATTGTCACACTTTCTAAGCGTTTCTCATGTAGAACACCATATATAATTGAAAAGAGTTACCTCCACGCTTTAAAACAATCAAAAGAAAATGTGGGGTCATGCATTATGCAAGAAAGGACCAAATCGGGTCCGGACAACACCGGAGTTTAGCATTCTCTACTTTCACTTTCAAACAAGGTAAAAATACTAAAAGTGATCAAATCAATCATTTCCAGTGCATCCTATACACATTCACAATGCATTTAAACTCAATGTCATATATTCAATACATTCTGGTGATGGTATACACTCATTTCTACGCAAACAAAGGTTTATTTAGGGACTATAGTACTATCAGTAAGTCAGCGGATGTGACCTAAACATATTTGTTGGCGTGTCTACGGTTCAATGTCGTGGTCTGTGTAAATTTACAGTAGGCCGGAGAGTTCATCTTGGCAACCAACACACCAGTCTTCTGGATGCTAATCAGCGCAATTCTTAGATAAAACTGCATGTTGTATATAATAAATATCTTTATCATGAACAAATTATTACTTTTCGAGTACCATCAGTAAACAATTCATACATTTAATAACAAGTTTGCAAGTATAATTTGTAGTAAATCGGCACCTTGCCTTTGACCATTTCCAAATGGTGATATGGACAAGTAACAAACTTTTATAATATAACATTTATTGCAATGTAGTTAACGAAATATATGAAATGAAACTCATACGGTGACATACCTGTCAAATTTAAAACAGTCCGAAGTTTAACTCTTATAAGGCAGTGTTGTTATCGGTGCCTCTCGTAGCGAGAAAATGAAGTGTCCTCACAAAGACCTGAGCTCTATAATCTATGACATGTCAAGTAAAACGTTCCGAATCTTATCGCCAGTTGTCACAGACAGTACTTTAATGAACAACAAATTGATCCGTTCCACGAGAAAACCAACATGGTGAACTCTGCGTAATGTATCGACCAATATCAGCCTAAGCATGCCGCGCAGGCTAACCCGGCCAGACGCTTTTCGCATCCTGTGATTTTCTGTTTCAGCAATCATTACTCTATACCTTTATCCCCCTGAGACGGAATGTGTCGGCCTGGATTAGCCTGTGCTGACTGCACATGCTGATCTTAGTCTATACATTACGCATAATGTTGTTGGTTTTCTCATGGAACGGCGCTCATATACAGATAAAAGGACTTGCACGCCAAGATGCAGGTGTTGATGCACGTTCTGCTTAAAACATTTCCCACATACAATACATCTGATGCTGTAGACTTTGTAACAGCTTGTTAAATACATGCAAAGCTCTATAAATTACAGACACAAATCGAAAATATTGTGGCAAAAGTAATAATAAGTAATCTAGGACATATCTGAACGTAGTTTCTTTACAGTTTAGCTATAGATAAATCAAAGGGAAGTTTTGTTTGACGGGGGTTTCCCCCTAATCATTGCAAAGTGGCATTCGGTATTAACGGTCAATAATCGTCTTTTTGTGTTAGATATGCAAATTAGCCACGTCTTTAAAAATGATCTCACTGCATGTTGAATTTATTGTCGAGATCAAAATTTTATGAATCGAGATGAGCATGACTGTGTGTCTAATCACGTCAATATGAAGGTCAAGTTACTAATGGACAAAGGATGAACTGGTCGTGCTGGAAAATAAGGAATAAATAACTTGGAGATTATAAGAAAATGGGTTGATCATGAATGTGTGTTAGGATGCTCCTGTTATGAAATGCAATGGACATACCGAGGGCTTGGCGTGAAACGGTTGTAACTAAAATCTTATTTTGAAAACCCTGGTTTAGGGGCAATTTTGACCCCTTTGTAAACAATGCAAATTTAGGTGCCATTGCTCAGAACGAGCAATGGCACCTAAATTTCCCATTATTTACCAAGAAAACTGATTTAACGCTTATAAAGACTTTATGGTGAGGTGACTAACCTTGGTAAAAAAAATACCAATTTTAGTTACAACCGTTTCACACCAAGCCCTCGATACTATAATCGCAGCTAGTAATACAAACCTTGGACGACTAATGTATTAATTGTCCCAGTACAAACTAGAGAAATACAATGAATCAAAGTAATGACAATACTGAAACTCTTCGAATGGTTACGATAATTCGAAAATTAATTTGAGCATGGATGCCTGGCTACATTATTCGGAATATTGCATTTGAAAATAGGTGGATAAGTCACACTCTTGTATGTTCTTGTAATGAAGTATTGCTATGATCACATTTTATTTTTACTAATTACAATCAGACTAAAATATTTACTATACGTATATTGGATCTGACAACTCCGCCTAAAAGGTCGTCTCAAATTGACCGTATACACCATTTAATACTCATGAGCACGTGCTCGGTTATCATGCCCAATGAAATCGCATGATAAAACAAACTCCCTATACAATCGGAGCACTCGACAATCACCGCTTCTTTATATCATTTATTTGTATGGGTCATCTTACATGTTTATATCGTTAGATTTAGTAAGTGACAATGTGATTGGCTGACGCAAAGGTCAAACTGAGACGACCTGTATGGGACAGTCATCAGATCTTTATACGAGAAAGCGAAGTTTAGGTCTGGTTTTAATGCGATTGCTATTAGCACAAACCCTTAGATTACTGTAAGATAACTAGCTCCGCAAATAAGGTCGATCAATTAAGACCGTTTCTTTGCATGAGGAAATAACAGTATAAAACCAGTTTGCTTGCGATAACGAAAAGGGGTTATCAATAATTTCGTTAAGGTTCATGGTAACTCGGTTTGTACTCAAAGACTGTTACAAAGCTGTAAGCATTTCAGTTATTTCGGTTATTGATTAGCGTGGTTTCGGAAGATTATTATTATTATTATCTTTATTTCCTCCATATTTGAAGATTTCACAAACAATACAAACAGATCACAAATTAACTATTACAAAAACAAGCAACTACAAAGAAAAGTAAAAAAGAAAATGAGAACGAGAGAGAGATTGAGAAAATTAGAAAAAAGTGCATAATTATATTTTATATATACAAGTCAATTGCCAGAAAAAGATACAGGCAATCATAAGTTAATATCATAATACAGATGAGTAACATTTTGTGTATCCGATTATTTCTTGACAGAGATAACTGAACATTTCTATTTCATTTTGATGAATAGTATGCCGGGATAACTTATCAATAATGCGAACATGCCCTCCCCTTACCATGCTTCCAACTGTATTCAGGCAAACAATATAAATGAGCTGAGCAGAATAAATGCGCCCGATGAATCCAATTCCAGGAACTAAATTGTTACGACTCACAACAGAGGTCGAAATAAGGCGACGCTCTATCATAGCGCCAACATGCTCATACGAAAGTAGAGTTGAATACGCCACGCTACTGCTTTATATATATGGAAACTTATGAAAACATATAAGTCAATCTAAGCCCATGCGTCACCGGACAACTGACATCTTCCAACGCACAGAAACCAGGCGAGAACTCCACCCGATCCAGGGAATATGATAAAGTCATGACGCTCAAGATAGAACGACGATGGCCCTCATATACGCTAATAATATAGTTTATGAATTATAGATTGACCAGACATAATAAAGAAATCTATATGAAAGTTTAACAAAAGCATCATATCTTTCACCTAGCAAAATGAATAATTGATTGACATATTGAGCGACAGTTTAAACAGAAAAGGTCACATAGATTATAATCCGGACACATACTTTTGACCGTTTTCAATATCTAAGAATCTATTTGTTATATTTGGATATCCGAATTCGATCAGAGACATATGTGTTTATATGTCTCTAATTCAATCAATCCATAAGGACTTTATAACTGTTCACATATTCAACTCTATTCAATGCAGTTAGAGTCCCACAAATATTAACACCAAAGTGCAAATATTTCCATATGTCTGCATACTATTTTAAAATCTCTTGTTTATCTACGCTAGCCGCACGCAATTTTCTTCACGTTTGAGCTGATTACTGGTGTAGTTTTGCAAACAGACGTTTCATGCTGACATTAATGTAGTAGTTTGTTTACGTTCTGGTTGTTATATACATCTATTCCAGAAAAAGTAAAAATAAATGAAGTCGACGTATATACAATTCCAAGTATGTTTTTTGAATTACCAGTTATAAATAGATACTCCATTGCCGAAAACGTCGCAATGGTCTAGCTCCTTTATAACGTAGTTTTTGACGTCAAAACGTACGTTATTGCGAAAACGTTACTAATTGTGGTTTATGAAACCGCCATCGTTTTCTGCGTGCTGATATCAATTCCATACATCTGCCATGACAAATAAGATAACTAAATGTAAATTAAAAGGAAAGTTTCGCCAAAACATTTTATCGATTATAAGATTATTTCTGATTTATTAAAAAAAATCGCCTGAGAGATTTTTATTTAAAAGATAAATAATTTAGGACACATGTTCGTCTACTATTTGCCGAAATTTCAAGAACATATATCGAGCCGATTTTTAATAAATCACAATGCTGTTACACGTCTGTCACGCTTCGGAACGTACATTGCAGACTTATAGATACATGTTTTCATTATAATCCCCAATTCAAATTACCCCTTATAAATAATGGTAGGTTGTATTTATTTGCTTCTCTTTAAAGATTCAAAGTAGCTACGATATTGAAATTTATATATTAAATATATTAAAAAAAAGAATACTTGCAGTTTTACGAGATAGCGAGAATGATATTTCAACAATATCGAATGTCCTATCGTGCATCAATAACGCAACATGTAAAACTTTCGTGAATTAATGAGTAGTGACGTTTTGATACTTATTCATGCGAAGAAAAATTGCATTTCAGGTATACAACAGTTACACAG
Organism: Serripes groenlandicus; assembly: GCA_031761405.1. Lineage (NCBI taxonomy): Eukaryota > Metazoa > Mollusca > Bivalvia > Cardiida > Cardiidae > Serripes > Serripes groenlandicus. The sequence continues at coordinate 134,835,928 of JASEVX010000001.1, read as the reverse complement.
CAAAATAGATGTGTCAGTATGCATGTACGAGGGGGGATCCAGAAGTAATAGGAATTTAGTTATAACTTCGACATCAATTAATCTTGTAGAAAATAATCCTTAAGTTTTCACAAGTCCACATTTCTCTTAATACATGACAACTATTTTAATAATCGGTTGACAAATAACATTTTTGGGATATTATGAAAAGTGTGAGTACAATGGGGGCAGGCCACGTCGTCGTTTAAAGGGAAACGAGTAGGTTTGAAAACGGGAATAAATATTTTACCAACAGTTATTATATAAACTCAATTGTTGTATCAAGTTCACCAGAAGCCATTGCTTAAAGACAAATTACAAATGGAAATTATTATGGGGAAAAAACGACAGTCAAACTGTTCTTTTCAACGTCAGAACTGACTCCCTTTCAACTGTCAAGTTTTATTAAACTCGTCAACCGCTCGCTCAATAACACATTTCTTGAACTCGTTTAATAAAACTTTATATGAAATGACAACTTATGTCAAATCATATATGTATACATCGCCAATGACTGCTTAAATCCTGGTGAGTGTATATTTAAAAATATACGCAGCTTAAACTGGTTCTTTCTTGTAAATTTACGCTGTGGCCCGCCTATGCACCAACTCGTTTATATGACATCGATTTGTAACTGAACTAATGACAATATTAGAACTATTAATTCGCCATAAGGTAGAGCAAAAACAAATATACATATGGTATGAATTTCCGAAATATATATTAACCTTACACAAGAATCACTATTACTTTTGGATTACCCCTCGTATATAATTATATATATATAAACAGATTATACCGCATCCTGTTTTAGGTTTATTTATGTACTGTATAATTTGCAATAAACTAACTATTCGGGAAGAAATAAATTAATATATCCATTTTTAGTAGGGAGTAGATTCATGATACCATAAAGTTGATGATTATTGTGGTAAAAAAAGGTTGTCAATTTTAATTCCGCTAACTGCGTTGCAGCTAACATATCGCATTTTCTGATTTACTAAACATCGGCTCCACAGATTTTCTCGAAATTCTTGTAACTTGTAGTAGAAAGGGTGATCATAATGATATGTATTTCTTAAATTTAAACAAATTTCTCGGGTAAATGTTTAGTAAATTAAAAATCGGGTACTTTTATCTGAATTTTCATGGCAGAAACATTAAATTTATATCATGACACAGGACACTTAAATCGATTATCTCCAAGACGATGGGTCGGCCCGGATTAGCCTATATAGAGTAGTGATTCCTGAAACAGAAAACACACAAGAGGCGAACAGTGTATATCCGGGTACGCCTGTGTGGCATGCTTAGGCTGATCTGGTTCGATACATTACGCAGAGTCCATAATGTTGGTTTTCTCGCGGGACGGCTCATTTCTCCTTTTGAGAACAGGACAACAGTTAAGCATAATCAGATAAACAGACATAATCAATGCGGTGAACTTTTCCATTGTAGTAAACGGGTCGATCTGAGCAATTTCTGCTTTTCCCTCAATGTTTTCAAAAGTCGACTGTTGCAGATGTGTCTGTGAGTGGGAAAAGGAGGGTTAATGACGGTTATTGAAAAGAAAACCTGAAGTGTTGTTGTTGTTGCTTTCCTTTTCTTCAGGAGACATGTGACATGGGTATTCAATTTGTTAAACATTACATGTGCATGTATATTATTTTCTATAGTATCTCTATTTTAAATTATTTCGATATACCCATCGAAAACAAATTTATCAACGCATATATAGCATTAAGTAAAATGTTTAACTCTAATTCCAATATATTCGTTGAATATAACAAGAGCCGCGCCTGACGATTTGGGTTTTTAACCCTTTCCCACATACAGAAAATCTGCCGCAGACGACGTTGAACATGTCTACTCAGAAATATGGAAAATCTCTATAAGTGTAGGTATACTTACTGAAAAATGTTGAAAACATTGTGGAAAAAGGAGTAATTGCTCGTTTTGAGTCGTCTGCTGCAGATGCGTCAGAATGCGTCTAGACGTGGGAAAGGGTTTATTCATATATGACACTACGCTTGGGCATCATTTAAAGACATATTCTTGTATGTAATTACTGGGGCACCACTTCCAAATGTCTTTAGTCGGACTGTGAACTCAGATTAACATATATGCGGAAGGTAACACACCTTGTGAAACTTTGATGCAGCACAGACTCGCCCGAGTCTTCACTGTATGCAGCTGCATTAACACTTTCCCCCATACGACCATTCTGCAGCAGACGGCTTAGAATTGTCAAAAAATAGAAAATCCCTTTTATTGTCAATTTATTGAATGGATAACCTATGACTAAAAGTGGAAAAACATTGTGGCAAAAGGAGAAATTGCTCCTTTTGAGCAATTTCTCCTTTTGTCAGAATGGTTTTTTTTAAAAGTCGTCTGCTGCAGATGCGTCAGAAAGCACCTAGACGTGGGAAAGGGTTAATGACACTACGCTTGGGCATCATTTAAAGACATATCCTTGTATGTAATTGCTGGGGCGCCACTTCCAGTTGTCTTTTGTCGGACTGTGCATTCAGATTAACATATATGCGGAAGGTAACACACCTTGTGAAACTTTGATGCAGCACAGACTCGCCCGAGTCTTCACTGTATGCAGCTGCATTGACCCTTTCTCCCATACGAAAATTCTGCAGCAGACGACTTTGAACACATTTTGTCAAAAATTAGAAAATCTCTATTATTGAATGGATAACCTATGACTAAAAGTGAAAAATATTGTGGCAAAAGGAGAAATTGCACGTTTTAAGCAATTTCTTCTATTGTAACCATGTTTTCAAAAAGCCGTCTGCTTCAGAGGCGTCAGAAAGCGTCTATATGACGGACACGGTTAAGACCCTTATTCACTATACGAGGCTTAAATTAATTTCGCTGATAACCCTTGTACATGCCTTTGAATAAACGTGTGTACAAGGATATCATATGGGCCGTCCCGCAAGAAAACCAACATTATGGCATCTGCGTAATGTGGCGACCAGATCAGCCTGTGCTGTCCGCGCAGACTGATCCGGGCCGACACATTTCGTCTCATAGGTATAGAGGTATACAGTAAGGCTTCCTGAAACAGACAATCCACAGGAGGCGAAACGTGTCTGTCTGGGTTAGCCTGCGCGGCATGCTTAGGCTGATCAGGGTCGACACTTTACGCAGAGTCCATTGTGTTGGTTTCTCTCGCGAGACGGCTCATATGATCAGTCGTATGCTGATGTTACAGGGATATGAAACTTAGGATACGCAGTGGAACAAACAACAAGGGAAGTAAGAAAGGTAATCATTTTATTACAGAGCAACAAGAAGAACAATTGTGACGACAATTGCAACGCCGATGAACACTGTTAGACCAATACACACCACCTTCTTTCTCGACGCCGTCTGAAATATAGAAAAATAGTTAAGACAAATATATCTTCAAGCAGTTGATGGTAATACTATTCATTTCCACATAGGTCATATTACACCAAATAAATTGTTTCTGTGTTGCCATGTTAATAAACCAGTTTCAACATTGAATTGTTACTTTCTCGGGTTAAACACCCTATATCCTTGAAAAGAGTTACATTTAAGCTTTTAAATAATTTAAATAAAATGGAGGTCATGCAAGAAAAAACTCACCCCGCGACTGGCTTTTCACATACTCTACTTTCACTCTCAATCAATGTCAAATTACTCAAAATGATCAAATCAATCATTTCCAGGCTCTAGATTAGCACGGTCGTGGATGTATTTGGCGTAATTTGACCTATATGCATTGTAAACCTATAGTGTGGCATACCTTTTTTCGATTTACATTTTTTTCGGAGACACGACGTACACCATGAACTATGATTATGACATAACGTATACAATTAAATGTGATAATGACCCAACATATTCCATGACATGTGATTAGGACACGACGCATACCATGAACTGTGATTATGACATAAAGTATACAATGAAATGTGATAAGGAATCGAAATATACGATGAAATGTGATTATAACACGATGCATACCATGAACTATGATTATGACATAAAGTATACAATGAAATGTGATAATGACACGAAATATACCATGACATGTGATTATAACACTACACATACCATGAGACACGAAATATACCATGACATGTGATTATAACACGATGCATACCATGAACTATGATTATGACATAACGTATACAATGAAATGTGATAATGACAAGACATATACCATAACATGTGATTATAACACGAGGTATACCATGAACTGTGATTATAACACGACGTATACCATGAACTGTGATTATGACATGACGTATACCATGAACTGTGATTATGACATGACGTATACCATGAACTGTGATTATGACATGACGTATACCATGACATGTGATTATGACATGACGTATACCATGAACTGTGATTATGACATGACGTATACCATGCACTGTGATTTTGACATGACGTATACCATGATATGTGATTATGACATGACGTATACCATGAACTGTGATTATGACACGACGTATACCATGAACTGTGATTATAACACGACGTATACCATGAACTGTGATTATGACATGACGTATACCATGAACTGTGATTATGACATGACGTATACCATGAACTGTGATTATGACATGACGTATACCATGACATGTGATTATGACATGACGTATACCATGAACTGTGATTATGACATGACGTATACCATGCACTGTGATTATGACATGACGTATACCATGCACTGTGATTATGACATGACGTATACCATGATATGTGATTATGACATGATGTATACCATGAAATGTGATTATGACATGACGCATACCATGAACTGTGATTATGATATGACGTATACCATGACATGTGATAATGACATGACGTATAACATGACATGTTATTATGTCATGACGTATACCATGAACAGTTATTATAACACGACGAATACCATGCAAAGTGATTATGACACGACGTATACCATGATATGTGATTATGACATGACGTATACCATGAAATGTGATTAAGACATGACGTATACCATGCAATGTGATTAAGACATGACGTATACCATGATATGTGATTATAACACGACGAATACCATGCAAAGTGATTATGACACGACGTATACCATGAACTGTGATTATGCCATGACGCATACCATGAAATGTGATTATGACATGACGCATACCATGACATGTGATAATGACACGACATATACCATGAAATGTTATTATAACACGTATAGTATGGACCGTAATTATGACATGACACATACCATGAACTGTGATTATAACACAACGCAAACCCTGAACTGTGTTTATGTTATGACGCATATCATGAACCTTATTATGACACGACGCATACCATGTACTGTGATTATGACACGACGTATACCATGAAATGTGTTTATGACATGAGGAATACCATGCACTGTGATTATAACACAACGTATACCATACACTGTGATTATGACTCGACATATACCATGCAATGTGTTTATGCCATGACGCATACCATGAACTGTGATTATGACATGACGCATACCATGAACTTTGATTATGACATGACGTATACCATGAACTGTGATTATGACATGACGCAAACCCTGAACTGTGATTATGACATAACGCAATCCCTGAACTGTGATTATGTTATGACGCATACCATGAACTGTGATTATAACACGACGTATACCATGCAAAGTGATTATGACATGACGTATACCATGATATGTGATTATGACATGACGTAAATCGTACACCATGACATATGATAATGACACCACTTACGACGTACAACATGAACTGTGATTATGACATGACGCATACCATGCACTGTGATTATGACACCACTTACGACGTACAACATGAACTGTGATTATGACATGACGCATACCATGAACTGTGATTATGACATGACGCATACCATGAACTGTAATTATGACATGACGCATACCATGAAATGTGATTATAACACGACGTATACCATGCATAGTGATTATGGCATGACGTATACCATGACATATGATAATGACACGACTTACGACGTACAACATGAAATGTGATTATGACATGACGTATACCATGAACTGTGATTATGACATGACGTATACCATGATATGTGATAATGACATGATGAATACCATGAAATGTTATTATGTCATGACGTATACCATGCACTGTGATTATGACATGACGTATACCATGAAATGTGATTATGACATGATGTATACCATGATATTAGATTATGACATAAAGTGCATCGTACACCATGACATATGATAATGACACGACTTACGACGTACAACATGAACTGTGATTATGACATGACGCATACCATGAACTGTGATTATGACATGACGTATACCATGAAATGTGATTATGACATGATGTATACCATGAAATGTGATTATGACATGACGCATACCATGAACTGTGATTATGATATGACGTATACCATGACATGTGATAATGACATGACGTATAACATGACATGTTATTATGTCATGACGTATACCATGAACAGTTATTATAACACGACGAATACCATGCAAAGTGATTATGACACGACGTATACCATGATATGTGATTATGACATGACGTATACCATGAAATGTGATTAAGACATGACGTATACCATGCAATGTGATTAAGACATGACGTATACCATGATATGTGATTATAACACGACGAATACCATGCAAAGTGATTATGACACGACGTATACCATGATATGTGATTATGACATGACGTATACCATGAAATGTGATTAAGACATGACGTATAACATGAAATGTGATTTTGACACGACGTTCACCATGAAGTGTGATTATCACATGACGTGTACCATGACATGGCAATATCTTCATTACAAACCTTGTATTCTACAGCAACTTCCAGGTCTTTAACTCCCTTTTGAACATCTATTGCAGCTTCTTCCACATTCACCTCAATTTGATCTAGAACACAAGTTACATTTAAAAACGAGCCGCATCACGCGATAAGATGTCTTGGTGCATCCCCGTGATGGGATCAAATAAAATTAATGGTATGGTAGTAAATTGCATAGGGCTACACTTCTAGTTTTAAGACAGAGGCTATATCTTGGTCTATAGTAAATGTAAGAGGACAGTGGTTATTCTGGTGAGACTATGCCCATGCGCAGGCTCACCTGAGTCTCCACTGTTCGCAGATGCAACACAGATTCTAAATAGCGAGACGTGGCTCATTAACATGAGTATGTACCACATCCGAATATCAAAGTGTAGTTAGTGTATATAATTCAATACAATTTTACTACAGCCGAATCCTATATAGTTTAAGATTTAAATATATATATAAGATCTGACATGAGTTGTCATATAACGTTTTATTAAATGAATTCAAGAAATGTGTTATTAAGCGAGCCTCTTAGAAGAGTTTAATAAAACTTTATAAATGACGACGAATGTCAAATTCTTTTTACCACATGACGAAAAACAAAAAGAAAATCGTCCCAACATGTAATACTTAATAAACTGGTAACTAATCACAAACACAAACTATTGTTATGACCGATAATAGTCCCTTTACTTCGGTCATGTTATATAACATGTGTGACATATAAAGAAATACGTAATGGGTATATTAGATTGGATACAAGCATTGTCATGTGATAACATTGCATATCATATAAATGGACGATGAGATACATAGGCTAGCCGGAGTATTCTCTACACGCAGATGCACTTAGACCCCAACTAGCCAGACGCGGGCATATATATATAGATCTATCTTCGCAAACATGCAATATGGGATTTAGAATATACAATGCTTGTCAGAAATGTCATTAAAACTTCGACTTTTGACAAATTGAACAACATTGGTTAACCGGACGAACCTCCACTGATCCAGAGGTCGTCTTGATGTACACTTTAAACGCGGTGCGGTTGTCTTTTTTCTAAAGCGCGGTTCATATATACAGCAATGAGTAACTAGAACAAGCTTTAACATCGAATGTAATCAATCATATAAAGATATAGTAGAGGTATGGACTTGAACGAATTAAAAAACTTACCGAGTTGTTCCCCTTGGTCATGTATCATTGTATGAAGATCTTTAAACATATGGTTTATATCTACTATGTCAGTCTGAAATAGCGTTAAATACTAAATAAATCTATAAATTAATGTCGGGTTTCTAAGGTTAATGTGCCACAGGACAGGAAGCGAAAATCGGCAGTTCGTAAGTGTAACTTTCGATCAAAGTATATTGAACACACCAATCAAATTGTAGGTGCTGAGCAGTAGCTGAGATTTGATTGGTGGTTTCGCCACGTTAGTTGTATACCAGTCTACCAGTCACAACAACAAGTAACCTTCAGGCCCTTGAAATCAGATCAGAGTTGTTTTCTGAATTGTTTAAGCATTTCAAATGATCGAGATTTTGTTCAAATAATGCGCAATTGGCAAGTAATACTTATTTAAACAGACATTTTTCGGCTGATGATAAACCATTCATCTTTTATTGTAATAATGATATGGTTTACAAATAGTTTTACAATACCACGCTGCCATAACACAGCATATGAACTGAGTTCAGGGGCGTAGCTCCCTTTAGGCACTGTAGGCACGTGCCTACACATTTTTTCTCAAAATACCCCAAAATGCAGCTGCAGCTGTCCGCGCAGACTGATCCGGCCGACACATTCCGTCTTAGGGGGAAAGATGTATAGAGTAGTGATTCCTGAAACAAAAAATGCACAGGAGGCGAAAAGTGTCTATCCGGGTAGGCCTGTGTGGCATGCTTAGGCTGATCCGGTCGATACTTTACGCAGAGTCCACACTGTTGATTTTCTCACGAGACGGCCTACACATTGATTATTGCAAAGCTACGCCCCTGGAGTTTTGAACAATTGTAGCTTAACCAAATTTATATGCACTTTCATCTGACCAGTTGTTTAGGTTTACATAGATATTCCATACCGCATCGGTGAGGTGGTGGTAGAGCGCCCGTCTCAGGTGCGAGGGTCGCGTGTTCGATCCCCGACCGGGGTCATACCAAATATTTTACTACATTGGTGGTAATCATGTAATGGCTGCCCCCCTAAGCGCTCAGGGTTGCGAGAATAGCATTACGACTGACTGGATGGTGTCAGGATAAATGTACAGTAGTACTGGGAACATACCAAGGAAATGCAGTGATATAAATGAAAAATTGTTGAAAGCGGAGTAAAGCACCAAACAATCAATCCATATTTTATCCGACATTTGAGTGTGTCCGGATTATAGAAGATACTTATTGGATAATCGTGTCACCGAATAAATATTATGTTTTTACTTGACACTATTATCAACCAGATACTGGTCACCAATATGTATTATCAGGTCGTACATTCATTTCCATCAAATTTGTCATTTGTTAATTAATTATTACATTATTAGAAATGACACACCGATTAAATTAAAATATAGATTCACAATTACAGGATCAGTTTAAACCTTTCACACAAATATGCAGCAGAAGACTTTGAAAGGATATAGGCAACTTTATGGAATATCTATATTAATGAAAGTTTAATCATTGAATAAAGTTGAAACATTGTGGATAAAGGTAAACATGCTTATTATGAGCATTTTATATTTTTTCCATACTGTTTTCAAATGTCGTCTGCTACAGATGCGTCTAAAAACGTCTACATGTGGAAAAGGTTTAATGTTGTCAAGTTCTAACAACTAATGTAATGTGCTAATGAAAAATGTCAACCAAGACGTTGGTTTCAAATATAAGAGTGTTAGGTATTTGTTCTACTAACTTCTAATTGTCAAGTTCTAACAACTAATGTAATGTGCCAGTGAATAAGGTCAATCAAAGCGTTGATTTCAAATATAAGACTGTTAGGTATTTGTTCTACTAACCTCTAATTGTCAAGTTCTAACAACTAATGTAATGTGCCAGTGAATAAGGTCAATCAAATCGTTGATTTCAAATATAAGACTGTTAGGTATTTGTTCTACTAACCTCTAATTGTCAAGTTCTAACAACTAGTGTAATGTGCTAATGAAAAATGTCAACCAAGACGTTGGTTTCAAATATAAGAGTGTTAGGTATTTGTTCTACTAACTTCTAATTGTCAAGTTCTAACAACTAATGAAATGTGCCAGTGAATAAGGTCAATCAAAGCGTTGATTTCAAATATAAGACTGTTAGGTATTTGTTCTACTAACCTCTAATTGTCAAGTTCTAACAACTAATGTAATGTGCCAGTGAATAAGGTCAATCAAATCGTTGATTTCAAATATAAGACTGTTAGGTATTTGTTCTACTAACCTCTAATTGTTGAAGTTCTTCCTGTCTCCTTTTGATTTGCTCCAGGTTAACTTCTTCCTGGATGGTTTCAATTTGAATCTGTTCTCTATATCAAATACAAAGTATATCATGATGTCATTACCAGTGCATACATATACCGAGAACTACGATGTTTAGGAGCCACGTCTAGAGATATTGGGTATTATTACATCTGCGTACAGTAACGACTCAGGCGAACTTGCGCAACCGCACAATCTTACCAGAGCATTCACTGTATGTCTACATTTAATTTAGTCACAGATGCATCTTTTGATAAAGAACTAGAGATATGGCAACCATTAGTTTTATGCAAACTTGTCTTTTAATGATCCTGTTACGGAGTCATTTATGCAGAAAATGGGTAATTGGAAAATTAAAAGTGTGGTTGGTAAAGACAGGTAATTGCAATACAAAGATGGGCTTTAGAACACAGTTTTGATTGTTTATATCACTAAATATTTCCTAAAAGGTAATATAAATAGTAAATCGCGCCATACGAATACATGTCGTTGCATTTGTGATCAGTGCATGAACATCAACATACTAATGGTCTCATCAGAGAACCATTTATTATAACAACTCTATACATAACGTCTGATGAGAACTTAATAATGTATTCCTGGTAGGTTTAAGCTCACACACTTTTATGTAATGCAGTATTAATGGATTACGTTTTACCGCCGTTTTCCACAATTTTGAAGTCATCTCACGGCGGCCAGTTCACTTACCCAAGTGTTTCCTGGCTTTCTCACACCAGTACTCAACACAACATTCTTTTCAAGCAAATAACTGCTTTACCAAATGGACTGACAGTCAATTGTTGAAAGACGAATGAAGCTTGTCGCAAACGTCGAAAAGAAAGTTCGGTCTGGATTGACAGGTCGCGTCGTTACCGACTGAGCCGCTCTGATGTTAAAACACCTGTTCGTAGCGTGCATTTGCGACGGTTAATCGTTTGCAAGTGGAAAACGCACTACTTGATCATATTCCCACAAATCGTTAGATAAATACTTCGTATGAATCAGTGCACAGTAGAATGAAGTTATGTAAAAGTTGCGTACGGCTATACGGATGAAGATATAAAATAAGCAATTGCATGTGAAAACCAACATTATGGACTCTGCGTAATGTATCGACTGGACGCCAAGTCCCGACGATTGGTTTTCGTATGTCGTGATCAACATCAAGTTCAATAGGAAGTTAAATTTGACGCTTTTTTACGGACTCGAAACGGATCATATTCCAAATCAACTAGTCTGTATCAGTCTGCGCAGTTTGCGCAGGCTAATCCGGGCCGATACTTTCCTTCTCATGGGAATAGAGGTATAGAGAAAGGATTTCTGTAACAGAAAATCCAAAGGAGGGGAAAAGTGTCTGTCCGGGTTAGCCTGCGCGTAATGCTTAGGCTGATCCGGGTCGATACTTTACGGAAAATCCATAATGTTGGTTTTCTTATGAAATGTCTCAAATCTGTACGTACCCTGAATCATTCACAAAGCTCCCACTGTCATCTAGATGCACACTCTGTTGTAAAATTAACATTAACAGAAATCATGTTTTAACTATTTCCCAATTTGCAGATGCATTTGCAGCTGACGACTTTTGAAAACATTATTACAAAAGGAGAAATTGCTCATAATGTTTACATTTTCAGAAAGTATATTTGTATTGTCATATATATCTGCAACAGTTATGGAGTTTTACTAGCTACACATGTTGGAACGGGAGATATTTTTGAAAACATTTTACTTCCTTATCCTTCTAATCTACGTCCCTGATTGGACTTTATATAGATTATTACCAAGTTGTCTCTACAGATTTTCTCTAAACGGGAAAAGGTTTTAAAAACTGTAATTTGAGTCAGTCGCATCTGTAAGCTAACGTAATAGTTTGCTGAAATTACTCGTGATCGCACTACTGTACGATCTCATGAACGCACTACCGAATACACACCTGAACGATCTAATGAACGCACAACCGAATGCACTCCAGTACGATCTCATGAACGCATAACTGAATGAACTCATGTACGTACTCATGAACGCACTACCGAATGCACTCCTGTATGATCTCATGAACGCACTCCCGAATTAACTCCTTAACATACTCCTGGATGCAATCATGAACGCACTCAAGAATGCACTCCTGTACGATCTCATGAGCGCACTCCCGAATGCACTCCAGTACGTACCCATGAACGCACTACTGAATGAACTCCTGTACGTACTCATGAACGCACTACCGAATGCACTCATGGACGATCTCATGAACGCACTACTGAATGAACTCCTTAACATACTCATAGAAGCAACCCTGAACGCACTCCCGAATGCACTCCTTTACGGTCTCATGAACATACTAATGAATGAACTCCTGTACGTACTCATAAACGCACTCCAGAATGCACTCCTGTACGATCTCATGAACGCACTACTGAATGCACTCCTTAATATACTCCTAGAAGCAATCCTGAACGCACTCCCGAATGCACTCATGTACGATCTCATGCACGCACTACCGAATGCACTTCTGAACAAACTCCTGGATGCAATTCTGAACTCATTCTCGAATGCACTCCTGTACGATCTCATGAACGCACTACCGAATGCACTCCTGTACGATCTCATAAACGCACTGCCAAATGCACTCATGTACGTACTCATGAACGCACTACCGAATGCATTCATGTACGATCTTATTTGAAGCATAAAGTTGTTACGATTAAAGAATTAAGTTTTGTCATAGTGTAACAGATAACAATATCAAGTCGTCAGGACAAACACATATCCAGGAACATAAATAAGTGAAGTGTTAAAACTGAAAAAATGCTGAAAACGGCGTCAAACCCCAATAAAACAAACAAACGAATACACTAGGAGTCTTGTTTATTCGCCACGTGACACACAGATGTTTCTGTCAGAAGTGACATTTAGGATTATTACGAGCGATGGTCTGTGAAACAAATAATAATAACGTCAATACATCTGCGGCCAATGTAGATCCAGCATGTGCATATACTCATTGGTGTAATATGGTCACACACTAGTCGGGAACCACACGCAAACCATTTCGTGAAACTTCTGATATACAAGTATTGTATATTGTGGGAAATGATCTAATGAGTACGCAAACTGATCTGTATCTACATATGTCCAAAATACACTAGAGTTGGATTTACTGAAGCACACCTCACATATGATTTATGTACGAGACAAGTGAATTGGTGATTGTGCGTACGCACAGTCTCACATTTGCAAATGAATAGAGAATAGACAACTGCATTGGTGTGACACCAAACTTGTATCACGAAAATAGGATCACATTAAAAAACAAGTTCCAAAAATATAATAAAACCTATTTCTTACTCATACAATGTTGTTATATAATTCTATCATTATTCCGGTAAATCCGACTTCAAACACCAACTGTTAATTATATTATGCACGACTTGAAAATACAATTAGCAGAAACAATATAGTTTGAGATAAGCCTGCGCATTCTGGTAGTCTAATCTTGGTATAAATTAGTTGTTACTCATTCGTCTTTTACTAGCAAATACTAGTCAATGAATATGCAAGAACATCTAAACTCTCGCTGCCAAAGGCAATTAAAGGCGTTCGCAAACAATGCAAATTCAGATGAGACAGCTCGTAATGAGCACGCTGTCTCTCCTGAAATCTGCATTGTTTGCCACTTAGACATTAAATTTCACCAACATTCCTGTTGGACGAATATGAAGTGGTCCAATTTTCAGCACGGAAGAGTCGACTTTATGAAATTGGGTAGCGAAAGAGTTAAAGATAGTGGTAGATGGCACCATTGTCGGGAATTCAGCAGTGTAAGGGTTAAATGCATGTACGAATTCCAGGTATGGGCACACTTACGTGAACGCCAGACGTGACGAGTGATTCTCTCAGCGTCATTCGTTCTTTAGCACGTATCACTTTCTGTAGATCCTGGTATTCCTTTAGAATATCGTGGAACATGTCTTTGAACCGACTTTGTTGTACCTTCCATTCTCTTTGCTGTAGTAATAGTACAAACAAAAGAAAGGCGTAAGAAAACAAACAAAAAGTACATATTTTTGAACAATTGTAATCTTCCTTTGCTGTTTGGTTTTGTTGAAATAATTGCCATTTGCATTTATGTGGTTTTAGTTATTTTGTTCATTTTCCCTTTTTAAAAATGTCTATCCATGATTGGACTTTGTATATATTTTGGAACAATAGTAATCTCCCTTCAACCATTATTCATCTGTTAATTTTGTTAAAATAATTGCCAATTGCATTTATGTAGTTTTGTGTTTTTTTGTCCATTTCCCCTCTATAAAAAATATGTATCTATAAATAGACTTTCTAGGCAGAACTTAGTTGCCACTGGTCGGGGTTTTCCGTGTCGGTTGCGAAACATTCCAAGCAGATTTTTCTTCTCCAAGAAGTGTTATCAGTTCAAGAAAGCATACATCAACGGAACAAGTGAGTTAGTTATACACGTTCATTTGACTTGTAAGTTGTAAGACATTGAAAGAAAGTTATCCTAAACATTATGTGTGAACTAGGTCCAGTTTCTTCAACCGTAGTAAGCGCTAAGTAACACTTAAATACATAAAAGCGTGTTTGGTCATTTTTGTTTCCCTTATATCATGTAAAACATGAATGGTGGAATGAATTTAAGTCAATGACTAAGTTGACAAAAATAGTTACCTTGCTGACTAACAATACTTGTTAAGAAACGAAATATTTTGGCATTTTTATTAGGAAAACAAAAATGATATGATGTGCTTTTAAGTAAAAATATACCTTAAGTAATGTTGTCGGAATAGGACCCCGATTCTAACCATTGTCCACAAGCAGACGCTTTCTGAAGCCTCTGCAGCAGACGGATTTCGAAAACATGATGGCAAAACGAGAAATTGCCTCACATAATACCATGTATTAAACTTTATTAAAGGATCCTTTATTTATAGATATTTTTTTATTATGATTAAATGCTTTCAAAGTCGTTTGCTTCTGCTGTATGTGAGAAAGGGTTAAAACTGTAAATGAGAAAAGCTGTACCTACCCGTTTTGGATCTGATGGACATGTTTGTGTGAATTCCTTTAATAGAGCTGTGGTTACTTTAGATAATGTATTAGCGGTCTCTTGTTTGCTTTTCCTATGAAATAAACATATAAATCAAGATCTACTGAAGCTATCCAAAGGGAATTTGCGACCAATGAAGATCCTGATCATCTCGCGCACACTGTGTAGTTGTTGAACTGAGATAAAAGCATTGTTGCAAAGGGGGAAAAACGCTCATAATGAGCGATTTCACAATTGCCACAACGTTTCAAACGTCTGCTTCAGATACGTCAAATTGTGTCTGCAATGTGACCATAGGCTAAATTGCAGCATTTTTATCATCTCGTCATGAAAAGTGAAATTGATATATCATGCTGTTATCTGCGTAATCTTATTGTATACTGACCAATACAAACCGAGATATCATTATATTCGCTAATCCGGAAAACAAAAACAAAACAAAACAAAAAACAATCTGATTCTGCATTGTTGGCCATTAAGTTAAAGGAGGTTTCAATAATCTGTACGGATCATATCTCGTAGGTGCGTTGGCAGGTCACGATTCAGTAATAAAGGCATATGGAGATTAAAATGACCATGTTTCCAAGATTCATTGAATTTTATCAACGACTGACATCAGCCAGCGCGTCCGTGCAGTCTAATCTGACCCTGCACGGTGTGCGACTTTTAGTCACAGAAGCTATAATTTGATTGGTCGATTCCTCAAGCACGTGCCCGAGTGCTCGGCGTGTAAGGATACTCTGAATACTCACTGATTCATTAGAAATAGACGAATTTCGAAAACTTGCCCGTTTGGATCGTTCCACGAGAAAACCAACATTGTGTAAAGTATCAGTCCGGATCAGCTTAAGCATGCCGCGCAGGCTCACTCGGACAGACACGTTTCGCCTTCTGTGGATTTTCTGTTTTAGGAATCACATTTTCACATTGAACGGCTCATTTATATCTACAATTGTAACTCTACGAAAACCAGCCTTTAGACAATTGTAGATTTAGATCAGGATGGGTAGTCTCGCTCGTAGTCTAAATACGGAACTGCATTTTTCACCAACTACTAACATCATGTTTCAAGAAAAATTAGATAATAATTGCCATTTTGTTTCAGATCCCATGGCTGATCAAAATAAAATGTCTATACATGAGCCGCTTCTCGTGATTAGGAATATTACCCCAGCTTGGCATAATGTAGACTCAGATGAGCATACGTACAGTCTTCACTGTACACATCTATGTTACATTGACTAAAATGTATCGTCTGACAAAAGTGTTGCCCCACTATTTTTGCGCCACATACAGCCAATCTTAGCAACACACTATGGTTAGGTATATCGATACTATTTATACATGTAAATGAAAGATCAATTACTCAATAAAGTTGAAAATATTGTGGTAAAGGGAGAAATTGCTCATCATTTTGCCACAGTGGTTTCAAAAACAGTCTGCAGAGGTGTCAGAAACCGCCTATATGTAGGAACGGGTAAGATGGTGCTAATCTACAGAGGTGTCAGAAACCGCCTATATGTAGGAACTGGTAAGATGGCGCTAATTTACAGAGGTGTCAGAAACCGCCTATATGTAGGAACGGGTAAGATGGTGCTAATCTACAGAGGTGTCAGAAACCGCCTATATGTAGGAACTGGTAAGATGGCGCTAATTTACAGAGGTGTCAGAAACCGCCTATATGTAGGAACGGGTAAGATGGTGCTAATCTACAGAGGTGTCATAAGATGGTGCTAATCTACAGAGGTGTCAGAAAACGCCTATATGTGGGAACGGGTAAGATGGTGCTAATCTGCAGAGGTATCAGATACCGCCTATATGTAGTAACGGGTAAGATTGCGCTAATTTACAGAGGTGTCAGAAACCGCCTATATGTAGGAACGGGTAAGATGGTGCTAATCTGCAGAGGTATCAGAAACCGCCTATATGTGGGAACGGGTAAGATGGTGCTAATCTGCAGAGGTCTCAGAAACCGCCTATATGTAGGAACGGGTAAGATGGTGCTAATCTGCAGAGGTGTCAGAAACCGCCTATATGTAGGAACGGGTAAGATGGCGCTAATCTGCAGAGGTGTCAGAAACCGCCTATATGTAGGAACGGGTAAGATGGTGCTAATCTACAGAGGTGTCAGAAACCGCCTATATGTAGGGACGGGTAAGATGGTGCTAATCTACAGAGGTGTCAGAAACCGCCTATATGTAGGAACGGGTAAGATGGTGCTGATCTACAGAGGTGTCAAAAAACACCTATATGTAGGAACAAGTAAGATGGTGCTATTCTGCAGAGGCAATACGACTCCAAGTCGTCCGACACGTCTAAAGTATATTGTGTAATAAAGACATAGGAGTCCTTTCGTGGGAAAAGGTACACTATTGGATTTCTACACAGTTCCTATGCAGGGGCGTAGCTTTGCAATAATTTATGTGTAGGCCGTCTCGTGAGAAAATCAACATTGTGGACTCTGCGTAAAGTATCGATCCGGATCAGCCTAAGCATGCCACACAGGCCTACCCGGATAGACACTTTTCTCCTCCTGTGGATTTTCTGTTTCAGGAATCAATACTCTATACATCTATCCCCCTAAGACGGATTGTGTCGGCCGTATCAGTCTGCGAGGACAGCGCAGGCCGATCTGGTCAATACATTACGCAGATGTCTACCGCCGCAGCTGCATTTTGGGGCATTTTGAGAACAAAATGTGTAGGCACGTGCCTACAGTGCCTAAAGGGAGCTACGCCACTGGTATGTTCAGATCACCATGTAATTCTACTCTGTCTTATTTGAATCTACACAAGTTGACAGAAGCTTCTAAGAAGCTCGCGTTAGAAATATGTGGACAGTGTAGATCTTGATCAGACTGTGATCAGAAAAGTATTAGTGTTCCTTTTCCCATGGATAGACTCATACGCCACCTACAGTTTATTTCGGAGTTCCCGTGAGTCAAACTGTGTCCCGATATTTTCTACGAGGCCCTTCAATTCCGTTACTGAAATAATCGGGAGAAATAAACGGGAGTAAAACATGAAAACTATACGAGAGGAGTATGTATACATACATTAATAAGCCAAATTACATTTCATGAACAGTAAGCGACTCTGGACAGGCAGTCGTTGTTAAACACTAGTTATTAGAAAACATTTTAAGAAACGAAAAAATCGTTCCTGTTGTCCAATTTAAACTTTTGTCACAAGGTATTAAAACCATGTCTGTTGTAAATGGCTTAATGATAGACATATTGAAACGTGTCACATGCGTTTAGTAAAAGACTTTACATGAATTGAGAATTCTATTCACCCAATCTCATTTAAATCAGACTAAAATACTTCCATCTTCGAGCGATTGCTACTTCAGCAAAGTTTAGTTCTGGTGTTAGATTGGTATTCAGCAAACATTCTAAGCATTCTTCTTCTTATAATTCAAAATTCACTAATTTAAACTCTATCTCTGATCACAGGTGCCAGTCTCGTTTAAAATCTAAAAATAGCATTTGACTATATATTGACAATATGTAGTCAAATGCTATTTTTGGCCGGATTGCTCTAGCAATTCGGCTTTATAGATTGGCGATGTCCGTCTGTCTGTGTGTCTGTTTGTCTGTCCGTCAACAGTTTGGTTAAAGTTTCAGGTTGAGGCAAAATCTCAGCACTGGAAAGGGTTACAAACTTGAAACTTTGCCTGAAGGTAACCAGTAACAAGTTCTATTGATTTCTATGGTTACTTTGACCTTGACCGTGGTTTAACGATTTTCAAGGTCAAATTGCCGACAATCCGGTCTTACCGTCTTCAGCGGTTTCTTGTTAAATTTTAAACGAGACTGGCACCTGTGTCTCTGATTGGCCTAACACTAAAGGTTAAACATATATTCTTTAAAGTACGAATTATAATGATTGGTGAACATGGGCATCGGGTTCGAATCTTTGTTCAATTGGCATGCATCAACCCCTTTCTATACTATCGATACGATTGGTGGTTAGGTCTCGGGAAAGAACTTGCATCATGATCTCTAGATTTAAAATGTTTGAACTACACTGTATCAATTCAAGCATTCTTTGATCATAGATGCCGTTTTTGAAAGGTCATAGTGAAATTGAAGAATGATGGGGATAAAAACAATGTTAGTACCATGATGCGATATTTTCTGTATGTTGGTACTTATCTTCACATCTGCTGGCGAATCGACATCGTTTTTGTCTGAAACAAAAGATCGTATTGGGACCAATTGCGTGTTAATGGCGCTGTACGCTACAAGCTTAAAACACACCCATCGTTACGGAACAACCGTAATTAACTATCTCAAGCATACAACAATCAATTCTACTGAAGACAACTTTAAGTCTATTGTGGTTAATGATTGAACCTTTTCTCCTTTTATCACAATGTTTTGTTATACTTTAATGATTAGAGATAGTCCATACTGTTTAGTATGGATGTTCTATGTCGTCTGCTCAAGAGTTGTAATCTGTAAGAAAGGGTTCACCTTTTGTTCACCTTTAAACAAAATGTTGCAAATTGTAACTATCACATCTAAACAAGACAATTGAACAGTTTTGAACAGAAATCGTTTTGCACAGCTTCACTCGTAAGTACATGTAAAGCAAACGTTGATAACATTCTTAGTGTTATCAGGGACGTAGATAACAAATCGTATCTACGTCCCCGATGTTATCAAGCAAGGTTATTAAGTAGCATTTATATTTTACATATACTGAAATGACATTTTAAAGTGTAAGACATAATAATTAGCACAACATTTGTCCTATCATTCAAAGGGTTAAACACCATCAGTTTCAGAACGATTTTAAATATCTTCAATACACATATATGTTGTTTACATTACCATTGGGTAGCACAAACAAATGATATTTCCACTAGATGTCACCACAAGTGATATTTCCATTAGCTGAGTATCAAAGATATGTTAACAAGGTGGCACCAAAAGTGATATTTCTACCAGCTGAGTTTCGAAAGGGATATTTCCACTAGGTTAGTATCAAAGGTGATATTTCCACTAGGTTAGTATCAAAGGTGATATTTCCTCTAGGTTAGTATCAAAAGTGATATTTCCACTAGGTTAGTATCAAAGGTGATATTTCCTCTAGGTTAGTATCAAAAGTGATATTTCCACTAGGTTCGTATCAAAGGTGATATTTCCTCTAGGTTAGTATCAAAAGTGATATTTCCACTAGGTTAGTATCAAAAGTGATATTTCCATTAGGTGAGTATAAAAAGTGATACTTCCACTAGGTTGGTATCAAAAGTGATTTTTCTACAAGATTAGTATCAAATGTGATATAACCACTAGGTGAGTATAAAAAGTTGAATTACCACTAGATTAGTATCAAAAGTGAAATTACCACTAGATTAGTATCAAAAGTGATACTTCCACTAGGAAAGCATCAAAAGTGATATTTCTACTAGGTAAGTATCAAAAGTGATACTTCCACTAGGTTGGTATCAAAAGTGATATACCTTCAAGATTGGTATCAAAGGTGATATAACCACTAGGTGAGTATAAAAAGTGAAATTACCACTAGATTTGTATCAAAAGTGATATAACCACTAGGTTAGTATCAAAAGTGATATTTCTACAAGATTAGTATCAAAAGTGATATAACCACTAGGTGAGTATAAAATGTGAAATTACCTCTAGATTAGTATCAAAAGTGATATAACCACTAGGTTAGTATCAAAAGTGATATTTCCAGAAGATTAGTATCAAAAGTGATATAGCCACTAGGTGTGTAAGAAATGTGAAATTACCATTATATTAGTATCAAAAGTGATATTACCACTAGGTGAGTATCAAAAGTGATACTTCCACTAGGAAAGCATCAACAGTGATATTTCTACTAGGTGAGTATCAAAAGTGATACTTCCACTAGGTTGGTATCAAAAGTGATATTTCTACAAGATTAGTATCAAAAGTGATATTACCACTAGGTGAGTATAAAATGTGAAATTACCACTAGATTAGTATCAAAAGTGATACTTCCACTAGGAAAGCATCAAAAGTGATATTTCTACTAGGTGAGTATCAAACGTGATACTTCCACTAGGTTGGTATCAAAAGTGATATTTATACAAGATTAGTATCAAAAGTGATATTACCACTAGGTGAGTATAAAATGTGAAATTACCACTAGATTAGTATTAAAAGTGATATTACCACGAGATTAGTATCAAAAGTGATATTACCACTAGGTTAGTATCAAAAGTGATATTTCCACAACGTGAGTATCAAAAGATATATAACCACTAGGTTAGTATAAAATGTGAAATTACCACTAGATTAGTATCAAACGTGATATAACCACTAGGTTAGTATCAAAAGTGATATTTCCACAAGATTAGTATCAAAAGTGATATTACCACTAGGTTAGTATCAAAAGTGTTATTTCCACAAGGTTAGTATCAAAAGTGATACGTCCACTAGGAAAGCATCAAAGGTGAAATTTCTACTAGGTGAGTATCAAAAGTGATACTTCCACTAGGCTGGTATCAAAAGTGATATTTTTACAAGATTAGTATCAAAAGTGATATAACCACTAGGTGAGTATAAAAAGTGAAATTACCACTAGATTAGTATCAAAAGTGATATAACCACTAGGTTAGTATCAAAAGTGATATTTCTACAAGATTAGTATCAAAAGTGATATAACCACTAGGCGAGTATATAATGAGAAATTACCACTAGATTAGTATCAAAAGTGATATAACCACTAGGTTAGTATCAAAAGTGATATTTCCAGAAGATTAGTATCAAAAGTGATATCGCCACTAGGTGAGTATATAATGCGAAATTACTATTAGATTAGTATCAAGAGTGATATTATCCCTAGGTTAGTATCAAAAGTGATATTTCCACAAGGTGAGTATCAAAAGTGATACTTCCACTAGGAAAGCATCAAAAGTGATATTTCTACTAGGTGAGTATCAAAAGTGATACTTCCACTAGGTTGGTATCAAAAGTGATATTTCTACAAGATTAGTATCAAAAGTGATATAACCACTAGGTTAGTATAAAATGTGAAATTACCACTAGATTAGTATCAAAAGTGATATAACCACTAGGTTAGTATCAAAAGTGTTATTTCCACAAGGTTAGTATCAAAAGTGATACTTCCACTAGGAAAGCATCAAAGGTGATATTTCTACTAGGTGAGTATCAAAAGTGATACTTCCACTAGGTAAGTAATAAAAGTGATACTTCCACTAAGTGAGTATTAAAAGTAATATTACCACTAGGTTAGTATCAAAAGTGATATTTCCACTGGGTGAGTATGAATAGAGATACTTCCACTAGGTA
Organism: Serripes groenlandicus; assembly: GCA_031761405.1. Taxonomy (NCBI): domain Eukaryota; kingdom Metazoa; phylum Mollusca; class Bivalvia; order Cardiida; family Cardiidae; genus Serripes; species Serripes groenlandicus. The sequence continues at coordinate 134,813,221 of JASEVX010000001.1, read as the reverse complement.
AGTATTAAAAGTGATACTTCCAGTAGGTAAGTACTAAAAGTGATACTTCCACTAGGTGACTATTAAAAGTGATACCTCCACTTAGTAAGTATCAAAAGTGATATTTTCACTAGGTAAATATCAAAAGTGATACTTCCACTAGGTTAGTATCGAAAGTGAGTATGCGTCTCTATAGTAAAAGTGATATTTCCACTAGGTAAGTATCAAAAGTGATATTTCCACTAGGTAAGTATCAAAAGTGATACTTCCACTAGGTTAGTATCAAAAGTGAAAGTATGCGTCTCTATAGTAAAACTGATATTTCCACTAGGTAAGTATCAAAAGTGATATTTCCACAAGGTAAGTATCAAAAGTGATATTTCCACTAGGTAAGTATCAAAAGTGGTTTTCCACTAGGTAAGTATCAAAAGTGATACTTCCACTAGGTAAGTAATCAACAGTGATATTTCCACTAGGTTAGTATCAAAAGTGATATTTCCACTATGTCAGTATCAAAAGTGATAATTCCACTAGGTTAGTATCAAAAGTGATATAACCACTAAGTGAGTATCAAAAGTGATGCTTCCATTAGGTGAAATCAAAACTTATATTACCACTATATTTGTATTAAAAGAGATATTAACACTAGGATAGTATCAAAAGTGATATAACCACTAAGTGAGTATCAAAAGTGATGCTTCCATAAGGTGAAATCAAAACTTATATTACCACTATATTTGTATTAAAAGGGATATTTACACTAGGATAGTATCAAAAGTGATACTTCCAAAGGTGAGTATCAAAAGTGATATTTCAACTCGGTTAGTATCAAAAGTGAAAGTATGCGTCTCTATAGTAAAAGTGATATTTCCACTAGGTAAGTATCAAAAGTGATATTACCACTAGGTTAGTATCAAAAGTGATATTTCCACTAGGTAAGTATCAAAAGTGATATTACCACTAGGTAAGTATCAAAAGTGAAAGTATGCATCTCTATAGTAAAAGTGATATTTCCACTAGGTAAGTATCGAAAGTGATATTACCACTAGGTTAGTATCAAAAGTGATATTACCACTAGGTTAGTATCAAAAGTGATATTACCACTAGGTTAGTATCAAAAGTGATATTTCCACTAGGTAAGTATCAAAAGTGATATTTCCACTAGTTAGTATCAAAAGTGAAAGTATGCGTCTCTATAGTAAAAGTGATATTTCCACTAGGTAAGTATCAAAAGTGATACTACCACTAACTTAGTATCAAAAGTGATATTTCTACTAGGTTAGTATCAAAAGTGATACTTCCACTAGGTTAGTATCAAAAGTGATATTACCACTAGGTTAGTATCAAAAGTGATATTTCTACTAGGTTAGTATCAAAAGTGATATTACCACTAGGTTAGTATCAAAAGTGATATTTCCACTAGGTTAGTATCAAAAGTGATATTACCACTAGGTAAGTATCAAAAGTGATATTTCCACTAGGTTAGTATCGAAAGTGAAAGTATGCGTCTCTATAGTAAAAGTGATATTTCACTAGGTAAGTATCAAAAGTGATATTCGCTCTAGGTAAGTATCAAAAGTGATACTTCTACTAGGTAAGTATCAAAAGTGACACTTCTACTAGGTGAGTATCAAAAGTGAAAGTATGCATCTCTATAGTACACGTCTCTAAAGCATTCATATCAGGTAAAACATTTCAAAGGTTCACAAAGTAATGTCAAAGTTTTATCTTACCCTTAGTACCAGCATTGTCAGCGTACTTTTCGAACCCACTAAACGAGGATTGAAATGCGGGGATATTCATTTTATCCAGAATGAGATATATTGATCACCATATCAAAACAAACTTGCTAGAATTATATAAATTGCCATAATAGTTATAATTGATGATGACGTGTATCTCATTGATACTGTAGCATAATTAGGGTGCTATTCAAACAGCTCGACACTATAAGGAAGTTTAACGCGAATAGTCAACACCGGACTATTAAAGCTGGACACGCATATTTGTTTTATTCACAGTTTAACCCTTTCTGACGCCTCTGCAGCAGACGGCTTTTTGAAAACATAGTGACAAAAGAAGAAATTGCACAAAACGTGCAATTTCTCCTTTTGCCACAATGTTTTCCACTTTTTGTCATAGGTTATCCATTCAATTATGGAGATTTTCTATGTTTTGACAAAATACGTTCAAAGTCGTCTGCTGCAGAATTGTCGTATGCAGGAAAGGATTAATACAAAGAGACCTGTAGATTCCTCGGTTATCATCTGGGCTAAGTTGCCCAGGTATCATACGTCTTTTGAAAACATCTTGGAATAGGAGTAATTGCTCAAACTGATCCATTTCCCCCTTTTCTCACAATGTTTTACTCATGATTTCTGTTGTGTATTAGCATTCCGTGCTACTCGACAATGAAAATCTATATTTATATTTATATTTTACTATTCAAAAAGACAAAGAGATATCTCGTTAACCTGCAGATATTTTGTTTTAACTTAATGAGATATCTAGATTTTAAGAGATAATTCTCTTTCAGGAATAGACCTCTTCAATTTTGAGAGACGTCTCTCTAATTTTTGAGATATATCTCTTTTACATAAAGAGATATATAATCTATCTTGGAGTCATATCCATTTTACTTAAAAGAGATATCTCTCTTACATATTAAGGGAGATACTTTCCAAAATTCAAGACTGTACATGTGATTTATAACTCAGAGTAAAGTAAAGTATACACGTCCGCCTTTAACAGCAACAGGATATTAACTGAACCGTGTTAGATGAAAACCGCCCAACAGTATCTTCAACAAGTGTAGGAAACATCAATTTGTACATCGGCGATTTAGTTATGTCAGGCGTTTCTTAATCCTTTCGCACATACAGCAAATCTTCAGCAAACGACTTTGAAAACAGGGTGACTAAAACCTAAAAATGATCCATAAAAGATAGCTTAATTGTTAAACAAAGTTGAAATCATTGTGGTCAAAGGGGAAATTGCTCATCATAAGCAATTTCACCTTTGGCCACAATGTTTTCAAAAGTCGTCTGCTGCTATTGCGACAAAATGCGTCTGCAGGTGAGAAAGGGTTAAATGTTACTTTGACTGTAAAGCGAACACGGCAATACTTGATCAGACTTCGTAAATAAACAGGGCGAACTGAACATGGTTTGTAAATGCCCTAGGGAGGTTTTCCTGTAGCTCCGCTCATATATACAAATCTTAACGTTCAACTTCCTGACTTAAATACCGCGGAAAGTGTACATCTTTGAAAACAAATAATGGTCTGCAAACGTCAACCATTGATTTACACCAAGGGGACCAATTTACCCCTCAGTTGTCCGCTGGTTACCCATGCCTGGAAACAGGGGTCATACGTTAGTGGACGGTAAGTACACATAAGGTGGCATAACACAGTTGAAAGCTGATTTTCTTTTACACCCCAACTTTTATTTTTTTATTATTTCTCATCATATCCATACTGAATCGATAAAATTAAAGGGTTTTCCTGTATCAAGGAGTACCAGAATTATAGGAAAATGACTGGAAGTCACACTCTCAGTCCATAGTATGGAAAGAATTGGACACAAAAGTGGTCTGAAACGGGGTGAAAAAAGTAGGACAGAAATATCAATTTGACCAATTCCAAAAATCACCGAACAAAAACGCAGGGGGTTAGTAAAAAATTGAAGAGCTGCTAATTCTCTCAAAACAATAGGCAATCTGTGGATGCAGTCAGAAATACCACGTTTCCAGCTCTTTTTCAAGCAATTTTGGACGCGAAAGCTGGTATTCAAATTTACCTCTAAATTCACGCCTTAGCTCTGCAGCCAGTGTTGTCAAACCGGAAGGAGAGGTGGGTTCTACTGAAAAGTTCATTCCCATGCTTAGAGCTTACTTTTCACATTTATAAACATCAAAATCAACCATTTACCCAAAAATGTTCCCAAAACTTACTATTTGTCATTATTTCTATTTTTGACTCTGGCCAAAATCCGAATTTCCCGAAAGCAAGTGTTATGTGTCACCTATAATTGTTTCTGGCAATCTCGATTAGCATGAGTTATCTAACCTTCTCCCACATACGAACAATATGTAACGGTTAATATTTTATTTGATAAATTTGATTACATTGCGGCAAAAAGAGAAATTTATCAGTATGCGTTTTAGTACGAACAGGAGGTAAAAGCTGGAGTGTATCGGGTTAAGCAGGACGATATATAAAACCATATATTACATTAGTTATCTCCCTCCATTAAAGGTTTTGGTGTCGCTTGCAGCACTTTCAGCTGGGTTGATGTCGCTTGCAGCACTTCCAGCTGAGTTTGGGTCGCTTGCAGCACTTCCAACTGGGTTTGTTCGCTTGCAGCACTTCCAGCTGGGTTGGCAATGTGCCAATCATGGTAAAGTCCTACTCTTGACATTGAGGAACTAGTTTAGTTTAAACATATTTTATTCGATATAGTAATGCACAAAATCAACACTACAAACAATCAGTGCGACAGGGACAGGGATTGGAACGAAAGCTAAAACCTTATATAGTTCCACTCCATAGATGAAATGCATTACGACAGGGACACTATATTATATAGATTACTATGATCAAAAGAAATATTTAATTAATTTCGAATGCAGTTGAATATCGTTTTTTTGTACTTTTGAAATGAAGGAAAAGAAACGTCTTTATTTATAATGGGTGTTTGATTATTGGCAATCAATCCTCAGTCGTAGTTGATATCTCCGTGAATTAGTCTATCCTCAGTCGTAGTTGATATCTCCGTGAATTAGTCTATCCTCAGTCGTAGTTGATATCTCCGTGAATTAGTCTATCCTCAGTCGTAGTTGATATCTCCGTGAATTAGTCTATCCTCAGTCGTAGTTGATATCTCCGTGAATTAGTCTATCCTCAGTCGTAGTTGATATCTCCGTGAATTAGTCTATCCTCAGTCGTAGTTGATATCTCCGTGAATTAGTCTATCCTCAGTCGTAGTTGATATCTCCGTGAATTAGTCTATCCTCAGTCGTAGTTGATATCTCCGTGAATTAGTCTCTCCTCAGTCGTAGTTGATATCTCCGTGAATTAGTCTATCCTCAGTCGTAGTTGATATCTCCGTGAATTAGTCTATCCTCAGTCGTAGTTGATATCTCCGTGAATTAGTCTATCCTCAGTCGTAGTTGATATCTCCGTGAATTAGTCTATCCTCAGTCGTAGTTGATATCTCCGTGAATTAGTCAATCCTCAGTCGTAGTTGATATCTCCGTGAATTAGTCTATCCTCAGTCGTAGTTGATATCGCCGTGAATTAGTCTATCCTCAGTCGTAGTTGATTTCTCCGTGAATTAGTCTATCCTCAGTCGTAGTTGATATCTCCGTGAATTAGTTTATCCTCAGTCGTAGTTGATATCTCCGTGAATTAGTCTATCCTCAGTCGTAGTTGATATCGCCGTGAATTAGTCTATCCTCAGTCGTAGTTGATATCTCCGTGAATTAGTCTATCCTCAGTCGTAGTTGATATCTCCGTGAATTAGTCTATCCTCAGTCGTAGTTGATATCTCCGTGAATTAGTCTATCCGATGATTGACAAATGAGCCGTCCCGCGAGAAAACCAACATTGTGGACTCTGCGTAAAGTATTAACCCGGATCAGCATAAGCATGCCGCGCAGGCTTACCCGGATAGGCACTTTTCGCCTCCTGTGTTTTTTCTGTTTAAGGAATCATTACTCTATACCTCTATCCCCCTGATATGGAATGTGTCGGCTCGGATCAGTCTGCGCGGACTGAGCAGGCTGATCTGGGTCGATACATTACGCAGAGGCCATAATGTTGGTTTTTCTCGCGGGACGGCTCAAATGCCATTAAGACTTACATATATGGACTAAAAAATGTATATGTGTGCTAGAAAGTTAGGCAACACATTGTTAAGTGAACTTTTCGTAATTGTACAACTGAAATATTGTCAAAAAAGGATCTTAATCTCTAATCAATTAATCAACATACATTAAGGAAACAAACACGATTTCCGGGAAATCCTATTGTACCAAGCCGGCTACACAAAATGGCTTCAATAATCACGCAACAAGATGGTGAATCTCGGAATCGGCACTTAAATTAAATGTACATCGAATTTTAATTTATGTACATGTATATCCGTATTTGATAAGTATCGCAGTGTATGTGTAAACTTCATACAAACAATAGACATGACGCTTATCATGTAAATGTTTATGTAATGTATTAATGTTTATGCAATTTATGAATGTTTATGCAATTTATGAATGTTTATGCAATTCATGATTTCTTGCATTTTTCTGCAATACAACTGGTGTGTAAATTAAATTTCTGTTCAGAAATATGAACGCGTTTGAGAAGAGGAAACGACTTACGCAGTCTATCAACTGTGTAATCTGGGCCTTTCACAAACACATCCGGGTCCAACGTATCCACAATCAATGTCGGTCTAACATCGTCAAAAACCACTACAAAATCAACCGATTGTAATGCTAGTAAGACGTATAGCCTTTCTTTCAGTGTACACAATGGCCTTGTATCACCTTTCAGAAGTTGAACAGATTTGTCGGAATTAAGAAGCACGATAAGAACGTCGGCTAGTGTTTTCGCCTCTTCCAACATGGCCGCGTGGCCTGCATGAAATATATCAAAACAACCAGTGGTCAAAGCAATTTTACTTCTTGTGCGTGTCATCAAGTCTTTTAACGCATGGACACCTTCCACTGAATATATTACCCTACCATATTTCTTAACTAGTTTGACCGGACTTAATGGCGTGTTCGTGAGTGCACTCGAACCTCCATCTTTTGAAACTAATGCAGACGACAACTTAATAAATGGAAGTCGAGTGGTAAGTGCATAAGCAAACAACGAGATGTAATTTTCGTCAGGCGACATTGTGTCAAAGTTAAACGGTTCAGAATTCCGGTTATAGATGGCAAGGCTCTGATCTTTCCGGTGAAAGAGACTTCTTCCGTCTGGTAATTCAAGATAATCTCCTGTCTTCTTATAGTCTATGTCCTCTGTTTCCTCTATAAAATCCTCTAAATCGGTTAGTACGGGCACGAGCCTCCGTTTTCCGAGATTCAAAATCCGTTTTATCATTTCCTTTGAGAATAACCCATGTCCAAAATCCAGTACAATAACCAACGAGTATGTGCCCGTATCCATCACTTGTTCTAATTTCGTCATCGTCTTTGTTCGTAAACTTTGACAATCTTGTAGAAAAAGATTTTTGGAGATACGTTTATAAGAGGCATACGTCGTAACAGACATGAGTTTTGGTTTATCATAGGTTGAGTCCAAAATCTCAATAATCTCTCCTTCGCCAAACACCATGTCCTGTTGCATTATCTCGAATGTGGGATGATTTCCGTCGTCTAATGTCATCAGATCAGTTGTAAGGCCGGCATTGCGCAATTGTATTGCTACTCCCCCCGCCCATCGCAACCTGGAATCTCCAATTAGCGGGTTGTTTTCGTCTACTTCGACTTCATCCCCGGTTGTGTCTGTTGATCGAGCTATCAGAGTAGGTCCTACCACCAGTACACGTCCTTCTACGTCTATATTTGGGAACACGTTATCAGCGAATATTGACTCCATTACTACACATGGAACTTCCTTCAGTCCTGAATAAGATAAGGGGATATTTTGCTTGAAAAATGTGGATAAATACGTGCGCCTTTTAATAGTTATTGGTAGTTGTTGAGGTGATAATGTAAAGTATGGTCATGATGATGATGATTATTATTATGATGATTATGGTAATGATGATGGTAATGTTGAAGATGATTGTGATGATGATGATCGAAACGGTGATGATACTGATAAATGATGATGATTATTATTATTATGATGATGATGATGATGATTATGATGATTATGATGATGGTGGTAATGTTGAAGATGATGATGCCGATGATGATCATGATGATGATGATGATTATTATTAGCATCATGATGATCATGGTGGTGATGATGATGACGAAGACGATGATGACGAAGACGATGATCATGAAGACGATGATGATCATGATGATGATGATGATTATTATTAGCATCATGATGATCATGATGGTGATGATGATGATGAAGACGACGATGATCATGATGATGATGTTGATTATTATTAGCATCATGATGATCATGGTGGTGATGATGATCATGATGACGACGATGATCATGATGACGATGATGAAGACAACGATGATCATGATGATGATGTTGATTATTATTCGCATCATGATGATCATGGTGGTGATGATGATGACGAAGACGATGATCATGATGACGATGATGAAAACGACGATGATCATGATGATGATGTTGATTATTATTAGCATCATGATGATCATGATGGTAATGATGATGACGAAGACGATGATGATCATGATGGTAAGCTACATTTACAATGTAAGTATGTCCTAGAGGTATATAATTGCGCCGTAAATAGCACAACCAACTGAATTCAACTATAAACGATAGCTTACATATGTTTTCACAAAAACACTATTTATAGATGTTCATTGTATGAACGATTAAACATGTTCATGTAATTTAGTTTCATTTGAATGATGAAAAGATGTCCAAATTATCTCTACCATTTTTTAACTTGTTAATTAGTTAATATAATAAACATGAGGCATCTGGCCCAAACAACAATATACATGTACATGTACACATAATAATACAATAAACATTACAGTTGATTTTGTGTCCTTTTGATCACGAACTCATCTGTTACTTTCACAATCAATCATCACATGATCTATTTAACTACATAGTTTCATTAAGTGTGCTTGATCGTCATTTTGAAGTATACTGTGTAAAGAGAGCTGAATCTTACATCAATATGAGACGGTCTGGCGATTTAGGGCATTAGCAGGGGCGTAGCCCCCTTAGGCACTGTAGGCACGTGCCTACACATTTTTTCTCAAAATGCCCTAAAATGCAGCTGCGGCGATAGACATCTGCGTATTGTATCGACCAGATCAGCCTGCGCTGTCCGCGCACACTGATCCGGCCGACACATTCCGTCTTAGGGGGGATAGATGTATAGAGTAGTGATTCCTGAAACAGAAAATCCACAGGAGGCAAAAAGTGTCTATCCGGGTAGTCCTGTGTGGCATGCTTAGGCTGATCCGGGTCGATACTTTAGGCAGAGCCCACAATGTTGATTTTCTCACGAGACGGCCTACACAAATTGCAAAGCTACGCCCCTGATTAGTGCATCTGCGTAAAGTGACTGTATCACAAGGGTCTTTACTACCCATATAGATGGAAACTATTCCTAGATGCATCTGTTGACAAAAACACATAGAACTACAGCCCCATTCGTTTTACACCAATTTACACCTGTATGATACCGTGACGGAGAGTCAATACAACCCCAAATAGCCAGACGCGGAGAGAGTACCTACATCATGGACTATGTGTAATGTATCGATCCAGATTAGCCTGCGCAGTCCGCACAGGCTAATCCGTGACGACACAATCCGTCTGAAACAGACAATCCACAGGAGGTGAAAAATGTCTGTCCGGGCAGAATCCACATTGTTGGTTTTCTCGTGAACCGTGTTGTACGTAAATCATCTGTTTACGCAATAGTGTAGTTTCATATAAACCTGTGCATTTCTGGGTTTCCGTATATGATCAGCGGTGATTTCCAAATTTATCTGCGTTATTTAGATATAAATACACCGTTCTGTGACATACAGTGTCCATCTATTTCAAATCGCAGTCAGATACGTATCTACCTACACTGGTCATAGATAGACGTGCGTTTCTTTAATTAACTGAAGGAAGTTTTAGACATAAAGATCATAATCATATAAATATAAATAATTATATAATTATAAATACTTACCATTCAATAAAGATAAAACTAGTCTGTTACCAGAGCAAACACCAGTGTACGTCCAAATAAATCCACTACACTAGCATTAATAATCATTTACAAACTTTGTATATAAGCATAATAATAGCTTGAATGAATACAAGCGTTACATGTATATGTATGTTTACAAATCTCGATTTATATTCTTAACTCTTTCAGCGCCAAAGGCAATATTCAGGTTTTTGCAAACAATACTGATTCAGGCGAGTCAGCTCGTAACGAGCTGTCTCACCTGAAATCAGCATTGTTTGCCTTATAGTTATCAAAATAGTCCAAAATTGAATTATATGAGAAATGGAGACGCCCGATTTTGAACATGGAAGAGTCTACTTTAAACAATTCGGCGCTGAAAGAGTTAACGTAGTTGGTCTTCCTCTCTACACATTTCAACATCACAAAGAGCTGATATTTCCCCTGTTTCAGAAACTGAAACCTTCAGAAACCAGTTTTAGAACAGAGAGCATTCTTCATGAATGTTGTGTTACATTCTGTAGGAATAACGGCACAAACAAACAGAGCTGATAGTTTCAGGTGAAAAGTAGTCAAGTATTCATATAAGGAGAAAATGGATCCCTCTGCCTCTCTCTCTCTGCATGAAAGGGCACAGTGAAGACACATACTCCGTGTCACTAGTGTATCTATAAAAACATGTACATGCAATTTGTTCGTATATGAACCCTTTCGCTACCAATGGCAATTAAAGGTGTTTGCAAACAATGCAGATTCAGGTGAGACAGCTCATAACGAGCTGTCTCTCCTGAAATCTGCATTGTTTGCCACTTAGACAATAAATGTTCCCAAATTTTCTGTTGGAATAATAATGGAGAGGTAAAATTTTCGGCATGAAAGATTCGACTTTGTGAAATTGGGTAGTGAAAGAGTTAAATGTAAAGATGTTTACTTCAGACAATCATAAACTAGAGTCACAGTGTAACCCTATTTTAATAAATTATATCTGTGATATGCGCACATAACATGGTGTTGTGACAAAAACCTTGTTAGTTGAACCATTCTCATATAAAAGGCATCCTCGGTACCCAGGCTATTCATAACATATAAAGTACCCTGGGCAAATTGGATAGCGACTTCGTAAAGCATGCACCACGATTTCCTCTGTAACTACACTGTAATGTTCGTATCGCATGAGGTTTGTGTCATGCGGCCAATCAAGCGGCTGTATTTCACCTCATAAATTATTCATGTGTACGAGATTTGTACAGCCAATTTGCCCAGGGTATCATATATTTTATGAATAGACTGGGTACCGAGGATGATAAAGGGGTATTTAGTCTATTTCATGGCCGATTTAACGTTTAGAAAAATATAACTTTTCTCAGTTGCAGACGCATTTTGACGCCCCTGCTGCAAAAAACCTGTTGAAAACGTTGCGACAAAAGGAAAAGAAATCTAATAATGAGCAATATCTCCCTTTTCCACAATGTTTCAACTTTATTTAAGCATTTTACTTTCACTTATAGAGTTTTTGCATACTTTTACCGAGACGTTTTAAAAGTCGTTGCAGCTGATGTGTTATATGTGTGAAAGGGTAAAAGTATTTGGTATGACCGACCGGGCATCGAACTCTGGTATGCCGTTCTCGTTGTGGACGTTCTAACCACTTGAATAAACAACGAGCCTGTCTATTTCGTGAACGAGACGCCGCGGATGCGACCCTCGGACTGATCACGTGACATGACGCCATCTCATAATTTAACCCTTATCCTTATCCTTATAAACACGACTTAACCCTTTCCCACATACAACAAAACTGCAGTAGACGACTTGGAAAACATACCCGAAATATTTTGGAAACTCCCTTTAAATGAAAGTAAAATAACTGAATAGAGTTGAAAACATGGTGAAAAAGTAGAAATTGCTCGTTTTGAGCAATTTCTTCTTTTGCCGCCACGTTTTCAAAAAGCCGTCTTCTGCAGAGGCCACAGAAAGCGTCTATATGAGGGGAAGCATTTACGTATGCGTTTTGTACGACCTTAACTCCCATTTTTGAAAGATGAAGACCCGAAGATCAATGTGCTACCTCGTTATTAAGAACAATCTTGACCTATAGTGTTCTCTACTAATGCATCTATACATTGTAAAGACTAGTCCATAAACACGTAATGACTTATAAAATATCAGGAGTGACGATTACGGTTGGAGAGATATAACTGGATGCCGGACAAAGTTGTATTGAGGCGTACCAACAAACACTGGGTGTGGCTCTGATGCCCAATCGGGTTATACCAAAGACTTTAATGTTTGGGTTAACATTACGACTGACTCAGTTGTGTCAGGATACATGGACCGGTAGTACCGGTAACTTACACAGGATACATGGACCAGTAGTACCGGTAACTTACAAAGGATACATGGACCAGTAGAACCGGTAACTTACACAGGATACATGGACCAGTCGTACCGATAACTTACACAGGATACATGGACCAGTAGAACCGGTAACTTACACAGGATACATGGACCAGTCGTACCGGTAACCTACACAGGATACATGGACCAGTAGTACCGGTAACTTACACAGGATACATGGACCAGTAGTACCGGTAACTTACACAGGATACATGGACCAGTAGTACCGGTAACTTACACAGGATACATGGACCAGTAGTACCGGTAACTTACACAGGATAGATGGACCAGTAGTACCGGTAACTTACACAGGATATATGGACCAGTAGTACCGGTAACTTACACAGGATACGTGGACCAGTAGTACCGGTAACTTACACAGGATACGTCGTAATATAACTGAAACATTGTTAAACGCGTCATAAAACGCCCAGTAAACAAGAAAACAAACACAAACTTCCTACAGAGATCTGATGAAAGTTTAAAGGAAAACAACTATAATAAGCTATTCTTACTAATTCTTTATATGATCCGGGTCGATACTTCTCGCATCAGTTACCACAATGTTGGTTTTCTCGCGGGACGGCTCAATTATGTCGTATCAATTGTCACTTATATACCTGCGACAGATACCGATGTGGCATCAGTTCGTCCCTATCCCACAATATAATCGACTTTGTCTATACAGTAAATCTATTTTGATCGATTTTTCTCTTCATTTTTTTTTCTAGATAAGAGGCTCTGACTCTGGAACAGTCCATAGATGAAATCAAGTATTAATAATTGAGATGACCATAATCATGATATCTTCTCTACCAGGGGCGTAGCTTTGCAATAATCAATGTGTAGGCCGTCTCGTGAGAAAACCAACATTGTGGACTCTGCGTTAAGTATCGACCCGGATCAGCCTAAGCATGAAACACAGGCCTACCCGGATAGACACTTTTCGCCTCCTGTGGATTTTCTGTTTCAGGAATAACTACTCTATACATCTATCCCCCTAAGACGGAATGTGTCGGCCGGATCAGTCTGCGCGGACAGCGCATGCTGATCTGGTCGATACATTACGCAGATGTCTATCGCCGCAGCTGCATTTTGGGGCATTTTGAGAAAAATGTGTAGGGACGTGCCTACAGTGCCTAAAGGTAGCTACGCCCCTGTCTACAGCATCATCTTGGATTTTTAACAAATGGTTAGTTATGTAGTAGTCTTAGCTATTAGTGTATACCCGAATAGCAAACAGTGAAGACCAATATAAGACTTCATGAATATGTATGATGATATATGTCTACAGTGTTCGCAAGGGTTGTCTATTATTTGTGTAATGACGGGATATACAGGTAGCGTAACTATTGTTCATATTTTCATACGGCACTAGAATCTTAACATCTATAGAAGGGAGGTGAATAAGATTAACTTTATCATGTATAACTATTGGTTATTTCCCTTAGAATAGGAAATGCAAGACAATCATTTACCTAGGTGGTGTAGGTGTTGTTGTTGTTGTTGTTGTTATTGTTTTTCTATGATTGTTAATATGCCATTTCGTCATTCAGACCTCAGTCCATTTTAGTTTACATGTTTCCAGACATGTATTCGTGTTTGGGGAATCTATCTATTTTATTAATTATGTCTTTATTGCATTTTCCTTCTTACGTTGGCTGCATCGTTATAACAAACATATCTGGTTCTTGTTTCAATAATAACTGACCGAGGTTAGCATTTATTGACAGCATTGAAGTAGATTTTGAGAAAAAAAACATCGAGATGACTTAATTGACTGTTCGGTGTCTAGACTAGACCCTGGATGAGCTGCTGGTACATGAGTGTACATAACTGACAGATGTCATCTTTGTTAAAGAGTCCATCTTGTGAAAGGAATAGTCTTGGTTGGATCATATCAAAGCCATTAACCCTTTCCCTCATACAGACGCTGTATGACGTCTCTGCAGCAGACGGATTTTTGAAAACATAGTGACAAAAGAAGAAATTGCTCAAAACGAGCAATTTCTCCATTTGCCACAATGTTTTCCACTTTTAGTCATTGGTTATCCATTCAATTAAAGAGATTTTCTTTTTTTGACAAAATATGACGGCTTTTTGAAAACATAATGACAAAAGAAGAAATTGCTCAAAACGAGCAATTTCTCCATTTGCCACATTTTTTTTCCACTTTTAGTCATTGGTTATCCATTCAATTAAAGAGATTATCGCCAACTTGAGAACAGGTTTGTCGAAGTTTTTGAAAAAACTAGACCACCAATCAAACTCCTGTAAAAACCGGAGACAGGACATTGTAATCGGCGTAGACTGCGTCATGTTTCGTTAAAAAGGGTGAAGAAATAAAAAAGTTACCTTTGTTTTTACATTCTTATCAAGAGCAATTATTGCTGTCTGACCATGCAAATATGACGTCAAAAGTCACGTGGTATATACCAGCAATGTTATCCTTTTCAATATTTTCTCAAAAGTACGGTCACCTGAAGTGGTCAAAACTCGATTGTAAATGGGGAAACGGCTATAAGAGCAACATTATGGTAAACATGTATATGTCAGATGAAGGCAAATATTGTCCTGTGCGTCCTGTGCGTCCGGGATGCTGTCTTAACGCTTTCCCACATGCAGACACATGTTCACGCATCTGCAGCATACGGCTTTTGAAAACATTGTGGTAAAGGATAAAATTGCTCGTAATGCTCTTTTCAATAAATATACATGTACGTTAATTCACTGAAAATGTCCACACTTTGCCTAGATATCTTAAACAATTTCTTCTTTATGCCACAATGCTTTCTGCTGTAGTTGCGTCGAAAAGCTTCTGCAGGCGAGAAAGGGTTAATCAAACACAACCGTTAGAAACATATTGATGGTAATCAGAAAGACCGATTAACTGCTGTGTTTCGTTAACCCTTTCCCTCATACGACAATTCTGCAGCAGACGACTTTGAACATATTTTGTAAAAAAGTAGAAAATCTCCATAATTGAATGGATAACCTATGACAAAAAATGGAAAACATTGTGGCATTGTGTCACTATGTTTTCAAAAAGCCGTCTGCTGCAGAGGCGTCAGAAAGCGTCTATATGAGGGAAAGGGTTAATCGCAGCACCACCAATATCCGGCTTTTTGTGACAACAAGTATGCAACACCAATTCCTTATTCCACTATACCCGGCACCAATAACTTATCTCGCTATATGTAACAACAAGTGCTTATTCCGCTATCCGTGATCCAATCCACAGTCTGTACATCCGTGCAGTCTTGGTCTGTAATTTTCTCTACTCAATAAGTACAATTCTAAATTGTCATTACGGGTTAATTAAAAGGGTTAATTAGGTTAACTAATAATTAGAATAATTTAAATATTTTACTTTTTCAACAGAATACAGAATTTTATTTGTTATAAGTAAATACAATACTTTAAACAACTTTACAAATAGAGAGACAAATACATATAAAATACATTTCAATTTGATTGTGAAATGGTCACTTTGAGGTTCTGCGTGTATTCGCATGAAAAATATATTTCATTGAATTAAATGTTGTTTTTTTGTTACCTGATATCATTAGATTTTCGAATTTCTTCAAATTTGGACATGTATAATAGTAGGATTTTAAATATTCTTTGCGTAAGTCTATACAAAAAAGGACAAATTAGTAGGAAATAATATTCACTTTCAATAGTTTTCATATTACAAAATGTGCATAATCTATTTATTTGCGGGATAACTCAACGGTGTGTTTTCTTTTGTCGTGTTATTTCATTACAATCATCAAAGGCTTTACTGTGTTAATCCTTTTGTGCATGCAAACGCATTTTACACATGTGTAGAAAGCATTGTGACAAAGGAGAAACTTCACATAATGAGCAATGCATTCTTTGGCACAATATTTTCAAGTCTTTTCAACAACGGTAAATTCCTTTGTAGATCTGTGCTATATTTTCGCCTAAAGTTGTTCAATATATTTGCTGCAATGTGTATTAGGGAAGGGGAAGCGTTGCATGGCGTAATAGATTAAACATTATTTACAGACGCCATTTAACCCTAGATACCTCATACAGACGTTTTATGACACCTCTGCAGCAGACAACTTGTGAAAGTACATGACAACAGGAGCAATTACTGCTTTTGCCACAATGTTTTCAACTCTTTTCAATAATTAGATTTTTCATTTATAGAAATTTTCCATATTTTGGCGTAGAATATTTCAAAGATGTCTGCTGCAGATTGATTGTATGTGGGAAAGGATTCACATTGATATGTGCTAAATCGCCGAAAAGGAGCAATTTCCCTCTTCATCCGCAGTCTGCCGACTTCTAATAGTCACGATACAGAGTGTTTAACCCTTTACCACAATCAACACATATGTAGCAAACGAGCTCCATTACCTCATTACTTCACACACACGACTTTTGAAAACATTGCAATAAAAGGTGAAATTGCCCAAAACGAGCAATTTCACCTTTTATTGCAATATTTTCAACTCTTTATCAATATAATTCTTACAGTTTTCTAGATGTGTGAAATTGTTCGCCTCATGATTGTAAAGCAGACGACCTATGAAAAGCCATGTGAAGTAATGGGTTAAAGACAGTTAAATTAGTAATAAAAGTTAAAACATTACAGCTCATGATGAGCACTTTCAGCTTTGCCACAATGTTTTCAAAAGTCCTCTGCTGCAGAGGCGTCTGAAAGCGTGTTTATGTGGAAAGGGTTAAGACATATAAATGCATGTATTAATATGTCTCAAAATATACGTATACAAGGCAGACGACAAAGGCAATATCATATCCAACAAACCGTTTAAACGACCCTTTACCTAAAACCCATTTCTGTCTAACACTAGTTTTGTTTTGCATTTTACTGTATCACAGTGTGTTTCTTAATTGTGTAGACGATAGTATAGACCCTTTTAACCCTTTCACTCATATAGACGATTTCTCACGCCTCTGCAGCAGACGGCTTTTTGAAAACATAGTGACAAAAGAAGAAATTGCTCAAAACGAGCAATTTCTCCTTTTGCCACAATGTTTTCCACTTTTAGTCATAGGTTATCCATTCAATTATAAAGATTTTCTATTTTTTGACAAAAATATGTTCAAAGTCGTCTGCTGAAGAATTGTCGTATGAGGGAAAGGGTTCAAAGGGTAATCACTGCAAGATTTCATTGATCTACATCTGCTCTTATGCGCATATACTGGAAGGCTGAGCGGATAAACAATCTGATCTGAAGCGCAAATTATCTGAAAATCTCAAAGTTCTAAAACCCAGTAAAAATCGAAGTTGTGGTTTGATTATATTGACTAGACAAGCGATAACGTCTTGTGTGATGATAAGGGTTAGTTTTAATTTACTGGTTCCCGGATATGTTTTTTTTTACAGATTTATCTGATATGATAAGATGTTAAACAAATTAAACAAACATGAAAGTACCATGAACATTGGAAATATGGTTTTGAAATAGAGAGGTAAACAATACGGTGAAAGAGAAGAAATTACTAACCCGTTTCGCATATTTCCCACAATGTTATCAAATTCGTCGGCTATTGAGGTAGCGAATGTCGTCTGTTTTAGAAAAAAGAGTTTACTGATAATGTATATAACGTTTGAATTGAATTGAATTGAAATATAACGTTTATATACGTATTATTGAGACACGTACGAATATGGCCTATTCAGATGTATCGGTTATAAACCTACCTGAAAACTTTGTGTGTAGGTGACTCTGTGGCGCAACGGTAGCGCGTCTGACTCCAGATCAGAAGGTTGCGTGTTCAAATCACGTCGGGGTCAAATATTTTTGTGACATTTTTAGTGTTTATTTTAAATTTCTATAAAAACTTGGATGTAAAGCTTGTAAAAAAAAATCGCGATGTATATATTTTGTTTCTTATAATTTAATTTTGAAATAAATATGAATAATAAATATTTTATCGATTTGTCAACGAGCTTAAAACAATAAAAGCTAAATTGTGATATTGACGAGCATTATAATTCATTCTGCAGTAGACGTTTCGAAAAGCCATTGGTATAAATAATACATGACGGTCTTAAAATGATTGTATCAGACTTAAGTTTTGTTTATTTACCATCACCATACGGAATTAACTATTTGAAAAGCAGAATTATTGTAACAATATGTATACAAAATATCTCTTGATAAGATGAAGGAAGATGAAATAGTGACTCCGTGGCGCAACGGTAGCGCGTCTGACTCCAGGCTGCGTGTTCGAATCACGTCGGGGTCAAATATTTTTGTCAAATATAGTCTCGTCCTTTCTTACTTTTCTTGACATGTATCTTCTCTAATCCTTCAGTTATATTTTTCCCCATTTTCATTTACATGTATATGTTTTCTATCAAAATTTAATGATCTTTGAAAATATTTTGGCAAAAGCAGAAATTGCACATACTTTGAGATTTTATTGTTGATAAGATGAAACAGAATAAAAGAAGTGACTCCGTGGCGCAACGGTAGCTCGTCTGACTCCAGATCAGAAGCTTGCGTGTTCGAATCACGTCGGGGTCAAATATTTTGTCAAATATTGTTTCGTTCTTTCTTACCTCTTCTCTAATCTTCCAGTTAGTTTTTTCCCCATTTTCATTTATATGTTTACTATCAATATGTAATGATCTTTGAAAATAGCTTGCCAAAAGCAGAAATGACTCTTAATGAGAAACTGTTCCTTTTGCCACAACAATTTCAACTCTTTCAGTAATTATAGTTCACTGGGTTTTTTCAAACAGCTCCAAGGCAGAATATACCCTTCCTTCACATGTACCTTGTACCTGTTTCCCCCGGCCCCCCCCCCCCCTTTTTCAAGAACATAGACACAATCTTTAAATGATCTATTCAACCATGACCGCCACGCCCGAGGATCGAACCCTGGACAGTCGGTTCATAATCCCCGACGCTCATACTTGTACTTTGGCGCCAACGCAATCAATGTATTGAACATTTCGTTCGCTCTAGATGAGGGAAGTTTTGCTTGTTCTAAAATTCTTATTTTTTTACCGTCTAGCCCTGCGTTGTGGGTACTCAAAAGAAACCATCTCAGTGAGGCGGTGATTTTCGATACCCACACCATAGAGTTTTGTTGGACAATAAAAGAGATATTGTGGCTAAAAGAGCTGTTTAATCATCCTTACGTCTACGTCTGATCTGTCTCTTTGCATGTAGGCTCTAAAGTTCTTATTTGACTGTCTAGCCCTACGTTGTGGGTACTCAAAATGACAGTCCCAGTAAGATGGTGATTTTGAATACCCACAAGATAGGGCTTGGTTGGACAATAACAGAGCTATTTTGGGGAAAGAGCTGTTTTCATCTCCTTAATGAAGACCTCTGATTATATGTGGAAAGGGAGTTGAAAACATTCATGCAAATTTAGAGCCTACATGGAGAAAGACAGATCAGATGCTGCGAAATGCGTCGACAAGTTGTAAAGGGTTAAAATTAATTATTTAAACAAAACTTATTTACACTTAATGTAAGTAGACGGTTAAATTAATCAACATAGATTGCATCAGACGTTGTAATGCATGTGATATGCAATTTGACACGTGAATAATTATTCTCGTATTCGGAGTGGTCATTTTGAATGGGTCAATTAACTTCAACGGTAACGCAGAAGACGTTCGAAAACATTGTGACAAGCAGAGGACGTTTGAAAACATTTTGACAAAAGCAGAAATTTCTTATGATGAGACATTTTTGAATGAAGCAATGTTTTCAATTTCTTTCAATTATAAATCATTTTTAGAGATATCAATTGATTTTGTCTACATGTTGTTAAAGTCATCTGCTGCAGACTATAAAGCCACACGTAACTCTGACTGGATGCCGTAACCTTCTTCCCCCTGGTGACAATATTTTTAAACAGATCGGATGAATTTTGGTAAAAATGTCGCCCAAGAAACATTAATTTTGTTTTAAAATGTTTTCACATCAAGCCAGTACTTTTGGACAGGATTTTTGATGAGGCAGCAACCCAAGTTCCTCATAGCATTCAATTATATTAACAATTTTGAAAGCAGCCCCACCTAAGGAAATTATTTTGAAATCTGTCCATTGGTGAGAGAAGTTGTTACTAGGAAATTGTTAACAGGCCATCGTGGGATGGCTGTGAAAACTTGTTAAAATCGACTTAAGTTTAAACATAAATCCATCAATCATTTAGCCACAATGTTTTAAATTAAACTTTTAAAAATAAATGAAGTTGTATTTCTAGTCAATTCATTGTGGTTTTCGCGCGCCTCGCTGATTGCTTTGTCTATGTCCGCAATTTTGTCAAAAGGTAGTCCCCGGAAGGAGAATATTGAGTAACGTCCCTTGGCAATCAAGGGACGTTACCTAGTTATCGTAAAGAGCAATAGGAGTCGCATGAAATGTTTCATGTTGGTAAGATAGTCAAATGGAGGCGAATACAGAACTCTCTGGTAGACGTTTAATCCATTGATAAAGAACTGCACGTACTCGACATGCGAAACCCTATCTTGTCGCATCCGCGTTTTACATAACATAGACAAAACTTCACCGTATTGCCAATGAAGGGTTAGACACTTGAAAGGGTTAGGAGGAAACATACACACTTTTCATTTTTCAGTATAAAGTAAAACATCGTTGTTCAATGTGTGATTCTGAGTGAGTACGCGTTTATAGACACGATAGGATTTCTGTAAAACGTCCTGGTTATTATACTCACCAATTCTCAAGAAAACATTTTAAACTGTCTATCTAGAAACAGAGACGGTTTCAAACGATGTTTTACTATACGCAGAGACCATAATGTTGGTTTTAGCGTGGGACGGCTCATATATGGGGAATTTCGCAACAATAAAGTCAAGTAAAAACAACATCCATTAATATCTGTTAGCTTACGCAGACTTTAAAGCTAAACAGCCAATAACATTTTAAAAATATATTTGACCCCGACGTGATTCGAACACGCAACCTTCTGATGTTGAGTCAGACGCGCTACCGTTGCGCCACGGAGTCACTTGGAAGTACATACAACGTTTCGTCTATAACTATTTTATGTTAATGGACAACACAAAATCTCAGATAGGAAATGGTAAACATGGGGATAGTGGGCATTTTCGACACTGAATCTTAATCTGTAGTCGACTCTTCCATGTTAAAATTGGACCACTCCAATTTGCGTTACGTCCAACAGGAAATTTAGTAAAATTAAATGTCTAAGTTGTCGAGCTGTCTCATCTGAATCTGCACTGTTTGCAAAACCTTTCATTGCCTTTGGCAGCGAAAGAGTTAAGGAATACCATAGCATATTTATTACATTTGTAAACACACTTATATAGAAACCTTCCGTGACTTAATGGCCAACGGTGCAGAACCAGATAAGATTGCGCGACGGATGTGCAGGCTGAAATAGATGTACAATCGTCGCAAATGCCTTAGATTATAGAGTCAAACAATACAATTTGAATATCGAAAATATATTACTTTAATAATAAAGTATGTTTTGTATGTTTTGTGTAATAAAATTACACTTTCAAGGAAACATGAAAAATAATACTGACTTCCGGTTTGCCGCGATGACGTCATAACGGGAACCAGTTTGGATTTCAATATCATACGAAGCGTCTTCTTTCGAAGAAAAAAGCGACGAGTCAACTGTTTTCAGCGAGACAAATGATTTAGGCAACACTAAAGCAATGCATCACTCGTTTCAAAAGGTTTTTATGTGAAGAAAGTAACCCTTCCTTTCCCACTTGTAAACGCATTGTGAAAAAGGTTTAACCCTTTTCCACATACAGCAAAACTGCAGCAGACGACTTTGAAATCACTTATGCAAAAATACGGAAAATCTCTATTAATGAAAGGTTTAATTATTGTAATGAGATGAAAACATTGTGGCAAAAGGAGAAATTGCTCGTATTGAGCAATTTCACCTTTTGTCATGATGTTTCCAAAAGTCGTCTGCTACAAATGCGTCAAAGCGTCTGCTGCATAGGCGTCAGAAAGCCTCTGCGAGTGGGAAAGGTTTAAACTATCGTACATTGGGATAGGGGTTCATGTTCATGTTAAAGATTGCATCAGACGCCTACTCCAACCCCAGGCTGATGCAACGTATTGTACTCTCGATTACATTCCATGTTGTAGATGAGTTGTTAATAGAAATATTACACCATAATGTGAGATCATTTATATGCTGTTGTGAAATTTCACGTTAAAGCACCAGTCTGCTGGAAGCTTTAACGATGTTTGTTACTATTCTGCTGTAAGCTTTAACGATGTTTGTTACTATTCTGCTGTAAGCTTTAGCGATGTTTGTTACCAGTCTGCTGTAAGCTTTAACGATGTTTGTTACTATTATGTTGTAAGCTTTAACGATGTTTGCTACCAGTCTGCTGTAAGCTTTAACGATGTTTGTTACTATTCTGCTGTAAGCTTTAGCGATGTTTGTTACCAGTCTGCTGTAAGCTTTAACGATGTTTGTTACTATTATGTTGTAAGCTTTAACGATGTTTGTTACCAGTCTGCTGTAAGCTTTAACGATGTTTGTTACCAGTCTGCTGTAAGCTTTAACGATGTTTGTTACCAGTCTGCTGTAAGCTTTTTGAAACTTCTGCAAAAATTGCTAATAGTGACAACAAAGTAAGTAATAAATAGTTCAAAACTATTTTTGAAGTAAATGTTGAAAAACAGTCAATTGAAAGTCATGAAAATGTACACAATTTGGCTTACTGTGTCTGTCTATCAAATTGAAGCATTAAAGATCAATATTTAGATGTTTATTGTACTGAAAAGTGAAATAATTACTTCAGTTTTATCCCAGAATTATGATTCTAATATTTCAAGACACTTTTTGAAGAGTTTTAAAATTTGTACTTAACTATCTATAATCAGGAGTACAACACCTTTAAACATTATATGAAAAGAACAGGAACAGAACAGAACCCGTGCGATTCATCAATCGGTTTCTCATTTATCCATGCCAAGATCCACTTAATTTAAAAATACATGTAGTATAACATGCAGGATATTCGTGACCCAATATGCTTTCTATATTCATAGTTTCGAAAATGTACTGTATTGTCGGCTTCAAATCGAGTTGTCTCCCTTCGATCAAACATTAAACACTGGCAAAGGAAAGAGTGCTCATTATGCCTATTATCAACTTAAATCAATCACTCACGATATCTTCTTCCTTATTAATCTAGTTATCGCCAACAATCGGGAAAGGTTCGAATATTGGCAGTAAGTATTATCTATTCTCACGTTTTATTTATTCAAATACCTCGTAGGCGGGGGCGTATAGACCAATTTAAGGACTCACTGCCAATTATTTATCATAACCACGACTGTATAATGTGAAACTACATGTATATTCCTGAAATGCAAGGACTCGTAAACATTCATTTACTATTTAGCCGCACCAGGAGAAAATGAGTCCTGTTCCAAATAGTGAAGACTCGCGCGAGTCTGCCGCGCATACGCACAATTTCACCAGAATCCTGTATGACATATACGTACAGTCGCGCATGTTACCCGCTCCAATGCCTTAAGTCAAAATGCAGATGCAATAAGACTATAGTCGCATAACCAGACCTGGCTCTATCATAGTTGTGAGTTTCACACGCCGTGAAACAAACATCCACAGGGATAAAGTTATGTGAGCCGTCCTCTAACATGCATATCTTCTACGACCAGTAAAACACGGAAATGAGCCGTTCCGTGAGAAAACAATTATTATTGACTCTACGTAATGTATTGACCCAGATCAGCGTGCGTAGTCCGCCCAGACTAATCCGGGCCGACATATTCCGTCTCATGGGGATAAAGGTATAGAGTAATGATTCCTGAAACAGAAAATCCACAGGAGGCGAAAGGTCTCTGTCATAGTTAGCCTGTGTGGCATACTTAGGCTGATCAGGGTCGATACTTAACGCAGTGTCCACACTTTGGGTTTTCTTGTAATTCGTCTCAAATCTGCTTGCGCATTTATGCTTTCTGATCCCAATGCACAACGTTTGTCTGAGGTATCCTGAAACCTTCTGTGAATAGTTTCAATGCGAATAGTGCAGATAACAGGTTTTTGACCTGCATCACGCGCTAATACCTGAAACCTTCTGTGAATAGTTTCAATGCGAATAGTGCAGATAACAGGTTTTTGATCTGCATCACGCGCTAATACCTGAAACCTTCTGTGAATAGTTTCAATGCGAATAGTGCAGATAACAGGTTTGTGATCTGCATCACGCGCTAATACCTGAAACCTTCTGTGAATAGTTTCAATGCGAATAGTGCAGATAACAGGTTTGTGATCTACATCACGCGCTAATACATGAAACATTCTGTGAATAGTTCCAATGCGAATAGTGCAGATAACATGTTTTTGATCTGCATCACGCGCTAATACCTGAAACCTTCTGTGAATAGTTCCAATGCGAATAGTGCAGATAACAGGTTTTTGATCTGCATCACGCGCTAATACCTGAAACCTTCTGTGAATAGTTCCAATGCGAATAGTGCAGATAACAGGTTTTTGATCTGCATCACGCGCTAATACCTGAAACCTTCTGTGAATAGTTTCAATGCGAATAGTGCAGATAACAGGTTTGTGATCTACATCACGCGCTAATACATGAAACATTCTGTGAATAGTTCCAATGCGAATAGTGCAGATAACAGGTTTTTGATCTGCATCACGCGCTAATACCTGAAACCTTCTGTGAATAGTTTCAATGCGAATAGTGCAGATAACAGGTTTGTGATCTACATCACGCGCTAATACATGAAACATTCTGTGAATAGTTCCAATGCGAATAGTGCAGATAACAGGTTTGTGATCTACATCACGCGCTAATACATGAAACATTCTGTGAATAGTTCCAATGCGAATAGTGCAGATAACAGGTTTTTGATCTGCATCACGCGCTAATACCTGAAACATTCTGTGAATAGTTTCAATACGAATAGTGCAGATAACAGGTTTGTGATCTACATCACGCGCTAATACATGAAACATTCTGTGAATAGTTTCAATGCGAATAGTGCAGATAACAGGTTTGTGATCTGCATCACGCGCTAATACCTGAAACCGTTCCAACATACAGGCGCATTATGCTGTATGGCTCCTATGCCATATGCAGCAGACGACTTTAAATATCGGTGTTACTATCTTCTTCATTTGTCACAATGTTTTTAATTCTATTCAAAAGACAATCAAATTGTATTACTAGAAGTCGTCTGCTTCATAATTGTTGTATGTAGGACGTTGTTAACGTTAGGTTTCCCGGCGCACCGTTCAGATGACAAACTTTAAAATATCAACATGCTATCTGAGCGTGCTATCAAAATTAACTCGTTTGCAACTATTGTATCGAAATAATAACATGTCGGCCTGACCTTTGAAGCTCTTGTCACATACACAACATAGAATTATTTTACCGTTCAAACAATTTTCCCAGACCTTTAAAAAAATGATAATGAATATAGATAGCAAAACAAACAAAAATATGACAGCCGCATTTTTACGCATTTTCCACATGACTTTTGAAATGTGTATGCCACTATTCAATAATGTTAAACAAATTCGTCCGTTGCTGATAAATTCTAAGATGGGAAGGATTTAGTCCAGCCACCCACACACTCCCTATTAAATTATTTCAATGAAGTTGTGAATAAGTAAAATTAACAAATCATGCCCAAGTTACGGGGTTTAATCTTTCTGCCTCTTATATTACACTAAAGATGTTTTTAAACAATGATGTGAAATCACTTGTCTGAACTAGTACGCGGTGTAAAATCTATACCTCCCAAAGATATCGTTGCCTCATCGCGTGTCACTGCGAGTTCATTTAACCCTTACAGCGCCGAATTATTTAAAGTAGACTCTTCCATGTTTAAACTCGGACGAAACTATTTTCATGTTATAGGACTTTTGGAATATCTTTATAACTTACAGCCAGACAATGCAGATTTCAGGTGAGACAGCTCGTTACGAGCTGCCTCACCTGAATCTGTATTGTTTGCAAAAATCTCAATATTGCCTTTGGCGCTGAAAGAGTTAAACATTTCATGTTGATTTTTCGTAAACTGTAGACAAAGATTAACCGTTAGTTTTAAGTAGATTCGACAATTAAAGCAAGACCTTTCTCCATTGTGTCCGTCCGAGGTTGCTTGTACGAGTAGCTGTTAATCAGGGAAAAACATGGGCGCATGCGCAGGCTGATCTGGGCAAGAAACTTTTAAAAACTTGCGAATACAGTCAAATATGTGCTAAAGACCACCTTTGTTTAGCAATTCCCTCTCTATTGTAACCACACTTTCAATTTCCCACTTACTCATGTTCTGCATAAATGATCCTGTAAGTTAAGACCACCTGTGAACCAAGACCAGATTGTTCTCCCTCTCTGTCCATGGATGGTCTTTAAACAAAGGTTGGAATGTACTTTAAATGGTAACTGACATTATTTCATGATAACAATAGATTAGTTGTCCTTTAAATTGCGTGAACCTCGATAGCATCGTCAGCATGTAAGACATTACTTTCTAATGTAACTAACCGTTAGTTTTAAGTAGATTCGACAATTAAAGCAAGACCTTTCTCCATTGTGTCCGTCCGAGGTTGCTTGTACGAGTAGCTGTTAATCAGGGAAAATCATGGGCGCATGCGCAGGCTGATCTGGGCAAGAAACTTTTTTAAAAACTAGCGAATACAGTCAAACCTGTGCTAAAGACCACCTTTGTTTAGCAATTCCCTCTCTAATGCAACAACACTTTTAATTTCCCACTTACTCATATTCTGCATAAATGATCCTGTAATTTAAGACCACATGTGAACCAAGACCAGATTGTTCTCTTCTCTGTTCATGGATGGTCTTTAAACACAGGTTGGAATGTACTTTAAATGGTAACTGGCATTATTTCATGATAACAATAGATTAGGTGTTTTGTACATTGCGTGAACCTCAATGGCATCGTCAGCATGTAAGACATTACTTTCTAATGTAACTAGTATAGCGATGACTGGTTATAGTATTCGTCAATAATGACCTGGTCATGGGATATGTTCATAGATGTGTTATTAATCCTTTCCGTCATACAATAAATCTGTAGCAGACGACTTTGTTAACATCGAGACAAAAATATGGAAACTTTCTATTAGTAAAAGCATAATGAATAAATAGAGATGAAAACATTGAGTCAAAACTAGAAATCGCTCATTAATAGCAATTTCTCCTTTTGCCACACTGTTTTCAATAGCCGTCTGCAGGTTTGAAAAGGTTAAGATAAATGTGATTTATTTTATGAACATACACAAGCTGTGATAAACGAGACACATTTAAATTTGACCTATGTCCTAATGACACCCATGAACACAAGGGTCAGGTTCAGGTTAAAGTGGTATGGTTATACTAACAGGTGAGCCGCGTTAGGCGATTTGGGGTCTTATTGCCTCTTCGTAATGGGATAACAAAAACACGATATTGTTGTAAAACTAATGGGCCTGCATTTGTAGAATATTATCAAAATATGTCTTTAAGGGTTTTATCACATGTATACACTACAGTGAAGACTCTGGTGAGACTGTGTGGATGCTCGAGTCTATCACTTTACGGTGATTCATTCAGACATCAATTCGCTTGACGCCTTACGTGTTTGAATCATAACTGAATGTATTCAGAATTCATCAATTCAAAGCCCTACTCTATGTAAGCTCATTCCTTCATGCAACAAATACGCAGCACACAACTTCGAAAACATCTGGTTAAACTATGGTAAACACCTATAGGTATGGACTCTAAATCATCGAACAGAGTGGAAAGCGTTGTGGCAAAAATAGAAATTGCTAATACTGAGCAATATCCCCTTTTGCCTCAATATTTTCAGAAGTCTACTAAACTCAACATTTTTATCTTGATATTTCTAAAATTGGTTATGGACTCTTCAAAATGTAATGCAGGACCTGTCCAATTTCAAAATTCATCATTGAAAGTCCTAATAATGATGACTCATGACCTTAACCCTTTCCCTCATACGACAATTCTGCAGCAGACGACTTTGAACATATTTTGTTAAAATATGGAAAATCTCTATAATTGAATGGATAACCTATGACAAAAAGTGGAAAACATTGTGGCAAAAGGAGAAATTGCACGTTTTGTGCAATTTCTTCTTGTGTCACTATGTTTTCCAAAAGCCGTCTTCTTCAGAGGCGTCAGAAAGCGTCTGTATGTTGGAAAGGGTTAACTAGGGTTGTATTAAAGGCCCTACATTTTTGCGGTAAGTTGACCCCAACTCTCATGAATTCAAGTTACAGCTTGTGTTATGGGGGGAACGCGTATCATATCACCAGAGTTCAGCTGTCAATTCAACAATAGTGATGTTTTACCCTTTCCTACATACACAAAATCTGCAACAGATGAGTTTAGTAACATCTAGGGGAAAACATGAACAATTTCTTAAATAAAAATATAAATATCAAGTTTGATAGATTTGAAAACATTTTGTCCAAAATGATAAATTGCTCGTTTTGAGAAATTTCTTCTTTTGTCACGATGTTTTCAAAAGTCGTCTGTTGCACAGGCATCAGAATGCGTCTATATGAGGAAAAAGAGTTGCATGAGACCGTGTCAGTGCGACCTTTGTATACATTTGTTAATCATTAGGACAAAGACCAGCCTGCGTGCATGGATATTCTAATCATGGTTTGCAAGTTTAACAACACATATCAACATAAGAGCAAACAGGTACAAACTGAACTTTCCAAGATCCAGATATGCAGTCTGATAAAGATCTACACATTTTTTTTTTTGGCAAATCACTTACTATTTTAAACCTTTTCGAAGCTCCTGGTAAATTGTGTAGAGTTTGATGAGACTTTAAAGATACACAGTTTGATCTGAACCTGCTCTATTCACCTATGTAAACAGAAATAATGTTGCATTGCCTTTTCACATTTTATTTGTCCATTCCAACATGTATCCGATCTGCGCGCAGACGAATTGGAACAATCTAGGCATAAATATGAAAGCGTACTTTTGGTATAGGGTTGAAAACATTTTGGAAAAGGAAGACATTTTGTCACACTGTTTTCAAAAGTCGTCTGTTGCAGAGGCATCAGAAAACGTCTGCATGTTGGAACGGGTTAAAGCTAAGAATGCGTTTGCCATATTAAAACAAGCAATGCAAATAAAAAAAACTGGTACTTGTGATTTACGTTGACAGTATTTATGCAAATTGTGAAATGTGTGCCTTCCAATATACAGAAGCAGCAGACGATTGTGTAAACATCTAGGAAGAACTATGGACAATTATAGTTATTGAATAGAGATGGAAACGTTGAGGCAACAGGATGCATTGATCATTATCATTCATTTCTCCTTTTACCGCAATGATTTTAAATCCCATTTGCTGCAGGCGGATCAAAATACGTCTGGAAGTGGAAAGTGATAGCATTGTAAAGATATCTCCCTCGGTGTATAGGGACACCGTAACTTCTTATCGTTAATACTGACCATTCAGTGGTGGAATATGTTGTTACGTAATTGGAATAATGTTGAAAGGGACCTTAATTCCGTGACATAAATGTCTCAATACAACCATTTGTCCTCTCAGTTCACACCCACAATAACCAGCTGTTACTATGTAACAGTTTAACCCATGGTAATGAGCCTGTCTCCACGTGGAGACAGCTGACTGCTTTATCCAATAATGTTAGGGGAATTGTCATTCTCTATAATATTCTACTTCTAAAGAGGCAACCATTCAAATGTGTTATGTCGCTACTTGGCCCTGTTTTCTGTTTTGAATTATGCAAAGTAGGGGACGATGGTAGGGATGACCTTGACACAATTAAAGAAAAGCGTCACCTAATATAATCAGAGTACTGAACTATTTTTGACTGAATCGTTACGTGAAAGACTGGCCTCATTATGGAATGAATTATTGTTCTCAGGAAATATAACATTCCTAGATTGCAAACTTTTTCATTTTGTTTGTTTATGCGGCTTTCAACAAGTTTTTAGTGATATCACGACGTTCGCTGGGTTAATTACTAGTACTGCTGGTCCATTTATCCTGACACCAGCGAGTCAGTCGTGAAGCGAACTCCACACTCCGAATCGTCCAGGAGGTCTTTGGAATGACCGGTCTTGGATCCATCCCGAGACCGCCCGCAGCCGAGGCGGACGATCAACCACTATACCACTGAGGCGGTCACAGATTATAGAAACGTTAGCTGAAAGATAGTTTACATTTGGGCTATCAACACTCGTCCAGGTTAATTTTGAGAAAATTTAGTATATCGGATGTATTGGGCGGTCGAAATAGTTAGTAATAGTGATCTCCCTTGATTATGCGTTCGGTGTCGCATGTTTTACACTTCTATTTATCCCAACATGTCTAGCAGCTTGAATAACACAATACCAATTAGCTGAATACAGCAGTAGCATGATCTCGTCAATTAATGTTCAAACGAAAATAATGCACCGCCTATAGATCGAGAGACCAGGGTTCGAACCCGATCGGATCAGTGACATAACTTTAAAATTGGTAGTAATGACTATTCTCCTTGAAGTGCCGTGATATAACTGATATATAGTTGAAAGCGGCGTAAAACGTTAATTCCGTAATTCATATTGGACTAATTTTCTGTACCAAGTATCCTTCCTTTACAATGGAATTCATCCAAAACAATGCCGCCATTCGCTGGTTTGACGTTTTAGTAGGCTCGGTATGATGGGTAATGTTTTGGTCCTGTAACCAGTCATATTAGTGAACTATGACTATAACATATACTATTTAATTAATGTGTACCTTTTAATTTTTATTTTATTATAGTTTGCTAATAATTGCATCCAGCTCAAAATAAATGAAGTTGATTGAAGAATTATAAGGATGTGGTGACTAAGGAATAGAATGTCAGGAAAATGGCGCTGTTTGCCCAACATAGAGCTTGATTCGAGTTGTAATCAGGTAAAAAAGGGATATGTTATATCTACGTACATTGAATACTCAGACATCATTGTGACTCGGTCAGTCTGTGTTTACCCTCATACTCGACATTCAACCATTTTGGCGAGCGAAAAGTCTCACCAGCATGTACGTTCTGGGTTTGTTTACCCTCACACTCGACAATACAACCATTTTGGCGAGCGAAAAGTCTCACCAGCATGCACGTTCTGTGTTTGTTTACCCTCATACTCGACAATACAACCATTTTGGCGAGCGAAAAGTCTCACCAGCATGCACGTTCTGGGTTTGTTTACCCTCATACTCGACATTCAACCATTTTGGCGAGCGAAAAGTCTCACCAGCATGCAAGTTCTGGGTTTGTTTACCCTCACACTTGACAATACAACCATTTTGGCGAGCGAAAAGTCTCACCAGCATGCACGTTCTGGGTTTGTTTACCCTCATACTCGACATTCAACCATTTCGGTGAGCGAAAAGTCTCACCAGCATGTACGTTCTGGGTTTGTTTACCCTCATACTCGACATTCAACCATTTCGGTGAGCGAAAAGTCTCACCAGCATGTACGTTCTGGGTTTGTTTACCCTCATACTCGACATACAACCATTTCGGTGAGCGAAAAGTCTCACCAGCATGCAAGTTCTGGGTTTGTTTACCCTCACACTCGACAATACAACCATTTTGGCGAGCGAAAAGTCTCACGAGCATGTACGTTCTGGGTTTGTTTACCCTCACACTCGATAAAACAACCATTTTGGCGAGCGAAAAGACTCACCAAAACCTTCACTGTTTGCCTATGTATTGAAGAACAGTAGACGTAATATCTGGAGAAAACTCTTGGGGTGCTCTCAATGAGCTGCTGTGGCACGAGAAAACCGATACAACCTTTGTGTACAATGCTTCAGAATGTGCGAATTAATTACGTTTCTATGTCAACTTGATTTAATCCTTCGCTGCCAAAGGCAATCAAAATATTTTACAAACAATTCAGATTCAGGTGAGATAGCTCGTAACGAGCAGGTCAGACTACCCGGATATGTAGGGTATTCTGAAACCACACTCATCGCTGAATACCCTCAGGTTTGGTTTGACTACAACACAGGTCATATAGGTCATATTGTTCAGTAGTACTGTCTCCATCGTCAGCGTTTTTCTCCACCCTAGGTAACAGTAGAAAATCCAATAGTGTTGCCCCAGTAACGCGTTCTATCGAACTCGCGTGGAAACAGTTGACACAGGGGCGTTGTCTAGTCGCCCATGGTAACAAGACATGTTTTTCTACCGCAGCATGTTTATTCGATCCGTTCCACGGGAAAACCAACATTGTGGACTCTGCGTAAAGTATCGACCCGGATCAGCCTAAGCATGCCGCCCAGACTAACTCGGACAGACCCTTTTCCCCGCCTGTGGTTTTGCTGTTTCAGGAATCATGACTTTATAGTTTATACCTTTATCTCCCTGAGACGGAATGTGTCGGCCCGGATTAGACTGCGCAGGCTGATCTGAGTCGATACATTACGCAGAGTCCATAATGTTGGTTTTCTGGTGAACTCATTTGCTTGAGACGCATGGAAACTAATACCATTGAAGGATTCTTCCTCGGCTGGACTCTAATAGACACCAAAACTTGTAGAAAGCTTACCTGGAGACTTCCATATTTATCCTGTCCTTGATACAGATGCCATTTGACATTGTGGAAAAAGTAAAAATGGTGTCATAATAATAACTCAGGAAAAGGTTTAGTCTTTTTACTCCCAACACTTATAGTACACTCGATCACCGGGGCTTTATCCCTGTCCCACTTTTAGACGTATTGTCATGCTACTGCAGTAAACGACTTTTATAAAAAAAGAAAACCAGTGTGACAAAAGGAGAAATTGCTCAATATGAGTAATTTCTCCTTTTGCCACAATGTTTTCAACTTTGTTCAATAACTCAACTTTCTTTTATAGACATTTTCCATAGTTTTCAAAGTTGTCTGCTGCAGAATAGTTGTATGTGGGAAAGGGTAAATTATCATTGGTTTACAGATCGATGAGTAAGTCACATGTTTTACCCTTTCAATGCTGAATATTTAAAAATGGTATTGCTCAGCTTTGCATTTGGGAGAGTCCATAGTCAATTATATGCATATTAAGTTAGTATGTTGAGTTTACCAGCCTACAGTAAAGAGTCTGGTCAGGCTGGAGTTACATAAACACAAACCAAACGCATAATATCCGTATAACAGGGAGAGTTTGGACAATTTACCAACTACAATGATTAACTCTTCCAATCATGCAATGCCGAATTTCACAAATTAGACTCTTCCATGTTGGAAATTGGACCACTCCATTTTTCGTACGATAGGAAATTTGGTAAAGTTTAATGTCGTTACGAGCTGTCTCACCTGAATATGCATTGTTTGCAAAAGCCTTTAATTGCCCTTGGCAGCGAAAAAGCTTAGAGAAACAGATGCTTGGATCAGTTGCCAGTTCTCACCGAAGCCTTTACGTCCTGCACCAGCAGTCGACTGACATGAATACATATTTATAACGGACATTTTATCTTACGTCAAAAGAAAAAAAAATACCTTCCGGTAAATTGTGACAATCCCGGATCAAGATCTGCTTGAGCAAAATCTAACCAGGGTCTTCTCTGTCCGCAATTCACTGGTTTTTAAATAGCTCCTCGAGAAAGTTATGACGACGAAATAAAATTTGTAATATTTGTTATATTTTAAGTTAACGAATTTCAGATTTTGTTTTACGTAGCTTAATTTTGATAAGCACTGGTTTCAAAACTACAATATGCACTGAATTAATCGACAGTAAATATATTCTGACAAGATATGCATCGAGACCTTAAATATATAACCACTAATAGGCACTATATTGCTTGCTAATTGGGGGATAAATACTTACGTTGCTATATCGGCAAATAACAAGTTTCTATGTGGTTTATAGTATCCAGTTTCTTAAAACAATGCCGTTATTTGACCGTCGTTCTTCAGGGGCGTAGCTTGGCAATAATCAATGTGTAGGCCGTCTCGTGAGAAAATAAACACTGTGGACTCTGCGTAAAGTATCGATCCGGATCAGCCTAAGCATGCCACACAGGCGTACCCGGATATACACTTTTCGCCTCCTGTGGATTTTCTGTTTTAGGAATCACTACTCTATCTATTCCCCCCCCCCACCCCCCCCCCCTCCCCCCTTAGACGGAATGTGTCGGCCTGATCAGTCTGCGCGGACAGCGCCGGCTGATCTGGTCGATACATTACGCAGATGTGTATCGCCGCAGCAGCATTTCGGGGCATTTTTAGAAAAAATGTGTAGGCACGTGCCTACAGTGCCTAAAGGGAGCTACGCCCCTGCTCTTGACATAAGCGGCGCTCTACGAAAATCAACCGTAATGCATTCGATCCGGATCAGCCTAAGCATGCCACACAGGCGTACCCGGATATACACTGTTCGCCTCCTGTGGATTTTCTGTTTTAGGAATCACTACTCTATCTATCCCCCCCCCCCCCCACCCCCCCCCTCCCCCCTTAGACGGAATGTGTCGGCCTGATCAGTCTGCGCGGACAGCGCCGGCTGATCTGGTCGATACATTACGCAGATGTGTATCGCCGCAGCAGCATTTCGGGGCATTTTTAGAAAAAATGTGTAGGCACGTGCCTACAGTGCCTAAAGGGAGCTACGCCCCTGCTCTTGACATAAGCGGCGCTCTACGAAAATCAACCGTAATGCATTCAAACCAGTGTAGATACAGAACCAGATCAGCCAATGCATTCAAACCAGTGTAGATACAGAACCAGATTAACCGTAATGCATTCAAACCAGTGTAGATACAGAACCAGATTAACCGTAATGCATTCAAACCAGTGTAGATACAGAACCAGATTAACCGTAATGCATTCAAACCAGTGTAGATTCAGAATCAGATCAGCCAATGCATTCAAACCAGTGTAGATACAGAACCAGATTAACCGTAATGCATTCAAACCAGTGTAGATACAGAACCAGATCAGCCAATGCATTCAAACCAGTGTAGATACAGAACCAGATCAGCCAACGCATTCAAACCAGTGTAGATACAGAATAAGATCAGCCAATGCATTCAAACCAGTGTAGATACAGAACCAGATTAACCGTAATGCATTCAAACCAGTGTAGATACAGAATCAGATTAACCGTAATGCATTCAAACCAGTGTAGATTCAGAATCAGATCAGCCAATGCATTCAAACCAGTGTAGATACAGAATCAGATCAGCCAACGCATTCAAACCAGTGTAGATACAGAATCAGATCAGCCAATGCATTCAAACCAGTGTAGATACAGAACCAGATTAACCGTAATGCATTCAAACCAGTGTAGATACAGAACCAGATTAACCGTAATGCATTCAAACCAGTGTAGATTCAGAATCAGATCAGCCAATGCATTCAAACCAGTGTAGATACAGAATCAGATCAGCCAATGCATTCAAACCAGTGTAGATACAGAACCAGATTAACCGTAATGCATTCAAACCAGTGTAGATACAGAACCAGATTAACCGTAATGCATTCAAACCAGTGTAGATTCAGAATCAGATCAGCCAATGCATTCAAACCAGTGTAGATACAGAACCAGATTAACCGTAATGCATTCAAACCAGTGTAGATACAGAATCAGATCAGCCAATGCATTCAAACCAGTGTAGATACAGAACCAGATCAGCCAACGCATTCAAACCAGTGTAGATACAGAATCAGATCAGCCAATGCATTCAAACCAGTGTAGATACAGAACCAGATCAGCCAATGCATTCAAACCAGTGTAGATACAGAACCAGATCTGCCAATGCATTCAAACCAGTGTAGATACAGAACCAGATCAGCCAATGCATTCAAACCAGTGTAGATACAGAACCAGATCAGCCAATGCATTCAAACCAGTGTAGATACAGAACCAGATTAACCGTAATGCATTCAAACCAGTGTAGATACAGAATCAGATCAGCCAATGCATTCAAACCAGTGTAGATACAGAACCAGATCAGCCAATGCATTCAAACCAGTGTAGATACAGAACCAGATCAGCCAATGCATTCAAACCAGTGTAGATACAGAACCAGATCAGCCAATGCATTCAAACCAGTGTAGATACAGAACCAGATTAACCGTAATGCATTCAAACCAGTGTAGATACAGATTCAGATCAGCCAATGCATTCAAACCAGTGTAGATACAGAATCAGATCTGCCAATGCATTCAAACCAGTGTAGATTCAGAATCAGATCTGCCAATGCATACAAACCAGTGTAGATTCAGAATCAGATCAGCCAATGCATTCAAACCAGTGTAGATACAGAACCAGATCAGCCAATGCATTCAAACCAGTGTAGATACAGAACCAGATCAGCCAATGCATTCAAACCAGTGTAGATACAGAACCAGATTAACCGTAATGCATTCAAACCAGTGTAGATACAGAACCAGATCAGCCAATGCATTCAAACCAGTGTAGATACAGAACCAGATCAGCCAATGCATTCAAACCAGTGTAGATTCAGAATCAGATCAGCCAATGCATTCAAACCAGTGTAGATACAGAACCAGATCAGCCAATGCATTCAAACCAGTGTAGATACAGAACCAGATCAGCCAATGCATTCAAACCAGTGTAGATACAGAACCAGATCAGCCAATGCATTCAAACCAGTGTAGATACAGAACCAGATCAGCCAATGCATTCAAACCAGTGTAGATACAGAATCAGATCAGCCAATGCATTCAAACCAGTGTAGATACAGAACCAGATCAGCCAATGCATTCAAACCAGTGTAGATACAGAACCAGATTAACCGTTATGCATTCAAACTAGTGTAGATTCAGAATCAGATCAGCCAATGCAACTGAACAGTCTGATAAGACTCTGCACTGCTCTACAATTATTCATATGAGCCGTCCCACGAGAAAACAAATATTGTGGACTCTGCGCAAAGTATCGACCCGGATCAGCCTAAGTATGCCACACAGGCTTACCCGGACATACACTTTTCGCCTCATGTGGATTTTCTGTTTCAGGAATTATTACTCTATGCCTCTATCCCCCCTGATACGGAATGTGTCGGCCCGGATCATTCTGCGCGGACAGCGCAGGCTGATCTGGGTCGATACATTACGCAGAGGCCATAATGTTGCTTTTATCACGGGACGGCTCATATAATTATTTTAGAAAGTTTCTGTAAAGCAGTTTCCATTTTGATTCTTGGTATGAATGTCATTATTTTTCCAACTAGCGTAATAATAACGCTGTGTTGGTTTAACTGCTTTTATAGAACCTACTTGTAGTAGAAACTCTTGGTAAAAGTAATTAATTATACACCCAAAGAGAAGCTGAAACGACGTGAAGAAGCATAAAACTGGATACGAAGATTGCAAATAAACATCCAATGTCAATGGATACTTGTCAGAGAAAATCAAAAGACACGTTAGAGGCAAGAAACCAATTTATCTGTTCGAAAATAGGTGAATAGCATACGGATATGGTATGATATGACATTTTCGAAATATGAAACCATAGATATAACGAACTATACATAGTTCCAACAACTAAAATAATCTTTCTCTCTTGTCTGTTATTTGGATAGGGAAATATGATGCGTATATTAATAGAGAATATTTAAACAAAAATGTGATAATCAGGAAAACGCCAAGGAATTTGAGATTGACAACCATGTGTCGTTAATGCCTTTGTATGATCTACTTATATCGACTTCTTGATTTAATTAGTTTTGCACATTCAATTGTTTAATTTAATTATATTTAATATTTCTTTATTCAACATATACTAAATTTGCCTATCAAAATGGCCGACATTGTAATTGTGAGAACTAGGTATTCTTCGTTATATCTATGGTTTTATATTTCGAAAATGACATATCATATCATATCTAGACATAGTCATTGAGATAATCTTCTTCAATAGTTCCTGTAATCTATTTGCACAGACAGTGGCTCGAATGCAAAGCTCCGTCCGCGTGATCCAAGATCCGACTGCCGTGCGAGCGGGGTGAACATTTGGGACCTCCTCACACGCTAGGCTCGAGTCCTGGTTGATTATCAAGGAAGCAGACGACGAGGGGGAATCAACTCTTTCAGCGCAGATTTACATAAAATGGACTCCATTTTGCATGTACTATCTTGATACCTAAAAGACAATCAATGCTGATGTCAGGTAAAACAACCCTTGACGAGCTGACCCACCTGAAACCTATGACAAAAAAATGAAAACATTGTGGCAAAAGGAGAAATTGCACGTTTTGTGCAATTTCTTCTTTTGTCACTATGTTTTCAAAAAGCCATCTGCTGCAGAGGCGTATTGTTTGCTCTGAAAGAGTTAATATAAATTGAAAAGAGCCTGCTTCACAACTGATGTAAAGCGGTAATGATACAATGTTATTGTTCTTACTCGATACCCTTTTTATATACTTGTCATTGTTCATACTGTTTTTTCTCACACAAAAAACTGGTTTTTGACAACCACACATGGTGTACCTACGATAACTGTAGGTCTAGATCAACCTGCGTATTATATTCGTCGTGTGACAGGCTGATCTGGCTATGCACTGTTCACCAATTGGTCAAAGTAGATCTCAAGAGACTTCAGATTGAAACAATACACTTGGCTTATGAGGAAACCAACCTAAGCGTATTTATTACCATGCAGACAGTGTTCAGTTCACACTCTCCCTCCCCGTCTCTCTTCTCTGTCTCTGTTTCTGACTATTTTCTCTCCTCTTGATCTTTCTCGGTTGTGAACATGTGTTGTCTGCATTTGTTATACCGGGGTAACTTATTAAGACCATTGTGTTCCTGCCGAATTCCTCTCAATCGGAGCCGTCCCGCGAGAAAGCCAACAATATGTGGACTCTGCTTAAAGTATCGACCGTATCCACCTAAGCATGCCGCGCAGGCTAACCCGGACAGACACTGTTCGCCTCCTGTGTATTTTCTGTTTCACGAATCATTACTCTATACCTCTATTCCCCTGAGACGGAATGTGTCGGCCCGAATTAGCCTGAGCGAGTTGCGCAGGCTGATCTGGTCGACACATTATGCAGAATCCATAATGATAGTTTTTGTTTCATGGAACGGCTCAATTCTCTTTCTACATCAGGAACAATCTCTTTGAAGTAATAATTTTGCCATATACGTTTTGTCTGTACGGGACAGCTATGTGTTGAATCGAGTAGCAATGTATTATGTATTCGATTTTATGATATTTTTATACTCGTCTGCTTTGAAATTATTTGAGGCAAAAAATGTTCTGATTCGAGAAGAAAAAAACACATTAGCAAACCTTTTGTCACAATGGATTCAAATCTATTCAATACTTATAGTTTCATTTATGGAGATACTCAATATATTTGCGTACATCTATAAGTCGTCTGCTGTAGATTTGTCACGTTGTGTGTAGTAAACACCAACTTTTTAATTTCATGGGAAATGCCTCTGCAGCAGACGGCTTTTTGAAAACATAGTGACAAAAGAAGAAATTGCACAAAACGTGCAATTTCTCCTTTTGCCACAATGTTTTCCACTTTTTGTGAATGGATAACCTATGTTTTTACAAAATTCATTCAAAGTCGTCTGCTGCAGAATTGTCGTATAAGGGAAAGGGTTAAACACCAACATTTCAATGTCATGGGACGACCTTTGTATATCTTTTAAAATGTTCACTGTAACGGTTTGTTTGATACTACAGACGGCCGGGCTTCGGTAGGCCAGTCGGTAGCAACGCGGGCTGTCAATCCATGGGTTGTGAGTTCGAATCCCAGCTCGGTCAACATTCTTTTTGACATTTGATAAAAGTCAATGCGACAAGCGTCATTCGTCTTTCACCAGCAAACAGTCTATGTGGAAAAGCAGCCAGTTACTTGAGAAGTGTGTTGTGTGGATAACTGGTATGGGGAAGCCAGGAATACATGAGTTGGTGAACTGGCCGCTATGATATGACTGAACAATTGTTGAAAACAGCGTCAAATCCCAATCAATCAATCAATCAGTTGATACAGACGAGATTGAATACAAACACCTCATACAAAGTTTGAAAACAGTTTTGGAATAGGATCATTTTCCTTTAATAAAAGCAATTCAAAAAATGAAACATCTGGAAAATTGCATTCTTTATTTTGAAATGATTGTGGGGGTATTGGTATTGTGTATTGTTTGTATTGCGCACTGACCACTCGTCCACAGTGTGATGTGGGACAGGGAACTACATCTATAGAAGACTGTTTAATACTTTCACGAAAGCAGCCGCATTTTGTCACACCTGTAGACGACTTTAGAAAACATTTTATCAAAACGAGAAACTGCTCATAATTAGCTTTTTTGTTTCATTTTGCCACCAGTTTTTTTAACTCAACTCTTTGTATTTATTTTCATTTTGCCACCAGTTTTTTTACTCAACTCTATGCATTTATTTTCCTTTCATTTATAGAGTATTTCCATATGTGTGCCCTTTCAATACGCTTTCATAGTTAACTTCTGCAGATTTATCATATGTGGGATCAGGTTAAGATTAAGGAAGGTCTATGGACATTTTATCAAAACGAAGTATGTTAGAAATTAATACATTTATTTACAATCTAGTTTTAAATCATACATGTCATACATATGAAATTGTGTGTAATTTTACAATAATAATACAAAACGCATTTATCAAATGAATCACCAAAATATAAAATGTTTTTTTCTCTATCAAATTTTGGCAAGTAAAAATACAATTTGCATATAAAAACAAATCAAAAATGTTCTCAGGTAACGGTTATCTGCTGCAGGCGACAGCTCGTAGATTACGTCATCGACACAATCGGAAGTCTTTGTTTTGTAGCTTGTTGATACAATCTCGTTATATCGTCGTTGTCTTCCAAATTGTCTCCAGCTA
The DNA here is from genome assembly GCA_031761405.1 of Serripes groenlandicus. Classification (NCBI taxonomy): domain Eukaryota; kingdom Metazoa; phylum Mollusca; class Bivalvia; order Cardiida; family Cardiidae; genus Serripes; species Serripes groenlandicus. The sequence goes on along the minus strand of JASEVX010000001.1, from coordinate 134,772,105 downwards.
TTAAGTTACGATCATCGCCTTATCAGGTTTCATGTCTCGACTCCGTCATTGTCTGAAATGAGTAATTTATTGAATACCGTTACTCAAATGTGTTTTAAACACGGATTAACCCTTTCCCGTATATAACAAATCTGCAGCAGACGATTTGTGAAAAGATCAAGGAAAACATGTAAAATGTCTACAGATGACAAACTAAGTATTGAACTGAGATGAAAACCTTGTGTCAAAAGGAGAAATTGCTCACCATGTGCAATTTCTTCTTTTGTCATAATGTTTTGAAAATTGTCAGCTGCAGATGCGGCAAAATGCGTCTGAAAATGGCAATGGATTGATTTAACATAGATTGATGTCATCATACAACAGGGTCATTCATACGGTTGTTCCAATACGTGATGAAGCGGATGAGCCTGTGCATACATAAAGTCCTATCCGGTACTTCATTGTCCTACACATATTATGCATACACAATTCATAAAGATACAACTTAAAGGCGCGTCGGAGTGGATCTGATGCAGTTCAGCCTTTAACCCTTTCCCTCATATAGACGCTTTCTGACGCATCTACAACAGACGGTTTTTGAAAACAGTGACAAAAAAAGAAATTGCTCAAAACGAGCAATTTCTCCTTTTGCCACAATGTTTTCCACTTTGAGTCATAGGTTATCCATTCAATTATAGAGACATTCCATTTTGACAAAATATGTTCAAAGTCGTCTGCTGCAGCATTATCGTATGAGGGTTAACCTTGTACAAAGGACATACTTTTATATTTAAATTGTTCAGTTTGAGCATTTTCTTATGTCCCCATCCCAGTCTTTTCTGTAAAGACTGTAAAGCATTCTAGTAATCTGATACTTCGTTCAGACGATGAATTTAGAATACATTGTGGTAATTTAATGATCACCTTTCGACATGTGTGAATACGATTCTAAAACAAAAGATCATTGATAAGAAGATAGAAGATCAATTTAGTCCAACTAACTTGTTAGAATTCAGAGATAACTGATCACATAGTTTAATGGTATTTAATGGCCATTTATCAGTTATTGTAGAAATAAAACAAATTGCAATGCACAACTTGTCTTTTGTTTGTTTGACATAGTTTAAATAGTCTGAGTCACGCATAACCTGGTGACACAATTCGGATAATTAACTACAAATGTGCTTGTACCTGAGATAGTCGCTCCTTTTCACCCATTGTTTTCGAGACCGAATTAGTTGGCTGATTGAAGCAGAAAAGGACATGAAAAGGGTTATTTGACATACCTTGAACAAATCTGAAGTCTCTCCAAACACATCAATCTGTCCTTCACGATGTCTGCTTCTTGAACACGAAGTCAATTGTAACAGACGGTGTGGCTTTTCTAAGGACATCCAGACTCTTTCGACGCAACCTGATCTGGCATTTTACGGGTATTTTGATGACCCTGAAAGTTAGAAGAAATTTCAATAAATATTCATTGATAACAAAAATATTATATGTATATTGAGGTTTGGAATAATGAGCGATATGTTATTTGGCTTATATTTTATATTCTTATAAACCAGAAGATTATAGTGTTTTTGTTCGATTTTTATTTTATTTAAATCGAACAAAAAACTACGCTTAAAGAACTGTCATAGCTAATGATATTATCCAAGAAGCAATAATCTCTAAAAGCTGTCATAGCTAATGATATTATCCAAGAAGCAATAATGTCTAAAAACTGCCACATTTGTCTATTTATGTCTCGGCAGTGATGCAATTACAGTATATATCTCTAGACGGAATCTATGATGGCTTACCGAACTTTTTTCTTATTCCAATGTCTATTTTAACACTCCCATCAGACTGGTAACTCGATATTTCCATGTGGTATGACGCCCCCAAGCATAAAGTTTTCACAGTAACCAGTCACGAATTCGTCCTCTTTGCTCAGTTCGTCTGGGTACATGACCAAAAGACAGCTGAAGTCGGTATTGTATGTTCGATCCTTGGCTTCCTTGGATACGGTAGATGCGTAGATAGTGGATATCTTGGTTGAACAGTCGACCTGAAATACAAAGAAAACACATTTTGAAATACAAGTTTGATTCCGTTTAATATCAGTAAGGTCGTAACACTTAAATTGATATCAATTCAACGTTGCATGATTTCACAGAAGAAAACATCTGAAAACCGTCAGTGAGTATTTATATTGGGCAATTCCATCTTTCCCCCCAACGTTTCAGACTCTATTAACTATTTCAGTGCCGAATAGTTTAAAGTAGACTCTTCCATGTTCAAAATCGGGCGTCTCCATTTATTATGTAATACAAGTTTGGACTATTTTGATAACTAAAAGGCAAACAATGCTGATTTCACGTGAGACAGCTCGTTACGAGCTGACTCGCCTGAATCAGTATTGTTTGCAAAAACCTCAATTCCCCCACAATTTCTCTCTTATTATTAAAGCAAACCCTATGTTGTGGATACTCAAAAGAATCGTCTCATGGAGTTATCTATGTTATCTAGAGCTCTGAAGTCTCCATTCCTTCTATAATTATCCTTCCAGTAGCCAAGCTTCCACACCCATTTCATGCATGACTCAATTGTGGAAAATTAGTACAAGTCTGTCAGGTTAATTAAATGCTTAGTAATTTATCATAGATCTATGAAATCGTCTCTTATTTTTATCATCAATGAATTCTAGGGATGCTCAAAGATACAAACAAATTAATCACATTTTGTCTGGGAGATATTTATAATTCATGTTTCGAGAAAAAGCGAGGGAGGGCCGCCATCTTTAAATAGGAGAAAAATGTTGTTTGTGAGGAACGTGGAAACCGCACAACGTGTCCTAGGAGTATTTATAATTCCCGTGACATTTAAGAGGCCGCGTGCTGACCTTTTCATAAGAGCTGACATTTGCATAGATTTACAATTATTTAAGCCTCTGATCTTTTCAATTTGCTTTTATCGTATTTGTATGTATTCCTGCTAAAACATTGTAACTTTATATTGACATAGTACAGATAGATGTAACTGTTCTGTATTAATTGGTCGATTACACTTTTGAAGAACATTGTGTCAAAAGGTCCCATCACTCACAAACAGTAATTTCTGATTTTGCCGCAATATTTTCAACTCTATTCAACAGTTATACTAAGGATCCATTGTGTTTATCCCTTTCCCTCATACGGCAATTCTGAAGCAGACGACTTTGAACGTGTTTTGTCAAAAAATAGAAAAATCTCCATAATTGAATGGATAACCTATGACAAAAAGTGGAAAACATTGTGGCAAAAGGAGAAATTGCACGTTTTGTGCAATTTCTTCTTTTGTCACTATGTTTTCAAAAAGCCTCTTGCTGCAGAGGCGTCAGAAAGCGTCTATATGAGGGAAAGTGTTATATCGTGTAGGCGTATTGCCCGCGTTGTTGATAACATAAATGTGAAAAGCATCCGTGTCGTAAACAACTTCCTACAAGTAAATACCAAACATGACATTTTCATTTCCGATTCGTCTCGTCCAGTCTGATTGAAGTAATTATTTCAATATAAGGCATGACATATTGGGCGTATCATGGCGTACCAAAGTATGGGAATAAAATATTCACCTTTTTTTACGCACGCCATTGCCCTTGTTCTTTTCAATTTCCCCCCAAATATTATTGAACAATATAACATAGAAAGTTAAACAAGTTAGCATTAATGGAACCCGATCCCTGACGCAACATATATTTTGAAAATAAGTAATATCTAGAAATTTGGAAGTAAAGTGTTTCATTGAAAACACAGTGGGCTATAGAGAAATTGTTGAGAAATTTCTGTCCAAAGGTGGATTCAGACGTCGTCTCCTATAAAGGATCAGCCTAAGCATGCCACACAGGCGTACCCGGATATACACTTTTCGCCTCCTGTGGATTTTCTGTTTCAGGAATCACTACTCTATCTATTGATCTAACAAGGACTTGAATATAGCGTAAATTACACCGATATAACTGGTATTTATCAGTTTAATTTACCGGCCCGCAAGTAATGTCTGTGGTGGTGATACATCTAATTGAGTCACGTTATGTGAATATGGGCCTTTTTGTATTTGTGAAAAGATAGGAATGAGTCTTAACTATGCATACACACAGTCTCTTCTGGGCGTTCCAAGTGTAACATTTCCCACCTGCAGATGCATGTTGACGCATCTACAATAGACGACTTTTGAAAACATTGTGGCAAAAGGAGAAAATGCTAATAATCAGTATTTTTTTCATTTGACACAATCTTTTCAATTCTATCCATTCTTGTCCTTTTATTTATAGAATTTTTAATAGATTAGCCTTGTTGTTTGTTAGCTTCGTTGTTTGTTAGCCTAGTTGTTTGTTAACCTAGTTGGGTTTTTTGCAAAGTCGCCTGCTGCATGTATGTAGCTATCGGTGTACATTGAACCGGCAAAAATCTAGAAGTGTAAGCGTCACTCATTGTAGTTTATGTGCAAGCATGTTGTTCAAATAAAATGGGATTGGAGATTAAAGAATACTGTTTATGGTGGCACGTCTATAGTTGATAACAGTCAGATAATGTCAAACCCTGCAACATTCTCCGTGTGTCTTTCGAAGAATAAGATCATTATGTACACCAACATATTCTAATAATTAGATTATTTTATTCTTCTTTATATCGATTGCAATTCTTCATGCGAACAGTGAAAACTAAGGAAGAGAGCATTAAAACATCGTTCAGGTATGCTTTTGAAAAAAAAAAATGATAATATCAGCAAAATGATTTTACAAAGGGCATGACATTAACATGGGCATATAAAATGATCCGTACCTTCAGCACTTTGACCTCGTTTTCCCTGCAGAATGCCTCTACCAGTGTATGTTGTATTCGAAGTGAGATGTCCTGGGACTTCCCTTCCGGTAATATACATAACATTACTTTATCTGTATCCCTGTAAAAACAATATAACGTGTGTAAAACACTGTCTTGACGACGCATCTACAGTAGTTGACTATATATAACATTGTATTAAAATGAGGAATTGCTTATTATAAGCAATTTCTTCCTTTTTCTTTTATCACAATGTTTTCAACTTTATTAAATAATTATACCTTCAATTGTTGTATGTTGCAAAAGGTAAATTTCACTACTGCATCAAGGTAGCATATGGTTTTTTATTTGTCACTCAAACCAAGAGTTGAAAATACTGATAAGTATCACGCCGAGATGCAGTTCCTCTGAATATCACAACATAGTTGAATTATGCAAGCTATATAAATACGCGTTCTAGTTGATCTGACCTTAAATGTAATTACGTTAATCGACAAAGAGAATGAGTCAAACACCAGATCATTCCGACTAAGCAGACTTTAAATGATCAATAAGAACCGGTTTCCCAGACAGCTCTCACATAATTGTCTTCAAAATCAAGTCGGCAATTCCATTAACCACTTGTTTCTTTGTTCGAATGCTGTACTAAAACAAAGAACAATTTAAGCGAGTGAAATATTTACCTATCTAGAATATCGACACAGTCGAAGACGCCACAGCTGACCCTTTCTTCCTCGAACGCCTGCACTAAGACTGACTTCAAAGATTGGGCTATATTTGTTGGTGGTTTTCTGAAAATAGAAAAGAAAACCGCATTTAAAGACCCATCTAAAGACCCGTTGCAATTACAAAGAGTGCCGACAAATCCAAAATTAATTCTAACATAATTTGCACTGAGTGAAATTAATACGTTTTAATGTAAGTGTTTTCGAGTGTATGCAAGACGCGACAGTTCAGAACATACCTATCACTTGAGGCCACTTGTATTGAAACTAATTGTACTGCTTTTGTCATTGATAAGCCATCACAGTGATTGTGCATTGTATTTCGTTGTTGGTCTTATACACATTTCCATTGTATAAAGACCAAAAACCCGATTGTATTGAAGGGCATTGAAAATAGTATAATTATGTATTCTTATCTATAATACTACTTAATAGATCCCATCAAACATTATTGAAAAAACGTTTTTTAATGAACAAATGTCTTTTTCCCACGATGCCTTTAAATGTCACCGGTTGTTAAGTCATAATGCGGCAATATGATAAAAACGCGACTTAAATGTGTTAGCTTATCGAATTAAGACAGCCTTAAGAGATCTCCAGGAAAGATAAAAACGCCCTCATATTTCTTCTTAATCAGGAAATCGTTACTTCAAGTCAAGTATCTGACCGTCACGTTTTGTATTCATCTGGATGTGAATGTATACGAATAGGTACAGGGAGAAAGAGTAAAACTTTGCTTGATCTAAGTAATTGCTTCGAATGTTTAAGGTCGTAATTTCATGAGCACGCTGGTACATTTATACGCCTCCGGAAGCAGACAGTTTTTGAAAACATTGTGGCAAAAGGAGACATTGCTCAAGATGAGCAATGTCACCTTTTTTAACAATGTTTTCAACTCTATTTAATATGTATGTATATTCATATATTAATATTGTTCATATTTGTGCTTAGATGTGTTAAAAGTCGTCTGCTGTAGATGTGTTGTATGTGGGAAAGGGTTAAGCGAAACACAATATAAAAACTAACTTCATTGCATCCGCGGATCGTACAGTTTCCAAGGTGATGATTTCAAGAACAAAGGTTTTTGTAATTTGCATTCAAAAATTGTTTTTCTGTTACCGAGATGAATACTGTACACATATAAATAAATGTGTGGCACTCTTCGAAAACAAACCATCCAGGCATTTAGAGACCAGTGTAGATTCAGATCAGTCTACATATTCGAGCAGTCTGATCTGGTTCTGCACTGTTTTCCAGTTCAATTATTGATGGAAGAGTTCAAGCATCTTCTGTTTGGACCCTTCGCATTTTTTTTTCACAACCTGTACTAAATAGGATAAGGTTGGTTTGTGCATGTATAGAGCACCTCTCAAAGGTACATTCTGTATTCAAATGCACAAACAGCCACAGGGGGTAATTATACAGTCAATTTGACATTTGCAAGCGGTCTTGTCTTGTTTTGCCTTGTCAGTACATAGCATATGACACCAACATGTATTTAGTATTATAAATTAATTAAACAATGTTGGAAAGTAAGATAACTATCCTTCAGCATTAGCAGCGACTGTTTACCCACACAAACGTGTGTTGTTTCTGTAAACCCTGCTGTTCAAAGACTTATCACAGCGTATCGTTAGGCAGAGGACTAGATAAGAGGGAGTGAACAGGTCTTTTCCCAAAAAATATTTCTCTTATTAATTCACTAAACCAAATCCTATGTTGTAGATGCTCAAAAGAATCGTCCCACTGAGACGATTCTTTTGAGTACCCACAACATAGGGTTTTAATGTCAAATAAGAATTTTAGAACATGAAACATGCACGTTATCTAGAGCTCTGATTAAGTACCACCTGGATACAATAGGAAACAATCAGAGGTGATACATATGTTAGATAAGACTCGCTGTGTGTATTCTTATTGCTTCAGATTACATATATCTAATCTAATCTGGTGGAAGCCTATCTCGAGATCACTCTTCGCATTCCGAGAAATTAGCATCGCTTCAACCTTTACCAAAATGTGGTTCAACCTGGACAATGTTTTAAAAATGCGTCTGCTGCAGATGCGTCAACTTGCGTCTGCATGTCGGAAAGGGATTACGTACATTCTAGATATAATATGCATTGATTGGATTTTATATATAACGTGCGTGAATGGGATTCTACACCATTCTACACCATTTACTACAGAATAAACACGTGGAAAATAACGTAACATCCTTTCTCTGTAAGAATGTGTATACATGTATAACGGATGCAAGTTGCCAAGTCGGATTGTTAAGATTAGTCAATCTTTCGCCGACAGGTTGCGATGAATCATGAATGTTGTCTATAACTTATACATGTAATTGTTCTTTCATTACATATTCAGCGTTCGTTTGATGACTCCTAGACATGATTTCGTCTACGTGTAATAGCTTACCTCCATTAGCATGGAATGACAGAATTCACACTGGCATCGTTGACTTGATGTTGAGGCAGAGATACGAGTATGTGTTTATGGTCTGGAAGGTCAGTTTTTTAGATTGAATTGTTACACGTTTAGATAGTTTGGATGTGTTATGGTTCTTTTTTGTACAGAAACCACGTGGGGGGAAATATGTATCAGACGACAGGAAACAAGACGTTGTTGCAGACGACAAAGGCAGTTTTCTTACATCTAATCCTTCACCGCAGACGAATCTTTTCGTGTGTGACCTTTTAACCTGGGCAAGACGATCAAAGAACAAATTGGTTTTGCGTTAAAATGTGGTCTGTATTTTAGCAGATTAAGTGTGTCATTGTGCTTGCATCCTCTATAACCCTTTCCCACGTTCAAGAAATCGGCAGCAGATGAGTTTGAAAACGTACAGAGATATGGAAAATCTGTATAAATGAGAGTATACAAATTAGATGAAGTTGAAAACATTGTGACAAACGAAGAAATTGCTCATTTTGATCAATTTCGCCTTTTGTCACAATGTTTTCAAAAAGTTGTCTTTTGCAGATCTTCGTAAAGCGTCTGTTTTCGGGAAAGGGTTAACAAGTTGCCGTTTTGAAATGTTTTGGGTGTTTTAAAGTCATGCAGCAAACGATAAATTGGAAAATCATGACTCAAACAGTCGCCCACGTGTTCTGGGTTTGACCCATTGACCTCGATCAATTACTATGGTTACATAATGATTTCCATGAGTAAGTTATCTAACAAAGTAAAACATATTTCATTTAAATTTGAATGGTCTAAAATAATCCGTGATGCAATAACCACTAGTCTTAGAAAGTAATGTGCAACCACGTGATACAGTTTATTCAGTATAGGGATTCAGCATAGGTTAATCGGAAAGAACTGCTGTGTTCCTGTAAATAGGGATTGTTTCAGGGTGTGCCCCTTAATGGACATATTTATATATAGAGAGAGAGATTAATGTTGCAACTATTAATGTATGTACATTTACTTTTTCCGGTATGTATATCAATCGTTGATGCACTGTGTGATGTTAACAGGTACAATTTCCTGCAATACCATTGCAAGCACCCTGAATGAAATGACATATATATGTAGTTCATCCAAAACGTAGTAAAGCATGTCCCACCTTAACAGTGCAGGAACAGTGCAGGGACCACGTGTTGACCCTAATTATAGTACATGGGAGGGGTAGCTACTCTCCCACATAGGTAGCCGTGGGTAGCCGGGGTCATGTCTCAACATGTTAATCATTACTCTGTCTATGTTCAAC
>JASEVX010000001.1:134691083-134762678 GCA_031761405.1 Serripes groenlandicus | reverse complement strand
ATCGGATGAATACGTTTCCATTTTAGGTGTGGTGGTGACTGAGTGACACAAAACAAAATAAGATAATCTACTAAATTGTCATCGTTTAGAACTTTCAGTTAAGGCTATGCTTACCAAATCCATTACAATAACTCTTTTTGGCAAATGTCTATATGTAAATGCAACCATCATTGAGAAGAATTAATATAAGCATCTTTTGCTTGTTATTTAATCCGTAAATCTCCTTCTCTGTAATGTTGCCTACATTAACTTGTATATTGCTTCAACTGAATGAATACATATGTTTAAACTAAGATCTTGCGAGTTAATATTCTGCCATTGTGTACTCGAGGCGATATAAACAAATTATGCCAGTGTGTACTCGAGGCGATGTTACACAGATTCTGCCAGTGTGTACTCAAGGCGATGTTACACAGATTTTGTCATTGTGTACTCGAGGCGATATTACACAGATTCTGCCGTTGTGTACTCGAGGCGATATTAGACAGATTCTGCCATTGTATACTCGAGGCGATATTACACCGATTCTGCCATTGTGTACTCGCGATGTTACACAGATTCTACTGGCGACCATGTCTGCTGCTACTCTCATTGATAACTCTAGGGTTGCTCTTCGACTTTGTTCAACTGTTCAAGCCGGCAGTCCATCCTTGGTTAAGTTTGCATGTACCATAACGATAAACGTGGATCGGTACATACTAGTACGTACGTGTCATTCAGCAGACTTGGCTTAATGTCATCTCCATCATAGATGTTTGACTTCACGATCTGATGAAAAGTTAATGAGCCATTCTAACCCAGCAACTAGTGTTACTCTGTGTGTACAACGTGGCGATGTCCGGGCTTGAAGTGTGTATGGCAACAGGAAGGAAATAAGAGCGGACATGAAGTCATACAACATCTTGCTTCATTTATAGGATTAAATGCACTCTTTTCCCGACGAGAATGGTCGTTTCTATGATAGATAAAAGGTATTGTTCATTCAAACCAAGCATGGTACAAAACACTACATGAATAACATGGAGGAGAAGTCTCAATATGAGCCGTCCCGCTAGTTAACCAACATTATGGCCTCTGCGTAATGTATCGACTCAGATCAGCCTGCGCATTCCGCGCAGACTGATCCGGGCCGAAACATTCTGTCTCAGGGGGATAGCGGTATAGAGTAATGATAACTGAAACATAAAATCCACAGGAGGCGAAAAGTGTCTATCCGGGTACGCCTGCGCGGCATGCTTAAGCTGATCCAGATCGATATTTTATGCAGAGTCCACAATGTTGGTTTTCTCGCGGGACTCATATATCGAATTAACATGTTGCGAACAGTCAAAATATAAAATCGCATTCCGATTACAGAAACCTTTACAACTGGAGGAGCATCGATGATGGACACGTCTAACGGTAATATTTCTTTGTGTACAACAAACCTTCACACGTATTTAAAAGGCAATTTACCTTTTTCGGATATGCGTCTCTGACAGAGGGAACTTTAGAAATATTGTTGGAAATATCGTAGATGTTCAATTCTGCCTTAAAGTGTCCACACTACATGTTACTAATTTTGAGTCCAATATCGGTAAAATAGTAATATTGTGTAGATTCAATAGGTATTGCATTGGATAATTTAAAAGGGTTCAAATAAAAATACGGATTCACCTACTTAACCCGAACAAAATCAATATTTGTAAGACCCGGATACAATGCCAAGTCGACAGGTTTGTTTTTCATGTCTATTTCAGCTAACGCGCTATCTGATTGGTCGAGCCGTGTATCTAGGCACGCGACAGATGGTAAGTTCCGTGAAGAAGACGCGTGTCCTCGACCAACAGAACAAAGACCATGTACCGTTTGCTGGGGACTGATTATTTTATCCGAGGCTCCAAAAAAAGTGAACTTTGGTCTAGTTTCGAATACTGAAGACTTTGGTGAGACCTAGCGGAATGGCATAGCATATTGGCTCCCTCGTTCCAACATATACAATTTAGACTTAGATAATGTGTGTGTCGATACTCCACGGTTTATAATTCACATGGTTTTATGATTTTGTTTCGAAAACAGCCAAAGAAACGAATGCAACAGTATTGGAATTTAATTTTGATATGAAATTGATTTTAAATTGATAAATAATTTGGAAAAGGGAAAATTGCTCAAATCCTCTTTACACATTGTTTATAAAGTCGTCGTCATATGCACTACCGTTAGATACCCTTTGAGTTCTAGCTTCATGCATTCGTGTATTAGATTTCGGTAACACAAATCCGGACATTGAAGACACTTTACACGTGGCGTGGTCTAGTACCGTTTGTGTTGCAGACCGTTAACAAGCTTATAACGGGATCCGATACCAACCAAAACACTGGCGATAGAATGGCGAGGAATGTGTTAAATACGGTAAAAAACGGTGAAAATGACGACAGTGGCAACACCTGTCACCGCTATAGACGCTCTCCTCTTTGTAACGGGGCATTTATTAAATTTCAATTCGATAATCTAAATTATCCCTTTTATTAAACGTTTAACCCTTTCCGGCATACATCAAATCTGCACAGACGGATTTGAAATAATAATCCATGCAACGTTAAATTTCTATAAATGAAAGTGTCATTAAATATGATTTAAAACATTGTGGTCAACGGAGACATTGGTCATTATAAGCAATGATCTCTTTCAAACGTCTTGTGCTGCAGATGCGTCCGAATGCGTCTACATGTGGGCTAGGGTTAACCCTTTTCCTCATACGACAATTCTGCAGCAGAAAATCTCTATAATTGAATGGATAACCTATGACGAAAAGTGGAAAACATTGTGGCAAAAGAAAAAATTGCACGTTTTGTGCAATTTCTTCTTTTGTCACTATGTTTTCAAAAATCCGTCTGCTGCAGATGCGTCAGAAAGCGTCTATATGTGAGGCTAGGGTTAATAGTTGATGTTTACCGTCTCTCTTAATTGTATCCATTGATGACGGGACATTGACGAAAATGTCATTGTATAACCTTTAAAATAATTATTATAGTCATAACTATTATTTGATTATTTTCAATGTTTACTCAAAAAGAATCATATTATGGGACAGCTTTATGATGCTTCGCAACTTAGACAGTAGAAAACACTGCAATACAAATATAAATTGCATTATTTTTAGAATATATACTGAAGATGTGTCTTTCCACAAGGTTGGAGAAGGTAAAACATTCACTTCACTCAATCCAATTGAGCCGTCCGCGAGAAAACCAACATTATGGCCTCTGCGTAATGTATCGACCCAAATTAGCCTGCGCAGTCCGTGCAGACTGATCCGGGCCGACACATTCCGTCTCAGGGGGATCAAGGTATAGAGTAATGATTATCCACAGGGGGCGAAAAGTGTCTGTCCAGGCTAGCCTGCGCGGCATGTTTAGGCTGATCCGGGCCGATACTTTACGCAGAGTCCACAATGTTTGTGTTCTCGCGGGACGGCTCATACGTGTTATCTACAGCCACGCTGCTGTTTTGACCGTTTAGAAGAGATAAATACCTTGTAAATTGTTAACCCTTTCGCTCATACAGACGCATTTCTATGCAGCAGCAACAGATGACTTTTGAAAATGTTGTGGCAAAAAGGAGAAAATGTCACAACCCTATTCAATAATTAAACTTTAAATCGATATAGACATTTTTCATATATGTTTTATTAATATTTTACAAAAATCCTCTGCTGCAGAATTGTTCGTGTGGAAATGGGTAAAGATTAGAGGCACGCGACGCGATTTATTTCCTCTTGAATGAAGTGGTCGAGTTATCTTTCAATGTGCGTTCTTTTAAAATACACCTGCAGCAGTTTAATCTGTACTCTAGAACAGAACAGTGTGTTATCTACAGGGGAGTCGTCGTTCATGATTTAACCCTTTCACACATACAACGAATCTACAGCAGACGACTTTGAAATCATCTGGAGAAAAATATGGAAAATCTCCTTATATACAAATTTAGCTTCAGAATAGAGTCGAAAACATTGCGGCAAAAGGAGAAATTGCTCATCATGAGCAATTTCTCTATTTGCTACTATGTTTTAAAAAGACGTCTGCTGCAGAGGCGTCAGAAAGCGCCTACATGTGGGAAAGATTTAAATCAAAGCCTTCTAGTATCTCTGTGTCAATGTTAGGATAAGCCGTTCGGCGTTGCATCATGAAGACCGTTTGAATCTTAAAACCCACCTGCAATATGTTCTCAATCAGTTGGAAAAAGTTATTATAGGAGCAAATAAAGTAACCTTGGTTTGTAGTAACCAAAAGTAAATAAAGTGCAATATTTTCCTTGTCGACAGCTGGAGGACGAGGTTAGATAGTTTTGAATGCCACCGTTTGATGTTTCATTTTAAAGGACGTTTACTATTTGATGGTTAACTTACTTTTACATTCACAAACATTACACATTTCGTTCATCAGAAAAGAACCGAGTTTCGTTGCGGGCTGTGCGTACAACAAGCCAATACTCAGCCTTACTTTTTACGTGCAACTTACGTCTACGCAAATATGCTGAGACTTAATAAATTGTTTCCGATGATGGAAGACAGTGGTTTTATGATATGAAAAATTGCTCATTGCCAGCAATTTCTTCAGTTCATTCCACAATATTTTAAAAATATTTCAACTGTTTATATGTGTTCAAAATATTATGCACAAAAGAAAAGGGTTTGTTATTCATTCTGGTGAACAAATTTAATTACAAAAAAAATCCACAACCCAATAGAGCATGTTGATAGTGATGTAATCATTTACTCATTTCAGCGCATGATTTCATAATCCTCCAAAAATAGACATGATCAGTTAACAACGATAAAGATCAACAGTTTATTGTCTACGACGACTCGGACCACCTCGAACAGACATTTATGAGCCGCGTCAGGCGAAAAGAGGCCTTGTTATACATAAACTGTCTCCTTAAAGATAACACTTAAAAAAATCCCTAGAAAACGAACATGGCTGTCAAACTAATGATTTATTGATTGATTGGGTGGGGTTTAACGCCATTTTCAAAAGTTGTTCAGTCATATATGGCGGCCAGTTCACCTACTTACGTGCTCTTAATTCTTGGCTTTCTCATACAAGTACTCCATACACTATACTTTCCAAGCTCGGACTGCTTTTCCACATTAGCCCATTGGTGACAATTGTCACAGTGACATTTGTCAAACGTCGGAAAGAATGTTGGTTAGCTGGGATTCGAACACACAACCCCTTGATTGACAGCCCGCGTGGCTCGGCCGAGGCATACTAAGACTTCAAAAAATAGTAGTAACGGCTTTCCCTCCATGGCTCTCAGGATTGTGGGGTAAGCGTTATGACTGACTCGCTGGTGTCAGGATAAATGAACCAGTAGTACTGGTAACTTACGCACAGTCTCATCAGAGTCTTCACTGTCCGTGTAATCATACAATAGTCACAGTTGTAATATCAGAGTAAACATTAGAACCGTAGCCTCATCCATGTTTCTCTCATACTCATTTATGTGAGGCCAACACGGGGTATGTTACAAGGTCCCCTTATTTCTGACGCAGCTCATCTTTAAAACAGATCGTATATATCAAACATATATAACGGCGGCTTACGTGTGTATTTTACTCATTCAGCTATGACTAATTAGGCCAAACAATACTGCAGTAAACTATCGACAAAACTGATATAGTATTGGGTCTGGGTTTAGGACCAATACTTATAGACTGTTCAGTGACCGTTATTTACAATTACTAAATTTTCAATGTATTAACCCTCCCCACTGACATTAAATCTACAGCAGACGACTTTAAAACCATAATTGGAAAACACGTGATAAATCTTAATAACGTAAAATTGTTTTTGAAAAGGAGTTGAATTTTGGTTATGGCAAATGGAGAAATTGCTCATAATGAGCAATTTTTCCGTTTGTCGCAATATTTTCAAAAGTCATCTGCTGCAGAGGTGTCATAAAGCGTATGTATAAATGAAAGGGTAAAAAGTAATCTGCTGCAAACAAGTGAAAGCACCGGAAGATCCCACTAAGAAACTTGATTCTGATATTACTTTAAGAGGTAAAGTTAGGCATTCGACATTCAGTTCAACAATGATAGCCGTGATCGTATAGTGGTTAGTACTTCGCGTTGTGGCCGCGACAACCCAGGTTCGAATCCTGGTCACGGCATTTCTAGGCAAACTTGAACGTTTCCTTTTATTCAATCAATAAACAGTGTTTAACATTCAATCAACTAACAACATTCAAAAAATGCTTTTTTATATATTACACAATAACGCACATACAGTCGCCTTTTGCAGACATCTGCAGCGAATGACGTTTTTTACAATGCTCAAAACAAGCTATTAGTTATCCATTTCCCACAATGAATTCCATTATTTTCTTCAAAGTCGCTTGCTGAAGGCGCGTTCTAAGGGGTTACGAGTTAAACGAATTATCATTATATGAAACAACCCATTAAATAAGAAAGTTAGTAAACCATGTAGACCATGATCATTATGAGCCTTTATCTAGTCTAATCTAGGTTTTAACTTTAGCTTGTCCATTAAAAAATGCTCTCTAACACGTTTCCATAAACATTCGATAATTTGTCAAAGACCAGGTTTGATGACACCAGTTTCAGGATACCATCAGCATAAGCGTTTACATTTTGAGGGCTTGGCGTGAAACGGTTGTAACTAAAACCCTATTTTGAAAATCCTAGTTTAGGGGCCATTTTGACCAGTTTGTAAACAATGCAAATTTAGGTGCCATTGCTCAGAACGAGCAATGGCACCTAAATTTCCATTATTTACCAAGAAAAAAAGTAAAACGTTTATAAAGACATTATGGCGAGGTGATTAACCTTGGTAAAAAAAATACCAATTTTAGTTACAACCGTTTCACGCCAAGCCCTCGATTTCCACCCAACACGTCCAATTGAAAAGTTGAAATTCAACTGAATTTAAAATACGCAAATTCAATCGAACAAATACCAGCCGGGAAAAAGAGTGTTTGGAAAAAGTATACGATAAGATAATTAACACAATGTCGAAAGTGTGGGAGAAAAAAAGAAATCTGTCTCCTTTTACAACATTGTTTTTAAATAATAAACATTACACACAAAAGAACAATCAAAAGGTGTCTCCATGCAAAACGAGGATGACCTTCAGAGTGAGTAAATTGATTTGTGATTTGTAACCAGGTTGTGTGGTATTATTGACACTGTACGGCTGACATTTTGTTCTTTGTTGAACGAGTCAGCATCAGAAATAGACTCGATATTAACTGGGTAAGCTATCATCTAGTCATTATCGGTGAGTTAATTTAACCGTGAAAAAGGTCATTAGACATTGACCTTTTAGAGGTATGACTGTACTTAACCCGTTCCCACATATAATAAATCTGCAGAATACTGTGAACACATTCTCGGCAAACTTTACGGAATTTCTATAAATGAAAATATAATTATTCAATATGGTTGAAAACATTGTAGGAAAAGGCGAAATTGATCAATATGAGAAATTTTTTTCTTTTGCCAAAATGTTTTATAAAGTCGTCTACAGTAGAGGCGTTTAATTGTGTCTGTCCGTTGGAAATGTCAATTCTTGTTTTTGTTTCCCTTTTATGACGCTTTAAAGTCGTCTGCTTTGCTTTTCATATATAAAGGGAAAACGTATTAAATTCTTTAAAATTGCGAATATATTTTGGAAATTATTGTGGGAAAAAAGATTGTTGAGGTTTTTATCAACTTTGTTTGTCCACAACGCAAGTATATCTCAGACATCAATATTCAATAGTATGGGGGGAAGGTTAAATTTGCTCCGGCATAAACAAATTCTAGTCCTAAATACAAACCATCCCCAGAAACAGGGAGTATGGTATGGGAATGATTTGATACAGGTTCGAAAATAGCTTTCATCCCTTTTACCTACCTACAATAAATCTGCAGCAGACGACTTTGAACACTTGTTGGCAAAATATTGAAAATGTCTATTGATGAAAGTATAATTGATTGCGTTGAAAGCATTGAAGCAAAAGTAGACATTGCTTATAATGATTTTTTGTTCTTGACACGACTGCCTCAAAATGTGTGTGCTTACTGAAAAAAATATTCTAACCCTTTCCCACATGCAACAAATCTGCAACAGACGACTTTGAAAACATCTTGCTCAAAATATGGAAACTACCTATAAATGAAAATACAATAATTGAATAGAGTTGAAAGCATGGTGACAAAATGAGAAATTGCTCATTTTGAGCAATTTTTGATTTTGTCGCCATGTTTTCAAAAAGCCGCCTGCTGTAAAGGCGTCAGAAAGAGTCTTTATGAGGTAAAAGGTTACTGTACCAATTAGTTATTTATATCTGGAGGAAGCGGAAAGGGAATGACAAACAAACCTTCACAACGTACCCACAGCGTACCCACAACGTACCCACAGCAACGGAGTGGTGATTCTGCAGTTGTTGTTCTGATATAACATGGTCAAGTTTGTTTTTGTTCTGTGGGAAAGACCATTTCAACTCGCTTACACAAAGGGACTACTTACAAGACACACAAAACGAGAAGTAAAATAATAATAAATATTTCATTTCATACCCAGTTTAGTAATATTTTAATAAGTCTTGATTTGACAACCTCTGGACCGCGGTTATGTTTAGACCTCTCCTCGAGAGACAAGGGTTCGAATCCCGTTCGAGTGACACCAAATACTTTAAACATGGTAGAAGTAGCTACCCTCATTGGCGTTCAGGGTTGCGGGCATAGCATTACGACTGATGCGCTGGTCCCAGCATAAACCTACCAAGTTTACGCCGTGGTATAACTGAATTATTGTTAAAAACGGCGTAAAATATCATTCGAATAACAAAACATATGTGGGAGGTTATTACTTGAATGCAAGGAATAAGTTGGCCACCTCAAACAATGTCCGTCCAAAACACAAAAACGCCCTCGAGTACAGACAAGTACACATACACATGTCGTCTTCACCTCCGTCGATGACAGGTCCCGAGTACAGACAATTACACACCCACACATCCGAGTACAGACAATTACACACACACACACACACACACACATCCGAGTACAGACAATTACACACCCACACATCCGAGTACAGACAAGTACACACACACACATCCGAGTACAGACAATTAAACACACACAAATCCGAGTACAGACAATTACACACACACACACACACACACACACACACACACACACACACATCCGAGTACAGACAATTACACACCCACACATCCGAGTACAGACAATTACACACCCACACATCCGAGTACAGACAATTACACACCCACACATCCGAGTACAGACAATTACACTCCCACACATCCGAGTACAGACAATTACACACCCACACATCCGAGTACAGACAATTACACACCCACACATCCGAGTACAGACAATAACACCCACACATCCGAGTACAGACAATTACACTCCCACACATCCGAGTACAGACAATTACACTCCCACACATCCGATTACAGACAATTACACACCCACACATCCGAGTACTGACAATTACACACCCACACATCCATGTACAGACAATTGCACTCCCACACATCCGAGTACAGACAATTACACACCCACACATCCGAGTACAGACAATTACACTCCCACACATCCGAGTACAGACAATTACACACCCACACATCCGAGTACAGACAATTACACACCCACACATCCGAGTACAGACAATTACACTCCCACACATCCGAGTACAGACAAGTACACACCCACATATCCGAGTACAGACAATTACACACCCACACATCCGAGTACAGACAATTACACACCCACATATCCGAGTACAGACAATTACACACCCACATATCCGAGTACAGACAAGTACACACCCACACATCCTAGTACAGACAATTACACACCCACATATCCGAGTACAGACAATTACACACCCACATATCCGAGTACAGACAAGTACACACCCACATATCCGAGTACAGACAAGTACACACCCACACATGTCGTCTTCACCTCCGTCGATGACAATCATATCACCATCTTTTATCTAAGTATTTAATTGGTTGGAATTGTTTTGGTACATTTGTGGAGCAATGATCCAGGAAAACAGTGATTAAAAGGGGTTGATAGCGTTTTCAACAATTTTTCAGACAAATCACGGCGACCAGCTACCCACCTATGAATTTCTCGGCTTTCTCAATCCAGTACTCCACACAAAGATTGTTTGCCGAGCTCGGGTTCGAACTCACAACTCATTGATTGACAGTGTGTGTCACTGCCGACTGAGCGAGAGAGAGAGAATAACTATGCATATGGAAAAAGGTATTCGGACATAAGAATGACAAAGACTCGCTCGGGACAAAGACACGCGAGCGAAAGTTTAACAAAGGTTGACGTGATCGGGGTCATAAACACTATTGTATCACTATGACACATAAACACCACCTAATTGTATTAGTCATTCAAATACATACTTTATTTGGTAATATAGAAAACGGTATTTCAATTCTAAGTGAGTGCTTACAATATTTTGAAGCACTATAGATTAACGTATTTGTGTGTCATTTGTATATATAATACTATATATAATGCATAAAGACGATACGCGATATCTCGAATACGGGATAAATCGAAGATATTCATGGAACGGATCTGTCTTTTGAAAAAAGGTCTAGCAGCAGTTCTCATTGTTAATGCTGATACATGAATTAGGAACCCGACACTACATTAGATGTTTTTAGCATAACTCCAGCAATCACCCGAACTTGTTGATTACTCGAAGTGATTTATGAGTCCCTTTCCAGTTCGATTTATCTCGAGTCTACTGTATATCAATGGGTATCTGTTATCAACTAGTAACAACGCAATATTCACGAACATGCACTGCATGAGATATTGACGTCTGGTGTGCACTGCTATACTACATGAGTCTATGGTAGACATATATAATTTAGACGTTACAGACGAATTCAGGGGCGTAGCTTTGCAATAATCAATGTGTAGGCCGTCTCGTGAGAAAATCAACATTGTGGACTCTGCGTAAAGTATCGACCCGGATCAGCCTAAACATGCCACACAGGCCTACCCGGATAGACACTTTTCGTCTCCTGTGGATTTTCTGTTTCAAGAAAAACTACTCTATACATCTATCCCCCTAAGACGGAATGTGTCGGCCGGATCAGTCTGCGCGGACAGCGCAGGCTAATCTTGTCGATACATTACGCAGATGTCTGTCGCTGCAGCTGCATTTTGGGGCATTTTGAGAAAAAATGTGTAGGCACATGCCTACAGTGCCTAAAGGGAGCTACGGCCCTGGAATTTGACAGACGTCCCAAGGGAAAAGAGGTTTGAACAATTGAGCGGCGCTCGGAAAAAAACAACCATAAGACATTTTCGATCCGTGTAGATCCAGATCAGCGGGTGCATCCTCGTAGTCTTTTCTGGCGCTTGCTCTGTTCGCCAATATGTCATTGAAGGTTTCAGGAAACTAATGTACAATACAGTATCTATTTGGATCATTAGCATGGATGCACAGGCAAGTCTTTTCCAACACAAGTAATAATTACTTTATAGTTGGTGTTTTTCGGATCACCGTTCAATTGATCGATAATTAAAAGAAGACTGATTCCTCGTTGAACATTCATATATCGAGGGCTTGGCGTGAAACGGTTGTAACTAAACATTTTTTTTTTTTTTTACCAAGGTTAATCACCTCGCCATAAAGTCTTAAAAGACGTTAAATCATTTGTCTTAGTAAACAATAGAAAGTTAGGTGCCATTGCTCGTTCTGAGCAATGGCACCTAAATTTGCATTGTTTACAAAAGGGGCAAAATTGCCCCTAATCCAGGGTTTTCAAAATAGGTTTTGAGTAACTTCCGCTTCACGCCAAGCCCTCGATATATGACAACGGGTATATACAGATGCTAATCTCTTCCTGGTTTTGATTCGACGGGCTGCATCCAATCAAATTTAACGTTATAGAGAACATTCTAACTACTGATTATTTGAATTATTTGATGCAAGCAGAATCTGGAACTATATATATGTATACTCTACATTCCCGTTGCAATCAAAAATATTTTAAGGCAAAATAAGCCTGTTTAGAAAAACTAACTACAACTGTATTTAACCTGCCGGGAGAAACGCTCACAGGGTATGGAAAGTATCGTCTCAAGTATTGGAGAATTCTGCCCGTTTGTATTAGCCTGTCCCTATATATGGGTTTGAGCGTTATATCATGGAAGGTAACCAGCATATATATAAGAATTTGCTAGATGTGATCAATTTCTAATAGCCACAAAATGTTTTCTACATAATTCCAAAAGTATGGTTCCAATTTTAAAGCCATTTTAATGTAATATTTAAATATGTCCAGGGCTGGTAATTCTTTAAGTAAATGGTGAATATTAATAGAACAAGTTAAAAAGAACGTTCAGCTGTTCTGAGACAAGCACATGCCGTGACCAGGATTCGAACCTGGGTTCTCGCGGCCACAACGCGAAGTACTAACCACTATACGATCACGGCTGTAACGACTGAACTGACGATAACGGTTAGGGTAAGAGTTTTAAAGAATTAACAGGACCTGTAAGTGGAACATCCGGTAATATTCATTTATATCCGCTAGTATTTTATCCTTAATTAATATCCTCAACGCAATGAATAAACATCAGAAAAAAAGCATGACAAACCCCAATTTTAAAACAACTTTGAGACGGATATAAAACATACTGAGAAAAGAAGAAACCACTCGTTCTAGTCCTTCTCTGTGTACACTTAACAGTGGAAAAGGAGTTCGTATATTATTATTCACCGTGTAACTTGATCACTGTGGTAGTAACTAAGAAATAAGTAATCATTTCTTTTAAATAATATTACATAAATGAACAGAAATATCTTATCTAAACTCAAAATAATCAATTCTACGTTATGAACAAATACAGTGTAAAACGAGAATTCATATTTTTTCTGTAAGTGTTTTCCGAAAAGACGACTTGTGAATATCATAGAAGCCTGGCACGCTAATATCGTTTTCTTAAATAACATAGTTGTTTAACAGCGTGCCAATGGTGAATATCACATCAGATACAGGAATACTGTTAAATGTTGTTGATTTGTTTTAGTTTTAAAATATTTAGAGTAAACAAAAATTATCAAGTTCCGTGTGTTTGCTTTATTAAGATCGTATCCTGTTTTCAACGGTATTTCAGTCAATAAATATAACATGTCAAAAGTTTTGTTTGAACTTTTCTCTCTTTACGCCATAATTATGTCCGTTATGGTACTTCGTCAAGTAGGTTGGGGGTTCTTAAAGGGTTGTCGATAGTTAGTTCGGTCGTTTTACCAGTTCTTGCCAACTATAATTGTGAAGTTTATAGGCACGTGATAAATATCACGTGATAAATATACAGCGATATTTTTAGATTTACTGGGTTACTAACCCAGTAGATTTTACAATGCAAAATAATGAAAAATCTCCGCAATATTAATAGTGTGCATACATTGTAGTACATCAGTCAGCAAATCTCAATGCCGTACATGCAAAAACATCAAGGTAATAGCAACTTTTAACAATTTTCCTGTTGCAAGCAAAAATAATTTAAGGTAAAATAAACATGTTTAGAAAAACTAACTACAACTGTATTTAACCTGCCAGGTATTTGTGTACAAGGAGCACTTTAAATGGAGATACGCTCACATGGTATGGAGGTATCGTCTGAAGTCTTGGAGAATCCCACAGGTAGAATTCTGGTCGTTTATATAAGCCTGTACCTATCCCTATATATGGGATTATATAGAGCGTTATATCATGGGAGGTAACCAGCATATATATAAATTTGCTAGATGTGATCAATTTCTAATATCCACAAAATGTTTCTACCTAATTCCAAAAGTATGGTACCAATTCTAAAGCCTTTCGAATGTAATATTTAAATATTTCCAGGGCTGGTAATTCTTTAAGTAAATGGTGAATATTAAAAGAAAAAGTTAATAAAAATCGTTCAGCTGTTCCTGGACAAGCACATGCCGTGACCAGGATTCGAACCTGGGTTGTCGCGGCCACAACGCGAAGTACTAACCACTATACGATCACGGCTGTTACGACTGAACTGACGAAATAGGTTAGCGTACCATTGTTAAAGTATTAACAGGACCTTTAAGTGGAACATCCGGTAATATTCATTTATGTCCGCTAGTATTTTATCCTTATAATTAATATCCTCAACGCAATGCAAAAACATCAGAAAAAAGCATGACAAACCCACATTTTTAAACAACGGATATAAAACATACTGAGAAAAGAAGAAACCACGCGTTCTATTCCTTCCCCGTGTACACTTAACAGTGGAAAAGGAGTTCTCCGTGTAACTTGAAAACTGTGGTAGTAACATTACCGATAATTCAGTAAACACTTCTTTTAGATAAGATTACATAAATAAACAGAAATAACTTATCTAAACTCAAAATAATCAATTCTCCGTTATCAACAAATACAATTTGTATTTTGAATACACTTTAAAACGAGAAAGCATGTTTTTCTGTTAATGTTTTCTAAGTAAGATACACGCGTACTGTTAAATGCTGTTGTTGTTTTTAAGTTTTATAATGTTTTTAGAGTAATCAGGAATTATCAAGTTCCCTGTGTTTGCTTTACCCAGATCGTACTCTTTTTTTCAACCGTATTTCAGTTATATAACTAAATGGAAGCGCATTTACTCATGATCCCTAGGTGATTAACCAGGCGATATTTGGCTAAGAACTGCGCCTTGCTCAAGGTTGACACTCACAATCATGGGATTTGAGATTGGGCTTCCCGGGTTCAATCCCGTCGATTATGAAACGGTCTCAATAAGCATTAATTGACACAGTTCGATCCAATGTAAAAATTTAAGAATTTGAAAACATCAAGTTTTGTTTGAACTATTTGATTCTATACGCCATGATTATGTCCGCATAGAAGAAAGGCCATTTCGCCGGTATGGTAACTACGTAGACCCATATCAGTCTAATTTAAAGTTTAGTTTTGTGTCAAAAGGACATTTTTGTAGCAACAAACCTCCTTAAATTGCCAGGATATCAATTGTGTGTCCATTAGTGAGTCTTGTATCTGAGCACGGAATATCAGTCGGTAGACGTGGGCTGTCAAATAAGTGGTTGTTATTTCGAACCTCGGCTCGGCCGACATTCATTCCGACGTTTGTCATAAGTAAATAGGACAAGCGTAATTCGTCTTCCACCAACGGGCTAACAGTCTTTGAGGAAACGCAGCCTGTAGATTTGAAAAACTGTTACGTGGGATACTGGTGTGAGAAAGACAGAAAACACGCGGATATAAGAAACTTTGCCGCGTGATATGACTGAAAGATTGTTAAAAACTCCGTTAAACCCTAATCAATCAATCAATCTTGTTCCGTCAGGTGTGCCTTCTCTTTGATTCTAAAAAAAATAGTCATCGACGGGATTCATGACATCAAATTATGCCTTGATTATACTATCTCTATGCATGCAATCGGAAAAGGAATATTGTAACAATTGAGGTTTATTTTGCAAACACACAACGAGCGTAAAGCGTTGTTATTCTGTATCTTAATAATCTGGATTTATCATCCGTATAATTTCCATTTTTCCAAGATAATGTTCTTTTCAGAATAATACTTACTGAGCCATGCTCATTGAATATCAATAGTTGCGTACTTATGAAAAGTGTAGATTAGGATCTGCCTGCACAGCCATACAGAGTATCTTGAAATAACCCTGTGCGATGCATATGTTGATCTGGATCGACTGTTCTTAAGTCCCCTAAGGTTGGGTGGACTTGAGTACCGCTAAATTTAGATGATCCCCAATATTCGTGTTATTCTAAAGATGACATAATATCAGAAATAGGTAAATTGTGTAAATATAACAAATAAAGAACAAAATAAAGGTTCAGCGTGACAGTCACATGCCGTGACCAGGATTCGAACCTGGGTTGTCGCGGCCACAACGCGAAGTACTAACCACTATACGATCACGGCTATTACAACTGAACTGACGAGTTAAGCTAGAGTAACAGATTTAAATTAATATCAGGACCTGTAAGTGGAACATCCGGTAATATTTTTTTTTGTCAGCTAGTATTTTATCTTTAAAATATACTCAAGGAAATATACATAAGAAAAATGGAAAAGCATAACAATCGCACCTTTAAACTTTAAGACGGATCTAAAACATACTGAGAAAAAAAGAAACTTTCTTCATAACAGTTTGAAGTCGTCTTCTGTAACCTGACTGTTGTCGTAGTACCGTTACTGATATTTCAGTTAACGCTTCTTTTAGATTAGATTTCAAAGATGAAAACAAATATCTTATCTAAACTCAAATTAATCAATTCTCCGTTATGAACAAATACAATGTATTGTGAAGACACTTTAAAATGAGAATTCATATTTTTTGTAAATGTTTTAAAAAAAGACGACTTGTGAATATCATAGACGCCTGGCACGCTAATATTTTATTCTTAAAATAAATCGTTTATTAACAGCGTGCCAGGGCCCCAATGGCGAATATGACATCAGATACAAGAATACTATTAAACTTTGATTTAGATAGATAGATTTTATTCCCAAAAGACAAAATGTCCATCTTGTAAATACAATCAAACAAAACACACACACATATATGAACATATATGAACATATACATTTTTGTCATTTACATTTGCTTCCTGGTTAATGTTGTTGAGTTGTTTTTGTGTTAAAATATTTAGAGTAAACAAAAATGATCAAGTTCCGTATGTTTGCTTTATTGAGATCGTATCCTGTTTTTAACGGTATTTCAGTTAAATAAATATAACATGTCAAATGTTTGACTCTTTACGCTATAATTATGTCCGTTATGGCTGTTATCTCTTTAGTCAAGTAGGTTGGTTGTTCTTAAAGGGTTGTCAATAGTTAGTTTGTTCGTTTACCAGTTTTTGCCAACTTTAGTTGTGATGTTTATAGGCAGCGGAAAACCCATGTCTGTCCTGTACGAGATACGGGAGCGAAAAGTCCGAAGCTTGATGTTTCAGTGATGACGTCAGAACCTCCCATCATGCAACGGCGAAAAGACCCTAATAGAATGCAATGTCCCACAAGGACAATAATCAACTTTCACAACAGAAACTTGAAATAACCCTTTATGATAAAATCTTGGACAGTGCGATGCACATATTGACATGGATCTACTGTTCTTAACTCTCCTAAGGTTGGGTTTTCTTGAATACCGCTATAATTCAAATGATCCCTAAACATTCGTGTTATTCTAAAGATGGCATAATATCAGAGGTAAGTTAATTGTGTAATTATAAAAAAAGAGAACAAAATAAAGGTTCGGCATGACAATCACATGCCGTGACCAGGATTCGAACCTGGGTTGTCGCGGCCACAACGCGAAGTACTAACCACTATACGATCACGGCTATTAGTGCTGACCTGCCGTAATAGGTTAGAATAACAATTTTAAAGTAATATCAGGACCTGTAAGTGGAACATCCGGTAATATTCATTTCTGTCAGCTAGTATTTTATCTTTAATCTCCTCAACGAAAAAATACATCAGGGGGAAAAAAAGCATGAAAGATCTCACCGTTAAACTTTAAGACGGAGTTAACCCTTTTCCTTATATAGACGCTTTCTGACGCCTCTGCAGGAGACGGCTTTTTGAAAACATAGTGACAAAAGAAGGAATTGCTCAAAACGATGTTTTCAACTTTATTCAATTATTGTACTTTCATTTAAAGGGAGTTTCCAAAAAAATCCGGGTATGTTTTCAAAGTCGTCTGTTGTATGTGGGAAAGGGGCTAAAACATACTGAAAAAAGAAGAAACGTTCTACATAACAGTCATGGTGGAGTGCCCTTGGTCAAGGCACATTTTCTTGCCTAGTACCTGGTTTGTTTACCCAGGGATCATGAATAAGTGAACTGTCGCCGTGATATAACTGAAATAATGTTGAAAGCGGCGTAAAACCCCAATAAGACAAATCTACATAACAGTTTAAAGTCGTCTGCCGCAGAGTCGTTCGTGGATTACTATTCTCTGTGTAATCTGACTTTTGTCGTAGTATCGTTACTGATAAGTTAGTTAACCCTTTACCTCATACGACAATTCTGCAGCAGACGACTTTTAACGTATTTTGTCAAAACGTAGAAAATATCCTTAATTGAATGGATAACCTATGACAAAAAGTGGAAAACATTGTGACAAAAGGAGAAATTGCACGTGTTGTGCAATTTCTTCTTTTGTCACTATGTTTTCAAAAAGCTGTCTGCTGCAGAGGTGTCGGAAAGCGTCTATATGAGGGAAAGGGTTTTAAAGCTTCTTTTAGACTATATTTCATAAATGAATAGAAATCTTATCTAAACTCAAATAATAAATTCTCCGTTATGAACAAATACATTGTATTGTGAAGACACTTTAAAATGAGAATTCCTATTTTTCTGTAAGTGTTTTCCAAACGACGACTTATGAATATCATAGAAGCCTGTCACGCTAATATTTTTTTCTTAAATAAAATCGTTGTTTAACCCTTTACCTCATACAAACGTTTTGTGCAATTTCTTCTTTTGTCACTATGTTTTCAAAAAGCCGTCTGCTGCAGAGGCGTCAGAAAGCGTCTATATGAGGGAAAGGGTTAACAGCGTGCCAGGGCCCCAATGGCGAATATCACATCAGATACAAGAATACTGTTAAATATTGTTGAGTTGTTTTAGTGTTAAAATATATCGAGTAAACAAAACATATCAAGTTCCGTGTGTTTGCTTCTCAGATCGTACCATTTGTTCAAAGTTATTTTAGTTATATAACACGTCAGAAGTACAATTACTCATGATCTCTTTATGACTAGCCAGCATTTGGCTAGGAAATGCGCATTGCCCGAGGGGACTTAAGGATGACACTCACAATCATGGGATTTGAGATCGGACTTCCCGGGTTGAATCCCGTCGTTTAAGAAACGGTCTCAATAAGCATTAACACAGTTCGATCCAATGTCAACATTTAAGAATGTGAAAACATCCGAAGTGGTTTAAACTATTTGACTCGTAACGCCATAATTATGACCACAGACAAGAAAAGCATGAATTCGCCATTTCGTTTGTATGGCAACTGTAAACCTATATCAGTCTTAATGATAGTTATATTTCACATGCATTAGTCTGTAGCAACACATCTCCCTTAAATTGTGAGAATAATGTCAGTATATCAATAGTGAGTCTTGTATATGAGCACGGTATGTCAGTCGGTAGATGCGAGTGCTGTCAATCCAGGGGTTGTGATTTCGAACGCCTGCTCGGCCAACATTTCTTCCGATGTTTGTCAAAAGTCAATTGGATTAGCACAAATAACCTTGACAAGAAACTAGTGAAACTTCAGAAAAAGGGCAGCCAGAGTAATACTTGATTGTTATTTTACCACCCCTTCATCTTAAATGATTGCTGAAAGTATATATGGATGACATTTCTCGAACGAGTTATGTATGAGAAAGCCATTCAAATGTCTTAAACATTACATGGAAATGTCCCTGATTAAAGAGCATTATTTATTTTTACGTCTGATATTCATGCGGCCACTGCATTGCAGCTGTATACACCTGAACCTAACTTGGAAATATATCGAAATACATTTATATTTTCCGGTTCATTAGTTTGGAATTCTCTTCCTTCATATATTCAAAACTCAACGTCTGTTCAACATTTCAAATCCAAGTATTTACGTTGGATAAACCAATCTTAACCCTTTCCCTCATATAGACGCTTTCTGCCGCCTCTGCAGCAGACGGCCTTTTGAAAACATAGTGCAATTTCTCCTTTTGCCACAATGTTTTCCACTTTTTGTCATAGGTTATCCATTCAATTATGGAGATTTTCTATGTTTTGACAAAATACGTTCAAATTCGTCTGCTGCAGAATTGTCGTATGAGGAAAAGGGTTAATTCGATGACAACTGTATTATAATTATATTTCACGAATCTTAACACATTAATTGGATCAGTGGCTGTTCTACGATACAGTAAATTACATAATAATTTTAATTCAATATTCATATATGCATGTATAAATGTAATATTGAGTTGTTCATATGTAAAACACGTGTGTTCATGTTTCATTGTGTTTATATTTGAGAACCTCATGGAAGATTGGCTTGCATATATGTACCATTTCAAATGAGTGTCCTCTCTAAATAAGGACTTTATTATTACGATTCCCCAACAGAGTTGGGAATCGTATTGTTTTTCTATTGTTTTTTCTTCTTATTATTATTCTCTTTCAGCTATCCAAATTTTTGTCCAGAGCAATACTCATAAACTACTTGATGGAATTGATTGAAACTTCCAACATAGATAGATGGCAATGTGAACTTGTGTAGTTTTCAAGAATGATAACTCTGAGCCACTGTTTTGCAAAGTTATCTCCCCTTTTTCAATATTTTAATCAATTTTTGTCAGAGCGATATCTTGTGAACGAATGGTCAGATATTATTGAAACTTGGAACATAGATAGATGGCACTGTGCAGTTGTACAACATGCAAGAATTATAACTCTGGGCCACTTTTTTGCAAAGTTATCTCCCCTTTTTCATTTTTTTAATAATTGGGTGATTTCAACCTGTATAACTCGATAACGAAAAGAGATAGAGACTTGAAACTTAGTACAAATGTTCCCAATCAAGTGACCTACTTTCTCATGTGTATTTGAGCTTGACCGAATACTCGTTTCTGATTGGTCGATTTTTCGAACTTGTATAACTCGAAAATGACTAGTGATAGAGACTTGAAACTTAGTACATGTGATTCTAATCAAGTAGTACTACTTTCTCAAGTGTATTAGCGCATGACCGAATACTCGTTTCTGATTGGTCGATTTTTCTGACTTGTATAACTCAAAAACGACAAGTGATAGAGACTTGAAACTTAGTACATGTGTTTCTTATCAAGTAGTTCTACTTTTGCATGTGTATTAGCGCATGACCGAATACTCGTTTCTGATTGGTCGATTTTTCGGACTTGTATAACTCAAAAACGACAAGTGATAGAGACTTGAAACTTAGTACATGTGTTTCTTATCAAGTAGTTCTACTTTTGCATGTGTATTAGCGCATGACCGAATACTCGTTTCTGATTGGTCGATTTTTCGGACTTGTATAACTCAAAAACGACAAGTGATAGAGACTTGAAACTTAGTACATGTGTTTCTTATCAAGTAGTACTATTTTTGCATGTGTATTAGCGCATGACCGAATACTCGTTTCTGATTGGTCGATTTTTCGGACTTGTATAACTCAAAAACGACAAGTGATAGAGACTTGAAACTTAGTACATGTGTCCCTAATCAAGTAGTAGTACTTTCGCAAGTGTATTAGCGCATTACCGAATACTCTGGGCCATTGTGTTATCTGCCCTTGTTCAATAAAATGGCAAGGGAATCGTTCGTAACTGTTGCTACAGTTACAATCTCTAGTTATTATTACGATTCCCCAACAGAGTTGGGAATCGTATTGTTTTTCTATTGTTTTTTATTATTACGATTCCCCAACAGAGTTGGGAATCGTATTGTTTTTCTATTGTTTTTTCTTTTTATTATTATTACGATTCCCCAACAGAGTTGGGAATCGTATTGTTTTTCTATTGTTTTTTATTATTATTATTCTCTTTCAGCTATCCAAATTTTTGTCCAGAGCAATACTCATAAACTACTTGATGGAATTGATCGAAACTTGCAACATAGATAGATGGCAATGTGAACTTGTGTAGTTTTCAAGAATGATAACTCTGAGCCACTTTTTTGCAAAGTTATCTCCCCTTTTTCAATATTTTAATCAATTTTTGTCAGAGCTATATCTTGTGAACGAATGGTCAGATATTATTGAAACTTGGAACATAGATAGATGGCACTGTGCAGTTGTACAACATGCAAGAATTATAACTCTGGGCCACTTTTTTGCAAAGTTATCTCCCCTTTTCATTTTTTTAATAATTGGGTGATTTGAGCTTGTATAACTCAAAAACGACAAGTGATAGAGACTTGAAATTTAGTACAAATGTTCCCAATCAAGTGATACTACTTTCTCATGTTTATTTGAGCATGACCGAATACTCTCTTCTGATTGGTCGATTTTTCGGACTTGTATAACTCAAAAACGACTAGTGATAGAGACTTGAAACTTAGTACATGTGTTTCTAATCAAGTAGTACTACTTTCTCAAGTGAATTAGCGCATGACCGAATACTCGTTTCTGATTGGTCGATTTTTCGGACATGTATAACTCAAAAAGCACAAGTGATAGAGACTTGAAACTTAGTACAAGTGTTCCCACTCAAGTGATATTACTTTCTCATGTGTATTCGCACATGACTGATTACTCGCTTCTGATTGATCGATTTTTCGGACTTGTATAACTCAAAAACGACAAGTGATAGTGACTTGAAACTTAGTACGTGTGTTTCTAATCAAGTAGTTCTACTTTCTCAAGTGTATTAGCGCATGACCGAATACTCATTTCTGATTGGTCGATTTTTCGGAATTGTATAACTCAAAAACGACAAGTGATAGAGACTTGAAACTTAGTACATGTGTTCCTAATCAAGTAGTACTACTTTTGCAAGTGTATTAGCGCATGACCAAATACTCGTTTCTGTTATCTCCCATTGTTAAATAAAATGGCAAGGGAATCGTTCGTAACTGTTGCTACAGTTACAATCTCTAGTTATTATTATTATTCTCTTTCAGCTATCCAAATTTTTGTCCAGAGCAATACTCATAAACTACTTGATGGAATTGATCGAAACTTGCAACATAGATATATGGCAATGTGAACTTGTGTAGTTTTCAAGAATGATAACTCTGAGCCACTTTTTTGCAAAGTTATCTCCCCTTTTTCAATATTTTAATCAATTTTTGTCAGAGCGATATCTTGTGAACGAATGGTCAGATATTATTGAAACTTGGAACATAGATAGATGGCACTGTGCAGTTGTACAACATGCAAGAATTATAACTCTGGGCCACTTTTTTGCAAAGTTATCTCCCCTTTTTCATTTTATTAATAATTGGGTGATTTGAACTTGTATAACTCGATAACGAAAAGACATAGAGACTTGAAACTTAGTACGAATGTTCCCAATCAAGTGACCTACTTTCTCATGTGTATTTGAGCTTGACCGAATACTCGTTTCTGATTGGTCGATTTTTCGGACTTGTATAACTCGAAAATGACTAGTGATAGAGACTTGAAACTTAGTACATGTCATTCTAATCAAGTAGTACTACTTTCTCAAGTGTATTAGCGCATGACCGAATATTCGTTTCTGATTGGTCGATTTTTCTGACTTGTATAACTCAAAAACGACAAGTGATAGAGACTTGAAACTTAGTACATGTGTTTCTTATCAAGTAGTTCTACTTTTGCATGTGTATTAGCGCATGACTGAATACTCGTTTCTGATTGGTCGATTTTTCGGACTTGTATAACTCAAAAACGACAAGTGATAGAGACTTGAAACTTAGTACATGTGTTTCTAATCAAGTAGTACTACTTTGTCAAGTGAATTAGCGCATGACCGAATACTCGTTTCTGATTGGTCGATTTTTCGGACATGTATAACTCAAAAACGACAAGTGATAGAGACTTGAAACTTAGTACAAGTGTTCCCAATCAAGTGATACTACTTTCTCATGTGTATTTGCGCATGACCGAATACTCGCTTCTGATTGGTCGATTTTTCGGACTTGTATAACTCAAAAACGACAAGTGATCGAGACTTGAAACTTAGTACATGTGTTTCTAATCAAGTAGTACTACTTTCTCAAGTGTATTAGTGCATGACCGAATACTCGTGTCTGTTATCTCCCCTTGTTAAATAAAATGGCAAGGGAATCGTTCGTAACTGTTGCTACAGTTACAATCTCTAGTTATTACGATTCCCCAACAGAGTTGGGAATCGTATTGTTTTTCTACTGTTTTTTATTATTATTCTTCTTCTTCTTCTTATTATTATTATTATTATTATTTTCTTTCTCCTATCCAAATTTTTGTCCAGAGCAATACTCATGAACTACTTGATGGAATTGATCGAAACTTGCAACATAGATAGATGGCAATGTGAACTTGTGTAGTTTTCAAGAATGATAACTCTGAGCCACTTTTTTGCAAAGTTATCTCCCCTTTTTCAATATTTTAATCAATTTTTGTCAGAGCCATATCTTGTGAACGAATGGTCAGATATTATTGAAACTTGGAACATAGATAGATGGCACTGTGCAGTTGTACAACATGCAAGAATTATAACTCTGGGCCACTTTTTTGCAAAGTTATCTCCCCTTTTTCATTTTTTTAATAATTGGGTGATTTGAACTTGTATAACTCGATAACGAAAAGAGATAGAGACTTGAAACTTAGTACAAATGTTCCCAATCAAGTGACCTACTTTCTCATGTGTATTTCAGCTTGACCGAATACTCGTTTCTGATTGGTCGATTTTTCGGACTTGTATAACTCGAAAATGACTAGTGATAGAGACTTGAAACTTAGTACATGTGATTCTAATCAAGTAGTACTACTTTCTCAAGTGTATTAGCGCATGACCGAATACTCGTTTCTGATTGGTCGATTTTTCTGACTTGTATAACTCAAAAACGACAAGTGATAGAGACTTGAAACTTAGTACATGTGTTTCTTATCAAGTAGTTCTACTTTTGCATGTGTATTAGCGCATGACCGAATACTCGTTTCTGATTGGTCGATTTTTCGGACTTGTATAACTCAAAAACGACAAGTGATAGAGACGTGAAACTTAGTACATGTGTTTCTTATCAAGTAGTACTATTTTTGCATGTGTATTAGCGCATGACCGAATACTCGTTTCTGATTGGTCGATTTTTCGGACTTGTATAACTCACAAACGACAAGTGATAGAGACTTGAAACTTAGTACATGTGTCCCTAATCAGGTAGTAGTACTTTTGCAAGTGTATTAGCGCATTACCGAATACTCTGGGCCATTGTGTTATCTGCCCTTGTTCAATACAATGGCAAGGGAATCGTTCGTAACTGTTGCTACAGTTACAATCTCTAGTTCTTCTTCTTCTTCTTATTATATCCCCAAAACAAAGTTTGGGGATATATTGTTTTTGCACCGTTTCTTATTATTATTATTATTATTATTATTATTATTATTATTTTTTTTCTTATTTTTCTTTCCATTTACCTTTGTCCGGAGTTTTTCTCGGAGATGCTTCACCCGATCTTAATGAAACTTTGCACAGACATAGGCCACCACTCGCAGATGTGCATGTGTGTTTCGGAAATTTTAAAATGGTCGCCATTTCAAAATGGCAGTCGACGGGGCGAAACCTAAAAAAAACGCAAAGTGCTCGGATTTCGATGAAATTTGGTTTAAAGGTAGATATAGATGTTTCGAGTTCAAGTCCGGTATCGAAATTTTATTCTCGCGTGCGGTTTTCAATATGGCCGCCAAAAGGGCGGGAAACTTGAACATTGTCCGATTTCATCGCAATTTGATTTGATAAATAGATTTTTATGTGGCGACTTCATTTCCGGTATCGAAATTTTATCCCGTGGCGGCCATTTTTTATTCAAAATGGCCGCCAAAACCTAAAAATGCTCCGATTTCGATGAAATTTGGTTTTCAAGTAGATATAGGCATGGCGAGTTCATTTCCGATATCAAAATTTTATCATGCGTCGGCCATTTTTTATTCAAAATGGCCGACAAAACATAAAAATGCTCGGATTTCGATGAAATTTGGTTTTCAAGCAGATGTAAGTGTGGCGAGTTCATTTCCGATAATGAAATTATATCCCGCAGTGGCAATTTTTTTATTCAAAATGGCCGCCAAAACTTCAAAATGCTTCGATTTCGATGAAATTTGGTTTTCAAGTAGATATAGTTGTGGCGAGTTCATTTTCGGTATCGAAAATTTATCCCTCGCGGCGGCCATTTTTTATTCAAAATGCCCGCCAAAACTTAAAACTTCTCCGATTTTGATGACATTTGGTTTTCAAGTAGCTTAAATTTTATTGTCGCCCTTCACTTTCAAAATGGCCGCCCGAAAACTAAAAATGCCCCGATTTCGATGAAATTTGGTTTTCAAGTAAATATAGGTGTGTCGAGTTCATTCCCGGTATCAAAATGTTATCCCGTTGCGACAATTTGCCGGTTTTGGGGATATATGTGACTTGCTTGCAATCACAATCAGTACTTGTTATTATTATTATTATTATTTTCTTTCTCCTATCCAAATTTTTGTCCAGAGCAATACTCATAAACTACCTGATGGAATTGATCGAAACTTGCAACATAGATAGATGGCAATGTGAACTTGTGTAGTTTTCAAGAATGATAACTCTGAGCCACTTTTTTGCAAAGTTATCTCCCCTTTTTCAATATTTTAATCAATTTTTGTCAGAGCGATATCTTGTGAACGAATGGTCAGATATTATTGAAACTTGGAACATAGATAGATGGCACTGTGCAGTTGTACAACATGCAAGAATTATAACTCTGGGCCACTTTTTTGCAAAGTTATCTCCCCTTTTTCATTTTTTTAATTATTGGGTGATTTGAACTTGTATAACTCGATAACGAAAAGAGATAGAGACTTGAAACTTAGTACAAATGTTCCCAATCAAGTGACCTACTTTTTCATGTGTATTTGAGCTTGACCGAATACTCGTTTCTGATTGGTCGATTTTTCGGACTTGTATAACTCGAAAATGACTAGTGATAGAGACTTGAAACTTAGTACATGTGATTCTAATCAAGTAGCACTACTTTCTCAAGTGTATTAGCGCATGACCGAATACTCGTTTCTGATTGGGCGATTTTTCTGACTTGTATAACTCAAAAACGACAAGTGATAGAGACTTGAAACTTAGTACATGTGTTTCTTATCAAGTAGTTCTACTTTTGCATGTGTATTAGCGCATGACGGAATACTCGTTTCTGATTGGTCGATTTTTCGGACTTGTATAACTCAAAAACGACAAGTGATAGAGACTTGAAACTTAGTACATGTGTTTCTTATCAAGTGGTACTACTTTCGCAAGTGTATTTGAGCATGACCGAATACTCGTTTCTGTTATCTCCCATTGTTAAATAAAATGGCAAGGGAATCGTTCGTAACTGTTGCTACAGTTACAATCTCTAGTTATTATTATTATTATACTTTGTATCAGAGCATCTTGAAATAACCCTATGCGATGCACATGTTGATCTGGGTCTACTGTTTTTAATTCCCCTAATGTTGGGTTTCCTTGAGTACCGCTATAATTCAGATGATCCCCAAATATTCGTTTTATCATCCAGCGATAAGTAAACAGCGTAAATAAAAAAAATAAGAAATGTCCAGTTTGATAGAAGCACATGCCGTGACCAGGATTCGAACCTGGGTTGTCGCGGCCACAACGCGAAGTACTAACCACTATACGATCACGGCTATTACCACTGACCTGTCTAAACTGATAAGAGTACGAGAATTATAAGAGTAACAGTAATATCAGGACATATAAGTAAACAGCGTAAATACAAAAATAAAAGATAAAAAATGTCCAGTTTGATAGAAGCACATGCCGTGACCAGGATTCGAACCTGGGTTGTCGCGGCCACAACGCGAAGTACTAACCACTATACGATCACGGCTATTACCACTGACCTGTCTAAACTGATAAGAGTACGATAATTATAAGAGTAACAGTAATGTCAGGACCTGTAAGTAATAGTACATTTATGTCAGGTAGTGTTTTATCTTTAGACTCATCGATGTGAAATAGAAAATTGAAATAAAAGAAAAGCATGATCAACGCACATTTATAACTTTGAGACATAATGAACGCATGCCGAGAAAAGGAGATAAACACCGTTTTCAACAAAGCACGAGGCAGTCTCATTTAAACCAGACTTAAACCTCACTAGCTCATATATAGATCTGATGACTGCCCCATACAGGTCGTCTCATGTTGACCTTTTCGTCAGCCAATCAAATTGTCGCGTACCAAGCTTACGGTATAAAACATGTAAGATGACCCATATAATTAAACGATATAGAGAAGCGGTGACTGTCGAGTGATCCGATTGCATGGAAGGGGCGTTTGATATATTTTGCGATTACATTGAACATAAAAAAAACCGGCTACTTATGAACTTGATCTTAAAGCACCGATTAACAGAAATAATGCAAACTCTAGTAAAACATTTATATGGTATTTTTGACTTATTTGGATCAGCAGTGTTTGTTAATAAGCTTCGATATTTCTCAAGAAGATTCTACCAACCAGTGCGCATTTGGAATACATAGAATACATTGATGAACAGAAAGATATTATCGTAACTCAAAACCAGTAATGTCACGTGTGTGTATATATTTTTCCAAGTGTTAACCCTTTCCCTCATACGACAATTCTGCAGCAGACAACTTTGAACGTATTTTGTCAAAACATAGAAAATCTCCATAATTGAATGGATAACCTATTACAACAAGTGGAAAACATTGTGGCAAAAGGAGAAATTGCACGTTTTGTGCAATTTCTTCTTTTGTCACTATGTTTTCAAAACGCCGTATGCTGCAGAAGCGTCAGAAAGCGTCTATATGAGGGAAAGTGTTAAAGGTGGAGCTGACCTGTGACTATTACATCAGATATACGGTTAAATGTTGTTTGCAGATCCATGAATGTATAAGAGTAAACAGCCACGATCCAGTTCCGTGTGTTTGTTTTATTGAGGTCGTTGATGTTTACAACGGTATTTTTGTTGTATCAAAACAGAAGAACATTAACTCATGCTCACTTAGTAACTAACTGCTTTTGGTTTAGAAATGTGCCTTGCCCGCCGAGGACACTCAATAACGACGATTTGGGATCTGACGTCCTGTGTCCAATACCTTCGTTTTTGGTTTGGAACTGTCTCAATAAGCATTGACACAGTTCGATCCAATGAGGACATTTAAGAATTACATGTGAAAACATCCGCAGTTTTGTTCAAACTCTTCGACTCTTTAGGCCAATATGATATTCACAGAAAAGGCAATAATGGAATCGTCATTTCGTCTGTATGTCAACTGTAGATCCATATCATAGATTTATATATATAAAGCTATGTAGTACATGCATACTTCTGTAGCCATGCACCGATTCAATTGTGAGAAAGTAATGCCCGGAAAGCAATATAAATCTATCTTGTGCCCGTTTCTTTAAGTGTGTCTATCTAATTGATGCTATATAGTAGTCATCGACTTTCCATGACAGCAAACTATGCCTAAATTATACTCTCTCTGTGCACTCATAGGAACGAACAAGACATTGTAGCAAATGATGATTATTTTGGTGAAAACACCGCGACAGCGGTAATATGCCGTGACTAGCGTTCGAATCTCGGTTGTCGCCGTCACAACGCGAAGTACTGGGGAAAATGTGAACAATATTTATGAATCAATGCAAATTACAAGCCGGTAGGCGACGTGGGATTCGCCTTTACATATATATATATGAAGAACTAGTGTCATATGGTCACTATTGTGGTGACTTGGTGAATACTGGTGAAAAGTGTGCACCTTGTAAAAACACTCTCTGGTCAACCAACCATGTTTTATCACCCGTCTACACCCAACCCTTTCCCCTTGGTTATTTTCGCAATTGCATATTTTGCAAACTTCCGGCTCTAGCTCGGAAACCCGAGGTTGGAGGTCAATGACGTAAAATAACTTTTGGTAGCTCTTCAATAGCTCTATGAGATGGTGCAATAAAATCGCTATTGAATACTACCGCTGCAGCGCTAGGGCGATTGAAGTAAAAGACGACTGTAAAAAGTTCCTATCTTTGAAAGGCTACCATTTGGAAACAAAGGCCTAAATCAGAAATCGTAACGAATACGTTTTTCTAACTATCTCGAAGTGTCTATAATCGAAGTTTCAGCTCTCCACTTTCAAAACTGTAGGAGAAGATAGACAAATGGTTTGGGCTTTTAAAAGCGGTGTTTTGCTAGTTGCATAGCAACGGATGTGTCCTTAGCAACGAAACTCAAACGCGAACACCCTGAGCCCTTATGGCACCTGTTCACCAAGTTTCATCTGAATCGGCATGTCGGTCTGGGCTGTGGAGCGTCGCTTTACAAATATTTGGACACACACACACATACAGACAGACGGAAAATCCTGACAATATGGGATACCTAGCGAATCCCAATAAGAAAATAATAGAAAACGTTGTGGGAAATGTAGAACAAATAGCTCGTTTAGAGAATTTTCTCTTTTAAACTGTAATTCGCTGAAGCTGTCTGCAAAAGGCGACTGCATGTGCGTAATGGTTGAATGGTGTACTAAACAAGAAGTGTCTTTTGAGTGTGGTTGGTTGCTTTCATGTTAAAATATGTTAATTGTTTGAATAAAAAAGAAATGTTCAGTTATGGCTAGACATGCCGTGACCAGGATTCGAACCTGGGTTGTCGCGGCCACAACGCGAAGTACTAACCACTATACGATCACGGCTATCATGACTGAACTGCTTGGTATGGTACGAGTAACAGTTTTAAAGTAATATCAGGACTTGTAAGTGGAACATCCGGTAAAATTCATTTTTTTGGTCAGCTAGGATTTGATCTCTAGCTTTCTCGACATAAATAAACACCAGAAACAAAGATAATATTTATAAGTTCTAAATATAATGTTAAATATACAAAGAAATTTGACAACGTTCGTTCTATTTCTTCTCCGTCAGTCGTCCGCTGCAGAGGCGTAATACATTTCGTTTATTACTATTCTCCGTGTAACTTGAACTGTCGTACTTACGTGACTGACTGACTGTATACATTGCTATGTAAACTGACCTTGTTACAGTTATCGTATATTCATCATGCGACAGTTTGATTTACACGGATTATAATTGGATATTAATCCTGTAGATCAAGACCAGACTGCACAAATGAAATTTTATCTTAGTCTACACTGTTTGTTTTTGACTGATAAGTCAGGGAACACTGTCTTTATATATTGCTTTGTAAACTGACCTTATTGTTTAAAATAGTCATCATGCGACGGTTTGATTGACACGAAATATAGTTGGTTGTAAACCTTCAGCAAATGTTGATCAAGATCAGATTGTACATTCAGTCTTGATCTACACTATTAGCTCCATATTTGATCTTAAGGCATTGTATATTAAACAGAAAGAAGGCGAACTCCCAGCTTATTCGTGACCATTCGAACAGTCTGATTTGGATCTTCACTTTTTCGTAAATATGTCTCAATATCTTACAAATGCTTCTGCCAATCAGTGCGCATTCGGAATGTAATAGCAAAGATGCGTATTCGTTCTTGTATGTCTGTATAGGTTGTGCTACTACATTCATGAATCACAAATATCCACTTGTAGCTATATCTATATGTGAATTTCTCCCAGCTGCAGTATCTTAAAAAAATTACTCTTCCAATTGAAAAAAAACTGGAAAAAGAATAAGTAACCTAAATACACAACTTTTTTATTTATAATGAAAAGAGAAGGATAGAAATTTAACTATACGCAGTTTGCCTCCTTTCCATAATGTTAATCTTTTCCCTCGAATTAAAGAATGATTCTTATTGTATGAGATTTTCCCTCAATTGAAAAAACAAATGATTTTTAAACGATTATCTATGGACACCCTGTCTCTCATGAGAAGAATATCTATGAGTAAATATCCATATATTCCATTCCTCTTCTTTTGGCAAAAACGTGACAATATATCAATAGATGTTTTGTTTTATACTTTATCATTTCCTCGTGTTGTACAACTATATATGTTCGAGACGTAAGATTAATAGAAGTTATGATATCAGCCGTTCCACGAGAAATCAATTTTGTTTGTTTGGAGTTTAACGCCGCTTTCAACAGCTTTGGTCATATCACGGCGGTCAGTGCACCTACCCATGTTTTCCTGGCTTTCCCACACCAGTACTTACACAACATTCTTTCGAAGCCACCCGAGAAATCAAAGTACTGAAAGTACTGAAGGTAGAATTGCGATCGTTTAAGAAGAGATACAGAAGTGCATATATGAATATTTATTTTAAATAAATCCCCACCATGGCAGACAAGAAATGATGCATCAGGCCAGAATGAAATGGTTCCAAGATCATCATTTCTTGTTGGGCTAGTGAAAGTTAATTGACCCCTACTTCGAAAATATCATTCGGTTCGGAATGTTTTAAAATCATTATCCCTGTATCGTAGAAGAATAGG
The DNA here is from genome assembly GCA_031761405.1 of Serripes groenlandicus. Classification (NCBI taxonomy): domain Eukaryota; kingdom Metazoa; phylum Mollusca; class Bivalvia; order Cardiida; family Cardiidae; genus Serripes; species Serripes groenlandicus. The sequence goes on along the minus strand of JASEVX010000001.1, from coordinate 134,730,458 downwards.
ACTAAAAAGAAAATCTCGAAAATGGGAATAAACTTTGATAAACATTTCACACACATATATACATATTTAGTTTTTACATTTTGAAAAACAGTTAACAACAATAAAATACATACATTTTAAATGAGATAATTATACAAGTGACTTCATTCTTTTATATAGAAAAATGCATAATTTGGATAATGTTTTCTGGTTATTGCTTGTTAAGAGTTCGATGAATTTAGGAATGTTTGGTCTAGACCAATAATATTTTCTTATATATATTTGTCTTAGATCATTGTTTAACCCTTTCCCCCATACAACAAATCTGCAGCAGACGACTTTGAAAACATTGTGACAAAAACCTGAAAAATGTCCATAAAAGATAACTTAATTGTTAACTAAAGTTTAAAACATGGTGGCCAAAGGAGAAACTGCTCATCATAAGCAATTTCATCTTTGGCCACAATGTTTTCAAAAGTCGTCTGCTGCTTTTGTGTCGAAATGCGTCTGCATGTGGAAAAGAGTTAATGGACTGCAAGTAAAAAATGAAATTTGTCTTCTATTGTGTTACATAATTTGCATTTACGGTCTGATATAGGAGTCTTAACAATTCAATTCAATTCAATATATTTTATTGGCATATAACAAATACATGTTGTCGCCAAAATGTACAATACCTTTGGCGGTTTATATTACAATACATATTTATTACAATTTTACATAAGAGAAAACAGAGACATTTTACATAAGAGAAAACAGAGACATATAAACATATAAACACATGTGTTTATATGTCTCTGGAGAAAAGCATGATAAAATTAAGTTTCACCATCTCTTTTAAGATTCGCTAAGTAAATATATTTGGACAATTTGCATAACATAGATCTTTGCTCTGATTTCATTAACATTTGAAATTTATTTATATTTGGCCAGTTAACAGGTTGTTTCCCTCTTCCAGTTTCAATTTCCAGTTGGTGACTTGAAAGTCTAAATTTTGTTAATACAAATCTATATTTCTTTATTTTTATGTTGACTAAATACATCTTAAAATCAAAGGATTTGATTAGAATATATGTTTTAGTTTTAGAGGTTTGACTTAGATCGGCATCCCAGTTTTGGATAGAAAATATATTTTACCCTTTGTTTAAATATTTTTATGAAAGCGTTAATGTTTTCGACACCTTGATTCATCCATACATAACTAAAACCAAAACTATTCAATATATATTTAACCTTTGATGCCCAATTTTCATTATTTTCATTTATATCATTTAACATTTGTTTGCATATTGATTGCCTTTATGTATTTGCGTTCGTCTGTTCTCGTGACTTTTAACCAGTATTTAATCATCAAAGAAAGGCGTTGTAACTTCCAATTCACCGTATATAAAATTATTAGGAGTCTGACTTTTGACGTGTAGTAGTTGCTTACAAAATCTAGTATGCAGCCTTTCTGCGCGTTATAGCCTCACTGAAGCCCCATACCTTGACCCCGTAATTAAGTATTGGTAGTATAAGATTATCAAAAAGTTCAAGTGTATGACTAATGGTGATATTTTTTAATACTGTTAGATATTGTTTTAATGCAAGAACTGCTTTTTAAAGCTTGTCCTTCTATATAGTCAAAAGTTTGTTGAAAGGACCCTCCTGAAGAAAATGATATGCATAAATATGTAAATTGTTTCACTATTTCTAATGGATTACCGTTGTATTTAAAAACTACTTTTTTCGATATTTTTCCATTTTTTCTAAATATCATAACGTTTGTTTTCTTTACCTTTACTGATAATTTCCATTTTTCGCAATAACTAAAACGTATTTCAAGACCATTTTGTAAACTGCACTCGCTTTCTGCAAATAAAACTATCGTCCGCGTATAGTAGTAAAAACAATTTCAACATGCCCATATCCACGCCGTCAAATTCATTTAGAGACATGTAGTCCTCTAAGTCATTTACATACATTGCACAAATAAATGGTGACATACAGTCCCCCTGTGGCGCTCCAATGAAACAACTGAAACTTTCACTTAAGTTATCATATTTTACCCTTGACTTGATGTTTAAAAAGAAAATTGAAATCCTGCACGCAACATGGTGCATTCTGGTGACTTCTGAGGGTGTTTTCAAAATGTTGAGGGAAGGCTTTCTTATGTCATATTTAACAAGAAACTGCTGAAGACTGTAACGCCGGATTGTCGGCAATTTGACCTTGAAAATTGACAAACCAAGGTCAAGGTCAAAGTAACCATATAAATCAATATAATTGTTCGATGCTACGATTCTACCGATACTTACCTACGGTTGCGAGGTCTGGGGTTTTTCCGATCTAAGCATACTTGAAAAGGTGCAGACGGACTTCTTAAAACGCATATTACAGGTTAAAAAGAGCACTCCACACGTAATGCTTTACGGCGACCTCGGTAGATTTCCAATCCAAATTTATATCAAAAAACGCATTATTGGTTTCTGGTATAATATAATTTCAAATCCTGAAAAATTGTCTTATAGTTTGTATAAATTTATTTACACTGATTACACTAAAAACAATAAAGAATATAGCTGGTTAATGCACATTAAGTCAATAGTTGATGAATGCGGCTTAAGCTACATTTGGATCAATCAAAATTTCCCCGGAAGTAAAAACACTCTCCTAAATAAAATCAAAACATGTTTCGATTCACTCATGAATGAGAATGAAGAAAATATCCTGTCTAAACTTTGTAAATTCATTAATATCATTTTAAGATATTTTCAACAATCACCTGGCCATTAACCCTACTATTCACTCCGGCCAAAAATAAAAAAAAATCATCAATTTTAGCAGTAAAATCCTACCAAGAAGTAATGAATTGAGAACAAAATGTGCTGAGAGGTCCATAATTTCAAACTTGCTAAGATTTGGTCTGTGCAATGAATGTACAAATTGAAAAATGTATTGTTGACATGTATTTTCTACACCATCATTGTAATGTTGTTTATCATAAATAAAGTTATTCCTTTTTTTAAATAAACTTTTAATCAAAATGTGTGTCTCAGTGTTGTCTTCTTCAGCAGTTTGACAGAAACAAAGCCTAAATCTGAAATTGTGTCAATGTGTTATTTGTCAACTCTGTCCCATAAGTTTTGCTTGTGATTTGAACTCTCATAAAAAAAGCACGGAAAGGGACAACTTTCCCAACTTTGATTAAATATGTTTTCAATTAAATTGTAAAAAATATTTTTCTTGTTTTTTGAAAGTTTTGTCATTATTATTTAAGACGGACATTATATACTAGAATAGCCAACTGACTATCATTTGAAAAAGTGTTTCTTATTTAAACATTTCCCAATTGCATACGTAATTGTAGCCGACGACTTTTGAAAACATTGATGCAGAAGAAGAAATTGCTCATAACAAGCTTTCTCTTTTTGCAACAATGTTTTCAACTATATTCAAGTATTACACTTCCAATAAATGTGATTTTCTGTATCTTTGCTCAGATTTTTTTTAATTCGTCTGCTGCAGAATTTTTATATTGTGGGGTGGGTTGTGATTTGTTAAAGGGCAAGCAGGATTGGGAATTGAGTGTTGCACTTATCCTAATGAAACACTCGCCTGCCTGTGCATGTTTTAGCTTAACTTAACTTGTTAATGTTCTTTCCATTCTGTTAGTAATCAACTCTATGAACGAAATAATCGCGTCAAAATCATAACGAACAAACTTTCAAAATCTAATTTTGAACTGTGTAATACAAATTTAGAATAAAAGGATGAATCAGTTATGTTGTAACAACCAATATCCGCGGGTCATTTACCTGATTTTGGCCGAAAGAAATGATCGATTTCTTGCAAGATTTATTCGTTATTCGTTCTGCCTATTATAATCAAAGTATTCTAAACGCTTTATAAACAAGTGATTTAAAGCGCTCAAATCATTTGATGAAATTTGTTTCTTTAGACGCGGACCTTGTCGAAAGCACCTATCCAAAATGCAAAAGTCATCGTTAATCGTTGTCGAAGGAATAGATGGACTGAGAGAAAGAAAAGACTTAGCAATGCATACTATCTTTATGAATAAGGACATGAACGAATATGTATGGACTAGCGCCTAGAATTTCGTACTAGCCGATCCTTCATTCCACTCGCTTATGCTAGCGGGCGAGTGGATGTTTACATCTCTGCCGAAATGGAAAAAAGGGTTACAATTTACAAAGGGTAATTGCGCGGTGCAGTGCTATATTGGCGTAGTGATATCTAAATAATTGTGTACACTTTAAATATGATATTTACACTTACAAGACTTGTTATTTTCTATTATAAGCTTGAATAATCGGATTTTTTTTCGTTACTCTATGTTTGCTTTTGTGAGCATTCGTAAATTAGTCAAACCAAAAATTGCACTTAATTGTTGGTGGTGAAGGGCATATACATCACGTGACTTCAAACTCACTATGACTATGGCAGCCTCTGCGCATGCGCAAGTCTACCAAAAACCAACGTTGCGTAAAGTGTTATGCTGTTACTTTGGCGCCTTTGGTATCAACGTTTTTCGTCTATGACAATGCTTATTTATTATATACGAATGGGGTTCAAAGAGATACACACAATATATACACGCCAGTCCATTTTTTACACTTTGTTTGTTTCTATGAAACTCCATAAAACTTAGTTGTTTTTAACATTGTTGACGGAATATCCCAAACATACCGACACTATAACAATAACACAATATACATATTAAAGTCGAAAACCACGACGTTTCCAATGCGAACACTCAGTCTTCCTGATGTCTCTTTTATTTTAACTTTTTTTATACCAACCATTTAAATTAAGTCTTATAAGTTGACCAATCAAAAGTATGGCCTATTTAATTATTATACAATATATATAGATTAATTAATAACTTAAGTCACGCCAATTACTGTATAAACTGCTCAAGGCAAAACATGGCATTGATAAGCTCCATTGTTTAATTTATATTTGAAATGTCTAGAAGGCGATATATGTCTGCTTGATTTGATAATGAGTGATAAGTATGAAAATGGCTTTTCTTAGTATGTATCAATACATTAAACATTTCTTTGTATCACCGAATTATCAATTAGGTTCTTTAGCCAAATACCTTATCAATCAAGCTAAATAATTCATAGTTTAACATTCAAGCTAGATTTCAATGTGACAATTATGAAAATTCATATATAATATATTTTCCAATGTGCTATTTCTGACAAAGTATTATAGTACGCGAAAACACATTTAAGCTATAAGAGTATAAAAAACCCATATAAATTACATATCAATTTTTAGCGTTCAGCGTCTCTAACTTTTGTAAAGCAACCTCATTTTTTACCGCATAACAAAAGTATCGACCCGGATCAGCCTAATCATGCCGCGCAGGCTAACCCGAACAGACACTTTTCGCCTCCTATCTGTTTCATGAATCATGACTCTATACCTCTATCCCCTAGAGACGTAAATGTATCGGCCCGGATTAGCGTGCACGGACTGCGCATGCTGATCTTAGTCGATACATTACGCAGATTTTCTCGTGAAACGGCTCATATGTTAACAGCATTAATATAGGTCCGGTTTTTTTTTCTTTTCTTGGTGACCATTATATTTGACTAAGATACGGGCCTTGCCCAAGAGCACTCAATAATGACAGGCGCGCGCAGGGGATTTGAGATTGGGCGTTCTGGGTTCAGTCCGTTGATTTTGCGTTGTAACGGTCTCAATACGACTTGCCTCTGTTAGATTAAAAATTTCATTTGAATAGATCAGAAGTTTTGTTAAAACTAATTGACTCTTTACGTCATTACCCTACCTACATAAAAGGGAAGCATACAGTCGCCTTTTCGTGTAGATCCAGATCAACATTTTAAAAAATAAATCAATAACATAAGAATATATATATAAAAAGCATGAATATATTTTAGTCTGTCTTGTACGTGTTCCGTAACGTGCGCCTATTCTCGTCGTCGTTGTCATGACAACACCTGGTGCCTTAGCCCGTTCCCACATACAGCAATTCTGCAGCAGACGAATTTGAAAACAATCATGCCTAAACATGGAAAATCTCTATAAATGAAAGTATAATTACTGAGAAAATTCAAAACATTGTATCAAAAGGTGAAAGTGCTCGTTTTGAGCAATTTCTTCTTTTTGTCAGAATATTTTCAAAAGTCGTCTGCTGTTGGAAAGGGTTAATTATATACTCTCTCGGTGTATTCATTCGGAACAGGATTATTGTGATGAATGATGCTAATTTTGCCAACACGCAATAATAGTAAAACGTGGTTGTCATTTATCAAAGTCATCTGTATTTATCACTCGTACAAATACCTCCTCTTCCCTAATAGTTTTGAAGAAGGACTCAAGGGGCCCTAGTCAAGGAGTAACAACCTTGGCGTTTTTCAAAATGACGAGTGAAGATAAAGATCTGAGCCTCCATTAAATTTGATCTCCATGTACAATATGTGTCAGATATCTCGAAATAACCCTCTGTGATAAAACCGTGGCCGGTGCGAATGCATAGTCTGATCTCGGTTCACTGTTCGCATATACCCTTGACCGTCTCGGTGGTGTAGTGATAGAGCGTCCGCCTCGGATGGGAGGTCGCGGGTTCGATCCACGGTCGGGTCATACCAACTACTCTTAAAATGGTATTAATGGCGGCTATCGTTGGCGTTCAGGGTTGCGGGGTTAGCATAACGACTGATTGGCTGGTGTCAGAATAAATGGACCAGAAGTACTAGTAATTTACCCAGGCAATGACGGGATATAACTTATTTTAAAAAAAAAACGGCATAAAAACACCAAACAGTCAATTACTCGCATTTCTCTAAAGGTTTTGGTTCCTTGAGCACCGCTCACATTGTAAAGGTCCTCAATATTCGTGTTATTCCAAAGATGGCATAAATACGTGTAAATTATCAAAACAGAAAAGAAAATTAATGGTTCAGCTGAAGATCTCATGCCGTGACCAGGATTCGAACCTGGGTTGTCGCGGCCACAACGCGAAGTACTAACCACTATACGAGCACGGCTATTAGTGCTGAACTGATCAGTCTTGTTCGAGTGCTCAATTAGAAGTAAATATCAGGACTGTAAGTGGAACTTCCGGTAAGATTTATTTGTCTTCATTTTTGTCAAGTCACCGTATGGGCGCGACACCTGTCACAAGGAATACACATGTGAAATATGGTAGCCGTACCTGTTATGGTTCAAAAGTAGTGGTCAAGGTTAAAGTTTTTTCCACAGACAGACAGACAGACAGGCCAAAACTAGATGCCCACCGAATCGGGGATTCCGGGGGCATACAAATTAAATGTATGACGGCTAAAAAGGGTTGTCAACTGGATGTATGTACGGCATACTATTATGTTAGTGTACGGAATACTGCATTGAAATCAAACGAAAATGCCATTGTTTATCTGCAAAATGAGTGTTTGCCCAATAAAAAAAAGGCCAACATTTTTACGTTACGTTCAAATTTACATATATCATAGGACATACCCAGATTGTCACGTTAACAAGAAATTAATCGCATTTTCCTTAAGTTTGGGGTTCAATGAGCACCGCTCAAACTGAAAAGGTCCTCAATATTCATGTTATTCCAAAGATGGGATATGTCAGAGATAAGTTAAAAAGTTATCATAAAAAATATCATAATAGAAAAAATTTAAACGGCCAGCGTGACATCCACATGCCGTGACCAGGATTCGAACCTGGGTTGTCGCGGCCACAACGCGAAGTACTAACCACTATACGATCACGGCTATTAGTGCTGAACTGATAAGTCTTGTTTGAGTACAACTTTTGAAGTTAATATCAGGACTAGTGTAAGTGGATCGTCCGGTAAGATTCATTTGTCTTCATTTGTGTAAGCTAATATTTAATCCTTAGTATTCTCACTGTAAACTAGACACCAGAAAAAAAGGCATGATCAACTTATAATTTTAACTTTGAAAAATAATATAAATGATAATGATAAAATACAAAATCCCTCGTTCTATTCCTTTTCCGTCTATAACAATGCTTAGTCGTCTGTTGCAGACGCGTGAAAGAGTTAGTAAATTATTATTTTCCGTGAATAACAATGGAAAGACTTCTGATGCAAAGTCGTCAAAGAGTAAGAATATTACTTACTTCCTTGTATAACTTGACAACTGTCGTAGGAACGTGACTGCCATGACACTGATTTGGATATTAACGTGTTCATCATGCGACTGTATATTGACACTAGAATGGACGATCAATTCTGTAAATCAAAAAAAGACTACACACATGAAGTTGTATCTTGGTCTACAATGTTTGTTCGCGACGGATAACTCAGTGAACAGTTCATATTCCTATGTAAACTGACCTTGTTATGTATTCATTCATCATGAGACAGTTTGATCGACACGAATTAGTATTGGCTATAAACCCCGAGCAAATACTGATCGAGACTAGACTGAACACATTCAGTTTAATCATGGTCAACAATGATGTATCCGGCTTTCCTTGATCTTTAGGCACCGTTTATTACACAGAAATAAGGCGAATTCCAGGAAACCCAAACACATACTTTGAGTGACTATTCGCAAGGCCTGAGCCCTGCACCAGGAATACTTATCTACGGGCATTTAGAAAGAGTGTAGATGAAGATCTGCATGTACGTTCATACTATCTGTTCCACTGTTACACTATGTGCAAAAGTATCTCGAAACAACCCCCTCTGATTAGCCATGTTAAACTAACCACTATACGTTACGATCACGGCTATTGCCACTGAACTGTCTATACTGATAAGAGTACAACAATTATAAGAGTAACAGTAATATCAGGACCCGTAAGTAATAGTTCATTTATGTCAGGTAGTATTTTATCTTTACACACATCGATTTGAATACAAGAAAAGCCTGATCAACGCACATTGATTTGATTTGCATACAACTAAGCAAGGTCGTCCGATGCAAAAGCAATCTCATTAAAACCAGACTTTAACCTCGCTAGCTCGTATATAGATCTGATGACTGCCCCATACAGGTCATCTCATGTTGACCTTTGCGTCAGCCAATCAAAGTGTCGCTTACCAAACTTACAGTATAAAACATGTAAGATGACCCATATAATTAAACGATATAGAGAAGCGGTGACTGTCGAGTGATCCGATTGCATAGAAGGGGCGTTTGATATATTTTGCGATTACATTGAATATAAAAAAACCGGCTACTTATTTACTTGCTCTTAAAGCACCGATTAACAGAAATAATGCAAACTCTAGTAAAACATTCATATGGTATTTTTGACTTATTTGGATCAGCAGTGTTTGTTAATAAGCTTCGATATTTCTCAAGAAGATTATACGAACCAGTGCGCATTTGGCATACATAGAATACATAGATGAACATAAAGATATTATCTTAACTCAAAACCAGTAATGTCATGTGTGTGTATATATTTTTCCAATTGTTAAAGGTGAAGCTTATTAGCCCGTTCCCTCATACAACAATTCTGCAACAGACGACATATTTTGTCAAAAACTAGAAAATCTCTATAATTGAATGGATAACCTATGACTAAACGTGGAAAGCATTGTGGCAAAAGGAGAAATTGCTCGTATTTTAGCAATTTCTTCTTTTGTCACTATGTTTTCAAAAAGCAGTCTGCTGCAGAGGCGTCAGAAAGCGTCTATATAAGGAAAATGGTTAACAACAGACGACCTGTGACTATTACATCAGATATACTGTTAAATGTTGTTTGCAGATCCATGACTGTATAAGAGTAAACAGCCACGATCCAGTTCTGTGTGTTTGTTTTATTGAGGTCGTTGTTGTTTTCAACGGTATTTTTGTTGTATCACAATAGAAGAACATCAACTCATGCTCACTTAGTAACTAACTGCTTTTGGTTTAGAAAATGTGCCTTGCCCGCCGAGGACACTCAATAACGACGATTTGGGATCTGACGTCTGGGTGCAATACCTTCGTTTTTGGTTTGGAACTGTCTCAATAAGCATTGACACAGTCCGATCCAATGAGGAAATTTAAGAATTGCATTTGAAAACATCCTCAGTTTTGTTGAAACTTTTTGACTCTTTAGGCCATTATCATATATTCACAGAGAAGGGAATCATGGGTTCATCATTTCGTCTGTATGTCAACTGTAGATCCATAGCATAGAATTGTATATATAAAGCTCTGTATCACATGCATACTTCTGTAGCCATGCATCGATTCAATTGTGAGAATGTATTGCCCGGCTAGCAATATCAATTTGTCATGTACCCGTTTGTTAAGTGTGTCTATCTAATTGATGTCATATTATAGTCATCGACTTTCCATGACAGCAAACTATGCCTTAATTATATTCTCTCTGTGCATTCATAGGAACAAGACATTGTAGCAAAGGATGATTATTTTGCCAACACATCGAGATAGTGATAAGATGCCGTGACTAGGATTCGAACCTGGGTTGCTCGACCACAACGCGAAGTACTGGAGAAAATGTGAACAATATTTATGAATCATTGCAAATTATAAGATAAGGATAGAAAACATTGTGGGAAATGTAGAGCAAAAGCTCGTTTAGAGAATTTTCTCTTTTAAAAAGTAATAAGTTGACGACGTCTGTAAAAGTTGAATGGTGTACTAAAACATAAGTGTATTTTGAATGTGGTTGGTTGCTTTTATGTTAAAATATTGTTTGAATAAAAAAGACAGTTAAAATCGGGCGTTCTGGGTTCAATCCGTTCATTTTGCGTTGTAACGATCTCAATACGCATTGACTCAGTAAGATCCAATGAGGAAGTTTAAAAATTGCATTTGAATAGATCAGAACTTTTGTTGGAACTATTTGACTCTTTACGCCATTACCCTACCTACATAACGGGAAGCACACATTCGCCTTTTCGTGTAGACCCAGATCAGCCTTATTGATAGTTCTTGTCATGCATATTTCTGTAGCGAAGCACCTCATTAGATTGTAAAATCGTATTGCCAGGATATCAACTTTAAAAAATAAATCAATAACATAAGTCTATATATAAAAAGCTTGAGTATATTTTAGTCTATCTTGTACGTGTTCCGTAACGTGCGCCTATTCTCGTCGTCGTTGTCATGACAACACATGGTGCCTTAGCCCGTCACACATACAGCAATTCTGCAGCAGACGAATTAGAAAACAGTCATGCCAAAACATGGAAAATCTTTATAAATGAAAGTATAATTACTGAAAAAAATCAAAACATTGTAGCAAAAGGTGAAAGTGCTCGTTTTGAGCATTTTTTTCCTTTTTGTCAGAATGTTTTCAAAAGTCGTCTGCTGTTGGAAAGGGTTAACTATATACTCTCTCGGTGTATTCATTCGGAACAGGAATATTGTGATAAATGATGCTTATTTGGCCAACACGCAACAATAGTAAAACGTTGGTGTCATTTATCATAGTCATCTGTATTTATCACTCTTACAAATACCTCCTCTTACATAATATTTTCGAAGAAGGACTCAAGGAGCTCTAGTCAAGGAGTAACAACCTTAGCGTTTTTCAAAATGACAAGTGCAGATAAAGATCTGAGCCTCCATTAAATTTGATCTCCATGTACAATATGTGTCAGATATCTCGAAATAACCCTCTGTGATAAAATCGTGGACGGTGCGAATGCATAGTCTGGTCTCGATTCACTGTTCGCATTTACCCTTGACCGTCTCGGTTGTGTAGTGATATATCGGGAGGTCGCGGGTTCGATCCACGGTCGGGTCATACCAAATACTTTTAAAATGGTAGTAATGGCTGCCCTCCTTGGCGCTCAGGGTAGCGGGGTTAGCATAACGACTGACTGGCTGGTGTCAGAATAAATGGACCAGTAGTACTGGTAATTTACCCAGGAAATGACGTGATATAACTGATTTTATTTTTAAAAACGGCATAGAAACACCAAACAGTCCATTAATCGCATTGCTCTAAAGGTTGGGGTTCAATGAACACCGCTCAAATTGAAAAGGTCCTCAATATTCGTTTTATTCCAAAGATGGCATATATCAGAAATAAGAAATACGTGTAAATAATTATCAAAACAGAAAGTAAATAATGGCTCAGCGTGACGATCTCAAGCCGTGACCAGGATTCGAACCTGGGATGTCGCGGTCACAACGCGAAGTACTTACCACTATACGATCACGGCTAATACTGCTGAACTGAATAGTAATGTTTGAGTGCAACTTTTGAAGTAAATATCAGGACTGTAAGTGGAATTTCAGGTAGGATTTTTTTGTCAACTAGTATTCACCGTATGGGCGCGACACCGGATATTTGTATTAAGTGAGGCGAGAGAAAGTGTAAAGAAACTTGACCAAGAGGTTTTATTGAAATCATTACATTTCTAAGAATCTGACATTCACTAGCATATATATATTATTCAATAACAAGCTTCTCCGTCAACCAAACCCGAAGGGGTGCCATATACTTTATTTCCCTCGTAAAGCATGACAATCTTGTACCGGCAAAGAACTGTGTCTGTCAACTTTATTGCCGTTGAAATAGTTTCATTTCATCTCAATAATTGCATGTCTGGTCAGTTTGTATCCGTCATTATCTACTAATTATGTAGATGTTGCTTCTTCTTAGTTTGTTAAATGTACGGCGGCTTAAATATTGTTGACAACTGGATGTATGTACGGCATACTATTATGTTAGTGTACGGAATACTGCATTGAAATCAAACGAAAATGTCATTGTTTATCTGCAAAATGAGTGTTTCCTTAATATGTAAATCTGCCCAATAAAAAAATATCCAACATTTTTACGTTACGTTCAAATTTACATATATCATAGGACATACCCAGATTTTTACGTTAACAATAAATCAATCACATTTTCCTTAAGGTTGGGGTTAAATGAGCACCGCTCATATTGAAAAGGTCCTCAATATTCATGTTATTCCAAAGATGGGATATATCAGAGATAAGTAAAAAAGTGTGAATATCATAATAGAAAAAAAAACGGTCAGCGTGACACCCACATGCCGTGACCAGGATTCGAACCTGGGTTGTCGCGGCCACAACGCGAAGTACTAACCACTATACGATCACGGCTATTAGTGCTGAACTGATAAGTCTTGTTTGAGTACAAGTTTTGAAGTAAATATCAGGACCAGTGTAAGTGGATCGTCCGGTAAGATTCATTTGTCTTCATTTGTGTAAGCTAGTATTTAATCCTTAGCATTCTCAGTGTAAAATAGACACCAGAAAAAAAGGCATGATCAACTTATAATTTTAACTTTGAAAAATAATATAAATAATAATGATAAAATACAAAAACCCTTATTATTCCTTTTCCGTCTATAACAATGCTTAGTCGTCTGTTGCAGACGCGTGAAAGAGTTAGTAAATTATTATTTTCCGTGAATAACAATGGAAAGACGTCTGATGCAGAGGCGTCAAAGAGTAAGAATATTACTTACTTCCTTGTATAACTTGACAACTGTCGTAGGAACGTGACTGCCATGATACTGATTTGGATATTAACGTGTTCATCATGTAACGTAAAAATGTCGGCCTTTTTTTTATTGGGCAGGTTTGCATATTAAGGAAACACTCATTTTGCAGATAAACAATGGCATTTTCGTTTGATTTCAATGCAGTATTCCGTACACTAACATAATAGTATGCCGTACATACATCCAGTTGTCAACAATGTTCAAGCCACCGTACACTTCAACAAGAAATAGCTTTAAAAAGATAAACGGCGTTAATAATAAAAAAAAATCAGTAATTTTCCATGAATTATAACATTTGCGCAATAATCTATGTGTTTACCAAAGGCTAATCGGCTATCTCCATCCAGCTTCACTTTCTATAAATAGATTATCAAGGCCGAGAATACGCCACATGACTAGAGATTACGCGAGGCTCCCAAGAGGTGTATACATACGTTTCAATTGACGATAGATAACTAAAATCTTATCATGTTTCAAAAATAATTAATAATTTGCTCTTAAATATTATATTTTATACGTTTTCAGTAATTTCTTTTCACTGAAATTTATTTCTTAAGGAAAACAATTTAAAAATTAGTATTCAGAACTTTTCATTTTAAAACTTCATCTCATTAGTGCCTCTCGTAGGATCGCCAACTTAACTATGAATCAATCAAAACGTTTCATTTCCTTTATTTCTTCCACATTATTTATAATATACAACATGTGATTGGTCTACAATCTAGATCATTTGTTTTACATCTAGGTCAAAACTGAGGTTAAACACCTATCGCCGAAAAAGAATTCTTTTAAGATTTTGTCATTGATTGGAATCAAAACTAAGAAGAAGTTACATCTATATAATTAGTAGATAATGACGGATAAAAACTGACCAGACATACAGTGAGAAAGCTAAGGATTAAATACTAGCTTACAAATATGAAGACAAATGAATCTTACCGGACGACCTACTTACAGGTCCTGATATTTACTTCAAAACTTGCTCTCGAACCCAACCTTTCAGTTCAACTCTAATAGCCGTGATCGTATAGTGGTTAGTACTTCGCGTTGTGGCCGCGACAACCCAGGTTCGAATCCTGGTCACGGCATGTGGATGTCACGCTTTTTTTTTTCTATTTTGATAGTCACACTTTTTTTTACTTATCTTTGATATATCCCTTCCTTGGAATATCACGAATTTCGAGGACCTTTTCAATTTGAGCGGTGCTCCATGAACCCGAACCTTTAGATAAATGCGATTAATTTATAGTTAACGTGAATATCTGGGTATATCCTATGGTATATGTAAATTTGAACGTAACGTAAAAAATGATAAACAATGACATTTTCGTTTGATTTCAATACAGTATTCCGTACACTAACATAATAGTATGCCGTACATACATCCAGTTGTCAACAATATTTAAGCCGCCGTACATTTAAAATATCCTTCACAAAACGTGCAATTTCTCCTTTTGCCACAATGTTTTCCACTTTTTGTCATAGGTTATCCATTCAATTATGGAGATTTTCTATGTTTTGACAAAATACGTTCAAAGTCGTCTGCTGCAGAATTGTCGTATGAGGGAAAGGGTTAACACTTGGAAAAATATATACACTCGCGTGACATTACTGGTTTTGAGTTAAGATAATATATTTCTATTCATCTATGTATTCTATGTATTCCAAATGCGCACTGGTTGGTAGAATCTTCGTGAGAAATATCGAAGCTTATTAACAAACACTGCTGATCCAAATAAGTCAAAAATACCATATGAATGATTTACTAGAGTTTGCATTATTTCTGTTAATCGGTGCTTTAAGAGCAAGTAAATAAGTAACCGGGTTGTTTATGTTCAATATAATCGCAAAATATATCAAACGCCCCTTCTATGCAATCGGATCACTCGACAGTCACCGCTTCTCTATATCGTTTAATTATATGGGTCATCCTACATGTTTTATACCGTAAGCTTGGTAGGCGACAATTTGATTGGCTGACGCAAAGGTCAACATGAGACGACCTGTATGGGGCAGTCATCAGATCTATATACGAGCTAGCGAGGTTTAAGTCTAGTTTTAATGAGATTGCTTTTGCATCGGACGACCTTGCTTTGTTGTATGCAAATCAATGTGCGTTGATCATGCTTTTCTTGTATTCAAATCGATGTGTGTAAAGATAAAATACTACCTGACATAAATGAACTATTACTTACGGGTCCTGATATTACTGTTACTCTTATAATTGTCGTACTCTTATCAGTATAGACAGTTCAGTGGCAGTAGCCGTGATCATATAGTGGTTAGTTTAACATGGCTAATCAGAGGGGGTTGTTTCGAGATACATTTGCACATAGTGTAAAAGTGGATCAGATTGTATGAACGTACATACAGATCTTCATCTACACTCTTTCTAAATGCCCGTAGGTAAGTATTCGTACAGTTCATATATTCCTATGTAAACTGACCTTGTTATGTATTCATTCATCATGCCACAGTTTGACCGACACGAATTAGTATTGGCTATTAACCCCGAGCAAATTCTGATCGAGACTAGACTGCACACATTCAGTTTAATATTGGTCTAAAATGATGAATTCGTCTTTCCTTGATCATTAGGCACCGTATATTATACAGAAATAAGGCGAATTCCAGGAAACCCGAGCACAGACCTTTAGTGACTATTCGCAAGGCCTGAGCCCTGCACCAGGAATACTTACCTACAGGCATTTAGAAAGAGTGTAGATGAAAATCCGTATGTACGTTCATACAATCTGATCCACTGTTACACTATGTGCAAAAGTATCTCGAAACAACCCCCTGTGATTAGCCAGGTTAAACTGCGGGCATCATGGCGCATGTTGATCTGTCTATAGTTCTCACAATTCGACTGAGGTTGTGTTTCCTGGAGTGTCACTCAAATACAGAAGGTCCCCAATACGGGTTTAACCCTTTCCCTCATACGACAATTCTGCAGCAGACGACTTTGAATGTATTTGTCAAAACATAGAAAATCTCCATAATTGAATGGATAACCTATGACAAAAAGTGGAAAACATTGTGTCAAAAGGAGAAATTGCACGTTTTGTGCAATTTCTTCTTTTGTCACTATGTTTTCAAAAAGCCGTCTGCTGCAGAGGCGTCAGAAAGCGTCTATATGAGGGAAAGGGTTAATGAAATGTTTATAAATGACACCGGAAACCCTACCCTGCACCTGATTCCCGCCTCCTGTCACCACCAAACACGGGGGTAAGTAAAACGTCAGTGTTCCGCATCAAGATCACGCGGATTTGTATATATTAACTATTTACCTGATACCGTACCTTCAGAGTCGTCCTCCTTAAGTATATGTAGGAATAGCTAGCATACTGCAATACTGCATATTATAATTTCGATGCAGAATTGAAAACATTATGGGAAAAGGAGAAATTGCTCGGTTTGTTCAATTTGTCATTTCCCCTCAATGCTGTTGAATAAACGGGTATAAGCCTAAAAACGTCAACGTTCCGCATGAAAATCAGGCGGATTTGTACAAATCAACCATTACTGTCTTCATCAAGAACTTCGATATAAAATTGAAAACATTATGGGAAAAAGAAAAATTGCTCGTTTTATGCAATTTCTATTTTTCCACGATGTTTTCAAAAGTTGTCTGCTGTATTCAAGGGTATAAGTTAAACGTCAGCGTTCCACAACATGATCAGACGGATTAAAATGTTGATAGACGGTTTATATATTGAAATTACGACGGAAGTGGTCTTTGTTATCATTTTTGTGATGTGGTTTATTTCATGTTCTTTGTGTTAACTAGGACGATTTTGTCATCTCATTGCCTCTTAGTACTTACAGGTGACTCCTTCATATTGTCAAAGGAAAGGGAAGATGCATTGACATTCTCCACATGTAGACGTTTCAGACACCTCTGCGGTCCTACTAAATACTGCAAGGACTACAAGGACTACAAGGACTACAAGGACTACACAAGGACTACAAGGACTACAAGGACTACAAGGACTACAAGGACGGCTGTAGTATGACAAGGACAGATTACCCTGTAGAGTGTAGGTACAGATCACCCTGTATGGTGTAGGTGGAGATCACCCTGTAGAGTGTAGGTACAGATCACCCTGTAGAGTGTAGGTACAGATCACCCTGTAGAGTGTAGGCACAGATCACCCTGTAGAGTGTAGGTACAGATCACCCTGTATGGTGTAGGTGGAGATCACCCTGTATGGTGTGGGTGGAGATTACCCTGTAGAGTGTAGGTACAGATCACCCTGTATGGTGTAGGTGCAGATCACCCTGTATAGTGTAGGTACAGATCACCCTGTATCTACACCATACAGGGTGGTCTGTACCTACACTCTACAGGGTGATCTCCACCCACACCATACAGGGTGATCTGTACCTACACTCTACAGGGTAATCTGTCCTTGTCATACTACAGCCGTCCTTGCATGTTCTTGTAGTCCTTGTATTTTATATTCTGCATCTACACCATACAGGGTGATCTGTACCTACACTCTACAGGGTGATCTGCACCCACACCATACAGGGTGATCTGTACCTACACCATACAGGGTGATCTGAACCCACACCATACAGGGTGATCTGTACCTACACCATACAGGGTGATATGCACCTACACTCTAAAGGGTAATCTGTCCTTGTCATACTACAGCCGTCCTTGTAGTCCTTGTAGTCCTTGTGTAGTCCTTGTGTAGTCCTTGTAGTCCTTGTAGTCCTTGTAGTCCTTGTAGTCCTTGCAGTCCTTGTAGTCCTTGCAGTATTTAGTAGGACCCCACCTCTGCAGCCTGAGATGAATTTGCGAAAACATTGCGACAAAAGGAGAAATTGCTCAAAACGAGCAATATCTCCTTTTGCCAACAAATTTAAAATTGTATCAGTAATACCAGGGACGTATTACACTCGAACTCGGGACCCCTTGTCCCGTAGGAGAACACTTTACCACGTCGCTATAAAGGCTAGCTCAATAGCAAGGCAGTATAAGTATCCTCTTATTCAAACACATAGGCAAATATATACATTAAGTTTCTATATATTTGCCTAGATGTTTTCAAAGTCGCATGTTGCAGGTATTGTGTCATGATGCCACGGAAGTGCCGTCCTCTAGGTAAATAATATGACCAGCGAAGATCGAGATCAGGCTGTGTCTACATGCAGTCTGGTCGAGACATCCCCATCTAGTCAAACAGTCGTCCCGTAAGTATATGGACAGTTATCAGAAATTTACCCCTTTCAGCGCCAAAGGCAATATTGAGGTTTTTGCAAGCAATACTGATTTTTCAGGTGAGTCAGCTCGTAACGAGCTGTCTCACCTGAAATCAGCATTGTTTGCCTTTAATTTATCAAAATTGTCCAAAATTTGATTACATGAGTAATGGAGACATCGATTTTGAATATGGAAGAGTCAACTTTAAACAATTCGGCGCTGAAGGAGTTAAAGCAACCTTTGTAATTAGGTCGTTAATATTAATAGTTTCGAAACCGAAAGTCAGGTATATTTATAAACCGTGCATTTGCCGCTTTTTAACCCTTTCCCTCATACGAAAATTCTGCAGCAGACGACTTTGAACATATTTTGTAAAAAAGTAGAAAATCTCTATAATTGAATGGATAACTTATGACTTTAGGTGGAAAACATTGTGGCAAAAGGAGAAATTGCACGTTTTGTGCAATTTCTTCTTTTGTCACTATGTTTTCAAATAGCCGTCTCCTGCAGAGGCGTCAGAAAGCGTCTATATGAGGGAAAGGGTTAAAGGTATATGCACGTGTACATTGTAGTGCGGTATGCATATGTCATCTGCATCATGAACTCTCTAAGTTAGTGTATGTAAAAGGGATGGGATACAATCCTGGACTCAAGAGATATATCAAAAACAATATATGAGCCGTCCCGCAAGAAAACCAACATTATGGTCTCTGCGTAATGTAGCGACCCAGATCATCCTGCGCAGTCTGCGCAAACTGATCCGGTCCGACACATTCGCTCTCAGGGGGATACAGGTATACAGTAATAATTCCTGAAACAGAAAATCCACATAAGGCGAAAAGTGTCTATCCAGATAAGCCTGCGCGGCATGCTTAGGCTGCTCCGGGTCGATACTTTACGCTGAGTCCACAATGTTGGTTTTCTCGTGGGATGGCTTATACGTTGAAGTAAGTAATAACATGGTTTGATAATTTTCACTTTGTTTGACTCTTCCTTACAAGGTTTATAGATTTAGGAAAAGGTGTGCCACTGCAGTACAAAGATTCATTACCGTTTGATCATAAAACGTATTACAAAAGGAGATTAAAAACCAGTATATACACTCTTTGATGTGTTTGTTAATGTTTTCAATCACTTACGTTTCATATGTTTATACAAAGTACAGATCAAAGCTTGTAGTATTTTACATATTTAAGTTATAAACCTGCTGTCACCATTTTGTTACAGGTAAATATTAATGTTATATGGTATTATTCCCTCTGATGTGGTTTGGAATCCCTGAAATCGTTGAGATTTTTTCTTTCTTTCCTTGACACGGCCATGATAGTATTCTTCGTGTCGAAATAAATTATCTCAATGCCTTTATTTGATTGGTTCAATTTTCCGCCGTTTCCAACGGAATTAAAGTTAGATCATGACGGCCAGTTCAAATCGTGTTTTTCCTTGCGTTCTCGTACCAGTTCCCAACACAACATTCTTCAAAGGCAACTGGCTACTTTCCCATGTAACCTATTTAGCCAACTGGTGATAGACGAATGACCCTAGTCACTTTGACTTTTAAGACAAATTGGAAAGAATTCAAGGCCGAGCCGGGGTTCAAACCTACGACCCCTTGATTGATAGCTCTCATGATTACCAACTGGGCTGTGGTGGCTGGAGTAGTTAGTGTATGCATAGATAGTGTAGAACTGATATTTTGCAAACTATAGGCGGGATGAATCATATTGAAAACATCTTATGAACTGTCCCACGAGAAAACCAACACTGTAGCCTCTGCGTAATGTATCGATCCAGATCAGCCTGTGAAGTCCGCACAGGCTAATCCGGGCCAACACATTCCGCCTCAGAGGAATATTGGTATAGAGTGATGCTTAGGCTGATCCGGGTCGATACTTTGCGCAGAGACCACAATGTTGGTTTTCTCGGCGGGAAGATCTTATGTGAACATATCATAAGCACTTTAATAGGTGGAAGAGTGTTAATTCGTTTTTGGCCGGTTTAAGTCCTCCTGTGAATTTGTTCAAACAATTAATCCCTTTACCCGACATGTTTTCATAGTGTCCTCTATGCGTATGTGTTTCTTAAATGATAAGATGATGAAAAAAATAACAATTACAGTTTACATGGAAGTATAGTTTACAAACAGTCACGTGACTGCGACAGTTCAATTTACATGGAGAATACAGAACAGAACAGAACAGAGCATACATTTTAATCGACATTATTAATCATTTCCCACCAGCAGACGACTTCTCACGTATTTGCAAATTGATCATGATTCCCATTTCGCTACAATGTTTTCAATTCTATAATAAAAATATACATGTATGTACTTTCATTTTCCTGGATAATTTCAAAGCCGTCATACATATTTTGATTGTTTTCAATAATGTTTCATCTATATAAATGTTTAAGGTTTTGTCTAGCCATTTCAAAAGTCGGCTTCTGCAGATTTGTTGTTTGTGACAAAGGGTTTAGTGTTTCATTGAGTGTTCTCATGTCGTTGACTAAACCATCTATCTGAGTTATTATCGACTCGCCTGTTTTGAAATTATTGACGGAAAAAATAGAATGTGCAACATATGGTGCGTTTAGCTCATGTAGTGATGTTAGAAACATTGTGGGGAAAAGAGACATACGTTTTCAGCACATTCTCTCTGGTGCAGACACGCCAGCAGTTGTGTGCTGTTCGAAGGTTAATGGTAGTCTTTCCCTTTCCAACATACAACACATATGCAGCATACAAGTGGGAATGTTATTTCAATTTGATCGTAGTATTTGAATCAATTGCATTTTAAGCATTAATTGAGTTCAGAACATTAACAAAATAAAGCAGTTTTCAAATCACAATTTTGAAAAGCTTATCTGATTCAAGTATAAAGGATTGATTGTAACTAAAACGTCGATGACGTCATATTTTCTGAATATCCGTTTTACGACAATTCATTCTCGAGTAGTTCAATGCACTGTTCCTATTGTATTCAAATACGAGCCGTTCCACGAGAAAGCCAACATTATGGATTCTGCGTAAGATATCGACCAAGATCAACATTCGCAGTCCGTGCAGGCTAATCCGATCCGACACGTTTCGTCTCAGGGGGATAGAGGTATAGAGTAATGATTCCTGAAACAGACATTCCACAGGAGGCGAACAGTATTTGCCCGGATTAGCTTGCGCGGCATGGCTAGGCTGATCCGGGTCGATACCTTACAAAGTTGTTTTTCTCGTGGAACGGCTCATATCTATTATCTCTTTACTAGCTTATCTCAACGTCCTGGTGATTGTTACCCTTTCCCACCCATATACAGGCGCTTTCTGGCGCCTCTGCAGCAGACGATTTTTAAAAAAATGTCTGTTTTCAACTTATTTCAATGGTTTTTTCCTTCGTTTTAGACAGTTTCCTTTTTTTTTAGACAAAACCTTATAAACGATATTTGCTGCGGATTTGTTTTATGGCGAAAATGGTGAATGGTTTAGTTCAAATGTATATATCAGCATGGAGATATCCATAGTTACAGACTTGATGTTTGAAACATACAGGCGCTTTCTAACGCCTCTACAGCAAACGGCTTTTGAAAACATTGTGACAAAACGAGAAATTGCTCAAAACGAGCAATGTCTCCTTTTGCCACAAAGTGTTCAACTCTTTTCAGTAATTATACCTTCATTTTAACCCTTTCCCTCATATAGACGCTTTCTGACGCCTCTGCAGCAGACGGCTTTGTGAAAACAAAGTGACAAAAGAAGAAATTGCTCAAAACGAGCAATTTCTCCTTTTGCCACAATGTTTTCCACTTTTAGTCGTAGGTTATCCATACAATTATAGAGATTTTCTATTTTATGACAAAATATGATCAAAGTCGTCTGCTGCAGAGATTACGCATGTGGTCAAAAAATTATGCTTTCGTTTCAAGAAATACACCATATTTCTACCTATTTATTTTTAAAGTCGTCTGCTGCAGATGTATTGTGTGTGGGAACGTGGAACACATGTTCTCTCCATCCTATACTAAATCATATTGCAATGCACCGTTCATTGATGTGTAAGGGAATAGGATTAAAACTACATGACCAGTGACATAGCTTTACATTTTGTCTTTTATAGAGGATATTTCATGAGTGTTTATTTCTTATCACTTTTAATAAACGAGTATACTAAGATGATATGCCGCGAGCCTTGGCGAGCGTTGTATTCACCTTAGTTAACGAGTTTATTAAACGTGATAATAAATAAACACGAATGAGTTTGTACTTATCACCTAAAGTGATTTATTAAGCGTATTTCGATAGTCAAACCGCTGACGTGACGTCATTTTCATAGTTTGGTTTCCGCGTTGTAACAAGGACTTGAGCGTAAGACTGGAAACCAAACTAGTAGTGCCATACGATGTTTATGTAATAAGATGTTGACAAGTGAGGGCTTTATGTGATAATAAGGTTTAACTAATTCCAACCTCCAGAAACAATTGTTACGCATCTGCAGCAGACGACTTTCAAAAACAATGTAACGAATGGAGACGTAGAGCAATTTCTTCTTAAGCACCACTATTTCAGCTCTATTGTATTATACAGTCATATATTGAAGTTGTACATTTATCTTTGACTATTTCTTCGTTCAAACGTCATCAAATGTAACCCATCAACACATTGCAATTGATTGATTGATTGATTGGGGTTTAAAGCCGTTTTTAACAATTTCTCAGTTATATCACGAAGTTCAGTTCACCTACTCATGCATTTCCTGGTTTGCTCACAGCAGTACTCCACACAACAATCTTCCCAAGCAACTGGCTGCTTTTCCAAATAGACTTAGCCCATTAGTACACATATAACAAATGTGCAGCAGACGACTGTGGTTACATCAAGGACTCATATATGACAACTCTCTATAAATAAAAGTATTTGAATTGAATAGAGTGCAAACATTGTGACAAAAGAAGTAATTGCTCATTATAAGCAAATTCCCCTATTGACCACACGGTTTCAATGCGTCAAAAAAAATTTTTGAATAATAAGCACACCTTACACGCCAGTTCAAAACAAAACTACACTGAATCAGTTCATGAAAAAAGGTACGAATTGACTTTTGTGAACAATAAAGATCAAGATGTGCATCTGCACAGTCTAATCAAGATATACACTATTCACAGATTACTGACACGGGCTTAATAGGTGATCATGTTTTATCAACTTGTGTGGATTCTGATCAGACTGTGTAGGTGGACAATATGATATGAACCGTTACTGTTTAGAAATGTCAACTTGTACTTTTTCTCATGCACTAGTTCATTTTTTTATCTTTCATCTGTGACCTTTACATTAAGCCCAAACCCAAACCCTAGACGGTGATGAAAGAGTACCTAGTGGGCGGCTTATACAACTTACGAAAAGCTGCAAACAATGTCGGCTATATGTGTCATAACGTTGGTTGTTGTGACATTTTACAAACTACTATGACATATTTCTGGTCCGTAAATTGATTACATTAAAACTACAAGTTTCGGTATTGAATGAATTGTTGATAAGGAAAGGGATAAGACACACTTAAATTCATAACAACCAATTCATAACTGGGGTAATTTCATTTTATATCGCCCCAATGTAAAGATATGTTGACATCTCGAGCGTAACTTCTGGCGCGTGCCGCCTCCCTCAAAATTCAAATTGTAGTAAATTGTTTACCCTTTATGTATCTTTGAGGGGGGGAAATACATATTTTTCCTATAAATGTTCTATGTAAAATACATGTACATGTAGATCACGCAAAACACAAAATGACACGCAAATCGTTTTACTAATCCATGTACCTGTTGTTATCTCGTGAATTAGGGTTCACCAATGGATGCATGCAACGACTTGTTTCGTATTGTTTTCGGTATTTTCATATCTCAAATCGTGGTTTATCATGATGCTGCTACTACTGGGTGTGTTTTTCAAGGCTTCAACTACACCGTACATTCCCAATCGGAACTGCTGCTGTGCTGGGGTCTTTTAACATGATTTTATCACTGACACGTCTTTCTTAATACACCTTTTTTCTTTAAGTACAAATGAAAAACGGACCTAAAATATATCAATGAATTTAAAATAAATCGATCGATCCCTCGAACACGTCGATAACTCGAAGTAATACATTGGCCATTTCGAGTTATCGCGAGAACAGTTGTATTTTCCAACCTAGAGAATCATACAGGCAGATATAGTTGTTATAGAACCATGTTTTCCATCGTGAACACAAACTTTTCATGGTTGTAAGTTATTTAAGAAATAACAAATATATTACGGCGCCAAACTGCTTATTCATAGGATTGTGCATCGTGAAACTGTGTGTTAATTAAACAGTTTGAATGTCGTTTCACAAGTCTTTCATAAGCGTGCAATTTACGGCAAATTGTGAAAGTTATTCCGATTTACACTGATTCGCCGGTCCAGGGAAGATATAGACAATATAAGCTATAATGCACGGTCCCTGGCCGGTCGTAATGATAACCATGCTATTGCAAGTGATATATAGGGTACAGGAGTTTGTTTCTTTTTATTTGCGACTCTGACGGGGAACGAGCCTTGTTCTCTCTTAGCGCTACATTACCAACACGTACGCAGGTTACAACTATGGACACATCCTCACAGCCAGCACATTCATGTAGTTTCTTCATTTAAGTCAATAACATTTACAGATTCCTTAAACACTGTCATATTGCTGATTTGAATGAAATGGCAGGTAGATCTTAGCAAAACATATCATGTTCCGACATTGACCTTTCTATAAGAATGCACTAGCACGAGCCGAATGTTGCAAGATTAAATCTTAGGTAATTTAATTTTCAATTAAAATTAAAAGAATGAAGTAAAATACTGTTGAATGTAACAAAAGGTACTTAAATCATAATGCGATTATTGCTATCTCTCAATTTTGTTCATTTTTTTTACCAAATTGGACTTTTCACCTGTCACTTTACACCGGCCCAAAACTTCCACATAACAGCGTTCGTATTGGACAAAACATTTTCTAAACTAGATTCTGATTGGTCCGATTTTTACCATTATTTTACAGTTGCTGTAAGTAACAGAACAGAAGGGGCGCGGATAGTATTCGACCTTTGTCCCAAAGTTCGCGTAGCAAAATAGTTTTTTAAATTTGAAATCGTCCGTTAAAAGCAGATGATAGGCAAAGAAAATCAGTCAGCATCTGAACCCAATTATCTGTCTTAACACCTGATAAAGAAAACGCCGATGTTTATCTCATGAAACAAAATTGAATTTAGTTCGGTGAAAAGGTCTAACCACATTTTTCTCTTTTGTCAAATTCTAAATCACGATGAAATGTAATCTATTATTATTCTTAACTGTAGCAAAACCCACACATACAAACGCCAAGATGTAGTAGAAAACAATCCGCCCCAGAAGCGTTTCGAACCCTACTTGGATTATAGGCCCTACAACAAACTGAAAAACACAAGATGGCAGGAGGAAGAATTGTGACTGATAAATCATTGGCCTGTAGTAGTAGTGATGGTAACAGCCATTGAACCGCACTGCGATGTCACTGAAATACATTTGAAAATGGTGTTGAAGATTTTCAAACCATCAAATAAATATCTACACGTCATAATTCAAAAGGATCTGGGATGCTCTAGGAAACTTGGGAATTTTTCTGGGTGAAAAAAAAACAAAAAAACAGATAAATCCCTTTTCCACTTGTTAGCGCATATGGACGTATCTGTTGTGTGCGAATTTTTAAATGTTTTTTAACGCTATCCAAATATAATAGTTTATTTGTCTAGATTTGTTTCCAAATTCGTCGACAGCAGATTTGATGTATATTTTATTCAAACGTTCAAAAATACTTCTACAGTATGTAAAGAAATCAATCGTAGTTCGTATTTCTGAGATGATCCATGTTATCTGATCTACATCGACACCCGTCACACGAAACAGTGAACAGTGAATTTATATAAATGTGTTAATCCTTTCCCTCATACAACATTTTTGCAGCAGACGACTTTAAACATATTTTGTCAAAAAATAGAATAACTCTATAATTGAACGGATAACCTATGACTAAAAGTGGAAAACATTGTGGCAAAAGGAGAAATTGCACGTTTTGTGCAATTCTTTCTTTTGTCACAATGTTTTCAAAAAGCCGTCTGCTTCAGAGGCGTTAGAAAGCGTCTATATGAGGGGAAGGGTTAACCTTTTCCCACATATAGACGCTTTTTTACGCCTTTGTTGCAGACGACTTTTGAAAACACTGTGACAAAAGGTGAACTTGCTCAAAACTATCAATTTCTCCTTTAGCCACAATATTTTCAACTCTTTATAATGATTAAACCCTTATTTAAGATGTGTGTTTTTTTATGTTTGTGCCAATATAATTTCGAAATTGTCTGCTGTAGATTTGTTATATGTCGGAAAGGGTGAACTCTGATTTCAACAACCGTCTCTCTATGACATCGATGGAAATAAGTGTTGACCTCTGTCATCTCAGTCTGGGCCGAATTACGAGACAACCAACACTGTGGACTCTGCGTAAATTATCGATCCCGATCAGCCTAAGCAAGCCGCGATGGCTAACCCGGATAGAGATTTTCGCATCCTGTGGATTTTCTGTGTTAGGAATCATTACTCTATACCTCTATCCCCCTGAGACGGAATGTGTCGGCCCGGATTATCCTGCGCGGACTGTGCAGGCTGATCTGTGTCGATACATTACGCAGAGACCATAATGTTGTTTTTCTCATGAAACGGCTCATCTATTGATTGGGGCTTAACGCCATATTCAACAATTTCTCAGTGAAATCACGGCGGCCAGTTCACCTACTCATGAGTTTCCTAGCTTTCTCACACCAGTAATCCACACAACATACTTTCCAAACAACTGGCTGTTTTTCCTAAGTCGATTAGTGAAAGACGAATGACGCTTGTCACAGTGATTTGTGTCAAACGTCGGAAAAAATGTTGGCCGAGCATGGATTCGAACTCACAACCCCTGCAATGCTCAATCTCAATCTAACAAAAGGATAACCCTAGAGTATTCGATGTGTAACCCTTGGTAACTGGACATTGTGTCGGATACAACCACAACCTTTTGGACAACCAGTTCAAAATTAAAAGTACAATAACAAGATATGTTTCAAAACAGGCTTGTAAAGGCATGTAATAAACACATTTTTTGTTGTTAAAATGTAAGACCATGATATAGTTCTCTTCGTGAACAACAAAATAATTTCCCTTGTGGCATATTACATCATAACTTTATACACGAGCGTATGATCGCAAAACCTTAAAATGTGGGGAAATCGAATTAAAGTATTGAGTGCTTAAATCGATATTTTTTAGCAATTTCTAATTTTCCTTTTTTCCAAAATTGCTTTCAAGTATTGTCTTCCACAAGAGACTTAAATCATTTCTAGTATCTGAAAGAAAATAACAAGTTGTACAATTGGAATAATATGCGTAGGCCGTAAAGTTTGTTAATATGAGTGGGGAAGCGCATTAGTGATAACTGAGAAGCGCCTGGCGATTTGGAGGTCTTATTAACTCTTTGTAACCCATAATATAAAGGTTAACCCTTTCCCTCATACAACAATTCTGCAGCAGACGACTTTGAACGTATTTTATCAAAAAATGGAAAATCTCTATAATTGAATGGATAACCTATGACTAAAAGAGGAAAACATTGTGTCAGAAGGAGAAATTGCACGTTTTGTGCAATTTCTTCTTTTGTCACTATGTTTTCAAATAGCCGTCTGCTGCAGAGGCGTCATAAAGCGTCTATATGAGGGAAAGGGTTTATAAGTATAAATATGTTTGCACCCGCGAAAAATGGCGACTCAAGTTAGCCCATGCTTACGAATAGTCTCACGAAATCCTTCTCTGTCCGACTACATTTCGTTTGTTTTGGACTTTTGTTGAAAGTGGCTATTAAATGATGTGTTAATTAAGGGGTTTTCAACATTATTGTATCTGAAACATAGGGAAAGATGCGCATTTTATTTCTGAATGTAGGTATATGAAATGTTTTGTATTTTATAAAGAGATAAGGAAAATATGCAAAAAAGTCTTCAAGCATTTGTGACGATTTTCGATTTTGGCTGACCTTTTGACGTAACGTCTTTAAACTTGCTATAATACGTTTTATGCAATAATGAACAGTGTATTGTATTGTATTGTATTGTATTTATATGAGTTAATGGTGTAATAAGTTTATGTCCTCGAACAAGTTCTAAAGTAAGATAAGAAGCTTGAATTGAAATCAATCAAACACGGACATAAAAATAAAATACCATAGTTAAAGTTCAATTTGACATGAGTTTAAAATACGAAGCACGTGATGGCATTGTTTGTTTAATAACTCGACAGTGTTTCAGTTTTAGAGAAGGTCCGGGTAGATAAAATGTCAAAAGAAGGTAAAGCCGGCACTATCTGACGTAACATAGGATAAAACATGAACCATTCCACGAGAAAAAGAACATTGTGTAAAGTATCGACCCGGATCAGCCTAAGCATGCCGCGCAGACTAACCCGGACAGACATGTTTCGCCTCCTGTGGATTGTGTGTTTCAGGAATCATTACTCAATGCCTTTATCCCCCTGGGACGGAACGTGTCGGCACGGATTACCCTGCACGGACTGCACAGGCTGATCTGGGTCGATACATTACGCAGAGTTCATATTGTTGCTTTTCTCGTGGAACGACTCACATGTACTTTGAAAATAGCTGGAACGCAATACATGCGACAGCTTAGGATAGGAAATGTTTACCACCAACCATATATGCTTTAAGACCCTTCTGGCATGGAAGGACAAACTACTTTTTTCTATTCAACATTTCTTTAAAAGATGTTTCGAACGTTCAGTCGGTATGAATTGAAAAAATACAGGATTTGAAAATTGTTTTTATATCGTTCAAAAGTTCAGAAAATTGTTTTCTAAAGTTTACTGGTACACAATATATTTTTTATTTATCGGAGGTTGACATTAATATTTGCAGTTGATATCAAATTGGGTAAAAAAAGTCCAACATTGGTGGTATTTTCTTCGCACCTCCGGTTTGGCATGACAAAATAAATATTATATATATTTATATGGATGTATAATCAATACTGGTGAACGCTTTTAATTGTTTTGCCAGAAGTCATATCTGGGGGAATATTTGGCGTTGAAGGGCATTTGACCCTTTAATAACATAAGACCAAAACTGCTGCAGCCGATTTTGGATACATGAATGCAAAATATATTAAAAATTAAATCCCTATAATTGAAAGTATAATGATAGGATAAAGTTGAAAATATTGTGGGAAAGGGATAAATTGCTCAGTATGAGTAGTTTCTCCATTTACTACAATGTTTTCAAACGTCGCCTACTTCAGATGCGTTGAAATGCATCGGGAAGTGTGAAAGGGCTACGACACTGATGAAACCATATGGTGGCACAGACACATTCTCAAACCAGTCCTTTTTATTAACCCTTTCCCTCATATAGACGCTTTCTGACGCCTCTGCAGCAGACGGCTATTTGAAAACATAGTAACAAAAGAAGAAATTGCACAAAACGTGCAATTTCTCCTTTTGTCACAATGTTTTCCACTTTTAGTCATAGGTTATCCATTTAATTAAAGAGATTTTCTATTTTTTGACAAAATATGTACAAAGTCGTCTGCTGCAGAATTGTCGTATGAGGGAAAGGGTTAAACCGAATTTGTTCAAATCTGTATTTAAGTTATTCTTCAAGATTAACGTATAATAATATGTATGTTATGCAGACGACTCCATATCGGTCAAACGGTTAAATGATATTTTTAGAAACTCTATTACGTAGTTCAATCATTAACCTTTATAACGACATATTGTTGAATCGTCAATAAATTGTCCAACGCCTACGCATCCGTTCGGCGGGCGCCAAAATGGGGGTCGCGGGTTAAAACCCAGGTCAATTCAAAACGTCAAATGTATATATTATAACACATTCACTATACAAAGGGTGGGGGTAGCTGTCTTTCGTTCCCCTAGGAGGAATCAACACATTGTAAATAGAATCAGTAGATTTCTAGAATTGTTAGATCGTCCTATCACAGAATTGTTAGATCGTCCTATCACAGAATTGTTATATCGTCCTATCACAGAATTGTTAGATCGTCCTATCACAGAATTGTTAGATCGTCCTATCACAGAATTGTTATATCGTCCTATCACAGAATTGTTAGATCGTCCTATCGAAAACTTTAAAAATGGTATTAATGGCTCGCTCACTTAGGTGCTCTGGATTGTTGATTCTGTGGGATTGGTCCGTCTGTAGCAGACGACTCTTGGAATTTCTAGTTCTAAATTCTACATTTTCTTATCCTGAGGTTTAACATCGTTCTTATTTCGTTTTTCTTCCAAGACGTTTCTTTAGATCAGTGGTCAGTAAACAACCGGCATTTTAAAAATATCGTTTACTACGTGGTATTGAAAGTCCATATCATTAATTTTTTCATTCGCCTACGCACAGTCTTTCGTCAATCTACTATGGTCACGAAGCCTGCAGGCTAATTTTCTTATTATCCGTGAAAAGTTCAAATCTCGCTTTATATCATACCGTATACTGTATTCTTTAAAACACGTCACCTCTTCTAAACTGGGCTTTTTATCATCAGTCGTCAACGCCGAGGGCTGTTAATCCAGAGATCAATAGTTCGAAACCCCGGCTCGGCCAGTCATTGTGACTAGCGTCATTCGTCTTACACTAATGAGCTTGAAGGTGCTGAACTCCAGATGGAGATCAACAATTTTAATTGCAAAATATTGTATATAAGCCGTTCCACGAGAAAACCAACACTATGGCCTCTGCGTAATGTATAGATTCAGATCATCCTGCGCAGTCTGCGCTGGCTACTCCGGGCCGAGACATTCTGTCTCAGGGGGATAGAGGTATAGAATGAAACAGAAAATCCAGAGGATTCGAAAAGTGTCTCAATGTTGGTTTTCTCGTGGACGGCTCGTATGTATTTACTTATCTAGACGTAACTAGAAAGTATACACAGAACATATATCTAAATGGGAAGGTAGCCAGTTATCTTGTTAGAATGATGTGCGGTAAACTGGTCCGAACAAACACAAGTCGTCGAGATATACTGGAAAACCATTAAAATCGGCGTCATATTCGTAACCACTCAATCAATTCATTTGATCTTCATTTATTTCAACATAGTACGAACAGTAGAATGTAATACAGTTGTTTTCTTCGCCAAATACTGCTCTATGTTTTTATGACACTGCATGATTGTAATTTAATGTTACCACTTCATATATAGCGTTGATTGTTTGGTGTTTAATGTTACCACTTCATATATAGGGTTGATTGTTTGGTGTTTAATGTTACCACTTCATATATAGGGTTGATTGTTTGGTGTTTAATGTTACCACTTCATATATAGGGTTGATTGTTTGGTGTTTAATGTTACCACTTCATATATAGGGTTGATTGTTTGGTGTTTAATGTTACCACTTCATATATAGCGTTGATTGTTTGGTGTTTAATGTTACCATTTCATATATAGGGTTGATTGTTTGGTGTTTAATGTTACCATTTCATATATAGGGTTGATTGTTTGGTGTTTAATGTTACCATTTCATATATAGGGTTGATTGTTTGGTGTTTAATGTTACCATTTCATATATAGGGTTGATTGTTTGGTGTTTAATGTTACCATTTCATATATAGGGTTGATTGTTTGGTGTTTAATGTTACCATTTCATATATAGGGTTGATTGTTTGGTGTTTAATGTTACCATTTCATATATAGGGTTGATTGTTTGGTGTTTAATGTTACCACTTTATATATAGGGTTGATTGTTTGGTGTTTAATGTTACCACTTCATATATAGGGTTGATTGTTTGGTGTTTAATGTTACTACTTTATATATAGGGCTGATTGTTTGGTGTTTAATGTTACCACTTCATATATAGGGTTGATTGATTGGTGCTTAACGCCACTTTCAACACTGTTTCAGTTTCATCACGGCGTTTTCCGGGTAAGTTACAAGTACTGCTTGTCTATTTATCCTGACACCTGCGAGTCAGTCGTAAAGTCAAACACACTATCCTTCGCGCAAATGAGGGCAACCATTACTACCAGTGTAACAGTTGTGACATGACTCGATCAGGGATTTAAGCCGCGTCCTCTCGCAGCCGAGGCGGACACTCTTCCACTACACCACCGAGGCAGAGTTATACAGGGACAATGTTGGTGGTTGTTTTTGTCATAAACGTAAACATATTAGTCTTACGTATTTTAATATGATGATTTGATGTTATTGTTTATGTTTGAATGTTGCTTTTCTTTACAACATTCGTTGAACTACAAAGTTCACATCGGTGACAAGATGACGTTTTAACCCTTTCTCACATACAGCAGATATGCAACCAAAGACATTAAAAACGTCCAGACGAAGATATGGATATGGAAAAAATATCTCTGAATATGCTTGGAAAACACCGTGGTAAAAAAGGGAGAAATTGCCACAATGTTTTACAAACCGTCTGCCGCACATGCGTCAGTAAGTCGTCTGCAAGTCGGAAAGGGTTAAAATAAACGAAGACAGAATTATTTCAAACTGTAGAAAAATAAACACTTTTCACTGAATGTTATGAAGAGTGAACAGGTCTTGCTTTCACGTTATCTCTGTTAGTACGCATTAAAATCCATGTTCTGAATACTCAAAAGAATCGTCACAATGAGACTACTATTTTGGGTACCCACAACATATGTTTTGGATGTAAAAAGGATTTTAGAATATGCAAAACGCCCTTTATCTAAAGCTCTGCTTCCCGCAATGTTATATCAACAGAAGAGATATATGAGTTTTATCAGTAATGCTTCTAGCTTCTCGTCAGTCGTTTCGTCTTTGCCTCCTGTAAATGTGAGCGAACATTGATATCTCTGGTGAGACTGTACATATAGACAGGTTCGTCTGAGCCTTCTGTCTTTTCAACAAGCATCTCTCAAATTTATATTGTTACTGCATGCACTTACTGAGGGGTTCTTACAAATGTGAATACACGTATTAAGAAATCATTGTTCTGCACATTGGAAAACTCATCGTACCTTACGCCTGCCTAATGGCTCACAAACAAATTCTTCTTGTTCAACATGTTTAATTCCATGGCGGGATATTGTCAGGGGCGTAGCTTTGCACTAATCAATGTGTAGGCCGTCTCGTGAGCAAATCAACATTGTGGACTCTGCGTAAAGTATCGACCCGGATGCACCCGGATATACACTTTTCGCCTCCTGTGGATTTTCTGTTTCAGGAATCACTACTCTATCTATTCCCCCCCCCCCCCCCCCCCCCCCCCCAGACGGAATGTGTCGGCCGGATCAGTCTGCGCGAATGTGTATCGCCGCAGCTGCATTTTGGGGCATTTTTAGAAACAAATGTATATGCACGTGCCTACAATGCCTAAAGGGAGCTACTACGCCCCTGATTGTGAAAGCTGTGTGTTTATGCATGTTGACGTTTTCAACAGCAGACGCAGACGCCATTGGAAAACATTTAAGCAAAAGAAAAAACATACCCAAGATGAGCAGTTTCTCCTTTTCCCACAACGTTTTCGATTCTGTTCTATAAATTTACCTTCATCTTCATTTATAGAGACTCTCTGTATTTTTTCATTGGTGACAAAATTCCTCTGCTGTAGATTTATTGTATGTGAGAAAGTTTGATGAAAATCCGTACTCCAACGCCATTGTTCAACCTTCTATTTAATGTGGACCTAAGGTAGACATTGAGATTTCACATATAAACATAAACACGCCGTTTCCATCGTCAAATAGGGTTTGACATGGTGTAACAGTTGTTAATGAATAACAGGAAACACTTCAGTTTAATAGTTCAGGATAATTGGTATACATGTATCTGTAAAGTAATGTTAAACCAAACTAACTATATGTTATAGAATCGTACTTACACCATTATTATACTAAATACACAACATGGGCGGTTGTGTCATTCTATGAAAAAGTTATTTATATCAAACTAAATATTCTACTAAAATAACATTTGATATGTTCTGCCTCTGGCGACTTCGGGTCATATCACTTTCCGCTTGCATATAGTATAGAGGAATATTTAACTTCTGAAATATATTTAGAATTGAAATCCCACTGGTATTACTACACTATCCATGCATTTGATACGAGATGCAATTATACTCAAAAACGCCAATGATGTTCATATGAACCACGTCTTACGATATTGGGTCTCAACAATCTACCTACAGTAAAGATTCTGGCGAGCATGTACACCCACAAAGTCTCATACGAATCTGAACCGTCCACATATTTGTTATACATGTATGCGAGATGCGACGGATTCGTTACAACGAATAGTGCTACCTTCGAATCGTGTCACCTTCGAAACGCGCCACCTTCGAATCGCGTTACCCGGTTATCTCTTTTCGGACGAAGAATACGCATTTAGAAGTCGTTCTGAAGAATGATTCAATGTACCGTCTCGCCTGAGTATTCTCTCTATCTGTATGCGAATGTACCGTATCGCCTGAGTATTCTCTCTATCTGTATGTAAATGTACCGTCTCGCCTGAGTATTCTCTCTATCTGTATGTAAATGTACCGTCTCGCCTGAGTATTCTCTCTATCTGTGTGTAAATGTACCGTCTCTCCTGAGTATTCTCTCTATCTGTATGTAAATGTACCGTCTCGCCTGAGTATTCTCTCTATCTGTATGTAAATGTACCGTCTCTCCTGAGTATTCTCTCTATCTGTATGTGAATGTACCGTCTCGTCTAAGTAGTCTCTATATCTGTATGCGAATGTACCGTATCGCTTGAATATTCTCTCTATCTGTATGTGAATGTACCGTCTCGCCTGAGTATTCTCTCTATCTCTATGTGAATGTACCGTCTCGTCTAAGTATTCACTCTATCTGTATGTAAATGTACCGTCTCGCCTGAGTATTCTCTCTCTGCAGATGCAATTAAACATCAAGTCGCTAGATGCAGCTCTCATTTCATAACATTTCCAATGACCTTCCGACAAACATGACACCAATATTAAGAGATAGCGTGGAATGGTTAAAATTGGTATATACAAAATGTAGTTACAACGATTTAGAACTAAGTCTATAAAATGTAAATGACTCTCTCATTACAGATCCTATGGGAGAAATCACGATACAGTGGCGACTATTTTCGTAAGGCGTTCTACTATATAGCTCTCTGATTTCCCTTTTCAATTATCAATATCCTCCCACAATTTATAAGGTAGCAACGTCACAGGCTAAACCTTCCCTTTTGATGAGTTGTATTCAGTGACGATTCAGATTAAATTTCAGAAATTTTCAAAATGCAAGTCGTCCCATTCGAACTTGAAGAAAAATCATTCGATGCGACATCCTCGGTTGTCATCGGTGACTGGACATTGTATCGTTTACAATCACAACTTTTTGGACAACCAGTTACTACCCAAAATCGATTTATACGCATGGGGTATTGTGTTGTTGTGATACGTATAAAAGACAAGCATGGAAACGGGAAGACACTGAACTGATTTACCGGTCTTGGTTTAAGCCGGCCCTACTTTTCTTAGTATGTATTAATGTGGGTTTATTTTTACAACCATGTTTCCAGAAGAGCTGGATTGGTAAATTTATTTCTATTTTTTGTTGCAGATGTATCAAACTCAGTCTACATGTTGGAAAGGGTTAATGTCGAAATACAATGGATTTTCCTGCGAATTTGACCTATTCCAATCCAAGGCTATCAACAGTCAACTCACTGAACCGAGATTGTTCCACGAAGTTATTCCTGGAGCGCAACAGGAAATCAAAACAATTAGAAGCTATAATGTGTGGGAGTGTTTTGGGGTTGTTGTTGGGTTTATTTTATCAGAATCAAACGACTTCACGCTAGATACTCCCTTATCCAACACCATGATTTGAGAGGACACAAATAATGGATACTGTGCGATAGTCTGAAAACAGGCGCGATGTTGGCGTCCTTCCAGTCCTCGGGTAACTCGCCTGTATCGATTGACCATTGGTAGATGGCTGTGATAGGTGGTGTGGTTTCTGTGTACTAGCGCATGTCTGGAGGACTCGATTCGGGAGCTCATCTGGGCCAGCTGCCTTTCTAATACTGATCATCTTCAGCAGCTTCAGTACCCCTTTCTCCTCAATAATTAGATGGGGAATGCTATCTTCTACGTTGTTGGAGAGTGGCGAATATTGCTGACTGGTGTCCTCGTTTGTAAAAACTGACTGGAAGTGCTTGATCAAGATCTCCGCTTTGCCTTTGCAGTCGCTGACTAGGTGGCCATGATCCAGTAGTGGAGGAATGCCGACTTCCTTCTTTTACTTAATATAGTTGAAGAAAGTTTTGTGTTATTGTTTTTCAGACCTTTATTGATGACTTTATTATAGTTTATTAAAGGTTCCATTCTGCTTTACTGATAAGTCTTTTTGTTTCTTTCCGGCCTTGTTATATCTAGTCCAGTCATTTGTTTTCCTTGCTTTTTTGAAGATTCTAGCTTTCCGCTTGAGCTGTCTTTTGGCGTTTCTAGTGATCCATGGTGTGTTAGGTTTTGAAGTCTTCATCTTGGATGTTACGTTTGATTGGATGGCTGAAGTGAGATATCCTTTGAACGTGTTCCAGGGATGATGTACATCGGAGTTGCTTCTATACAGATGTACGATTTCAGATAATGTTGTTGTTTAAATACGCGTTTAGAGATTCCCAGATGGCCTTGGAGAATGTGTAACATCGTCTTGGTTTCTGTTTATCGTAGTATGGCTAGGTGATGGAGTATGTGACTTCAATGTCGTGGTCGGAGATACCCAACGCGTTTGCAGTATATTTGATAAGAGAGGGATTGGTAGTAAATATGAGATCTAGTAAGTTGTTCTCTCTAGCTGGCTTGTCATGCATAGTAGAGGTTGGACCTCCTTGTCTTGAACATCTAGTCGCACGAGCAGTTTCTCCCTTAGTCGCAATGTTTACAACTCATTTCAACGGTCATACATTTATATAGATGTTTTAAATATGTGCCTAGATGTTTTCGTAATAACTACAAACGTTATTGTCAAGCGAAAAGGAAATGGATCGATTCCCATCTACTAAACTGTTTTACTACCTGTTAATGCAATTGAATATCGTCAGGAAAGAATGGTTGTTATTGCTTTCCCGTTTGACATAACATAAAAGGGGTATGACATTGGCACCAGCGTGTTATAGTTCTAGCTTAGATTAAAGGTGTATTTAGATCGACCTAAGACATCCAGCATTCTAGGGCCAATTAAATTACAGCTTTAAACTAGAACTCGCCTGACTAATTGGTCTGCACTGCGAGTTAGTGTACACTGGACACGCCCCTGAATTCGTATTATTTTTTATTGGATTATTCCAAAGAGATTTGAGCGGCACTACAGAACCACCAATCGTAGTGTTACGATCAAGCTCAGCAGGTACATCCTTACAACCTCATTCAAACGGACAAATATTAACATCATTGTATATATTGAAATATTATGTGACTGATTAGCGAGCAGTTTAGAGCCAGGTCAGACTACGAGAATGTTGAGGCTGGTCTGGATCTACACTGGTCGTAAAAGCATAATGTTGATTTTCTCAGAGCGCCTCTCGGTGAAATGTAGTAGTAATGTCGCTTATGGTTGCGGTGATAACATTACGACCCGATGTGCTGGTGTCAGTCCTGGTAATTTACCCTATAAACTTTATGATATAGCTGAAATGAGCCGTTCCAAGAGAAAACAAAGTTGCTGCATCATGTATCTACCCAGATCAGCCTGCGCAAGCTAATCCGGGCCGACACATCCCGGGCCGACACATTCCGGCTAAGGGGAATAGAGGTATAGAGTAATTGGTAATTGGAAATGTATCCCAGAAGCACTGTGGTATAGCTGAAATGAGCCATTCCAAGAGAAACCCAACATTATGATTTCTGGGTAATGTATCGACCCAGATCAGCCTGCGCAGGCTAATCCGGGTCGACACTTTTCGTCTTGGGGGGGGTTAGGTTATCCATTCAATTATGGAGATTTTCTTTGTTTTGACAAAATACGTTCAAAGTCGTCTGCTGCAGAATTGTCGTATGAGGGAAAGGGTTAAAATATCATAAATTATGGCACGTGACAAAAACATCGACCATTGACGAGTATCAAACCATACTTTTATGTGTCATAACTGTTCATGCTTCCGGGTACCTCAGAAATTACGGCGAAATCAATCCGCGATACATCAGTCGCTTACGACGAGTGATATCAATTCCGGGGTCGTGAGTTCGAAACCGGTTCCGCTATTCAGTATGTATGATGATTGATAAAGGTCATTGATGAATCCTTGTGACTAGCGTCATTCTTCTTCCCATGGAACAAATAGTCTCCATGGGAAGGGAGCCAGTACATTGGAAAAGAGGGGTGTGTGGAAAGCCTGAACATCATGTTATGTGGACTGGCCGCCGTGATATAACAGAAATACCGTTGAGGCGTTAAACTCCAATCGAGATTACGAAGAGGGATGAGCCTGATAAGAGTACACGGTGGCGCTGTCTGATCTGGATCTTCGCTGGTTACAAAGTCTCCGATGTTGGTTTTCGTGTGGATGCCATTCCCAGAACTATAAATAGAAGTTTATTCTATAACATGATTATATATGCAATAATAGTAGTAATAAAGATAGCTGCTCGCCAAATGGCATTAATGC
>JASEVX010000001.1:134338583-134686083 GCA_031761405.1 Serripes groenlandicus | reverse complement strand
ATGTTGAAAACGGCTTAAAACCCCAATAAAAAAAGACTTTTCGCCCTGTAGATTCTAGTTGCAGAAAAAGAAAAATGTTATATTGTTTCTTTAGGCCTTTCTACACACAACTCTTTGCGTAGGTAGACCTAACTTGTATAACTATAGTACATTACAGACTTTCTCACGATACATTGATTTCATGAATTAAACAGGTCCATTGTTTAATAAAAAGGATTTGAGCACCTAAAAGATTTGCATTGTAATACATATTTCTATATTACAAAATCAACAGTATCAAGTGACTATATAACTGTATAACAAAGACTAATTATTGTAAAATCACTAGCTCACATTAAGATGTATATGAGCCGTCCCGCGAGAAAACCAATATGGCCTCTGCGTAATGTATCGACCCAGATCAGCCTGCGCTGTCCGCGCAGACTGATCCGGGCCGACACATTACGTCTCAGGGGGGATCGGGGTAGAGTAATGATTCCTGAAACAGAAAATCCACAGGAGGCGAAAAGTGTCTATCCGGGTAAGCCTGTGCGGCATGCTTATGCCGATCCGGGTCGATACTTTACGCAGAGTTCACAATGTTGGTTTTCTCGCGGGATGGCTCATGTTGGAGCGACGTTAAATTGGATTATCGCTTTAGTTCCATCCGTGTACATTGAAATATACATGTATTTTGCATAGGAAGGTATACTCTAAGTATAATAGAGTATAACAAACAAAAATGTAATTGCGTGCCAGGTCCATATCGTGTTTACATTTCAAAAGCATTCTGCAAAATCAGTCACAACTGTTACTTTTTTAAACTAAGAAACAGGTTTGATTTTTTTTTTTTTTCAACTAACCTTAAATCTCTGAAGTCTTTAAATAAGGGCAGCGTCCCGATAGAGCAGTCGGAATTGACGCAGACTGTCAACCTATGGCTTATGAGATCGAGACAGAACTCGGCCGACATTATTTTTCAACCTTTTAGAAAGTTCAATGCGACAACTCTTCACGAATGGACTAACAGTATATCGATGGCTTGGCGTGAAACGGTTGTAACTAAAATTAGTATTTTTTTACCAAGGTGAATTACCTCACCATAAAGTCTTTATAAGCGTTAAATCATTTTTCTTGGTAAATAATGGAAATTTAGGTGCCATTGCTAGTTCTGAGCAATGGCACCTAAATTTGCATTTTTTACAAAATGGTCAAAATTGCCCCTAAACCAAGGGTTTCAAAATAGGTTTTTAGATACAACCGTTTCACGCCAAG
This sequence comes from Serripes groenlandicus, assembly GCA_031761405.1. Lineage (NCBI taxonomy): Eukaryota > Metazoa > Mollusca > Bivalvia > Cardiida > Cardiidae > Serripes > Serripes groenlandicus. Next base: position 134,684,829 of record JASEVX010000001.1, on the reverse strand, counting down.
CCCTCGATATATGTAAACTCGGCTCGTTGTTGATCTATGTAGTAATCGTGTGAGAAAGTCGGGAAACACTTGGGTAGGTGAACGGACAGCCGTGATATATCAACTCTGTGATCGATAGCACCATCCCCTGAGTTTTGAATGAGTCTAAAATAGAAATGTGCTATATGAGTATCGAACAATGTAGACCAAAGTTAGAAGGCATGATGATCTGGTTTACACTGATTGCAATCGCAGATTTAAGTCGTGTATAACATGAAACGTAAAATGCGAAAATGTTGTTTAACCCATTCTCACATTCAGCAAATCTGCGGCAGACAACTTGGAAAACATATAGGCAAAATGATGGCAAATCTCTATGCGATATGTACAGCAGAAAGTGAAAGTTATTGTATAGAGTTGAACACATTGTGGCAAGAGGAGAAATTGCTCATCATGAGCAATTTCTTTTTATGCCACAATGTTTTCAAAGGTCGTTTGCTGCAGAGGCGTCCGAAAGCGTGGGACATGGGGTAAAGTCGCGTACAGCAGGATAAGTACAGTGTATTATATATGAGCGGCGCTCTGATAGATCAGCCGAATGACATTTATGATCGGTGTAGATCCTGATCCACGAAGTCTAATCTGAGTCTGCACTGTTCGCCAATTGTTCATAGATGGTTTATAGAAGAAACTAATGTAAAGCTATATCCATATAGTTCCTTGGTAAGGATCGGAAGACAGGGTCATTTTATTCTCGTGAAATAAATACGTGAATTACTACACATAGTCTAACAAATGCATGTACATCGACCAAGAGCCCGTTTAGTCGATCCGAGCGGTTGGATCCGGGCGTGCCGTGTTCGGTGCCCAGTCGCAGCGCGGCGGATATGGTGAAGTTCCCGTGGGGCAAAACACATTTACTAGCCTAGAACTGGTTTGTTTACCCAGGGATCACGAATAAGTGAACTGTCGCCGTGATAACACTGAACTCATGTTGAGAGCGGTAAAAAAAAACAAATTATACAAAAACAAAAGATGAGTCGAAATGGCGCAGTCCCTGTTCATTTCTAACAATCATTATATTTGAATTAAAACATTTAAAACAATTTTGTTTGAAACGGCGTCAAAATGGCGCAATGTTTTTGAATTTTTAAATGGGGGAAAACAGTTTTTCAAAAATATATGTCAGGTCCCTGGGATGAGCCCTGTTTTACACCTGGGTGTGGAGTTCACCTGAGAACGAAAGTATAATTCGACCGTTTTAGGGTCTATTTACATACTAGGGGGACGCGTGCCCGGCACGTGTGAGTCAAGCTGCTGTTATATTTGACAGATGTAAATATACATGTGGTAACAAAAGACCCGAAATTTATTACCGAAATGAGACTTCCATCACTCGGAAATTACTCTTTTCATGAAATAGCTATCATTGTTTATCCCTTCCCATCATATAGTCGCTTTTGCCACAATTTGTTCAACTTTTTCCTCATATAGACGCTTTTGCCACAATGTTTTCAACTTTTTCATAATATAGACGCTTTTGCAACAATTTTTTCAACTTTTTCATCAATTATACTTACATTAATGAAGACATTTTCACGTTTTTGACAAAAGATTTGTTGTGTTTCGGAAACGGTTAATAATAATGATAATAATAATATCTTTATTTAATGAAGGTTACATATTAAGATGTATTTTGATGTACAATTAAAAAAGAAAAATCTAACAAAAGTGAAAGTTATTGTATAGAATTGAATACATTGTGGTTAAAGGAGAAATTGCTCATGATGAGGGGTTGAGATTGAGCCGCGGGTAACGAAATTGTGTCTGAATACATATTAGCCGTTCCACGAGAAAACCAACATTGTGGACTCTGCGTAAAGTATCGACCCGGATCAGCCTAAGCATGCTGCGCAGTCTAACCGGGACAGACACTTTTCGCCTTCTGTGGATTTTCTGTTTCAGGAAACATTACTCTATACCTCTATCCCCTTGAGACGGAATGCGGACAGCGCAGGCTGATCTGGATCGATACATTACGCAGATGCCATAATGTTGGTTTTCTCGTGGGACGTCTCATATGCGTTCAGTGAACAGTCACGTGAGCCAGCGCAACGTTATAAATGTTCTGACAAAATACTCCAAATGTAGCCCCTCAAAGTAAATGCCTTTAAATGATATAAAAACGCGTCGTGTCAGTATGACGCCAAATCGCTAGACGCGGCTCATATAAATACAGAACCAGGGAAATCTCTTTTTATCGAAAAAGAATGCTTTATAACACTCAGTAGTTCATTATGACGCTATAGTACTGTCAATGAATGCGTCATGCAAGTGCAATATTGCAACAATGCATTTACAATGTATTGATAACCATTTCATTTCAAACTGCCTTTTTGTAACGAATTCGCTCGATGACCATTAACGGTTTCTTTCTGACGTCTCCTCAGCAGACAACTTTTGACAACCTTGTGACAAAGGGAGAAATTGCTCATAATAAGTAATTTATCTCTTTGCAACAATGTTTTCAACTTCATTCAATAATTGTTCTTTGATTTATAGTGATTGTCTATTTTTTTGCATTCATATTTCCAAAGTCGTCTGCTGCAGATGAGTTGTATGTGGGAGATATATAAGGGGTTCATCAGTGCTAGGGGAGCATGTACAACCGGATACAACATGTACAACCGGATACAATTCGGGACAACTACGGCTTGATTTAACTGGCCATTGGACTGCTGTTAGCCCTCAAGTTACCCGTATAGAGCCAGACCGACCCGCTCACCAGACACGATACTGTTGTTAACTCAACTCAACAGTTCCATTATTGATATTCCTAGAATTTAAGTTTAAACTGTTTTAGTTTGCACAGGTTGTGAAACACGCGTTCTGCTTCCTGATGACATAACCAGTACTCGCGCCATTTAATGTGGAACAATCTCTAAGACAGAACCCGCTCATAACGGGATTCACGCCCGGGACCTCTGGTCACGGGTAAGGGAGGCCGACGCTCTACCACTGCACCACTGTCTTCCTAGAATTGGCTATGAAATATTCCAAATAAAAAGCTGGACATGTCCACTTGACCATAGGCCTTGAAAGGGTTTAAGTTTAACCATACCCAAGGCATTGACGCATGTTTAAGCGTCAGACGAATTGTTACAACACTGTGACAAAAGGAGTAATCGCTCAAAATAATAAAATAATTGATGGACTTCGTCATAATATAGCTTTAAGTTGCTCAATATCAGGCTTTATCCTGCAAATTGTCATGATATACGAACGAAATTAATATCTTACAATCGCCAAAATGAATAAGAACGCTTATATGTCAATTTCTTATTTCAATATTGCAGTTGAAAAGGTTAAATGATACACGTATATCTGATTGAAATTATTACTCAAGCATGGAACAGACTTCCATTGGTGAACATGAAAGCAGGCCATAAAACAATTTAAACAATTTTGTAATCTTAACGTCTGCAATAAAATGTAGGTGGCGTTACTGAATAAAAAAAAAAAAGTTTTTACGAAGTTTTATCACAAACAAAGCGTGCCTTCCACCTGTCGCCATCAAGTGAGAACTAATGATCCATTTGTTTGTTACATATTTAAAACGAAAAAAAAAAAGAACAGACGACTTTTAAAAGTTTTTTCAAGTATAAAGATGCAATGCGATATTCTTTATACACATTTCCTACTTTTCCTCAATGTATTCTTGACTTCTTACTTTGTAATTCAAATCGTTCACTATTCTTTATTCCGATTGTTGAACCAAAGACTACGAAGTGCAAATATCGTTTGAAAAAAGGATAGGGTTAAAACCCAGATAAAATCTTTTATCCAATTTAGTTGTACAAAACCTCTTCAAATCGGAGGTATTTTATGTACATTTACATATTGGTGTCGCGTGCCCTGTCGGCGCGTGGCCAGGATAATTGAGGCGGCAGGTGATATGTATTTTTAATACATTTTGATGTATGGGTAAATACCAAACCCCCAAAAAACCAGCCGTTTATGGGTATTTGAAAACAACGCGTTAGCAGTTCGGTTTGCACTGCTGCCGATGAATTAGACATTATCCTTTCCCACATATAGTCTTTCTTAAAAACCCTTTCAGCAGATAACTTTTGAAAACATTGTGACAAAACATTGTCACAGTGTTTTTAACTCTTTTCAATCCTTCAACTATGAGTTATAGATATATTCCCTACATTTGTCGAGATGATTTCAAAGACGTCAGCTGCAGATTTGTTATATGTTGGAAAGGGTTAATTAATGCATTGTTTCTCTAGCGTACGGTGATTCTTGCAACACTGCTTACGTCCAGTCCTTGTATTTCATTAAGAATCATTAAAATGTATAGGATGCAGTGTGTAAAGGGGTTGTTATCGAAATCCGGGCACCTAATAAATGTTACCCAGCTGAATTACAAAGAAAAGGCGTTTTCCTTTTAGAACATAGTATAAATGTATGTATTATTTTAGGGTCAGCAAATCGATTCAAGCGATATGTACAGCAGAACAAGTATACATGCAATGCCTGTGTTGATCCGAGTTTGTTTAACCCTTTCCCTCATATAAACGCTTTCGGACGCCTCTGCAGCAGACGGCTTTTTGAAAACATAGTGACAAAAGAAGAAATTGCACAAAACGTGTAATTTCTCCTTTTGCCACAATGTTTTTCACTTTTAGTCATATGTTATCCATTCAATTATGGAGATTTTGTATGTTTTGACAAAATACGTTCAAAGTCGTCTGCTGACGAATTGTCGTGTGAGGGAAAGAGTTAAGTTACTACATGCATTATTACGAATACTGCATACGATACGGAACATTAGAAATGCACTTGAGCTGTCATAATTTAGCTTGGTCTCTAATAATCCCGTTTGACAGTAACAGTTTTAGTTTAATTGATTGGGGTTTTACGCCGTGTTCAACAATTGTTCAGTCATATCACGGCGGCCCGTTATCCCACTCATGTGTGTCCTGGCTTCCCCACAACTGTAATCCACACAACAAACTTTCAAAGCAACTGGCTGCTTTTCCACATATACTGTTTGCCCATTGGTAGAAGACGAACGACGCATGCTTTTATCAAATTTCAGAAATATTGTTGGCCGAGCTGGGACTCGAACTCACAACCCCTTGATTCTGGAGTATACAAGTACAGTGTTGAAATCCTGAACTTGTAAAACCATGAATATGATAATCTCTTGGACTGATGATGCATTAGTAGCTAGAACATGTGTGTACCAGTCTGTTGACAGTGATTGAGTTAAAACAAACAAAGTCATTTAGTGTTAACTAGTTGTTTATTTATTACTATATGTCATTGATTTTACACTAGACTACTATTTCTTATTGTAATTAAGACAATGAATGTATCAACAATTGCATGATTATGATAAAATTAAAATAAAAAATGATTTTCTAAGTTTCTCTTGTGTTTATCGTGTGTGTACGCATTAAAACATATTCTACGCCATTAACGGAATATTTATATTCATTACACTTAATCAATTCTACAGAGTAAATTTTTCTTAACTGTAAATTAAAAAAAGAAAAAGAAAAAAAAAGTTGGTTGACATGAATGAAAACGTTCCGATAACGACATTCTAGTCTGATTTTATACATGACCGGGAAATGCGAGTTAAAACAACAACATCAATAACAAAACCCGGAAGCAAGTGCATATTGATTGTCTATGAATCTATACGGTTAATCTAGTAACCGGTTACAAAAGTATATGATTAACCGGTTGGTAATAATGGTAACCGTTAACATCCCTAGTTGAAACCATAACCAGGATAATATATGCCAAATTATTTTCGAATCTTGCCAGTACTTTTCGACAAGAAGTTTTAACTATACACATTTTAATTAGGAAAACAAGCTCTGGTTGGTTTCTTTTCAACAGATCGGAATAATTTGAACACTCTTGGTAGAGGGTTTTCCAAGGTACCATGTAAAACTAATGCTTGAAATGTATATGTGCAGGTGTAAAAAGTGAATACAATGCCCAAAATATATCACATCTCAGTGGAATATATTATATATTGACCTGCAATAAGAACTGTGAGAACCATGCCCTTAACAATAGCAGTATTTGTATCCTACGGTACATGCGAAACCATTGATCATGTAATACAACCACGTTTACACCGGATATGATATCTACAGGTACATATGAGCCGACCCATGAGAAAACCAACAGTGTGGCCTCTGCGTAATGTATCGACCCAGATCAGCCTGCGCAGTCCGCGCAGGCTAATCCGGGCCGACACATTCCGCCTCAGGGGGATAGAGGTGAAGAGTAATGATTCCTGAAAAAGTGTCGGCCCGGATAAGCCTGCGTGGCATGCTTAGGCTGATCCGGGACGATACTTTACGCGGATTCCACAATGTTGGTTTTCTCATGGGACGGCTCCTATCTACAGGTACATGTACATATACAGTGAAAGTCAATACTAAATTGTGTCAGCCATCACCGTCCTTATAAACACAATTTTTTTGATAACTTATCTCGAGAAACAGCCATTACTGTAGCCCAACTTTCTAGTCGGGCATGTAGTCTTTCAGCTCAAAAGAAATATCTTACAGACCTGGTTTGTGATTAGACTATCGAATAAATTCACACCAGCTCTAATGTCTGCGTGCTGTTTCCCTCGACCACAGCATATCGTGACCGACTGTATCGGAGTTGCGTGGTTAGCTTGAGAAAATCTCCGGGACAGACCCTGCCTCAAGTGCGTGAGAAACGAAGAGAGACGAACTGTGAATATGCTATTATGTGTGGTTTGGGAGCAGTATGCTTGGAAACACAGACTGTACATATCAGCCTTGCTCCCGGACAACCGGCCTTGGAGTATTTTAAAATGACACATGTAGAATGAGATCTTTTTACATACGCTTGCCATCTAATCCACAAGCACAGTGTCAGAATGTTCTCGAAACCTCCTGTGACTTGTACGGAAATTAAAAAGGTTCATGTCCAGTTCTGCAGACGACTTTTTAAAACATTGTGGCAAAAGGCAAAATTGCTTATAATGAGGAATTTCTCCTTTTACACGAAAGTTGTTGGAAAATGTGGTTTAATGTCACATACGGCATGATAAGAGATACGTTTGTGTCTTCGAAGTCACACTCAACTATAGCATGACATCACCTTTAACCCTGTCCCATATCGAGGGCTTGGTGTGAAACGGTTGTAACTTAAAACCTATTTTGAAAACCCTGGTTTAGGGGCAATTTTGACCCCTTTGTAATCAATTCAAATGTAGGTGTCATTGCTCAGAACGAGCAATGGCGCCTTAATTTGCATTGTTTACCAAGAGAAAATACTTTATGGCGAGGTGATTAACCTTGGTAAAAAATACCAATTTTAGTTACAACCGTTCGATATACAGACAGTTTCTGAACATAAACATTATTTTCTCCGTATGCCACAAAGATATACATTGATTTATAGTTTCTATATTTTGTCTATTCGTTTACAAAGTTGTCTGCTGCAGCTGTTTTGTATGAGGAAAATGGTAAAATATAAGGCTAGATTGCCGATCATAGATACTCACCCAAAATCTATAACATAGAAACTGATACACATTAAAAAGGAAGCATGTGTGATATACTATTGAATAGAAGTGTAACTTGACTACGTGGAATAAAAGGAAATATCTACTCGACAAAGGGTGATTACCAACTCACTTTAAGAAAGTTGTTGGACATAAAGAAATGGGTCTTTACACAAATATATCATGAACAGTGCAGGCTCAGATGAATCTGTGACAGTGCACGTTCTTACACGAGTCCGGTAACACGTGAAAAATAAGTTAACCCTTTCCCACATATGGACGTTTTTAATGCCTCTACAGCAGCCGACTTTTGATCACATTATGGCAAATGGATTAATTGCTCATAATGAGCAATTTCTCCATTTACCACAATGTTTTCAGGTTCATTTAATAATATTACATCCCTTTAAATAGACATTTTCCTAATTTATGTGGGTATGTTTTTAAAGCAGATTTGCTGTATGTTGGAAAGGGTTAAACTATAAAAGATAGAAGCACAGATGTATTGTATACGCACCTATATGTAATGTGGGAGGGGTGGATACATGGATTCTGTAAGAAGCGTTTTTTATGTGTTGCGGTTCTGTAGTAACTTGATCTACATGTGAAACTGCTCGAGAGCGTTTTCAATTATTAACGTGAATCTCCTTGTGTTTCACGTATCCAGACAAACCGAGTGTTCTCATCTATTAGTATAATTAGAAAAAAAATATTGTGGTACAAGTTTTACGATGTATGTTGAGTAAAATGCTGCAGTATCATTTCGAGATGTGTGTAGTGTGTACTATTTACTCTATGTTTGAAACTACCGAAAAGTCATCGATATCAGCACGTGGGAAGAGGTAGGGACAACACTAAGCCCACGTGGAGTTGTGGTTGCAGAATTGCTGCTAAAACTTAAAATTGATCGACCTTTTGGCGCGTCTGCAGCGAGCGACATTTTTCAAAATCATTTCTGGAAAAAGAGAAAATTATCTTGTAAAGTAATCGCTCCTTTTCTCCACATTTTTTCAAATTCAGTAGCAACATTCTCAAACAATTATCTTTATTTTCAAACTCATTTCTGGAAAAAGAGTTAATGATCGTGTTAAGCATAAGCTCCTTTTCTCGACAGTTTTTCAAATTCAGTAGCAACAATTCTAAAACAATTATCAATTTTACGAACTCATTTCTTGAAAAAGGGTAAATGCTCATGTTAAGCATTCGCTTCTTTTCTCCACATTTTTTCAAATTCAGTAGTTACATTTCTCAAAAGATCAGATAAACGGCTACAATGTACAATAAACTCTCACCAACTTTAACCCTTTCCCAGATACAAACACATATATAACAGACGACTTTGAAAACATCTATGCTACAATATGGAAATATCATTTATTAAAAGTTTAATTATTGAAAAGAGTTGAAAACATTGTGGCAATAGGAGAAATAGCTCATTATGAACAATTTCTCTCTTTTTTACATTTTGTTTTCAAAAAGTCGTCTGCTGAACATGCATTTGTAAGCGGGAACTGTTTAAGGAGCAGTGTCTACTTTGACATCACGATTCAGTAAAACGTCCAAATGAAAAGGGTCTGTCTAGAGAACAAATAAAACGGTTATCTGAAACTGTTTATGATATGTTATTTAACTCTTTCAGCGCCAAAGGCAATATTGAGCTTTTTGCAAACAATACAGATTCAGGTGAGTTAGCTCGTTACGAGCTGTCTCACCTGAAATCTGCATTGTTTGGCTGTGAGTTATAAATATATTTCAAAAATCCTATAACATGAAAATAGAGTCGTCTGAGTTTGAACATGGAAGAGTCTACTTTAAACAATTCGGCGCTGAAAGGGTTAAGAGTCGTCTGCTAAAATAGAATATCAGAATCCAATGTGTATCTATAAATGTGTATCTCTATATATATATATATATATATATATATATATATATATATATATATGGAAAATTAGAAGAAACGTTTTGATACAGAAGTTTTAAATATGAGAAATGGAGAAATTGCTCGTTTTGAACAATTTCTCCTTTTCTGACAATATGTTCTATAGTTCGTCTGCAACAGTGTCGGGTACAGGGTGAAGGGGACATTGTTCCGTGTGGGTTTCAACATGAACAATTTCAGCTTAAGTGAAGCGATATGAAGTTTAATAAGACTTGTGAGATTTTAATTGTTTTGTTTCGTTATCACAAAAAAAAACACTTACGTCAGCATCAGCGCATTACCTCATCGCGTTAACCCTTTCCCTCATGCAGACGGTTTCTGACGCCACTGAAAACATTTTGAAAACATGGAGAAAAAAGAAGAAATTACTCAAAACGAGCAATTTCTCCTTTTGTCACCATGTTTTAAAATCTAATCAATTATTGTTCTTTCCTTTTAAGGGATTTTCTGTGTTTTTGCCTAGACGTTTTTAAAGTCGTCTGCTGCAGATGTGTTGCATGTGGAAAAGGGTTAATGGGGAATTGAACATTAAGATTCAGCCTGGATCGTTTAACGAATGTGTCTCAGTGTCGTCTGCTTCGGAGACATCTGACGATACACATGTTACATAACATCTGACGATACACATGTTATATTACATCTGAAGATACACATGTTACATTACATCTGACGATACCCATGTTACATTACATCTGACGATACCCATGTTGCATTACATCTGACGATACCCATGTAACATTACATCTGACGATACACATGTTATATTACATCTGAAGATACACATGTTACATTACATCTGACGATACCCATGTTACATTACATCTGACGATACCCATGTTGCATTACATCTGACGATACCCATGTAACATTACATCTGACGATACACATGTTACATTACATCTGACGATACCCATGTTACATTACATCTGACGATACACATGTTACGTTACATCTGACGATACACATGTTACATTACATCTGACGATACACATGTTACATTACATCTGACGATACCCATGTTATATTACATCTGACGATACCCATATTACATTACATCTGACGATACACATCTTACATTACATCTGACGATACCTTTGTTATATTACATCTGACGATACCCATGTTACATTACATCTGACGATACACATGTTATATTACATCTGACGATACACATGTTACATTACACCTGACGATACACATGTTACATTACATCTGACGATACACATGTTACATTACATCTGACGATACCCATGTTACATCACATCTGACGATACCCATGTTACATTACATCTGAAGATACACATGTTACATAACATCTGACGATACCCATGTTACATTACATCTGACGATACACATGTGATACCCATGTTACATAACATCTGACGATACCCATGTTACATTACATATGACGATACACATGTTACATAACATCTGACGATACCCATGTTACATTACATCTGACGATACACATGTTACATTACATCTGACGATACCCATGTTACATTACATCTGACGATACACATGTTACATTACATCTGACGACACACATGTTACATTACATCTGACGATACACATGTTACAAAACATCTGACGATACACATGTTACATAACATTTGACGATACCCATGTTACATTACCTCTGACGATACACATGTTACATAACATCTGACGATACCCATGTTACATTACATCTGACGATACACATGTTACATTACATCTGACGATACACATGTTACATAACATCTGACGATACCCATGTTACATTACATCTGACGATACACATGTTACATTACATCTGACGATACACATGTTACATAACATCTGACGATACACATGTTACATAACATCTGACGATACCCATGTTACATTACATCTGACGATACACATGTTACATAACATCTGACGATACCCATGTTACATTACATCTGAAGATACACATGTTACATAACATCTGACGATACACATGTTACATAACATCTGACGATACACATGTTACATTACATCAGACGATACACATGTTACATTACATCTGACGATACCCATGTTACATCACATCTGAAGATACACATGTTACATTACATCTGAAGATACCCATGTTACATTACATCTGAAGATACACATGTTACATAACATATGATGATACCCATGTTACATAACATCTGACGATACACATGTTACATTAAAATAAAAGTGCGTTTGAATATATTTTGGGAAAAAAGGTTACGGGAACAGATGAAAATGCTCCTGTTAATCCTTTCCCTCATACGACAATTCTGCAGCAGACGACTTTGAACTTATTTTGTCAAAACATAGAAAATCTCCATAGTTAAATGGATAACCTATTACAAAAAGTGGAAAACATTGTGGCAAAAGGAGAAATTGCACGTTTTGTGCAATTTCTTCCTTTGTCACTATGTTTTCAAAAAGCCGTCTGCTGCAGAGGCGTCAGAAAGGGTTAAGCAAGTTCTCCTTTTTCCATAGTGTTTTCAAGTGTCATCGGCGGCAGAAATCGTCTGCATTTGGAAGAGGTTGAATTTCCACACAGTTGTAGTTAGCTAAGAATATGTATTTATTATATACATGAGTTGCATCTAGCGGCGTGTGGTCGGACTGTATCTGTGAACAGTGTAGACTCAGTCCAGCCTATGCATTCACAGAATCTCCCCCAGAGCATCCATTGTCCATTTACATGTAATTAAATCCCATGTGCATATTTCGCGAAAGACAATAGAACCTTAGCTCCATCAGTTCTAGCCAATTTGCTATAATCGAGCCGTCCAATGAGAAAACCAACAATGTGGACTCTGCGTAGAGTATCGACCCGGATCAGCCTAAGCATGTCGCGCAGGCTTATCAGGGCGACACGTTTCGCCTCCAGTGGATTTCTTGAATCATTACCTCCTGAGACGGAATGTGTCGATCCGGATTAGCAATGCTGGTTTTCTCGTGGAACGGCTCTTATTATTATCCCGTTACGTAGAATCAATAAGACCCTAAATCGCCCGAGGCGTTCCATTAAGTGACATTATCCTGCATCGTCTAGGAATGTCAATGCTGAAAGTAAGAGAGTAATATTACGTGATAAATGTAGGGCAATCATATGTCAGGAATTTGGGTCACTTCCAAGTGGAAACCGATGTGGTTATTATAGCAGACTGATATGCTGCTGCATTGGCCGTGTGATAAATTGTAGTGACAATGGAAACGATAGTTGTAGTAGCAGCAGTAGTAGCGGAAGTAGTAGTAGTAGTTACAACAATTAGAGTATTAGTTGTTGTTGTAAGAGTATAAGTATTAGTTGTAGTAGTAGTAGTAGTAGTAGAAGTCGAAGTAGAAGTAGTAGTAGTAGTAGTGAAGTAGAAGTAGTAGTAATAGTAGTAGTAGTAGGAGGAGGTTTGGTAGTGGTAGTGGTAGTAGTAGTAGTAGTTGTATCAGTAGTAGTAGTAGTAGTAGTAGAAGTAGTAGTAGTAGTAGTAGTAGTAGTAGTAGGAGTGGTAGTGGTAGTAGTAGTAGTAGTTATATCAGTAGTAATAGTAGTAGAAGTAGTAGTAGTAGTAGTAGTAGTAGTAGTAGTAGTAGTAGTAGGAGGAGTTGCAGGAGTTGTATTAGTAGTAGTAGTAGAAGTAGTAGTAGTAGTAGTAGTAGTAGTAGTAGTAGTAGTAGTAGTAGTAATATTAGTAGTAGTAGTAGTAGTAGTAGTAGTAGTAGTAGTAGTAGTAGTAGTAACAGTAGTAGTAGTATTAGTAGTAATAGTATTTTATTTATTTATTTATTTATTCATTTTAATTCCTCCTAGTGGAGATTGATAAATAACAAATAATCACAAGTTTAAGTTTATGTACAAATAATAATATGAATATATACACTGTTATATAGTGAGATTTACTGCTTTCCTTCATTGATTTGTGCTTTATGACCGTGTTTCATCTTTAAGGTTCGAGCACAGAACGCGGTTAAGTGCATTTTGGAGCTATGTGTGATTTCCGACTCACAGAGATCACACTAGGTTCCTAAGGCAGCTATAGGCATATAGAAATGAACGCTCGAGCATTAGTCTTTCTGTTTCATGTGAAATATCGGTTTCCAGTTTTGAGCCTAGAATCTTCAACATAAAACTTTCAGATGAGTCCGAGCTAAGTTCTTCCGCAATACCAGCATTAACCTCATGTTGTATGCTTAGTATGAACGACGTTTTCTGCGACGTCAAACATGGACACTCACAAATAACGTGTTTTATACCATCGCTGGTAAACGCATAGCACAGTTTACAATACAGATTGTCAGCATCCGGAATGTTTACCCATATTTTAGCAATTGTTCTGGCAATATTTGGCTTAACCTCTGTAAACACATCGTAAATAACACTTGGGTAGATAGATGGCAGTGTGCAACCGTTCAAATCTAGAACAATCTTGGTCGACACTTATTCTCAATTTCCAGTTGTCGGATTCATATGCATTGACAACAGTATTTACTGTTAATTTCCAGCTAGTCTTAGACAATTATTAGTAGTAACAGTAGTAGTAGTAGTAGTAGTAGTAGTAGTAGTAATAGGAGTTGTAGAAGTAGACGATGTGGAAGTAGCAAACGTTATAGTTGTCAAAATAATTCCTGTGTTGGAAATTTACAAAGTTAAATAACTATTTCAAAAACCCAGAGGGAATCCTATTTCCATATGTCTCAGTAATCATAAATCTGCGAATGCATAGTATGCAGGTTTTACGGACGACCGCCAGAAGGAGTCGGAAGTAAAACCACTTTCTCACAAACTACACAACCTCTACGCTCCTTTAGTACCTTGAATATTTACGTGAAGCGTGATTTACGTAGGGCATTTATATCAAACTCATAAGTATTAACCCTTTCCCACCTGCAGATGCATCCTCAGCAGACAATTTTTGAAAACATTGTGGCAAAAGTAGAAATTGCTTATAATGAGCAATTTCTCCTTTTGTCAAAGTGTTTTCAACCGTATTTATTCAATAATGATAACTTTCATTTATAGAGATTGTCCACATTTTAACATCGTAGATGCTTTCAACGTCGCTCGCTGCATATGTGTTGTAAGTGGAGAAAGTAAATACTGAATTTCGATTTACCCGCTCTGATAACGAAGGTACTCATTTCACTCCTCCCAAATGGATATACGACGAATTATAAATTTCTCCTTTGCCATAATGTTTTCGAATCCATTCAATAATTATTATACTTTCATTCAGAGATTTTCCATAATTTTGCCAAGATGTTTTCCGAGTTGTCTGCTACAATTGGGTTGTACGTGGTAAATGTTTAAGTCATGCGTGTGCTTTTTGAGCTCCCTCGTGGGACCAGAGACCTACATTGATATATGTCTCTGATGGACTGAAGAACTCGGGTGACACATACAAAATTAACGTGAAAATTAGCGCAATTTATCGTTTTACACAAATTTTGCAATTCACAAGTATATATTTCTGTTAACTTTCTTCTCTCAAATAATTTCTGGTGGGAGAAAATCGAACGGTGTCTTACGCCGCTTTAAAAAACAAATCAATTACGTCACTGCATGTCCATGGTAATTTACCAGTGCTGAAGGTAAGTGTTCCGGACACAACGCATCAGCAATAAAGATATCTCCGCAAACACGAGTCCCTGCGTACTTTCTGACCAGAAAAGATCCAGGAGAAAAGTCGGTACTACCATTTCTAAAAGTCTTTGGTGTGACCTGAACGGGCATGAAACCCTGCTCCTTCGATTTCGACCGATTTATAAGGGTTTAACGCCGTTTTCAACAATGGTTCACTCTTACCACGGCGGCCAAGTCACCTACTCATATGTTTCCTGGCTTTCTCACACCAGTACTCCACACAACATACTTTCCAACCAACTGGCTGCCTTTCATCATAGACGGTTATTACATAGGTGGAAGATGAATAACGCTTGTCACAGTGACTTTTTTCAAACATCGGAAAGAATGTTGGCCGAGCTGGGATTCGAACTCACAACCCCTGGATTGACAGCCTGCGTCGCTACCGCCCTTCGCTCTCGAGACAGACGGTCTAACATCTTCCCCACCGAGGTCTAAAAAGGGAGTCATTCTATAAAGTGTTCTTTCGGACAATCTCACAATTCGATTGTAATACACATATCTGGCTATACCAGGCTCAACTATGTCTTTGACCAATCTGCATCAAACGACTTCTGAAAACAGTGTTGGAAAAAGAATAATTGGTCATTGTGAGTACTTTTGCTTTCAATTCGTTTCGAAATTATCCATTTTTCTCCTACTTTTCCAATATCTTGTTTAGTTGTTTCAAGTTTTGAAGTGAAAAGATTAAATATATTTTATAAAACGATTCTTTAAACGTTCTTTGTTTACTACTCAGCTAACAGACATCGGATAAAAGATATATCAAGGGAGGTAACCGTAAAGCTAAACGAGGCTAATATTGAAGGAGTTATCCCGCTTTCAATTGATTACTTGCACAGCTGTCGATTTGTGTTGTTCTGTTTGTTTTCGGTTTTACGCCGCTTTCAACAGATAAGGTCTTAACGCGGCGGACAGGAAAGATGATATAGGTCCCACACCTTATAGTTACATCAAGATAACAAGAGGCCCATGAGGGCCTATGCTCTACTGGCATTGATCTGGCTTGTTTCAAAAGGAACCAATATGTCATCAATATTCAAATACCATCTAAGTTTGGTGAAGATCAGATAGTAAATGGAGCTCTATTGTGTTGACAAGCTGTATTATAGCAATTTTGACAATTTCAAGGGCCATAATCCAGCCATGCATGGGTAGATCTGGCCGTTTTTTAGAAATGAACCAAACTCTCATGGATATCTAACTACTGTATAAGTTTGATTGAGATACAATCAAAAATAAGGACTGTATCATGTTAACATGCCCTATTATATCAATTTTGACAATTTCAAGGGCCATAATTCAGTCATGCATGGGGCGGATCTGGCTAATTTTCGAAAGGAATCAAGCTCTCATGGATATCTAACTACTGTATAAGTTTGGTTGAGATACAATCAAAAGTGAAGACTGTATCGTGTTAACAAGCTCAAGGAATTGTCAGCCAAAGGCCCCAAATTTGCTACAGAAAATTACCTTTTCTAATTTGGGAAAATTTGGGCCCAGAAAAAATCAAAATTGATGTCCGTTTTCTGAAAGCCCCTGGACACCTTAACGGATTGGAAATGGGATACATTTTGGCCTAGAAAATGCCTTAGCTAGAAATTGGGTCCCGAGCACCCGTTGAGTGAGCTGTGAAAACGCGGTGCCAACTTGTAGTCCTGAATCGAAATGTAGGGACCAACGTCAAAAATGTGTCCAATATGGCAGTGTGGGAAAAGGAGCCAAGTTAAAATTTTCGTCCAAGTCCTTTGGTTGACTAATTTTATCCAAGGGTTCTGCCCAACCAGGTGAGCGGGGCTGTCACCCTTGGCAGTTTTCCAATTTCCTTCTTTGTTGCATGTAAAGTGTAACTTTTGTTCTAGAGGTCTCCCGGCCCGGAAACTCCCGCGATCGCTAGAGTGCGTAAGCAGGACGCGTAAACTATCGCGTTTACGGGGGGGGGGGGGGGGGGGGGGGGGGGGGGGGGCGTTGGGGCGTTGACACTGTCTGTTGATAGAAGTAATGATGGTGAATAAGTGTTGTAAGTTTCGAATCCATATTTGTAATGGTTTTGATAAAAATGAATTGGTACAAAATTTAACCAAAATTCTAAGTAAAAAAAGGGGGGCGTTGGGGCGTTGACACTGTCTGTTGATAGAAGTAATGATGGTGAATAAGTGTTGTAAGTTTCGAATCCATATTTGTAATGGTTTTGATAAAAATGAATTGGTACAAAATTTAACCAAAATTCTAAGTAAAAAAAGGGCCATAATTCTTACAAAAAACAAGGTGTGACACCAACGCCGACGCCGAGGAGAGTAGTATAGCTAGCCTTTTCTTCGAAAAGTCAAGCTAAAAATAAACCCATGCATTATCTGATTTAGAAACAAATTAAAACCTGAAACATTATATTATTTTTCTTCTTACAGAAATAGATGCAGACTTCTGATTGATCATGGGAAGTTAATTTTTTTTTCAAATTATAATTTTAAATAAGTGTTAGTGTCACATATCACAATAAAAGTGATTTTATTGCATTTAATACAATTATATGTACACAGGTAAACAATCCTTCCTGACCAAGAAAGATTGAGATCAGCCTGTGCCATCATGCAGCCAGATAAACAATCTTCTGGCACATCACTACAATGGAAGAATGCATACTAACTAATCTGATACATTGTTAACTCTTTCTCATATGCAAAAGAATTTTGACACATCTGCATTGGATGACTTTTGAAAACATTGCGATAAGGGGGGAAATTCTCAAATTACCACATTGTTCTAACGTCAATTTAAATACATAACTCAATGATTTTTTTATGTCAGCCAGTTATAATTTGTCATCTTGCAGCAGACTTCTAATTTCCTCCCGAGTATTGAACCTGGTTTGGGCTACAAACCTTTATCTAGAGAACTTGGTTGTGAAGTTTTTCTATACATTTAAAGTGAATATACAAACAACGGACTACACCATATTCAATGATTTGTTGTTGTCTGCAAGTTATCATTTGTCTTCTTGCAGCAGACGTCTTATTTCATCCTGAGTAATGAAACTGGTTTGGGCTACAAACCTCTGTCTAGAGAACTTGGTTGTGAAGTTTTTCTATACATTTAAAGTGAATATACAAACAACATACAACACAGTATCCAATGCTCTTTTGTCGTCTGCATGTTCTCACTTGTCCTCTTGCAGCAAATGTTTAATTTCATCCTGAATGTTGGATCTGGCTTGGGATTCAAACCTCTGCCTGAAGTACTTGGTAGCGTAAATATTGGGTATGTTGAGGAAAGATTTCAGTACCTGTAGATAATAGCAAAAATTAATAGTGAAACATTGAGGAATTTCACTTCTGCATTACTGCTACCAGAGATTTTTTTAAATATGAGAAATTGCTCCTAATGCGAATAATGTCATTGTGAAGAGTGAAAAAGTCATCTTAATTTCCTACAGAGCATTCTAAACCTTGTTGAAAATCAATCACTGTCTTCAACAATGTGTTTACCTTGGCACGACCCTGTCTGTAGGCCTCTTCACTGTAATGAATGTATTCTTTTCTGATCTTTTCTGCATAGACTTTGTAGTCTGTAACAAAGAATAGAGTTATCAACGTTGCTGTCAACATTCAATCATTTAATCATAATCATAATTTTATATCCATAATTTTAGTATTTTGCAATCAACCCTTTAACACCTGCAAACACATTTTGACGCATCTGCAGTTTGAACATTTGAAAACATTGTGGCAAAAGAAGAAATTGCTCATTTTGCACTGTTTTAAACTCTTCAATAGGTTTATATAGACTTTCCATATTTTTGCCTAAAGTTTTCAGTCATCTGCTGCAGATTTGTTGTACGTGGTAAAGGGTTCAACAAAAAGATTAAAATCTTGGTTGTCAATCCTTCTCTCTGATTATGTCATAATTGTTGTAAGGATATTTTTTTCATTCATTTAACCATGCATATAGATGCATCTGCAGCAAAAGCTTTTTGAGAACATTGTTGCAAAATGAGAAACTGCTCATGATGAGCAATTTCTCCTTTTATCATGTCACATTGCTTTTAACCCTTTCCCTCGTATAATATAGACATTTTTAGACATAATATAGACATAGATGCATCTGCAGCAAAAGCTTTTTGAAAACATAGTGACAAAAGAAGAAATTACTCAAAACAAGCAATTTCTGCTTTTGCCACAATGTTTTCCACTTTTGGTCATAGGTTATCCATTCAATTATAGAGATTTTCCATTTTTTGACAAATTATGTTCAAAGTCGTCTGCTGCAGAATTGTAGTATGATAGAGTTAACTCTATCCTAACAAGCTTTGGTATACCGACGGACCCACAAGCGGTTGGACGGACCGATCGACAAACTGAGATTTGAAACGCAATATATTCCCTCTTCTGTGAAGCAGGGGCATGTTTATACTTTCATGTATTACAATTCTCCATATGTTTACCCCATCTACAGAAAGGATGGATTGATATCAACATAACATTTGGGCACTTACATTTCTTCACATGTGCATAAAACCAAAAGCTGTCATAGAACAATAATATAAACTTATCTGTATCAGGCAAAAACCAAGGGGTTATTAATTGACCAATGTAAAAAACTACTGTTTATATTTGAAGACAATGTCGACCTTGAGAAGGTACTCCAAGTATGGCCATATCCATGTCCAGAAAATAATGGAGGTCACTGTCCCCATACATGTCTGGTGTTGTGTTGACTTCAGTCTCGTGACTTTTGGTAGCCAGTATCCAGTCATCCACTACCTTACACTCTGTCTGTAAATCTGTACCTCCCTAAATAACACGAAATAGTAAATAATTCACTTATGGCAACACCTTTAACCCTTTCTTACATACAAACCTGCAGCAGACCTTAACGATGGTAGAAATGGCTGCCCTCCTTAATTGGCGCTCAAGGTTGCGGGGTTAGAATTGATTAGCTGGAGTCAGTATAAATGGACCAGTAGTACTGGTAACTTACTGTTGAAAGTGGCGTAAAACACCAAACAATCAATAAAGAATCAATAAAAATATATTTGTTAAACTATGAAAAATCTCTGTAATCATTCGGCAAAGTTAAAAACAGTGTGGCAAAAGGAGAAATTGTTTATTATTAGTTATTACCTCAAGGTAAATTAATTACTGTTCACTGCAAAACTGTTTAGGTTGATTTTAACAAAATTGTAGTCCAGATTTTTGGGGAAGACATAGTTCTTATAATTCTTGTTGTAACACTTTTTCTTCATTTTCAAACAAGATACTGGTGTTTCTGTTAAATCCTTGCTTAATAGGCTACCTAAAAAAAATCTTTACCTAAGGACTCTAATGTTGAAAATAAGCAATTTACCCTTTGGCTATTATATTAGATATTTACTGAGAAGGCATCAAAAGTTGTCTGTATCAGAAAACAGGTTTAAGTTAATTTTTACCTCCATTCCGTTTGCAGCAGACTGTATAAAACTTTGAAACAATTCAGTACTTTTGTCCTCATTGTCCTTTTCTTTAGGTTCATAAATTACACTGGAAAGAGATCATGATTGATTGATTGATTGAACGGGCTTCAACGCCATTTTCAAAAAAAAATCAGTCATATCATAAGGACAAGTTCACCTACCCATGTGTATCGAGACGTTCTCATAACAGTCTTTCCAGGCATTGGCTGCTTTTCTACATAGACTGTTAGCCCATTGATGGAAGATGTATGCAATTGCAGCATTGACTTTTTTCAAACGTCAGACAAAAATTTGGCTAAGCTGGGGTTCGATCTTATAACCCTAAATTGACAGCCAGCGTGACTAGCAACTGAGCTACCTGGGCTCGGCAGAAGTACACTGGACATAAAACAGGTCTGACCTGTATGATGTGTCTACTGTCAAGGAGAACAAAATGTTATATTTGTAACCTTATAATGTGAATGATATCCCCTTTCAAAAGGAGCCTTAACTCAATTTCTAAAAGGTTGTTTTGGTAATCAAAGCAAAGTTTGCAGATAGAGTAACGTTACATCACAGTTTATTGATAATCCAACTACAATGTATCTTTAACCCTTTCCCTCATACGACAATTCTGCAGCAGACGACTTTGAACGTATTTTGTCAAAACATAGAAAATCTCCATAATTGAACATATGACAAAAAGTGGAAAACATTGTGGCAAAAGGAGAAATTGCACGTTCTGTGCAATTTCTTCTTTTGTCACTATGTTTTCAAAAAGCCGTCTACTGCAGAGGTGTCAGAAAGCATCTATATGAGGGAAAGGGTTAAATATATGAGATTTTAGAAATAAAAGGGCAATCATTCCTACATTATTCACTATTATGCTCAGAGCTCTAGATAAGTAGCATTTTGCTGGTTCTAAAATACTTATAATATCTGCTAACACTATGTTGGGGGTACTCAAAGAGACGATTCTTTTGAGTACCCACAACATAGGGTTTGGTTGGATTGTAAGAGAGATATTGATGGGATATTGATGGGAAAAGAGCTGTAAACCCCTCCTTCTCTAGACCTCTAATTATGCTCCAGTCAAGTTTGGGAGAGCCATCAAAAAGAATGTAAAATTCCTTGGCTGTACTAACGACTGCCTCGGTGATGTAAAATGTCGGCCTCGACTGCAGGAGGTTGCAGTTTTGATCCCCACTGGGTCATATTCTTTGCAAATGGTAGTAATGGCTTTCCCTCCTACGCCCTCAGGACTGTGAGGTTAGCATTACAACATACTCGCTGTTGTCAGGATAAATGTACCAGTGGTAACTTACCTGGAAACATGTGATATAATTGAAAAAATGTTAAGAGTTGTGTAAAACAACATACAAACAATAATATATCTATAGGTACTACCTATTTACGAAAAAAACGCAAGATAATTATAAACAAAAATTAAAGAGCATACTTTGGCCATAAAAAAGGATTTATAAGTAATTGACTAGACAATAATAATGTTAATGTCATGTTTCATGCATTATCAAAAAATATTTGGAATTCGTATTGCTGTCGTCTATTATTACGAACAGAAAATGATAAAGTAAAGACTTTCAGAACATCAAGGAATACATTTATAATGAACGAGGTTAAAACATGATGGCCAAGATGATCCTAAATCGATCACCTGCATTATGGTAAAGAAGCAAAAAGATCAGCTCTTTGCTGATGCCACCTGGCAACTGCCTTTTTCAACCAGTCAATATGACTGGAACAAATGATGTAAGGGGTCACATTTCTGCTTAACCCTTTCCCTATTAGAGACGGTTTCTGAGGCCTTTGCAACAGACGATTTAGGGAAAGATTGTCGCTAAAAGAACAATTGCTCCTTATGAGAAAGTTATCCTTTTGCAACAATGTTTGATAAATAGCTCATGTATAGGAATTTGGGGTATTTCATGTTGATACCACTTTTTTGCGGGAAACGACGTCGCTCCATTGACGTTACGCCAAGATGAAGTGTTACGGAAATGACGTCACGTCCTTCTTTGGCTACGATACAGTCAACATTTAGGTTCAGGCGTAGAAGTCTAATGCTGTCGTTTTTTTGACGAACGGGAAAACATATTTCTTACAGAGTTCCATTTATTTTTAATGTTAATTCCCCCAAAACACAGCACTTTAATAAATATCGATTTAAAAAAAAAAAAATTAAAAAGACGACAATAATTTAAAAAATCCGTGTTTTTCGTGTCATTTTATACATACCCAAAATATCGATTTAAAAAAAAATTAAAAAGACGACAATAATTTTTTTTCAATCCGTGTTTCTCGGCTCATTTTATACATACCCAAAATGGCGTCCCCCATGGATTTGGCCAGTTTCATTTCAGAAAGCTTCATGGGTTATTGAAAAAAAAAAAAAAAAAAAAAAAAATCTCACACCCGTTAACTATAAGCGAAAAAACCCATTCATGGGATTTTTTCGTATAAAATGACAGTACAATTAGATTAAATTAAAAATATTTCAAAACAAAACAATGCGTTAATCATACTCATGGAAAATGATTGCCATAGCAACAAGAGCTGGTTGATGAAGTCTTTCCTCTACACTATGGAAATGGATGAACAAATCCTCTATATGATCCATTGTGTGATAAAATCTGAAATAAATAACAAAAGTCTTCCCTAGATCTATTGTAATATGTACATTTAGTTGTTGGTTATTGCATACAGTATGGGGAATAAAATACATTCCTTTACCTTTACGGCCTTTTCCCTGACATAAAAAATCTTAGGACACCAGTGTAGGCAGGGACTACTGGTTATGTATTTATAAACAATTTCTCCTTTTGTTACAATGTTTTCGAATGTCATCTGCTGCAGAAAGCATTCTGTATGTGGGAAAGGTAAAGGGTTTACAGTTGAAGAGAAATGCTGATTATATGCATTTTCCCTCATAACTTAAGCATTAGTCGTCTGTTAGCCTACAAGGACTATTAAAATAAACAACTACAGGTACTCCTTTTGCTACAATGTTTTTCTTTTTTTTTCAGTATTTATATAGAGATTTTCAATGTTGTTGCCTTGATGTTTTCAAAGTCGTCAGCTGCAGATTTGTTATTTGTGCAAAAGCGTTTGTTCACAACTTTCCACTTTCCTATCAAGATGGAAGTGTTCAACATAGCTTAATTATTTCCAACAACGTTAAATGTGTCAAAAGAAATCGGCTACACTTTGTCGATAATATGATATCACAGGTGTCTTAGTTTTTTTGATGACTATATTACTATAAATAACCTCTCTATACCTGTGACCTCCTGCAAGCGAGGTGAAGGCTCTACACAATCAAAGTGGTCCCTTGTCATAAGGAATCCGATTTTTGAAAACATAGTGACAAAAGAAGAAATTGCACAAAACGTGCAATTTCTTCTTTTGCCACAATGTTTTCATGCAAAATATGACAGGCAGACAGGGTAATACACTA
The DNA here is from genome assembly GCA_031761405.1 of Serripes groenlandicus. Lineage (NCBI taxonomy): Eukaryota > Metazoa > Mollusca > Bivalvia > Cardiida > Cardiidae > Serripes > Serripes groenlandicus. The sequence goes on along the minus strand of JASEVX010000001.1, from coordinate 134,660,809 downwards.
TTGAATCTTCAAATCGGAGGGCATAAAACTTGTTAGCCCAACTGTTTCCCTCATATGCACCTTTTCTCCTGATGTAGTTCGCACATAATAATGCTGAATAGAAAGGACATAAACCTTTGATTTTCTGAATATTTTACTGTTATTACATCCCAGAACTCGTCTATATAAATTTGTGGTATATTTAGTGTAGTGCAGGCTTGTTTCCAGTGCTGGTGTACATCCATCATTGACATATGGTTATTCTGCAAGAAAATAAACATGAAAGAAGAATATAAATATTTGAGAAAGGAAACAATACTCATTTTAAATTTACCTCTGCACTGATACAAACAACTTTTCCAGAACATTGCGCACAAAGGAGAAATTGCTCAAAATGAACTCTGTATTAAAATTCTTCTTTTACTTTAGAAAATATACAGTTCTAAATAATGTGTAACAGTGCATTATATGTCCTTATAGTTTTATTTGACCCTTTCCAACTGACATACAACAAATCTGCAGCAGAAGACTTGGAAAATATTTAGGAAATGAAGGTATTATTACTATATATTCAAGTTGAAAACATTGTGGCAAAAGGAGAAATTGCTCAAAACGTGCAATTTCTCCTTTTGTCACAATGTTTTCTAAAGTTTTCTGCAGCGGCGTCAGAAATTGTCTATATGTGGGAAAGGGTTCTATGCTATTGTCACTCAAAATAATTGTCTCTGTGAATTTAACATTTCTGAAAACCTGCTACATAGGTTTTGTTAACCCTTTCCCTCATATAGTTGCTTTCTTACGCCTCTGCAGCAGACAGCTTTTTGAAAACATGGCGATAAAAGAAGAAATTGCTCAAAACGAGCAATTTCTCCTTTTGTCACCATGTTTTCACATCTTTTCAATTATTGTACTTTCATTTAACCCTTTCCCTCATACGACAATTCTGCAGCAGATGACTTTGAACATATTTTGTCAATAAATAGAAAATCTCTATATAAATTGAATGGATAACCTGTGACTAAAAGTGGAAAACATTGTGGCAATAGGAGAAATTGCTTGTTTTCTTTTGTTTCTATGTTTTCAAACATCCGTCTGCTAAAGAGGTTTCAGAAAGTGTCTATATGAGGGAAAAGGTTTAAGGGAGTTTCAATTTTTTTTCGGGCATGTTTTCAAAGTTGTCTGCTGCAGATTGTATGTAAAGGGTAAAGAAATAAGAGTGATATTATTTGGGAAAGACCAGTTTACTTGCTCTTATATAGACCGTTGGATACAACACTTTTCCCCTAATATATTTGCAAAGCAGACAACCCTTAACTCTTTCCAATTTGCAGCATCTGCAGCAGAAGACTTTTGAAATCGTTGTGGCAAAATAGAAATTGATCATGCTGTTCTCATTTTGTCACAATGTTTTCAATTCTTTTCAATTATTATACATTTCATTTTCATGTATAAAGAAAATCTAGTTTTTACCAAGAAGTTTACAAGATTTGTCATACTTTGGAAAGGGTTAAACTTATAGAGCTGCTATAAAATAAGGATTCATTTTAATTCAAGAAACCTGCATTACAGTCAAACTTCTTATGAATTTAGATTATATAAATCTTTAACCCCTTCCCACATACAACAAATCAGCACCAGACGACTATAAAATCATATAGACAAAATAATGTCAAATCTATTTAATTATTGAAAAGAATTGAAAACATTCGGGCAATAGACAAACAAGAGATGTTTGTCAAACATTATGCTCCCCCTGAGTGCCATGTTTTTGACCCGATTACCTCAAAATCAATAGAGGTCATCTACTGGTCACTCTCAGCCTCCATGTCAAGTGTTAGGGCCATGTGTACAGGCAATGTGGAGTTATCACTCTGACAAGCATTTTGCGTTCATGGTCACTCTGACCTTGACCTTTGACCCGATGACCTCAAAATCAACAAGAGCGCCAAATGTCACAAAATACGCCAATCCTGTTTTTTTGAGACCAATAAAGTATAGTGATAATTGGTTGTACATTAGGCAAATTTAGAGAGCAGACACTGTTAGTACAGTTTTGGCCATTTCAAGGGACATAAGTGTGTAGTGACTGAGATAACGTGGTAAGTTATCGAACTTGTCCAAGATATTATGCCCATATACATTCTGACCAAATTTGGTGATGATTGGACAAAGGCTTCTAAAGTTATTGAGCTGACAAGACCAATTTTAGGTAATTTCTATAATTAAAGGGCGATAACTCTCGATTGACTAAAGCAATATGGCTAGTTATCAAACCTGTCCGAGATATTATGCCAATACACATTCTGACCAAATTTGGTGATAATTGGACATAGGCTTCTAAAGATATTAAGCTGAAAATCACAATTTTAGGTAATTTCTTTTATAAAAGGGCGATAACTCTTGATTGACTAAAGCGATATTGCTAGTTATCGAACTTGTCTGAGATATTATGCCTATACACATTCTGACTAAATTTGGTGATGATTACATAAAGGCTTCTTAAGTTATTGAGCTGACAACATACTGGACGCCGCCCGCACGCCCGAGGGCCATGGGTGCATGCAATGTTGAGTTATCATTGGACAAGCTTTTCAGGTTCAAGCTCACTGGGACCTTGCCCTTCGACCAAATGACATAAAAATCAATAAGGGTCATCTACTGGTCACCCCCAGCCTTCATGTCAAGTTTGAGGGCCATGGGTGCAGGCAATGTTGATTTATGACCCTGACAAAATGTTCAGGTTCAAGGTCACTGTGACCTTGACCCCAATGACCTCAACATTGATCTTTGACCCAATGACATCAAAATCAATAGGGGTCATCTACTGGTGACCCCCAGCCTCTATGTCAAATTTGAGGGTCATGGGTGCAGGCAATGGCGAGTTATCACTCGGAAAAGCTTTTTATATTCAAGGTCAGTGACCTTGACCTTTGACCTGATGACCTCAAATCAATAGGGTTTGTTTACTGGTCATTCCAAACCTCCACGTCAAGTTTGAGGACCATAGGTCCAGGCATTGTTGAGTTATCACTCGGACAAGCCTTGGTCTACCGACGGAACGACTGACTGACAGACCGACATACTGACCGACATGTGCAAAGCAATATACCGCTCTTCTTTGAAGGGGGCATAAATATCCTATTATGAGCAATTTCTCCTTTTACCACAATGTTTTCACAATTTTCTTTTTTTCCCTGTCAAAATGTGTCTACATGTGGGAAAAGGTTAACTGTGAACAGTGATATTCTAACTCTTTTATCACATACTAAAAATCTGCAGTAGACAACTTTGATAACATCTGGGATGAAAAATGGAAAATCTCTAAAAAAATACAGTGGCTAATGACAAAATTGGTCATTATGATCTTCTTTTGCCACATTTGTTATCAAAATTTTTCGTCTGCTGCAGATACAACAAAACTGAAGAAGACAACTTTGAAAATATTATAAATGAAAGAAAAATTAAAGTGGACAGCATTGTGGCAAAAGCAAGGAGCAATTTATAATTTTGCCACAATCATGTTTTTCAAAAGTCGTCTGCTGCAGATGTGTCAAAATGTGTCTGCAAGAGGGAAAAGGCTAAATCATCAGCTTTGAAAACACTGGAAGGTTGCATCTGGAAAACTTTGTAATGTTGTCTTCTGCTGCAGACCCATCCAATTTCCAAAATGTGTCTGTATAAAAAAGAAAGGGTTATATTTCTGGAACAACCCTGCATATGTTGTGGATGTGCGATATAAATTGAAATGAAAAATAGCTTGAACAACTATTACAGCTATCCTTGCCTAGAGACTTAACCCTTTCCCACAATAAGACGCTTTCTGACACCTCTGCAGCAGACAACTTTTGAAAACATTGTGGCAAAAAGAGAAATTGCTCATTTCTCCTTTCCTCCTTTTATCACTATGTTATCATTTCTATTCAATGGTTATATTTACAATAATATAGATTTTCCTTTTTTTTTTGCAGATTATTTCTATGTGCTAAAAGGTTAAAATGAATTTAAAAAATTGGCACTGATGCCGACCCTACAGACCAGTGATCAATAATAAACATACCTCAAGATTTAGAAAATATAGTACAGTATAATTATATAGAACATAGTTGGAAAATAATTTTCAATAAAACATTCTAAAACAGAAGATAGACCCCTATATTTCAGAGTTACACCCTATTAGGTCTGTGTTTATATGTCTCTGATTAAACTTATATTTTATGACTCAGAAATTACCTGTGCTGTTGCAATGGATGTAGGATTAAATAACTTGGGGGATTGTTTACCTGGACACCGGTTGCGCAAACGGTGTTGAGTAGTGCACGTTGTCGGGAGAAAATCTGTTTTTACTATATTTATAAGTCCTGAACAATCAAGAATGTCTGTTAATGTAGAAGGTCAGTTCAGTGATGCAGAAGAAGAACCTGAAAGGAATTTGTAAGTTGTCTGAATCAATTTCTTAAAGCAATGTTGTAAATTATGGACTTTCTTTATTGGTATTCGGTCATACCCTGTATCCGGATATAGATATAATTAATTCTGCATTCTGTGTTGGCTGCTTGATAAGCCATATATCTATCTGAATGATCATCTTAATAGTCAAGCTAGAATAAAGACATGTATTGTAGCTTTATATGCTACAATTCAACAACATTATGTAATGCCATAACTCGCCAAACAGCTGTCTAACGTGGGTCCCGTCCCGTCCAACGTGGTAGGTACGTGGTCTGTCAATTACGGTATACAGTTGTTCTGAATCATGGGTAGCAAAGTGAGAGAGCCATATCTAGGAGGACATCTTTAATAAACCAAAAGGGCAAGTGTAAATCACATGTCCGTAAGTTGTCGTCATTTGGGATACAACACTCCTCCCTTCCCTAGTATAAGCTGGGATTCTGGGACCCATATGATCAGCTTCAAAAACGTTAACAAACACTGACAACTTCTTGTAACTTTAAGAATAAATAATTGGATATTTACATATGATATATATACAATAAAATTCCTCCATCATGTAATCCCATCTGAAGCCGTCCCGTCAGTGACTAATGGAAAAAACTCATAACCATTTTCATGGTCGGATACTTCCATCCACATCTGACGACCCCTAATGGGAAGATTCTTCTGTCTTAACTTGACGATAACATTTTATGGAAGATTCTGCAGAGTTGCGATAGTATCTTTCTGACCACCCACCGTAGACCGGTTGGTGTGGATAACCCTTCTATTATATACAGTAGATTCTACAGCCTCGGTGATGGGAACTATTTGACCTACGGCTGTAGAACGGCTGGAGAATTAAGATACCCTTTCAATCCTACTTTCAATTAGAAATGGAAAGAACAGTTCCAAAGCCTCAACTATGGACTCTTGTTGGCCTCTTGCAGTTAGGCTGGAGTGAGTCAGTTCCAAAGCTATGGACTCTTATGGACCCCCCAACCCACAGATTATTCAAGAAAAATGAACTATTTCCTCGAATGGGCACCCCTATGCGTACCATGCCAGCGTATTTCCACTGTTATGTTGAGACTGTTTAAAGTAGCCCTTTAAGTATCACATGACATCCCCACACCGTGGAATTCCATTTAAATCTAGAAACTAGCATAACAAAATCACAACCACTGCAATACCTAGGAAATCCCCTCCATAGAATAGCACGACACAACAAATAATTCTAAGTGCAACTGTATTAATTTCTAAAGCGTAAAGGGTCTGACTATAATAAGTTGTACAGCTTAATTTTAGTTAAAATTATATTCTTTACGACTGTTGTATTTCCAGCTCGTAAAAGAATATAATTTTAATAAAAAATAGTGTACAACTTACATCATTAATCGAAATTATTTAATTTTAAATGCTGAATTACGCCAATGTCTGTTTATTTAATATACGGTCACCTTTTTATTAGCTCACCTGAGCACCAAGTGCTCAATGTGAGTTATTGTGATCGCCTTTCGCATCAACAGCTTCTCCTCTGTAACCAGTGGGTCAATTGTGATGAAACTTCACAGAAAGCATCCTCTCAATGTCCTGACCAGAATTCCTTCAAATTTTTGGGATCTTTGCAGAATTCTGGTTTCCATGGGTGACCCTCTTTCAGATTCCTTCAAGTCATGTTGATTGGTCAAAAAAAATGGCCGCCAGGGGGCGGGGCTTTTTTGCCTTATAGGGCTATAGTGGAAACTTAAAAAAATCTTCTTCTCCAAAAGTGTTGGGCCAATTTTAAAATAATTTTGTAGAAATGTTCCTTGGGTGACCCTCTATCAGATTCCTTCAAGTCATGTGGATTGGTAGAAAAATATGGCCTTCTAACCCTGTGTCATCGAGACGATTCTTTTGAGTACCTACATCATAGGGTTTGGTTGGATAATAAGACAGGTATTTTGGGAAAAAGAGCTGTGAACCCCTTCTTATCTGGACCTCTGCAATATCTTTTATGTTCCCTGTACTTCTGTTTTAATATGCCGAGCCCCGGTAGCTCAGTCGGTAGTGACGCGGGCTGTCAAGCCAGGGATTGTGAGTTTGAATCCCAGCTCTTCAAACATTCTCTCCGACGTTTGACAAAAGTCATTGTGACATGCGTCATATGTCTTTCACCAATGGGCTTACAGTCTATGTGGAAAAGAAGCCAGTTGCTTGGAAAGTATGTTGTGTTGAGTATTGGTATAAGAAAGCTAGGAAACGCATGAGTAGGTGAACTGGCCACCTTGATATGACTGAAACATTTTTGAAAACGGCATTAAACCTTAATCAATTAATCAATCAATCTGTTTTGATATAGAGAATTTACTTCTTCATTCACAGGGATAAAAATGAACAGTGGGATGACGTGGATGATGAATTTGATTATGATGACGACGAAGACGATATCTATGATTGGGATGGAATGTCAGGAAATTTAACAAAAAAGTATAATGCCATATCTAATGGGAGGGTCTCAGTAAGTTACTATTCAGAAGAAGATTTTTTTTACATAAATCTTATACATATATATCTGAATCATTCTTACTTCTTAGTGTGACTGTCAGATATTTATTTTACACAAACCTTTGGTAACAATTTATACAGAAAGCATAAAAGTGTCAGATATATTATAAAACAGAGTAGAGTTTTATATTACATACAGCAAAGATTTATAGAAATATCCAGGGATCAGAAAATCATTATATATGTCTAGATTCTTTAATTTTAAACTGATTTAGACACATTTGATGCATTTGAAAAACACATGGTGCATTTTCTCTTCTTCCCATAATGTTTTTAACCTTGTCTCAAAATTATACTTCCAAATTTTAAATTTGTGTCATATCTTTCTTTGTAATCCGTTATTGCAGGCTTTCATTTATTGGTATTTAACCCTTTCCCTCATACGACAATTCTGCAGCAGACGACTTTGAACATATTTTGTCAAATAATGGAAAATCTCTATAATTGAATAGATACCTATGACTAAAAGTGGAAAACATTGTGTGACAAAGGAGAAATTGCACTTTTTGTGCAATTTCTTCTTTTGTTACTAAGTTTTCAAAAAGCTGTCTGCTGCAGAGGCGTTAGAAAGCGTCTATATGAGGGAAAGGGTTAAAGCAGCCACTGCTTATAATCTAATTTATTTCTTTAAGTAAGTAAATATTTTATTATAGTGACATGTGTATAACAAAACAAACATATGTAAACCAAATAGAATAATGAAAAAACATCCAGCCCATGGGCCTATTTGTCCCTGTTAAGAAACTATAATGTTTACACAGTGAGTACATTTCACTGTTCCTTCAGATAAACACATAATACTGTATCAATATAAGTAAACAAAACAGAGTCGCTCATGTAGTTGGTTTGTTTCCTAGTACATAGAGGGCTAGATATATTTGTATATACATTTGTATACTAAACCAATCTCCTTTTATCTGAAATATAGGTCAATTCCAATCAGCCAAACATGCAGCAGCCTAAAACAGCACAGAAGCATCAGCAGCCAAATGAAAAAGTTCTCAGGAAATTTGTAAATAAAATTAATGTTGGTAAGTGTCTTTTTGTTAAGCTCTAACAACTTATTTTGTGACTTGAGTCAATAGTTGACTCATCCATGCTTTGTTTACAAAATCCTTTTCTTTTCTGTCTACATCATACATGTACTTCTGGTTTCACCGGAAAGGGGCTATAGGTTGACTCTCCCTCTTTCTGTTGAAAATAATTTATTTTTGTGGATAAAACAAAGAGAATATTAGCTAGGTTTATCAGGCTTGGTAATGCACTCAGGGCAATTAGAGATTGTGTATCTCATCTTTCTGCTTGGAACTCTTTCACCTCATGGGTACAGTAACTTTAACCCTTTCCCACATAGGACATTTCTGCAGCAGACGACTGAACATAATTTATCAAAAAATAGAAAATCTCTAAAACTGAATGGATAACCTATGACTTAAAGTGGAAAACATTGTGGCAGTCTGCTGCAGAGGCATCAGAAAGCGTCTATATGAGGGAAAGGGTTAAATACAGTATGAGATAAATAATACATCTAAATATAATTTAAGATTTTACATTGATAATGTGGTCATCTTTTCATCTATTTGTTAGCTTAACTACCAGCATACAGGTATAATCAGACTTTGTAAAGCATTTTGACAATTATCTGATTTATATTCAGAGAAATATGAAGGTCCTGTACTACGCAATAACGCTGCTAACTCCCTGATGAGTCTTGGCAAGAAAATGGATGCAGATAGGTAAGATTGGGCAATTTTAATCTTTATATTCTGTTGTCACAAGAGTAATACTAGTTAACAGAAAGAACTTACTTTAAACATTTCTCAGAGACTCTTTTTGATGTCACTGCAGCAGACCTTTGAAAACATTATGACAAGAGAGGGTACAAGCAATTACTCCTTTTGCCACAAGGTTTTCAGCTGCATTCAATAGTTTTTTGGTAACTATGATGTCAACATATCAGCCCGGTTTATTCCTCTCATCCACAAATACAACAAATGTGCAGCTAACAAATATGAAATGAACGGACACTCTACAAATGAAAGAACAATTATTAAATAGAGATGAAAATATTCAGGCAAAAGGAAAAAATGCTTATTATGAACACTTTCTCCTTTTGCCAAAATCTGTTCAAAAGTTGTTTGCTGCAAATACTTCATAACGCTTCTGTTTGTGGGAAAAGGTTAAGATATTTACAATTATATACATTTGTTTACAGATATCGTGGAAAGGACAAGTCAGACAGGGCAACAGCAGAACAGGTGATGGACCCTAGGACAAGGATGATCATCTTCAAAATGTTGAGTCGAGGTTTTATGACAGAAATTAATGGATGTATCAGTACAGGAAAAGAAGCCAATGTATATCATGCAACAGCTAAAGATGGATCACATAGAGCTGTTAAGGTACGGTTTACTATCCATTTAAGTCGGGTTTAACTTGGTGATATGATGTGTCAGGTAGAGGAACTTTATCTTGAATAATTTACTTTTTAGCTCACCTGAGCACAAAGTGAGGGGTGAGCTATTGTGACCACTCACAGTCCGGCATTGTCGTCCACTGTCTGTTCACATGTTCCTACAAACAACTTCTCCTCCTCAACCAATGAACCAAATTCAAAATAATTTCACAGGAATGTTTATTGTGTGGTCCTCTTTCAAATTGGTTCAAATAATTTAACTCTAGGTATAACTTTTGTTGCTAGGACCTCAGAAAAAGAATTGTCCAAAAGTACAGGCCCGATTTAAAAAAAAAATGCACAAATATTCCTTAGGTGACCTTCTACCAAGGTTGCTCAAATTAATGGATCTGTTGAAAAACATGGCTGCCAGGAGACGGAGCTTGTTTTCCTTATATATGTATATAGAAAAATCTTCTTGTCCAAAATTATGGGCCTGATTTGAAAGTAATTTGGCACAAATTGTCCTTGGGTAACCCTCTTCCAAGATTGTTTTAAATTATTCTGATTCATTGAAAAACATAGCTGCCAGGGCACGAGGCTTGTCTTCCTTATATGTATATATAGTTAAAGATCAAAAAATCTTCTTGTGCAAAAGTACTAGCTCAATTTGAAAATCATTTGGCACAAAAATTCCTCTACCAAGATTGTTCAAATTATTCAGATCTGTTGATAAACATGATCACCAGGGGGCGTTGTTTGTTTTCCTTGTATGAATAGAACTTTCAATAAATGATAATATTAGATGAAACATGTGTTCCTTCAGACTTGCTTGTTTCTATATTCAACCAATAATGATAAACCCATTGTACAATATCCTGGCATATAACTTTCTATGAGTCGCTAGCTAATAACTTCACAAAGTATACTGATACTATAGGAAGACATTTTACTCCTTTTCTCAGATAGATGCATGTTTTTTTTTATATGCACAGGTATACAAAACGTCCATCTTGATATTCAAAGACAGGGATAAATATGTGAGTGGAGAGTACAGATTTAGACATGGTTACTGCCGGCATAATCCTCGAAAAATGGTCAAAACATGGGCAGAAAAAGAAATGAGAAACCTTACAAGGTAATCTACAGGATAAAAATATAAAAAGGTTGTGTACTCACTAAGTTTGAATGACTCTTGACAGTTGTGAGAGATGCAGCAATTATAATTTCAGGTGATATAAGTTGTGAACCACTAGCTGCGCACCATAATTTGTATGACAAAGCCATGCATTCATGATAGTTTACCAACATGAAAGGATGAAAAGTGTTGTCATTTGAGTAAAAGCAAAATAGAGCGGAGAAGACAAGGGTTTGATCCCTGGTTAACCTTTTCCCTCATACGACAATTCTGCAGCAGACGACTTTGAACATCTTTGAACATATTTTGTCAAAAAAAAGAAAATCTCTATAATTAAATGGATAACCTATGACTAAAAGTGGAAAACATTGTGTCAAAAGGAGTAATTGCTTGTTTTGAGCAATTTCTTCTTTTGTCACTATGATTTCAAAAAGCCGTCTGCTGCAGAGGCGTCGGAAAGGGTTAAGTCATACCAAAGACTTAATGAATCTGCTATGACAGAGCAGTTAGCATGGGAGATTTAGAGTGCAAAGCATATTTCCCTGCATAGCAGTTATCAATCAGGGAACATAAATAAGGGTTCTATTGCTGTGATTTAACCCTTTCCCTCATACGACAATTCTGTAGCAGACGACTTTGAACATATTTTGTCAAAAAATAGAATATCTATATAATTGAATGAATAACCTATGACTAGAAGTGGAAAACATTGTGGCAAAAGGAGAAATTGCTCATATTGAGCAATTTCTTCTTTTGTCACTATGTTTTCAAAAAGCAGTCTGCTGCAGAGGCTTCAGAAAGCGTCTATATGAGGGAAAGGGTTAAGTAAAATACTTTTAAAAAACGGCGCTAGACAAAGTTTAGAATTGAAACTTGAAAGCATTAATAAGATGAATTATAAGCCAGTTTGTGCATAAGTAAGCAAGGTTATAAAAATGAAATATTTTGTGTTTTTTGTATTTTCAGAATTTATCAATCAGGTATACTATGCCCAGAACCCATATTGCTCCGAAGTCATGTCCTTGTGATGGGATTCATAGGTTTAGATGGATGGTACGTGTCTTTATAACCCCACAACTTTTAAACCTTTCCCTCATATAGACGCTTTCTGACACCTCTGCAGCAGACAGCTTTTTGAAAACATAGTGACAAAAGAAGAAATTGCTCAAAACAAGCAATTTCTCCTTTTGCCACTATGTTTTCCTCTTTTAGTCATAGGTTATCCATTCAATTATGGAGATTTTCTATTTTTTGACAAAATATGTTCAAAGTCGTCTGCTGCAGAATTGTCCTATGAGGGAAAGGGTTAACTCTTTTTCACTTGCAGATTCAATTTGACACATCTCTATCAGTCAGCTTTTGAAAACATTTTAGCAAATGGAAATTTTTCTTACAGAGCAATTTCTCCTTTTGTCAGAATTGTTTAACTAAATTCAGTATGTTAATACTTTCATTTACTTCCATCTTTTTGCTTAAATATTTTCAGTGGTCTACTACAGATTTGTTGTATGTGAGGAAAGGTTAAATTACTAAGAATGTTGAAATGATAAAAGAAAAAATGCTTTTTCCTTTGTCATTGTATCTGACATTTAAACAATATCAAATAATTAGATATCTTAACCATACGGAAAGCATCATATTTTCATTTAAACTTGGTGTGTATTTTAATTTTATGAATTTTTTAAATTTTGAAGATAAAGGAAAATCTAGATAGATGAGATAGATAACTTTGAGTTGTGTTTCCTACTTTGATATAGTCACTTTATGGATCATTACTCCATTGTCTATCAATCACACTTAGACTGTGATTATACTTATTCAGGGTTTTCAAAATTAACCGATTGCCGATCAATATCATCTGTTAAAATCACTTTTTGATCTGTTAGTTTTGCTCCCCTGGGGCCCCCTTCTAGGGATTTACCCTTGACCCGCCCCAAGCCTGATCGGTTACTTTTCTCATTTGATCTGTTACAGCAAAACATTTTGAAAACCCTGCTTATTGGTCATGTGTGTTGCAGACAGTTGAGTGCGATCCTTGAAATGCGAAGGTTTAAAGTACCATCCTTATGAAAGCATGGTTAAATTTGTTCGATCTTTATACATTCTTGATGAGACTGGTTGTAGGTCCAGGAAGCACACTTGAATGTGATGGATATAAGTTTTAACTGTTTCAAGAGCTTATAATATTTGAAAACATTGCTGCAAAAAGGAGAAATTGCTCATGATAAGCAATTTCTCCTTTTGCCACAATATTTTGAACTATATTCAATAATTTTACTTTCATTCATAGGGTTTCAACAAGTTTTGTTAAGATTTGTTGTATTTTTGAAAGTGTTCACTAGGAATGAACTAACTTAGAGGGCAATTGCCAGGTGACACATGCATACTTTGGAACACCTTTGTCTTTATTTTGTTCAGGCCAGCTCCGTTACTAAAAGATTGTGAATTCAGTGAATCTAAAGCAAGAGAGCTGTACTTACAGACTATACATATGATACGGACGTTGTACCATGACTGTAAACTCATACATGCAGATTTAAGTGAATTTAATATGTTGTAAGTATTCTCTTACCTCTTGTCTGCATTCAATTTATTAAAGCCTAATACAGGTATGAATTAACTTGACCCTTACCCATATAAAGAGGCATTGTTGCATATGTACAGCAGACGGCTTTTGAAAACATAGTTATAAAAGGAGATATTTCTCAAAACGAGAAATTTATCCTTTTGTCACATTGTTTTCAATTCTATTCAGCAAATTGTTGGCTCAGCATGAAACAGTTGTAACTGCTTCTTAAATTGCATACAGTTGCAACCGTTTCATGCAAAGCCATCAAAATAAACTTCCATTCATAGAGATGTTACAACTTTTTGTCTAGATGTTTTTTCAAAGTTCTCTGCTGCAGATTTGTTGTGTGTGGAAATAGTTCAAGAAATATGTGATCAGTGAAGAATCAGAACAGAGTGTATATATGCACGGTCTGATCCGGCTCTGTGATTTTCTTCATGTCAACGGATCATAGACAAGTTTGTTTCTAGAGAGTTGAAACAATGTTTAGACTGTAAGGAACGATTGCCTGAAAACTCATGTCATTGCCTCAAAGCTTACTTTACTTTGATTTTGTTTGTTTGTTTGTTTGGAGTTTAACGCCGCTTTCAACAGCTTTGGTCATATCACAGCGGTCAGTGCACCTACCCATGTTTTCCTGGCTTTCCCACACCAGTACTTACACAACATTCTTTTGAAGCCACTGACTACTTTCTCACATAGATCAGAGGTGAGAGGCAATGGAAAACATCGCCCGAAAGAATGTCGCCGCAACCGGGTATCGAACCTGTGACCTCCAGATCACGAGTCAGATACGCTACCAATTGAGCTACCCGGCCGGGTTACTTTACTTTGAATAACAGTATATGTGCCACATGATCACAAAGAGTGTCATGACAAATTCTAGTTCTTTCACACCAATTATATTGTTTAAATGTTTACCTGATATGAAATCTTTAAAGACTTCTCTTTCAAAACATCTGAAATGGTTCACCTTAAACCATTTCTTGAAAAAAATTAACACTGGTCTCAGAAAGTTGTTTGCTTCAAAGTCTTGTCTGTATCAGGTAACTGGTTGAGGATTTTGTATGGCAAGGCTTCTATTTTTATGATAGGCATTTTGACCACCTTTGAAAACATTGTTACAGAAGGAGAAAATACTAATCATATGCAATTTCTCCCTTTGCCACAACATTTTCAACTATTCAATGATTGTACTTTTATTTATATATTTTCAATATTTCGAACAAGATTTTTTCCATAGTGGTCTGTAGATTTGTTGAGTATGGGAAAGACTAAGCATACATATTGTTGATTTAATTTACAGATATCATGAAGGAAACATGTATGTGATTGATGTCTCACAGTCAGTAGAACATGATCATCCTTATGCTTTAGTGTTTCTTCGTAAAGATTGTACAAATGTTACAGGTATGTACCGGATTTACCCTACACAATTTGGATGTTTTTGTCAAATTTAGATTAGTGGAAACGGGCTTAAAAACTTACTTTGAGCACACTTGTTGAGACAGACTTTTAAAATCATTTGCTAGATTTGAATGTGTGATAAGAGCAAAATTGACCTGTTTTTCTGGTAAATAGTTTTTGTACACATTTCGAATTAAAAAATAACACCAACTTTATTATACCCCCAAAAAACAAAGTTTTGGGGGGGGGGGGGGGGGGGGGGGGGGGGTATATAGGAGTCACTGTGTCGGTCGGAAGCCATATTTTGTCCCGACCATATCTTAACAATGCAACATAGGATTTGAACGAAACTTCATAGGATGATACAACACATTGAGAGGAAGTGCGGTGTACAGGAACCATAACTCTATTTTATCTAATTACAGAGTTATTGCCCTTTGTTACTTTTTCTTATTCGTAGAGTCTTGTCCGGAGCATAACTTTAAAACTAATTGTTGGAATTTAATAAAACTTCATAGGATGATACAACACATTGAGAGGAAGTGCAGTGTACAGGAACCATAACTCTATTTAATCTAAATACAGAGTTATTGCCCTTTGTTACTTTTTCTTGTCCGGAGAATTACTTAATAACTAACAGATGGAATCTAATAAAACTGCATACAATGGTAGAGCATAATCAGAGGAAGTGCAGTGTACAAGAACCATAACTCTAATTTACATAATTACAGAGTTATTGCCCTTTGTTACTTTTTCTTATTCGTAGAGTCTTGTCCAGAGCATAACTTTAAAACAAATTGTTGTAATTTAACCCTTTCCCTCATACGACAATTCTGCAGCAGACGACTTTGAACATATTTTGTCAAAACATAAAAAATCTCCATAATTGAATGGATAACCTATGACTTAAAGTTGAAAACATTGTGGCAAAAGGAGAAATAGCTTGTTTTGAACAATTTCTTCTTTTGTCACTATGTTTTGAAAAAGCCGTCTGTTGCAGAGGCGTCAGAAAGCGTCTATATGTGGGAAAAGGTTAATAAAACTTCATAGGATGATACAACACATTGAGAGGAAGTGCAGTGTACAGAAACCATAACTCTATTTAATCTAAATACAGAGTTATTGCCCTTTGTTACTTTTTCTTGTCTGGAGAATTACTTAATAACTAACAGATGGAATCTAATAAAACTGCATACAATGGTAGAGCATAATCAGAGGAAGTTCAGTGTACAAGAACCATAACTCTAATTTACATAATTACAGAGTAATTGCCCTTTGTTACTTTTTCTTGTTAAGTAAGCCATATTTTGTCCGGCCTATTTCTTACAAACCACTGGGTGCAATTCAATAAGATTTTACATGAAGCTTCTATACCAAGAGGAGATGTGCATATCATAAAGGGGTTACAATTGCATGTTATTTTACAGAGTTATGGCCCTTTTACTTATTAAGTAAGCCATATTTTGTCCGGCCTATTTCTTACAAACCACTGGGTGGAATTCAATAAAAAATTTACATGAAGCTTCTATACCAAGAGGAGATGTGCATATCCTAAAGGGGTTACAATTGCATGTTATTTTACAGAGTTATGGCCCTTTTACTTATTAAGTAAGCCATATTTTGTCCGGCCTATTTCTTACAAACCACTGGGTGGAGTTCAATAAAAATTTACATGAAGCTTCTATACCAAGAGGAGATGTGCATACCCTACAGGTCTTACAATTGCATGTTATTTAACAGAGTTATGGCCCTTTTGTTGGTCAGTCGGAAGCCATATTTTGAATCAAGGTGCTGTTTTGGGGGTATTTATCATTTTCAATGATAGTTCTAGTTCAAATTTATCACATGCTGAAAAAGATAATTCCATTACTTTTTAGCTTGACTTTTGTAAAAAGGAGAGCTATTGTCATGACCCTGGCGTCGGCAGCAGCATGGTCGTCCGGTTAAGGTTTTTTGTTGGCGGCGGCATGGTCGTCCGGATAAGGTTTTTTGTTGGCTGCGGTGTAGTCGTCCGGTTAAGGTTTTTTGTTCAGCTCAGCTTTTTTGTTCTTTTCTGTTTTCTCCCTATCAGTCGAGCATCTGTGCCGTACGCTGTGCTCTTGTTTTTAAATCAATATAGACTAAGAAGCCAAAAAAGCCTATCTTTACTTAAAGTTTTTTCTAACCATTTCCTAATTTGACATGCAGATGCTTTTGCATATCTGCAGCAAACGAAAAAGTTGTGGGTAGCAAAACAGTAAATTGTTTGTAATTCACAATGTTTTCAATAGTAAAACTTTCCTATACATGTATAAAGATTTTCCATACTTTTGCCTCCGTATTTTCAAAGTCATCTGCTACAAAAGAATTCCGTATGTTTAAATTGTCTAAGTTATATTTTTGTTTACAGAGTATTTCAGGAAAAAGGGAGTGAGCACTCTCACTGTAAAAGAGTTGTTTGACTTTGTGACGGATCCAACTATAACAGAGGATAACATTGATGAGTATTTAGATAAATGTATGGCAATAACAGCCAACAGACACATCAAAGATATCACCGCTAAAGAAAAAGTAGATGAAGAGGTAAGTCTTACAGTTAACCCTTTCCCTCATATGGACGTTTCTGACACCTCTTCAGCAGACAGCTTTTTGAAAACATAGTGACAAAAGAAGAAATTGCTTAAAACGAGCAATTTCTTCTTTTGTCACAATGTTTTCCACTTTTAGTCATAGGTTATCCATTCCATTATAGAGATTTTCTATTTTTGACAAAATATGTCCAAAGTCGTCTGCTGCAGAATTGTCATTTGAGGAAAAGGGTTAATCTCTTCACCGAGGCAGACTTTGTAGTTTTGAAGACATTGTGTCAAAAGGAGAAATTGCGCATGAGCCATTTCTCTTTTACCTACAATTATTTCCACTTTATTCAATAATTATACCTACATTTATAGGTATTCTCCATAATTTTGCCGGGATGTTTTCAAATTCATCTGCTGCAGATTTGTTCATGGGAAAGAGTGAATGGTTCAACTAATATATTATTTTGAAAATCATTCTTAGAATGTTAAATTAAAACAATATCTGAGCTTGTGCAACATATCTTTTTAGTTGTTATAACTTTTTTAAACTAAAAGTAATTTATATCTTTTTATTTATTTATTTAAATTTATACTGTTGAAAGACTGGTTGTATTACCTTAGCTATCTTTTGTTATGACTATTTGCCAAGCCAGGAATCAGACTCTTGAGTTTGTTTTTTCCTAATTTAAAGATACAAACTTACAGGTACAATTTTACTATTTTGCAGCAGATTTATTTTATAGAAACAAGTGATAAAATGTGCTTATAATGAGAAATTCCACCATTTGCTGTATGTCGATAAAAGAACTCAAATTCCAAGCTTTGGGCCTGACAGCCTTCTTCAGAATCTGAAATTAACTTGACTGAACAGTATGTATTTTTCTGTTTTAATCAGTGATGGCTCTCATCTTTGAATCATACTGACGGAAGAATGCAAATGGTGAGTTGGTAGAGGAAAAGGCAGTTGAGGAAAGCAAACAGTTGTTTTATAGACATATATTGAAAATATGTGACTTGCTTAATTCAGCAGTACAATTTTTTGATACATGATTATGAACATGCAGGAAATTGAAAAATTAGTCACAGTTTCTCCCTTTCCAATTATGTTTTTCAAAAATGTCAGATTAAACATTTTTTCTTATCAAGAAAATGATTATCTTTATTTTCAGGTGTTTAAAAATAGTTATATCCCTAGAAATCTGGATGAAGTTATAGATTTCAGAAGAGATTATGTTCAAGCTAAGGAGGGGAATACAGAGGAGGTATGATCATAGTTTACATTTATGTATAGAAATATATCAAGATGATCTAAATCCGGGTTCCTAACAGACGTATACATACAGAGATTTGCCACTCTGTAATATAATGTTGAATCTCGCAGGTATCTTAAGAGTTTCACTCCTTATCATAGAGATGATTGGATAACAAACTTATGATCACACACTTGCTTTTGTTTAACTTTTGCTTGTTATACAAGTATTGTAGCCCAAGTTCAATGTTTATGGAACTATAGCACATTTAACCGTATGTAAACCTTTTTCAATGAATTGTTTCACCACCATATCTATTAATTATAATTTCACCCAGTGGTGAAAGCATTTATGATGAAACAAGAGATCCAACTCTGATTTATTAGATGAGGAATTCTTTATTCTGAAGATATTTTTTTGTATCAAACTAACACTTTTCATGATTAAATTTTTTGACATGGAGTTTATCCCCTTGTTATAGTACCCGCAAACAACAAATTTGTGATTTTCTTAAAATACTCTTTAGAAAACCCTGTTCTCTTTGGAATATTTTACCATTTCTAATAAATATAATGTCTCCAAATAATTCAAGGATTTATGATGAAACAAGAGATCCAACTCGGATTTATTAGATGAGGAATTCTTTATTCTGAAGATATTTTTTTGTATCAAACTAACACTTTTCATGATTAATTTTTTTTGACATGGAGTTTATCCCTTTGTTATAGTACCTGCAAACAACAAATTTGTGCTTTTTCTTAAAATACTCTTTGGAATATTTAACAAAAACTCTGATTGCTAGATGAGGAATTCTTTATTCTGAAGATATTTTTATATAAATTAATTAATATTTCCCATTGGATGATTAAAAATGTTATCAGTCAAGGATATGAATTCACTTCTTACAATATGATTAACAAGCCATAAAAGCACTACAAACACAGATACTCTGTGTACAAACCCGTGTTTGCTATGTCGGCTTAACCATTACTTCTGATAGAAGTTTTATTTCCAACGTACATTTAATAGAGTAATAGTACAGAAAAGGCTTAGTAAAATAATTCTTCATGTTTCTGTAATTAAATATTAAGCCAATTACAAGAAATGTCCATCAATGTACTTTTCAATTTATTTACTACAATTTCTGACGCCAATATATCCCTTGATAAAGTTACCTGCAAACAACAAACACTTGTTTGGTATATGTGGTTAACCTTTAGTTGTGATAAAAGTCTTGTATTTAACCCTTTTCCTCATATAGACGCTTTCTGACGCCTCTGCAGCAGACGGCTATTTGAAAACATAGTGACAAAAGAAGAAATTGCACAAAACGTGCAATTTCTCCTTTTGACACAATGTTTTCCACTTTTAATCAAAAATACGTTCAAAGTTGTATGCTGCAGAATTGTCGTAGGAGGGAAAGGGTTAAATATTTAAATACTCTATACAATCAGTTCAATGATAATGGTATTATAGCAAAGTAAAGTCTTAGTGGACCTTTTCTACATGTTTTCATTGGATTGTTTTACCAAATTCTAATCAATATAATGTCTCCAAATGATTGGAGGATTTATGATGAAACAAGAGATCCAACTCTGATTGCTAGATGAGGAATTCTTTATTCTGAAGATATTTTTATTTATCAAACTATGGCTTTTCATGATTACTAACTTTTGACACGGAGTATATCCCCTTGTAATAGTTACCTGCGAACAACAAATTTGTAATTTTTAGCTCGTCTAAGCACAAAGTGTTGTGCGAGGTGAGCTTTTGTGATCACTCACCGTCCATCTGTCTGTTAACAATTTCCTACAAATGACTTCTCCTACTAAGCCAATGGACTTATTTCAGAATAACTTCACAGGAATGTTCCTTAGGTGGTCCTCTTTTAAAGTTGATCAAAGAATTTGATTCCAAGTAGTACTTTGGTCGCTGCGGCATCAGAAAAGCGTAAATGTGCCAAAACTTTATAAATCTTCTTGTCCAAAAGTACTGCCTCGATTTAAAATATATTTTGCACATATGTTCCTTGTGGCACCACCCTCTAATAAGATTGATCAAACATTTCTGATCTGTTGAAAAACATGGCTGCCAGGGGGCAGAGCATGTTTTCCTTATATGTGCCTTGTAAAAAAATTCTAGTTCAAAAGTACTAGCCCTATTTAAAGATAATTTGTTACACATGTTCCTTGGGTAACCCTCTAGCAAGTTTGTTCAAATAACTCTGATCCATTGAAAAACATGGCCGCCAGGTGGAGCGGAGCTTATTTTCCTAAGATGTGCATTGTAAAATCTCTAAAAATCTTCTTGTCCAAAAGCATTTAATGACAATTTGGCACAAATGTTCCTTGGGGGACCTTCTACCAAGGTTGTTCAAATTAATCTGATCTGTTGAAAAAACATGGCTGCCAGGGTCGGGGCTTGTTTTCCTTACTTATATGTGCATTGTAAAAACTTTAAAAATCTTCTTATCCAAAAGTACCTGCCCGATTTAAAAATAATTTGGCACAAATGTTACTTAGGTGACCCTCTACAAAGATTGTTGAAATTATTCCGATCTGATAAAAAACATGGCCCCCAGGTGGCGGAGCTTGTTTTTTTTCTCACAAATGTTCCATGTGTGACTCTCTGCCACGGTTGCTCAATTTATTCTGATCTGTTGAAAAACATGCCCACCAGGGGGATTGCTTGTTTTCCTAATATGTATAGAGTAAAAACTTTAATAATTATTGAAGTTCTAATAAATCAGGTGAGCAATATAGTGTCATCATGGCCCTCTTGTCTTTAGATACTCTTAATGAACCCTGTTCTCTTTGGAATATTTTACCATTTCTAATAAATATAATGTTTCCAAATGATTCAAGAATTCATGATGAAACAAGAGATCCAACTCTGATTGTTAGATGAGGAATTCTTTATTCTGAAGATGATTTGATTTATCAAACTATAGCCTTTCCTGAATACTAACTTTTTTTGACATGGAGTTTATCCCCTAAGGCCTTGTTATAGTTACCTGCACACAACAAATTAGTGATTTTCTATAAATACTCTTTAGTAAAACCCTTTTCTTCATGTTCTCATCGGATTGGTTTACCATTTCTAATGAATGTGATGTTTCCAAATGATTCAAGAATTCATGATGAAACAAGAGATCCAACTCTGATTGCTAGATGAGGAATTCTTTATTCTGAAGATGATTTGATTTATCAAACTATCACTTTTCATGATTACTAACTTTTGACATGGAGTTTATTCCCTTGTTATAAATACCTGCAAACAACAAATATGTGATTTTCTTAAAATACTCTTTAGTATAAACCCTTTTCTTCATGTTCTCATCGGATTGTTTTACCATTTCTAATAAATATAATATTTCCAAATGAATCGAGAATTCATGATGAAACAAGAGATCTAACTCTGATTGCTAGATGAGGAATTCTTTATTCTAAAGATGATTTGATTCATTAAACTATAACTTTTCATGAATACTAAATTTTGGCATGTAGTTTATCCCCTAAGGCCTTGTTATAGTTACCTGCACACAACAAATTAGTGATTTCCTATAAATACTCTTTAGTAAACCCTTTTCTTCATGTTCTCATCTGATTGTTTTACCATTTCTAAAGAATGTGATGTTTCCAAATGAATCAAGAATTCATGATGAAACAAGAGATCCAACTCTGATTACTAGATGAGGATTTCTTTATTCTGAAGATGATTTGATTTCTCAAACTATCACTTTACTGATTACTATCTTTTGGCATGAAGTTTATACCCTTGTTATAGTTACCTGCAAACAACAAATTTGTGATTTTCTTATAATTCTCTTTAGAAAAACCCTTTTCTTCATGTTCTCATCGGATTGTTTTACCATTTCTAATGAATGTGATGTTTCCAAATGATTCAAGAATTCATGATGAAACAAGAGATCCAACTCTGATTTATTAGATGAGGAATTCTTTATTCTGAAGATGATTTGATTTATCAAACTTGCTTTTCATGATTACTAACTTTTGGCATGTAGTTTATCCCCTAAGGCCTTGTTATAGTTACCTGCACACAACAAATTTGTGATTTTCTTAAAATAATCTTTAGTATAAACCCTTTTCTTCATGTTCTTATCGGATTGTTTTACCATTTCTAAGGAATGTGATGTTTCCAAATGATTCAAGAATTCATGATGAAACAAGAGATCCAACTCTGATTTATTAGATGAGGAATTCTTTATTCTGAAGATTTGATTTATCAAACTTGCTTTTCATGATTACTTACTTTTGGTATGAAGTTTATCCCCTTGTTATAGTTAATTTTCTTGAAATATTCTTTAGTATAAACCCTTTTCTTCATGTTCTCATCAGATTGTTTTACCATTTCTAATGAATGTGATGTTTCCAAATGATTCAAGAATTCATGATGAAACAAGAGATCCAACTCTGATTGCTAGATGAGGAATTCTTTATTCTGAAGATAATTTGATTTATCAAACTTGCTTTTCATGATTATTAACTTTTGGCATGAAGTTTATCCCCTTGTTATAGTTAATTTTCTTGAAATATTCTTTAGTAAAGCCTTTCTTCATGTTCTCATCAGATTGTTTTACCATTTCTAATGAATGTGATGTTTCCAAATGATTCAAGAATTCATGATGAAACAAGAGATCCAACTCTGATTGCTAGATGAGGAATTCTTTATTCTGAAGATCAAACTATCACTTTTCATGATTACTAACTTTTGACATGTAGTTTATCCCCTTGTTATAGTTACCTGCAAACAACAAATATGTGATTTTCTTAAAATACTCTTTAGTAAAAACCCTTTTCTTCATGTTCTTATCGGATTGTTTTACCATTTCTAATGAATGTGATGTTTCCAAATGATTCAAGAATTCATGATGAAACAAGAGATCCAACTCTGATTGCTAGTTGAGGAATTCTTTATTCTGAAGATGATTTGATTTGATTCATCAAACTATAACTTTTCATGAAAACTAACTTTTGGCATGTAGTTTATCCCCTAAGGCATTGTTATAGTTACCTGCACACAACAAATTTATTTGTGATTTTCTTAAAATAATCTTTAGTATAAACCCTTTTCTTCATGTTCTTATCGGATTGTTTTACCATTTCTAAGGAATGTGATGTTTCCAAATGATTCAAGAATTCATGATGAAACAAGAGATCCAACTCTGATTTATTAGATGAGGAATTCTTTATTCTGAAGATGATTTGATTTATCAAACTTGCTTTTCATGATTACTAACTTTTGGCATGAAGTTTATCCCCTTGTTATAGTTAATTTTCTTGAAAAATTCTTTAGTAAACCCTTTTCTTCATGTTCTCATCAGATTGTTTTACCATTTCTAATGAATGTGATGTTTCCAAATGATTCAAGAATTCATGATGAAACAAGAGATCCAACTCTGATTGCTAAATGAGGAATTCTTTATTCTGAAGATAATTTGATTTATTATATGCCTGTACATTTTCCGGTGGAAATACATGCAGATTGACATGCGCAAATACACCACGACAGATTAAAATTCCGTATCTACATGCGGTGTAAATACAAGATTGTGACGTCAGACAGTGCGCGGAATACTTTCAGCGAGGTATCCCCAATAAACAATGTATTGAATCTGTATATTTAATAGTTTTTTCGCTCTTCATAGATCGTAGGTATATAATAAAAGGAATATTACGTTGCGGGAGCGATAAATGGGTACGTATTGCACGACTCATAGCGTGGGAAAATCCATATCTTACTCGACCTTCGGTCTCGTAAGATATCGATTTTTCCACGCTACTTGTCGTGCAATACAAACCCTTTTATCGCTCCCGCAACGTAATATTCCTTATTTATCAAACTTGCTTTTCATGATTACTTACTTTTGGCATGAAGTTTATCCCCTTGTTATCCCCTCGGTTACGAAGTAAGAGAGAAAGGGATATAGTAACTTGCAATATTTTCAGCTGTGGCAACCTTGTCACCACTCTACACTGACCATTACTTGACGGATTTTAACAAAACTTGGTATAAAGTTACTTTATGATAATATCTTGAAGCCTATTGATTTTCCAGGTCATAGGTCAAAGGTCAAGCCCAAAATTGGACTTGCAATATTTTCAGCTGTGGCAACCTTGTCACCACTCTACACTGACCATTACTTGACGGATTTTAACAAAACTTGGTATAAAGTTACTTTATGATAATATCTTGAAGCCTATTGATTTTCAAGGTCATAGGTCAAAGGTCAAGCTCAAAATTGGACTTACAATATTTTCAGCTGTGACAGCCTTGTCACCACTCTACACTGACCATTCCTTGACCGATCTTTATAAAACTTATTATACAGTTAGTTTATGATAATATTTGAAGCCTATTGATTTTCAAGGTCATAGGTCAAAGGTCAAGCCCAAAATTGCACTTACACTATTTTCAGCTGTGGCAACCTTGTCACCACTCTACACTGACCATTACTTGACAGATTTTAACCAAACTTGGTATACAGTTACTTTATGATAATATCTTGAAGCCTATTGATTTTCAAGGTCATAGGTCAAACTCAAAATTGGACTTACAATATTTTCAGCTGTGGCAGCCTTGTCACAACTCTACACTGACCATTCATTGACCGATCTTAATAAAACTTATTATACAGTTAGTTTAGGATATGTCTTGAAGCCTATTGGTTTTCAAGGTCAAAGGTCATGCCCAAAATTGAACTTGATTGAACTTACAATATATCTCAGCTGTGGCAACCTTGTCACCACTCTACACTGACCATTCCTTGACAGATCTTATCCAAACTTGGCATACAGTTAGTTTGTGACAATATTTTGAAGCCTATTGATTCAAGGTCATAGGTCAAAGATCGAAGTCAAAAATTGGACTTAAATATTTAGATCACAAGAGAACTCAATGTGAAAATGGAAAGCCGAGGGGATGCATCCACTTTGCGGTGCCCTTGTTATAGTTAATTTTCTTGAAATATTCTTTAGTAAAGCCTTTTCTTCATGTTCTCATCAGATTGTTTTACCATTTCTAATGAATGTGATGTTTCCAAATGATTCAAGAATTCATGATGAAACAAGAGATCCAACTCTGATTGCTAGATGAGGAATTCTTTATTCTGAAGATCAAACTATCACTTTTCATGATTACTAACTTTTGGCATGTAGTTTATCCCCTTGTTATAGTTACCTGCAAACAACAAATTTGTGATTTTCTTAAATTACACTTTAGAAAACCCCTCTTCATGTTCTCATTTGATTGTTTTACCATTTCTAATGAATGTGATGTTTCCAAATGATTCAAGAATTCATGATGAAACAAGAGATCCAACTCTGATTTATTAGATGAGGAATTCTTTATTCTGAAGATGATTTGATTTATCAAACTTGCTTTTCATGATTACTTACTTTTGGCATGAAGTTTATCCCCTTGTTATAGTTAATTTTCTTGAAATATTTTTTAGTATAAACCCTTTTCTTCATGTTCTCATCAGATTGTTTTACCATTTCTAATGAATGTGATGTTTCCAAATGATTCCAGAATTCATGATGAAACAAGAGATCCAACTCTGATTGCTAGTTGAGGAATTCTTTATTCTGAAGATGATTTGATTTATCAAACTATCACTTTTCCCGATTACTATCTTTTGGCATGAAGTTTATACCCTTGTTATAGTTACCTGCAAACAACACATTTGTGATTTTTTTAAAATACTCTTTAGTAAACCCTTTTCTTCATGTTCTTATCGGATTGTTTTACCATTTCTAATGAATGTGATGTTTCCAAATGATTCAAGAATTCATGATGAAACAAGAGATCCAACTCTGATTGCTAGTTGAGGAATTCTTTATTCTGAAGATGATTTGATTTGATTCATCAAACTATAACTTTTCATGAAAACTAACTTTTGGCATGTAGTTTATCCCCTAAGGCCTTGTTATAGTTACCTGCACACAACAAATTTATTTGTGATTTTCTTAAAATAATCTTTAGTATAAACCCTTTTCTTCATGTTCTTATCGGATTGTTTTACCATTTCTAAGGAATGTGATGTTTCCAAATGATTCAAGAATTCATGATGAAACAAGAGATCCAACTCTGATTTATTAGATGAGGAATTCTTTATTCTGAAGATGATTTGATTTATCAAACTTGCTTTTCATAATTACTAACTTTTGGCATGAAGTTTATCCCCTTGTTATAGTTAATTTTCTTGAAATATTCTTTAGTAAATCCTTTTCTTCATGTTCTCATCAGATTGTTTTACCATTTCTAATGAATGTGATGTTTCAAAATGATTCAAGAATTCATGATGAAACAAGAGATCCAACTCTGATTGCTAGATGAGGAATTCTTTATTCTGAAGATAATTTGATTTATCAAACTTGCTTTTCATGATAACTAACTTTTGGCATGAAGTTTATCCCCTTGTTATAGTTAATTTTCTTGAAATATTCTTTAGTAAAGCCTTTTCTTCATGTTCTCATCAGATTGTTTTACCATTTCTAATGAATGTGATGTTTCCAAATGATTCAAGAATTCATGATGAAACAAGAGATCCAACTCTGATTGCTAGATGAGGAATTCTTTATTCTGAAGATCAAACTATCACTTTTCATGATTACTAACTTTTGGCATGTAGTTTATCCCCTTGTTATAGTTACCTGCAAACAACAAATTTGTGATTTTCTTAAATTACACTTTAGAAAACCCCTCTTCATGTTCTCATTTGATTGTTTTACCATTTCTAATGAATGTGATGTTTCCAAATGATTCAAGAATTCATGATGAAACAAGAGATCCAACTCTGATTTATTAGATGAGGAATTCTTTATTCTGAAGATGATTTGATTTATCAAACTTGCTTTTCATGATTACTTACTTTTGGCATGAAGTTTATCCCCTTGTTATAGTTAATTTTCTTGAAATATTTTTTAGTATAAACCCTTTTCTTCATGTTCTCATCAGATTGTTTTACCATTTCTAATGAATGTGATGTTTCCAAATGATTCAAGAATTCATGATGAAACAAGAGATCCAACTCTGATTGCTAGTTGAGGAATTCTTTATTCTGAAGATGATTTGATTTATCAAACTATCACTTTTTCCGATTACTATCTTTTGGCATGAAGTTTATACCCTTGTTATAGTTACCTGCAAACAACACATTTGTGATTTTCTTAAAATACTCTTTAGTAAACCCTTTTCTTCATGTTCTTATCGGATTGTTTTACCATTTCTAATGAATGTGATGTTTCCAAATGATTCAAGAATTCATGATGAAACAAGAGATCCAACTCTGATTGCTAGTTGAGGAATTCTTTATTCTGAAGATGATTTGATTCATCAAACTATAACTTTTCATGAAAACTAACTTTTGGCATGTAGTTTATCCCCTAAGGCCTTGTTATAGTTACCTGCACACAACAAATTAGTGATTTTCTTAAAATAATCTTTAGTATAAACCCTTTTCTTCATGTTCTTATCGGATTGTTTTACCATTTCTAAGGAATGTGATGTTTCCAAATGATTCAAGAATTCATGATGAGACAAGAGATCCAACTCTGATTTATTAGATGAGGAATTCTTTATTCTGAAGATGATTTGATTTATCAAACTTGCTTTT
Organism: Serripes groenlandicus; assembly: GCA_031761405.1. NCBI lineage: Eukaryota > Metazoa > Mollusca > Bivalvia > Cardiida > Cardiidae > Serripes > Serripes groenlandicus. The sequence goes on along the minus strand of JASEVX010000001.1, from coordinate 134,632,895 downwards.
CATAATTACTTACTTTTGGCATGAAGTTTATCCCCTTGTTATAGTTAATTTTCTTAAAATATTCTTTAGTATAAACCCTTTTCTTCATGTTCTCATCAGATTGTTTTACCATTTCTAATGAATGTGATGTTTCCAAATGATTCAAGAATTCATGATGAAACAAGAGATCCAACTCTGATTGCTAGATGAGGAATTCTTTATTCTGAAGATAATTTGATTTATCAAACTTGCTTTTCATGATTATTAACTTTTGGCATGAAGTTTATCCCCTTGTTATAGTTAATTTTCTTGAAATATTCTTTAGTAAAGCCTTTCTTCATGTTCTCATCAGATTGTTTTACCATTTCTAATGAATGTGATGTTTCCAAATGATTCAAGAATTCATGATGAAACAAGAGATCCAACTCTGATTGCTAGATGAGGAATTCTTTATTCTGAAGATCAAACTATCACTTTTCATGATTACTAACTTTTGACATGTAGTTTATCCCCTTGTTATAGTTACCTGCAACAAATATGTGATTTTCTTAAAATACTCTTTAGTAAACCCTTTTCTTCATGTTCTTATCGGATTGTTTTACCATTTCTAATGAATGTGATGTTTCCAAATGATTCAAGAATTCATGATGAAACAAGAGATCCAACTCTGATTGCTAGATGAGGAATTCTTTATTCTGAAGATAATTTGATTCATCAAACTATAACTTTTCATGAAAACTAACTTTTGGCATGTAGTTTATCCCCTAATGCCTTGTTATAGTTACCTGCACACAACAAATTTATGATTTTCTTAAAATAATCTTTAGTATAAACCCTTTTCTTCATGTTCTTATCGGATTGTTTTACCATTTCTAACGAATGTGATGTTTCCAAATGATTCAAGAATTCATGATGAAACAAGAGATCCAACTCTGATTGCTAGATGAGGAATTCTTTATTCTGAAGATTTTTTTATTGATCAAACTATCACTTTTCTTGATTACTAACTTTTGACATGTAATTCATCCCCTTGTTATAGTTACCTGCAAACAACAAATTTGTGATTTTCTTTGAATACTCTTTGCTAGTGTATTAACCCTTTTCTTCATGTTCACATCAGATTGTTTTACCATTTCTAATAAATAATGTTTCCAAATAATTCAAGAATTCATGATGAAACAAGAGATCCAACTCTGATTGCTAGATGAGGAATTCTTTATTCTGAAGATAATTTGATTTATCAAACTATTGCTTTTCATGATTACTAACTTTTTACATATAATTTATCCCCTTGTTATAGTTACCGGCAAACAACAAATTTGTGATTTTCTATTTGATACCCTTTTCTTCATGTTCTCATCATATTGTTTTACCATTTCTAATGAATGTGATGTTTCCAAATGATTCAAGAACTCATGATGAAACAAGAGATCCAACTCTGATTTATTAGATGAGGAATTCTTTATTCTGAAGATGATTTAATTGATCAAACTATTGCTTTTCATGATTTCTAACTTTTGGCATGTAGTTTATCCCCTTGTTATAGTTACCGGCAAACAACAAATTTGTGATTTTCTTTAAATACTCTTTGATACACGTTTCTTCATGTTCTCATCAGATTGTTTTACCATTTCTAATGAATGTGATGTTTCCAAATGATTCAAGAACTCATGATGAAACAAGAGATCCAACTCTGATTGCTAGATGAGGAATTCTTTATTATGAAGATGATTTGATTTATCAAACTATAACTTTTCATGAAAACTAGATTTTGGCATGTAGTTTATCCCCTAAGGCCTTGTTATAGTTACCTGCACACAACAAATTTGTGATTTTCTTAAAATACTCTTTAGTATAAACCCTTTTCTTCATGTTCTCATCGGATTGTTTTACAATTTCTAATGAATGTGATGTTTCCAAATGATTCAAGGATTCATGATGAAACAAGAGATCCAACTCTGATTTATTAGATGAGGAATTCTTTATTCTGAAGATATATTTATATCATAAATGACGTCGCCGGGAGTGTAATAAAGCCATTGAATAAATTGCGTATTCAACTAGTGTAATAACAATGTTACGTTACGTCATAATGAAAAGCATTGAAAATGACCGCGCTATATAGCGACGTTATATACATTTTGCACTAATAATCGTCGAATTGAAATTTATGATATGAATAGAATATAACATTCGTGGTCATTCAATACAAAATTTTATTAAACTCGTTTAATAAAATCTCGTATTGAATGACCACTCATGTAATATCCTCTATTTATTTATCAAACTCTTATCACTTTTCATGATAACTAACTTTTGACATGTAGTTTATCCCCTTGTTATAGTTGCCTGCAAACAAAAATTCTGTAATTTACTTTTAAGAAACCCTTTAATACATGTTCTTTTTTGATTGGTTTACCATTTCTATTGAATGTGATGTTTCCAAATGATTCAAGAATTCATGATGAAACAAGAGATCCAACTCTGATTGCTAGATGAGGAATTCTTTATTCTGAAGATCAAATTATTGCTTTTCATGATTACTAACTTTTAGCATGTAGTTTATCCCCTTGTTATAGTTACCGGCAAACAACAAATTTGTGATTTTCTTAAAATACTCTTTAGTAAACCCTTTTCTTCATGTTCTCATCTGATTGTTTTACCATTTCTAATGAATGTGATGTTTCCAAATGATTCAAGAATTCATGATGAAACAAGAGATCCAACTCTGATTGCTAGATGAGGAATTCTTTATTCTGAAGATGATTGATTCATCAAACTATAACTTTTCATGAAAACTAACTTTTGGCATGTAGTTTATCCCCTAAGGCCTTGTTATAGTTACCTGCACACAACAAATTAGTGATTTTCTTAAAATACTCTGTAGTATAAACCCTTTTCTTCATGTTCTATTGCTTTTCATGATTACTAACTTTTGGCATGGAGTTTATCCCCTTGTTTACCCATGTTTATCCCCTTATTTACCTGCAAACAACAAATTTGTGATTTTCTTTAGATACTCTTTAGTAAACCCTGTTCTCTCTGCCTGCAAACAACACATTTGTGAGAATAATATTGTTTGTTATGAATGCTTAACATTTACTTGTGATAAATAACTTGTATCCAAAAGTTCAATCGACTTTTAACCATTTCTATTAAATGTATTATCTCTAAGTAATTAAAAGATTCATGATAACTGTGATTGATTAGATGAGGTATTCTTTATTCTGAAGACCTGCTTGACCCTTGGCTCAATTTAAAGATAAGTTCAGACAAATGTTCCTTGGGTGCCACTCTACCAAAATTACTCATATGGTTCTTCCCAATGCACAAGGTGGCCGCCAGAGCTAGAAATACAAAAATGAAAAAAAGAAGGTATCTCTTGTTATAGTTACCTGCAAGTAACTCTTGTTTGTTGTGAATGCAAAACTTTTGCTTGTTCTAGAAAGCTTGTATTGAAAGTTCAAAGATAATAGAATAATAGCAAGTTTTTAGGAATACATTATTTACAAAATGAAACTATAGACCAAACTTTGATTAATTGGATCAGGATTTCTTAATTCTTAGAATGATTTTTTTATTTCTCAACATGTATTATTTTGTTGATGAAAAATAAATGTATGAAGCCTTTCAATGGAAATATTTTGTATTGTTTTGTAAAGTCATTTGCTGCAGATGCATTTGGGTATGTTAAGATAAAAAAAAAAATGGCTATCTCAACACTCCTGTTTATGTTATGTTATGTAATTGGATTGTTTTGCTGAGTTTTTCATGTGATCTAAAGTAATCCAACTTTTCTATTTTGTTTTTCAGTTGTTATACAGTAAACTAACAGGTTTAAAAACTGATCTGTCTGGACCGGAAAGGGTAAGTAATCTTCATAATCCTTATTCAACTTTATAATTAAGTGAATCACAACAAATTGTATAGAAAACTGATCTTTCAAAGTTGAGCCAAGACACAGTAGCGACACAGACTGTCAATTCTGGGTTTGTGAGTTTGAAACCCAGCTCAGCCACCAACTTTATGATGTTTGACAAAAGTCAACAAGTGTCATTCATCTCCCACCAATGGGCTTACAGTCTATGTTGGGAAACCACCTAGTTGCTTGGAACAAACTGTTGTGTGGAGTACTGGTGTTAGAAAGCTAGGAAACACATGAGTTTGTGAACTTGCTGCCTTGATATGACTGAAAATTGTTGAAAGCAGTGTTAAGCCCCCAATCTCAAAAATTCTTCTGCTCTGAATCTGCTTGTTGGATTCTAAAAATTGTTCGAGCCATATTGATTGGTTGAAAAATATGGCTACCAGACTGCATCAGAAAAGAGACAAAATGACAAAAAAATAAAAATCCATTCTTATTTGTCTGTGTTGGTCCTCTTTTGATTAATTTACCTTATAACAAATGTCCATTACTGATGAGCTGTTTCATTTGCAGTTCATTTCCTCTCTTAATAAAAAAGAAATTACCCTTTATTAGCAGTTGCATTTGCTACTATACTATCACTCTGTAGATAGATTTAGGGCCATTGTAGCCGTCGGGATTAAAAAGTAAATTCTAATTATCCAGATTTTATATAAATAAAAATCCTGAGATGTTTTCAAACAAATGAATCCAAAAGATGCTTTATGGTAAAGGGTTTAACTTTGTTATACAGATTCCAACCCTATTACAAGAGAACACAGCAAATTGGGTAGATCAGTCAGAGCCAAGTGAAAGTACTGAAAGTGTTAACAGTGAGGAAGACACTGACAATGAATCTGATAATAGTGGAAGTGAAAGTGGTTCCGATGTTGATTCAAAAAATCAAAAATTCACAAGACCCAGAGACGAGTCACCGAATTCAAGAAGAGTAAGTTTTAAAATTATTAAAAGAGTTTTTGATGACTTGCTATTTTGCATCCCAATGTGGCATCACAAGAATGGATGTTAAAATTAAACAAAGGGGCTAACAACTCTAATTAGCTCCACTGGCTGAAGGGCAGTCAAGCTTTTGTCATGGCGAATTGCCAGTTGTTCGTGCGACACCTTATTGCATCAAATGATTTCTCTTCTATAACCACTGGGTGAATTGGCATAAAACATCACAGGCAACAACCTCTCAATGTCCTCTCTCAAACTCTTATAATCTTTTTGGATCCATGCAAAATTCTTGTTTCCATGACATTCTTAAGAATTAAAGTCATGTTGATTGGTAGAAAAGCATGGTCTCCAAGGGGTGGGACTGTTTTGCCCTATATTGATGTAGTGAAACATTATCTTCTCCTCCTAAAGTATGAAGCTGAATTTTAAATAATTTGGTAGAATCGTTGCTTGGGTGACCTTTAGAACTGATTTTTTTCAAGCCATGCTGATTGGTGGAAAAATGTGGTCTCCAGGGGTGGGGCTGTTTTGCCTTTTTGCCGGTTATATTGAAAACTTGAAAAATCTTAGGGTGGTTGGCATGACAAAACACATTGCATACTTCAGGTAAGCGATCCAGGGCAATCATGTCCCTATTGGTTAAAAAATCTTCTCCTCCAAAAGTATGTGGCCGATTTACAAATCATTTTGTAGAAATGTTTAAGTGATCCACTATCAGATTCCTTCAAGCCATGTTGATTGGTTGAAAAACATAGCTGCCACAGGGCAGAGCTATTTTGCCTTATATGGCCTATAAAGTTAAAACTTAAAAAATCTTCTCCTCCGAAAGTGTCAGGCCGATTTTCAAATAATTTTGTAGAAATGTTCCTAAGGTGACCCTCTATTAGATTCTTCAGGCCATGTTGATTGACCGAAAAACGTGGCCGCCAGGGGGCGATCCAGGGCCATCAGGGCCCTCTTGTTTATATATAGGCGGATAGTGAGCACTGGTGAACAGGTTCCAAAGGAACAATATTAGATTTTGTGCATTTTTTGTATTAAAATAATAGGGAGATTCTTACAATTTTAAGAGACATTGCCATTTATAGGTTCGAAAATGTCCCCCTTTGCTGTACATGTCAGTCAAATTAGTTGTTACATCATGAGGTTATAAATATATAGGAAATTAACCATGTCACGTATTCAACAAGCGAAAGTTTAATTTGAATTGACAAATAAAGCATATGAATTCCCCAGGGGAAAAAATGAAATTAAAAAAAAGCTTACCCGGTATGTCAAAGTGATGTGTATGTGTGTGTGTCTTTGTCGCTGTAAACTTTTTGCTTCAAATGACACCTCCTCTATAACCACTGCATGAAACCTTATTGGAAGCATCCTATTAATTTCCTCTCCTAAATCCTTTCAATATTTTTCAAAATCATTCAACAATCTGGTTTTCTGGCAACTGAAAATTTGAAAAATTTAAAAAGTACTTTTCTATCAAACTGGTCTGCCGATTTTCAAATTTTTTAAGAAATGTTCCTTGGGTGAACCTTTGTTAGATTCCTTCAAGCCATGTCGATTGGCCATGGAACATGGCTGCCAGGGGCCTGGGCTGTTTTGCCCTATCATGACAGTGGAGCAATACTTGGCCTCTTGATTTTAAATCACCGCTAAATGACATTTGTGTTTCATTTTCAGGAGAGGAAACAATTGATTAAAGATGAACGGAAAGAAAAAAGAAAAATTAAAATACCAAAACATGTTAAGAAAAGAAAAGAGAAAACATCTAAACAAGGAAAAAAGAAATGATGATTTGATAAGAATTAAATTTTAAATATGATGATAAATTAATGGAGGTCTAGATTTGAGTTGGTTTTGGTGCAATGAGAAAGTAAAATCTCTTAACCCTTTTGCCTACCTGCAGACACATTTTGACACATCTGCAACAGATGACATTTGAAAACATTAATCATGAACATTTTCTCATTTTGCCACAATGTTTTCAACTCTATTCAATAATCATTCATACTTTCACTTATGGAGAATTTTCATCTGTGTGCATAATATTTTTCAACTTCGTCTGCTGCAGATTTGTTGTATGTGGGAAAGGGTTAAATCTTACTCTTGAAAAACTTTGAAATATTTCTGAATAAAGGAGAAAATTTTAAATTTTAAACCTTTTCCCCACATACAAAAAATCTGAAGCAGACAACTTTAAAATCATCTCTGCTGAAATTTGGAAAATCTCTATAAATGAATGTACATTTATAATGATTTGATGGAGTTAAAACATTGTGAAAACATTGTGAGAAATTGCTCCTTATGAGCAATTTCTCCTTTTGACGCAATGTTTTCAAAAGTCGTCTGGTGCAGATGCGTCTGTATGTGGAAACGGGTAAACCCAATAATATTGATTGCTGCTTCTCATATCTGGATCTGTATTTTCGATTATTTTCTGTGATATTTTTTACATGTTCTCTTGAATGCTGTAGGATACTTTTCAACCCTCCACTCTTAGTTTTATCCCTTTCCCCCATACGACAATTCTGCAGCAGACGACTTTGAACATAATTTGTCAAAAAATAGAAAATCTCTATAATTGAATGGATAACCTATGACTCAAGGTGGAAAACATTGTGGCAAAAGGAGAAATTGCTCGTTTTGTGTGCGAGGATACTATGTTTTCAAAAAGCCGTCTGCTTCAGAGGCGTCAGAAAGCGTCTATATACTTTTGAAAACAATATGGCAAAAGAAGAAATTGATCATGATGAGCAATTTCTTCTTTTGCCACAATGTTTTCAATCGCATCCAATAAATAAACTCATTTATAGAGGTTTTCGATATTTTTGCCTAGCTTATTTCAATGTCGTCTGCTGCAGATTTGTGGGAAGGGTTAAATAAAGTGTTTGTGTGATAGGGTGTATGTAATGGGCTACTGTACTCAACCATCCTCCTAATAATTAACACTTTTAATGAATTAACAATTTTACTATGACATCTGCGTCAAACCAAAGACTTAAAAAATGATAGTAATGGCTGCCCTCCTTGGCTCTCGGGGTTGCGGGGTTGGCACGACGACTGGTGTCAGTATAAATGGACCAGTAGGACTGGTATGGTAACTTACCAAGGAAATGCCGTGATATAACTGAAAAATTGTTGAAAGCGGCATAAAACACTAAACAATTAATCAATAACAAGTCACTTGGTTGAAAGGCACCAAATTCAAATCCTGTTTTTAGGCAGGTCTACCTGATCATTTTTCCAACAGTCAAAGCATAAATTATGTTAACGTTTTTATGGAGAATTATTGATACGAGTTGTAAGGTTATGCTCAATTGATAGGCTTTTCTCTCTCTTTTTGTTGTTGATAATGAATGTACATGTAATAATAAAATATTAAAGATAAACCGGGGTTTATTATGTATTCTTCAGATGTACTTATAGAATTGGGCCGTTTAGGAGAAAATAGATGTTATTGCACCATATCAATAGCTAAAGCAGTTGAACCAATGAAAATGCAAGTCTAGTATTGAGCAGGGGTGTTTTTCCATATATGGATATAGTGAAAACTTTAAAACAATATTTTTCTCCAAAAGTATATGGCCGATTTCCAAGTAATTTTGCAGAAATGTTCCTTGGGTAACCCTCTATTAGATTCTTTTAAGCCACGTAGATGGGTCAAAAACAAGGCTGCCAGAAGACGGCGGTTTAGCATCAGATTTGTTAAAAGCCTTGTTAATTGTTCGAAAAATCTGGCCGTCAGCGACCGGTATGATCTGCCTAAGTCGGCTTTGGTGAAAAGTTATGATATTTTTCGCCGATACTTGGCCGATTTCTAACTCATTTTGTAGAAATGTCCTTGTGTAAAATTCAAGCTAAGTTGATTGGCAAAAGTAGGGGCTTTTTTGCCTCAGTTGACTAGTGAAAACACGTAAAAGATGTTCTCTGCCGAAAGTATGAGACTGATTATTAAATACTTTTGTAGACATGTTCCTTTGGTGACCCGATTCCTTCAAGACATGTTGATTAGTCAAAAGACATGACCATTAAGGGCTTGAACTCTTTTACCCATTATGCCCAGAGTGTAAGATTTAGAACATTATTTCCTAAGAAACTAAATGTTTGATTTTTAGCTATACTGACCAAAGGCCAGAAGAGCTTATGCTGTGGCGTGGTGGGTGCGTCCGTAAACAATTGCTTGTGAACGAGATACAGTCTTCAGTTTTGATTGTATCTCAATCAAACTTATACAGTAGTTAGATATCCATGAGAGCTTGGTTCCTTTCGCAAACCATGCAAGACTGGATTATGGCCCTTGAAATTGTCAAAATTGCTATAATAGAGCTTGTGAACACAATAGAGGCTCCATTTACTATCTGATCTTCACCAAACTTACACAGTAGTTGGGTATCCATGAGAGCTTGGTTCCTTTTGCAAACCAGCCAGATCCGGCCATGCAAGACTGGATTATGGCCCTTGAAATTGTCAGAATTGCTATAATAGAGCTTGTGAACGCGATACAGTCTTCAGCTTTGGTTGTATCTCAATCAAACTTATACAGTAGTTAGATATCCATCAGACTGGATTATGGTCCTTGGAATTGTGAAAATTCTTATAATAGAGCTTGTGAACACAATAGAGGCTCCATTTAGTATCTGATCTTCACCAAAGTAACACAGTAGTTGGGTATCCATGAGAGTTTGGTTCCTTTCGCAAACCAGCTAGATCCGCCCATGCAAGACTGGATTATGGCCCTTGAAATTGTCAAAATTGCTATACTAGAGCTTGTGAACGTGATAAAGTCTACAGTTTTGATTGCTATAATAGAGCTTGTGAATGCGATAAAGTCTACAGTTTTGATTGCTATAATAGAGCTTGTGAATGCGATAAAGTCTTCAGTTTTGATTGTATCTCGATCAAACTTATACAGTAGTTAAATATCCATGAGAATTGTCGAAATTCTTATAATAGAACTTGTGAAAACAATAGAGGCTCCATTTAGTATCTGATAATTATTCCTCTTTCCTTTGTTGTCCCCATCCCAGTAGAGCATAGGCCCTCATGGGCCTCTTGTTAAATATTTACTGGTACATAAACATTTCGTTGGTGACCTTCCAAGTCATTTTAATTTGACAAAAGACAGACAACATAGGGTGTGGTTCATTTTAATTTATTATGTTTTGTCGGATATAACACCTATGTTGTTATTGGAAGCTGCTAGTGAAAACTGAAATTGTTTGTATCTACAGTTTGAGCAGAGCCTTCACTGATCTCAAATGTAATGAGTTCGTGCTTCCACTGACGTGGATATACATTTCTCCCCGTGCAATTAACATTACAAAGAAACTTCGGATTTTAAGTGCATTCCACTTAACAATTGTTTAAAACAATTATTAGATTTCTGCTGAATTGATTATACAAGAAATGTAATCATAAAGGTACTTGAATGGTTTTTTTGAGATTCGTCAATAAAAATCCAAATCGGCTATTCACTCAACAATATTTATTCACTTAATATAATTTTAACCATAATTAAGGATTAGCTGACTTTTACCAACATTAATGCTCCGTCATTTAATCACAATAAGCAAAGTGAACTCTTCTCTAAAAACCGCGACCACAAAGCATTATTATCGAAAAGGTAAAACGCAAGCATCCTCTCAATGTTCTCACAAAAAAAAATCCCTCATTTTTTATCAATTCAGAATTATGGTTTCCATGGTAACCGAAATAATATATTCTTTAAAATTCTTCTACTACTAAACTGGTCAGTAAATAATTTTGTTGAAATTATCCTTGGGTGACCCTCTTTAAGATTCCATTCAAGCAATGTTGATTGATCAAAAACATGGGCTACAGCGACATACTTTAGTACATTCTCCTCTGAAAGCGTATGACTGATTTTCAAATGCATTTGTAGAAATGTTCCTTGAGTGACTTTACAAGATTCATATGAACCATGTTGATTAATTTAAAAAAAGTTACTTCTTTACCCTCTATGCCCGGAGTGTAAAATTTAGAAAATTGCCTTGTAAGAAAAAATACATGTCTGATTATGAAATACAAACCATTATAGTGGAGCTATTCTCGGCATTGGACCTCTTGTATTCGATTGCCTGACCGAAACCTGAGTTACGTTGGTTTGCCCTACAAAGCATATTTTAGCAGAGCGACGCAGGCTGTCAATCCAGGGGTTGTGAGTTCGAACCCGGGCTCGGCCAACTTTCTTTCCGACGATTGACAAAAGTCAATGCGACATGCGTCTTTCGTCTTCCACCAATGGGCTAAGTCTGTGGAAAAGCAGCCAGTTGCTTGGGAAGATTCTTGTGTGGAGTACTGGTGTGAGAAAACCAGGAAATGCATGAGTAGGTGAACTGGCCGCCGTGATATAACTTAGAAATTGTTAAAAACGGCGTTAAACCCCAATCAATCAACAAAGTATATTTTATAACTTAAGTGAACGATCCAGGGCCATCATGGTCCTCTTGTTTTAAATGGAGTGAAAAACAGCGTTGCTTAAGGAGAATTTGCTCATTATTAGCAAATTCTTTTAAGTATTTGCCGCAATTATTTCAAAAGTTATCTTCAACTTGGAAAGGCTTAAAGACTTCAGTGTCCAATATAGGAATCGGACAATTGATGTTATGAACAAATTGAGATATTTTTCCTTCTTTGTATATTTAAAAATAATCCCCCCTTCCATACAAATTTAAGGGGTGAAATTCAAAACAGTGTGAGAATTAGCACGAACCACCCTCCTAGAGTGTACACTGGACTTCGGATCACATTAGGTTACAGAGCATACTTTAAACCTGTTCCTGGTACACCAAGTCTGCGGCAGACGACTTTTAAAACATCCAGGCAATACTACGTATATGCCTGTAAAAGAAAGTATTGCGTCACAGGTCGTCTGCTGCGAATGCATTTAACATCTTTTGCATGTGGGTAACGATAAGACTCGTACCAAAATAAAAAGACGTACAACAAAATACAGTCAGTACCCCGGTTTGAAGTCGCTCTGCCTTTAACCCTTTCCCTCATACGGCAATTATGCAGCAGACGACTTTGAACATATTTTGTCAAAAAATGGAATATCTCTATAATTGAATGGATAACCTATGACGAAAAGTGGAAAACATTGTGTCAAAAGGAGAAATTGCTCGTTTCAATTGTTCATCTTCTGCAGTTTTGTTGTATGCGGGAAAGGGTTAATCGTGTCATAACTTTGAGTTTCTGACACTGCTAGGTGATACGTTAACCCTTTCTGTCATATAGACGCTTTCTGACGCCTCTGCAGCAGACGGCCTTTTGAAAACATAGTGACAATAGAAGAAATTGCACAAAACGTGCAATTTCTCTATTGACACAATGTTTTCCGCTTTTAGTCATAGGTTATCCATTCAATTATAGAGATTTTCCATGTTTTGACAAAATACATGTACGTTCAAAGTCGTCTGCTGCAGAATTGTCGTATGAGGGAAAGGGTTAAATCACACTACTTCAAACATTACAGAGTCGGAATGGAACTTCAATACTGGTGTGATCTTTCCGGTACTACATCGACCAGAAATACTTTCAAACGAAAACGCCATGCAGTCGGCCAGATGATTGCATTCTCGTAGACATTCTCGGATGTCTTCGACTATTTTCTTGTTGATGACGTCATTGACATTTGCATAACTAGCGGATGAGTTGAAAAGGCTGTACTGGCGAGTACCGGTTTGTATTGCGTGTCCTTCGCGCAAACATGGTGCTGAAATATAAATAAATAGAGATTCTTTTAAAAGCCCCTTTCCGATATATATATTTCTTATGTTTAAGTTAAGTTGCCATTCTTTTTTAGAAATACACTGTGCCTAGCGCTAGTTTTTTCTATGTCATATTTCGCGTACCTGTGCCAATTTTACTCTTGGCAACATACGAATATGAAAAAAATCTAACTTGGCTAGCTCATAAAAAGAAACGCCCCGCCGGAAAAAATAGACAACATTTAGGAATACAAACAAAGTAAGTCATGATTATGAACAAAGATTGAACTGCACATTAAGACAGTGTGATAACGACTTTAATCGGTCTTTGGACGCTATTAGGGTTCATTCGGCGGCAAACAATGAGGACCAAGATCCAGTTAAATGAAGATGACATGGAATAAATATCGTAAAAAGAAACGCCCCGCCGGAAAAAATAGACAACATTTAGGAATACAAACAAAGTAAGTCATGATTATGAACAAAGATTGAACTGCACATTAAGACAGTGTGATAACGACTTTAATCGGTCTTTGGACGCTATTAGGGTTCATTCGGCGGCAAACAATGAGGACCAACGGATCCAGTTAAATGAAGATGACATGGAATAAATATCGAAGATTTCAAGCGCAAATTAACAATGGCATGTAAATGCCCAAGTTTCGTGTCTGCATGGAACTATTTTAAAATTAATCAGAAGAAAGACAATTAAAACAAAAACCGAGATCAGATGTGGATTTGTTTGGATTGCAGTTGACGATACGATTTTAGGTGTGTCGCGCGATTTACATTCATTTGGATCCGACAGAAAGTATTAGTTATCATAAAGAGCAGACATGTTGTTGTTCGGTGAAGCCCCTTATCCGTCACAGCTTGGCCTCACCAGTGGCATTTCCCCTCAAACAATACCTGTAAACAACATGGAAAAAACATCCAATAAAGTACTTGAGAAAGAACAAGGAAATATAAATGGGTAGTTGCTATATATACCTACTGTCGTAATTAACAATTATGCTAATCGCCAATGGAAGGGAAAAGAAAAGGGCTGCTAAAGATATTACTGAAATACTTACTTAAAACTGGATTGTTGACAGATGCCGTAGGTGTTGTCGATGGAACTGGTACAGTGGGTGTAGTTCTAGTTGTTTGACTAACAGCAGGTGTAGTCTTAGTCGATCTCGTCGTAGAAGTTGTTGTTGGAGTCGTGGTAGAAGTTGTTATTGGAGTCGTGGTAGAAGTTGTTGTTGGAGTCGTGGTAGAAGTTGTTGTTGGAGTCGTAGTAGAAGTTGCTGTTGGAGTCGTGGTAGAAGTTGCTGTTGGAGTCGTGGTAGAAGTTGTTGTTGGAGTCGTGGTAGAAGTTGCTGTTGGAGTCGTGGTAGAAGTTGCTGTTGGAGTCGTGGTAGAAGTTGTTGTTGGAGTCGTGGTAGAAGTTGCTGTTGAAGTGACTGTCGAGGGAGATGTCGTAGAAGGCCAGTTATCGGTGCAAGCACTCTCATAATATTGATGAACACACGCTTTCTTGACTGGTATCTTGTGTAGACAAGTGAGTCCACCTTGAAAACTCGAACCGTTTCCATCTTGCGTGGAGGCAATACGCATGATACCTGGATAAACATAATTAGTTCCTTGTTGAAGCACGTCATCTTTCATCTCGCTGTTCCAGTCATCAGAGGTTATTGCCACATTGTTTCGATTCACATCAAATGACATTACAATAATGGACCATTCATTTGTAGGAACAACAAATGATCCCGTATCTGAACCATTGGCTGCCAGAAGTATGCCATTGCCGTTTACAGAACATGTAAGGCTACCGTTAGCTTCCATAACAAGCCGGACTTCTGTTATTCCGACATCGGTTTTTGAATCGCTCAAGTAATGTAGTATACATCCGCCGTGTACCGATGGATTGATGTAGAAATACAAAGAAAAATCGCTATCCAAACTAGTTAATCGTATGTCGACGTAGGACGACGAATTGCCATAGAAATGAAGGCCCTCGTACGATAACGGTGTCGGGCCGGGACTAAAAGTGAAGGTGCCTTGATTTTCCGGCTGAACATTTGTTACAATCTCTCGATTTGTTATGCCTCGTCCAAGTGGCCATGTGCTATCTGGTACTCCATTTACACATGTAGAGGGAACTGCCAAGCTGTCTGGAAATAAAACGGGTAAGATATGACTAATCCGAATAATGGATATTGTACTAAAAATTGGCAACCTAAGAAAATAAAATTAAACTAGGTAAAATACTATTCATGACATTATCGAATATGTATTAGTAATGAAAAATAAGTCTCATCAAAATTCAAAATGAGCCGAGTACAGATATTCGAGGTCTTGTTGCTTCCCCGTTACTCAATCAATTAACCCTTTCCCACATACAGACGCATATGCAGCAGACGGCTTTTAAAAACATTGGGCAAAAGGTGAAATTGCTTATAGTGAGCAATTTCACCTTTTGTCTCATTGTTTTCCGCTCTATTCAATAATCATACTTTGATTGATATATAGTTTCCACATTTTTGCTAAATGTTTTCAAAGTCGTCTGCTGCAGATATTTGTAGATGTTAGCATTGCTTAAATGGATCTGACGTGTTGTAACACTTTTGGATCTGACTTGTTGTAACACTATTGGATCTGACTTAGTGTAGAACTATTGGATCTTCAATTCCAGGTTTCATGCAGGCTGACAGTGAAGACGGATGGATGTTCACTGTTCGCCGACGAACCAAACCCCCTTATCGTCATATGCGGCTGGAGTACACACAAAGACAACAGTGTAAAGGTCTTTTAACCATTTCCAACATACAGACGCTTTCTGATACTTTTGTAGATTACGACTTTTGGAAATATTGTGACAAAAGAAGATTGTGACAAAAGAAGAAATTGCTTATGATCTATTTCTTCTCTTGCCACTATGTTTTGAACTCTTTTCAATAATTTAGATTAGATTTTTATGAATTTCCAAGATCATTTCAAAGTTGACTGCTGCAGATTTGTTGTATGAGGGAAAGGCTTAAAGTGGTCAAATATATACCATGTTACGATATAATAACATTTCCCCGGATATTTTCATTTTTTCCCGAAGTTATCCGAAATGTGTAAAATAAAAAACCTGAAAATTTACGGTCTGATAAATTCTTACCTTTTGATCTCAAGACGAAAATAAACAATGAAAGTTCTATAATTTTCATTTTCTGGAACATGTTTTTTCCCCCTCAGAATACAAATACACAGCGTTCAGTGTAGCTAAACTTAACAATTGTCGCAAGTTCAACTCAAAATCATTAATAACAATTCTACATCACATGGCGACCACTATACCTTTCTTCAGTATAATCAATACATATCCTTATAAAGTCAGGGGAGAAAATGTCCCACTGTTATGTAATGTGTTCATGTTTACTTTAATCATAAACAAATAAAATAATTACATTTCTAATGTTGACAAACTCGTTCTGAATCAGATGATAATTAATAACACTTAAAAAAGAGAAAACGTTCTTAGTTCTCAATTCTCTGCGACTTGTTACAATTGTATTGTGTCTATATATTTCTTTTTTCATATATATTTTAAATTCGAAGGAATAATTCAATATGAGCCCGTTCATAGGAACATGGGTTTAACCCTTTCCCACATACAACAAATCTGCAGCAGGCGACCTTGAAAACGTCTAGGCAAAAGCACAGAAAATCCCTTTAAATGAAAGCGAGTTGAAAACAAGGTGACAAAAGGAGAAATTGCTCGTTTTGAGCAATTTCTTCTTTTGTCGCCATGTTTTCATAAAGCCGTCTGCTGCAGAGGCGTCAAAAAGCGTCTATATGAGGGAAAGGGATAAAGGTTAACTTAGGTTAAGATCTGCTCATTCTTTTCATAATCTACACCAGGTGACAGACGCTTCTACCAAGCTTATACTTATGAACAGTGTATGTCTTGATGCGGATGCGCATACTAATCTGGATAAACACTTTTTTCAAGAGCCAACTTGTACCCTTTCTCATGCATGTGCTCAAATATACCGCCTCGGTGGTGTAGTGGTAGAGCGTCCGCATCTCGGTGGTGTAGTGGTAGAGCGTCCGCATCTCGGTGGTGTAGTGGTAGAGCGTCCGCATCTCGGTGGTGTAGTGGTAGAGCGTCCGCATCTCGGTGGTGTAGTGGTAGAGCGTCCGCATCTCGGTGGTGTAGTGGTAGAGCGTCCGCATCTCGGTGGTGTAGTGGTAGAGCGTCCGTCTCGGTGGTGTAGTGGTAGAGCGTCCGCATCTCGGTGGTGTAGTGGTAGAGCGTCCGCATCTCGGTGGTGTAGTGGTAAATCGTCCGCCTCGGTGGTGTAGTGGTAAATCGTCCGTCTCGGTGGTGTAGTGGTAGAGCGTCCGCATCTCGGTGGTGTAGTGGTAAAGCGTCCGCATCTCGGTGGTGTAGTGGTAGAGCGTCCGCATCTCGGTGGTGTAGTGGTAGAGCGTCCGCATCTGGTGTAGTGGTAGAGCGTCCGCATCTCGGTGGTGTAGTGGTAGAGCGTCCGCATCTCGGTGGTGTAGTGGTAAATCGTCCGCCTCGGTGGTGTAGTGGTAAATCGTCCGTCTCGGTGGTGTAGTGGTAGAGCGTCCGCATCTCGGTGGTGTAGTGGTAAAGCGTCCGCATCTCGGTGGTGTAGTGGTAGAGCGTCCGCATCTCGGTGGTGTAGTGGTAGAGCGTCCGCATCTCGGTGGTGTAGTGGTAGAGCGTCCGCATCTCGGTGGTGTAGTGGTAGAGCGTCCGCATCTCGGTGGTGTAGTGGTAGAGCGTCCGCATCTCGGTGGTGTAGTGGTAGAGCGTCCGTCTCGGTGGTGTAGTGGTAGAGCGTCCGTCTCGGTGGTGTAGTGGTAGAGCGTCCGCAGCGGGTGTAGGAGGTCGCGGGCTCGATCCCCAGCCGGGTCATACCAAAGACTTTAAAAATGATAGTAATGATTGACCTCCTTGGCACTCAGGGTTGCGTGGTTAGCATAACGACTGACTGACTGGTATCAGTAATGGACCAGTAGGACTGATAACTTACCCAGAAAACGTTGTGATATAACTGAACAAGTGGTGAATGCGGCGTTAAACACCAAACCTATAACAAAAAAAGGTAATAGAATATGCGCGCAATTTTATCTACGTTGTATATCCCTTTCCTGATGCTGCTACTGAGAAACAATATTCCGTTACCTAATACGCTATTTTAGACTCTTCCAAACTGTTAACATTACAGGAAAATATTGACATTATATTTTACGAGTTGTCTAGTTTGAAAACTATAGTGACACCAGTCAGTCAGCCATAATGCTAACTCCGCAATCCTGAGCGCAAGCCAATGAGGGCAGTCAATACTACCATTTTTAAAGTATTTGGTATGACCCGGCCGGGGATCGAACCCGCGACCACCAGCTCTACCACTACACCACCGAGGTGGTCCTAAAGCACTGAGAGCATCATTTTGATATATATGGTTGAACATATTGTGGAAGGGAGAAGTGTCCTCATACATTTCTCTTTTGGCTACAAGGTTTTCAATTATATTCAATAAGCGTATATTTATTTATAGAGAATTGTCCATATTATTTTTTTTCATAAGTCGTCTGCTGTAGATATTCTGTATTACTCAGGCCTACATGCAACGTGTAAGTACCAATTTCCTATCGTTAATTGTGTGTGTACTTACTTAATCGGGCGTTCATTGTACTCATTTTTAAACCAACAAATGCTGTAACACATTCGTTAGTTTTAATTATTGTGAGAGTTGGGTCTACAGTACCTTTACTTCCTGATTAAAAATTCTTATGCGACATTCAGGAAATTGAGGTCATTTTACTTGATCCCGACAAATGCTTTTAGTTTAGTTTAAACTTATATATTTACATCGATTGCGAAACTAGCTTTAAGCTTATATTAATCACGCTCGATTTTTGCTTCCTGGAGACATAACCACTTGCGCCTTTTGTGTTGAACAATCCTAACGGCAGAACCCGATCATCCCGGGATTTAAACCCGGGACCTTTGGTACGAGAGGCCTATTCTCTACCACTGTACCACTGTCTTCCACACACTGCTTTTGTGAAATATGTCAACAGGGAATGGATCAGAAGCAAATAATATAGCCACTGTTTGGATACACAGTATGTGAATGTTGATCGTTGTATATAAAATGTTCGCGAAGTTGTCTTTACGGTCCTGTTTACATTTGGGTCAAGATATTAGCTTTTGCGTTTTTTATATTTTTTCTGTTCTAAATGCTATCCAGAATGCCTGTAAAGTTTTCTTTTATCAAGCTGATCAACTTATTCATTTATTTTTTAAAATTCAAACGCCTATTATGAAATGTATGCAAAAGACAAATGACGTTCTTGCTTGTTGACACTATTGTTCCCAAATATATCAAAACAATGACCTAACAGTATGACGTTATCAGTATTACAAAACCCCTGATTTCAGGAGATACATAACTTATATTCAATTTCTGTCAAAGGATAGAATGGATCATAAAGTAGTGTAACATGCCAAAGAACTTATCTGATGTAAGTAAAAAGGGCACAAATTGAAACGTATGTTGTGCCATAAATATTGTGATGATGGAGCGTATAAAATATATCAATTAGTGATGGAACCAATTTCGTGAAGCCTGTGCCACCAGTTTTGAAGCAGGCCAACCGACACGTCCGTGATATTCAACATTTTGACCAGTATGTCCCTTGAATTGGACACATATCACTGTTGTAAAGTATTAATTCCTTTGTTCACAGCTACCAATTGCACATTTAAACGTCACATGTTGAACTATGTATGTATACTTGTTTTACCAGGTATCACTTGTTAATCAGTTGAATTGAGTGACCGCAACAAGTCAATGTGATTGTTTATACATGTAACTCGTTCATTACCATTTTCGCGGCGGTCATGGAGTGCCCTTTGGTAAGCCACTTTTCCTAGCTTAGTAGTGATTTAGCACAGGGATCAGAAATAAGTAAATTGTCGCCGTGATACAACTGAAATAATGTTGACAACGGTGATAAAACGCAATAAACATACAAACCATTTCCATTTAATGTTATTCTTCTCTTGCGAGGGTTATTGGATTATGTATGCGATAAGCAAATGTGCTCCGAAAGTTGCTTAGATTTGGAACATTCTGCAATTAATTTTAAACTAATTAGATAGATTCAAACACTGTTTATTGATGATTCAGTATCGTACTGTTCTGTGTTGTGTTGTATAACCCTTTATGGGACGGCTGTCGAGACATTCGTCCCAGAGTCAACAATTTACAAAAAAAGTACACGGTTTTTCGGAGTTACTACGTTTCTTATAACACAGGCAGCTCCGCCGACAAATAGTTCTAAACGGAGTAATTAAATTCACACCAAACAGATGATGTGATCAAATCCCTGAAAGTACTGGTGGGTCAAAGCACTGGTGGGTTGTGTTGGTATTCGTATACATTAAGATCAGACAGGCGGTTGCATGTGTGTACACAAGAGATGTTTGTCAACCATGAATGCCTTTCTTTACCAATGAGGTTGGACATTTTTATATAACAGTTTAATTTTAGTATGGCCATGAGTTTTTTATTCGACTATGTCACAACATACCAAGTTTGCAATGCTCGTGTGAGAGGTGGGGTTGATACTCACAAGGGGAAAAGCCAGCATGTTATAATAAATTTAAGTGTGAAAATCTGCAGAATGGTCACTAAAGGTAGTAAAAGACAATTTACGTAGTTTTCTTTGAAATTATTAATAAACACAAGGACCATTATGGTCCTATTTCTCTCACCTGTGTAATAGTTGTCCATGTACATATAAGGACATCAAGCCAATGATAACTTTCAAAGCAGTATAATTGCTCAAATTGACAAAAGGTACAAGTTGGATTATGTAAACAGTATAGAACCAGATCTGCATGTGTATTCCCACAGTCTTACCAAGATCCAGACTGTTCACATACAACTCAAAAGCTTGTTAGAAAATTATGTCAACGTGTGTAGATTATGATAAGACTGAGCAGGTGGACAAAATGATGATTAGGCCTACAGTATAGCAACTCTGACCAGACTGTGTGGTTAACAGTGTATCAACTCTGACCAGACTGTGATGTTTACTGTGTATCAACTCTGATCAGACTGTGATGTTTTCAGTGTATCAACTCTGATCAGACTGTGTGGTTTACAGCGTATCAACTCTGATCAGACTGTGATGTTTACTGTGTATCAACTCTGACCAGATTGTGTGGTTTACTGCGTATCAACTCTGATCAGACTGTGTGGTTTACAGCGTATCAACTCTGATCAGACGTGGTTTACAGCGTATCAACTCTGATCAGACTGTGTGGTTTACTGCGTATCAACTCTGACCAGACTGTGAGGTTTACTGTGTATCAACTGTGACCAGACTGTGTGGTTTACTGTGTATCAACTCTGACCAGACTGTGTGGTTTACTGTGTATCAACTCTGACCAGACTGTGTGGTTTACTGTGTATCAACTCTGACCAGACTGTGTGGTTAACAGCGTATCAACTCTGACCAGACTGTGTGGTTAACAGCGTATCAACTCTGACCAGACTGTGTGGTTAACAGCGTATCAACTCTGACCAGACTGTGTGGTTAACAGCGTATCAACTCTGACCAGACTGTGCGGTTTACAGCGTATCAACTCTGACCAGACTGTGCGGTTTACAGCGTATCAACTCTGACCAGACTGCGGTTTACAGCGTATCAACTTCCCTCTTCGAATGATGCGGATGCTGCTGTGTATTCACATACAGCTAATTATAATTAATTCTAGAGTTAAAACCGAAGATAGCAGTCCTTGTTCTAGATTCAGAGTGAATCTCAGTCAAAGTTCATGGAATATTGGCAACAATTCGTTTTTCAAGCCAATAGTACAGAAAAATCTCATTTAATGGACAATGCTAGGACATGCAAATGACTTAACAAACATAAACACATATTTGTGGGTATATGATTTTATTAACAAAGAGGTATGTAGAAAGGATTTTAAGGCATGATTCTTTTTATATGATGCTGAGCAAAATGAAAATCTGATTATACATGTACAATTATGAAACGTTTTCTGATTAATAATTTCAAACATGAAAACTGCTAAGATTTAAAAACATTGTCTAAAAAATACATTTCTTGTTTTGTTTGCTGCAAATGTATGCAAAGCTGCCAACTGCCATTTGTATCAATCAAAGGGTAATTCATGCCAATTGCCCTACCTTACAAGGTCTATTCCTGTATGATATCGTAAGTAAGTAAATATTTTATTAAAGTGACATGTGTATAACATGTAATTAAACATAATACAAATTTTATTGGAAAAACACCCACTCATCAGTCCTATAAGTGCTCAATTCTTTTAAGTATTTATAAAAGGAAATCAATATTACTTACAATATTATAACTAGGGCAGCAGATTTGATGCAAAATATCTATCTGGATTGTATTTAACCCTTTCCCAAAAACGTACACTTTCTGATGCCTTTGCAACAAAAGGCTTTTGAAAACAGTGTGAGAAAAGGAGAAATTGCTTAAAATGAGCAATTTATTCCTTTGTCAGGATGTTTTCAATTCCATTTAATGATTTTAATTTATAGACGCTTACCAAATGTCAAATGAGATATTTTCCAAGTTGTCTGCAGCAGATTTGTTTCAAGGGGGAAAGGGCTAAGAGTTTTCTGCATAGAGAATGAGAGGTATTTCTCCTTTTTCCAGAATGTATTTAAATTTGCCTGAATGGCTTTTTTTGCAAACTATACCATAATAAACATCTCATCCATTTTTAACTTGATCGCCTTAAGATCATATTTATTTAATTAAAAAGGTTAACAAAATAT
The DNA here is from genome assembly GCA_031761405.1 of Serripes groenlandicus. Lineage (NCBI taxonomy): Eukaryota > Metazoa > Mollusca > Bivalvia > Cardiida > Cardiidae > Serripes > Serripes groenlandicus. The sequence continues at coordinate 134,610,471 of JASEVX010000001.1, read as the reverse complement.
AGAAAGTTCATTTTAAACAAGAGGCCCATGAGGGCCTATGCTCTACTGGCATTGATCTGGCTTGTTTCAAAAGGAACCAATATGTCATCAATATTCAAATACCATCTAAGTTTGGTGAAGATCAGATAGTAAATGGAAGCTCTATTGTGTTCACAAGCTGTATTATAGCAATTTTGACAATTTCAAGGGCAATAATCCAGCCATGCATGGGTAGATCTGGCCGTTTTTTAGAAATGAACCAAGCTCTCATGGATATCGAACTACTGTATAAGTTTGGTTGAGATACAATAAAAAATAAAGACTGTATCGTGTTAACAAGCTCTATTATAGCAATTTTGACCATTTTAAGGGCCATAATCCAGTCATGCATGGGCATATCTGGCTGGTTTTCGAAAGGAACCGAGCTCTCATGGATATCAAACTACTGTATAAGTTTGGTTGAGATACAATAAAAAATAAAGACTGTATCGTGTTAACAAGCTCTTTTATAGCAATTTTGACCATTTCAAGGGCCATTATCCAGTCATGCATGGGTAGATCTGGCCGTTTTTTAGAAATGAACCAAGCTCTCATGGATATCGAACTACTGTATAAGTTTGGTTGAGATACAATAAAAAATAAAGACTGTATCGTGTTAACAAGCTCTATTATAGCAATTTTGACCATTTCAAGGGCCATAATCCAGTCATGCATGGGCAGATCTGGCTGGTTTTCCAAAGGAACCGAGCTCTCATGGATATCTAACTACTGTATAAGTTTGGTTGAGATACAATCAAAAGTGAAGACTGTATCGTGTTAACAAGAAATTGTTTACGGACGGACGGACGCACGCATGCACGATGGACAAATCACCACGACATAAGCCCTTCTGGCCTTTGGCCAGTAGAGCTAAAAATGCATAAACATGCACAATATGATTAAATGTTATTGTTATTGCCAATCGATGGTAAAGTTGGAAGATAATCCTATGTGTGCATCTATTGTCAACATCTGAAAAGATAAAAAATAAAAAAACATTATTTTGAAAATGAATTATTCTCTTAATTTGTTTCAATAGAATTGTATGCTTCTTTTCAACTGTACTTCAATTGTCCCTTTCTCACATACAACAAATTAGCAGCAGACAACTTGGAATAATTACATGTATTGAATAAGTTTGAAAACATTATGAGGAATTTCTCCTTTTTTCCACAATGGTTTCAAAACTCATCTGCTGCAGGTGTCAGAAAGCATCTGTATGTGGGAAAGGGTTATATGCCAGTATTTTGTGTAAATTGCACACTTCTAGTCCATCTCGCCATGCTATCCAATCTATGAAATGATATGGAAAAATCCCTATAAATGAAAGTATAAATAATGAATAAAGTTGAAAACATTGTGGCAAAAGGAGAATGTGTTCATTATGAATAATTTCTCCTTTTGTTAAAAACAATCAATAATTTGTCTGCTGCAGAGGCATTTTGGCAAAAGGAATAATTACTCATAACAGACAATTTCACCTTTCGACGCGATGTTTTCTAGATTACTCCAAAATGCTTCTGCATTTACCTCATAAGACAATTCTGCAGCAGACGACTTTGAACATATTTTGTCAAAAAATAGAATATCTCTATAATTGAATGGATAACCTATGACTTAAAGTGGAAAACATTGTGGCAAAAGGAGAAATTGCTCGTTTTGAGCAATTTCTTCTATTGTCACTATGTTTTCAAAAAGTCGTCTGCTGCAGAGGCGTCAGAAGGTGTTTATATGAGGAAAGGGTTAATAAAATCATATACCAACCTTTGTGTTAGAGTTATATTGAAATGTTAATTGTTTGGGCCCCTGTCTGACAGATGTTGGTGGAGATTTAACTCCATAAATCCAAGCGTTAGTGATGGACAAAGAACTGGATACTGAAGTGTGTGGTTTCATGACAGTTCCTGTCAATGTGCTCTGTAAAACAGGAAAAAGTAATCCCAAATCTTTAAAATACATTAAAACTCATAAACCAAAAAGAAATAACAAGACAAACAAGAGCACCGCGTACGGCACAGACGCGCGACTGATAGGGAGCAAAAAATAAATAAACAAGATGTGTTTGTGAAACACTGATGCCCCCGAATGGCAACATCTAGGTCAAAGGTCAAGGTCGCAAGGTCAAACATTTTGGTACTGACAGAAAGGTCATGTCACAAGGAATACACATGTGAAATATGGTAGCCGTACCTGTTATGGTTCAAAAGTAGTGGTCAAGGTTAAAGTTTTTTTCGAGAATGGCAACATCTAGGTCAAAGGTCAAGGTCGCAAGGTCAAACATTTTGGTACTGACAGAAAGGTCATGTCACAAGGAATACACATGTGAAATATGGTAGCCGTACCTATTATGGTTCAAAAGTAGTGGTCAAGGTTAAAGAGAAATTCCACAGGCAGGCCAAAAAATTGATGCCCACCGAATCGGTGATTCTGGGGGCATAAAAATGAGCTAAACAAAAAACCTTAACCGGACGACCACGCCACCGCCGCCGACCACGCCAGGGTCATGACAATAGCTCTCGTTTTTTTCAAAAGTCGAGCTAAAAAGCCATGCTTGATATGTCATAGAAATAACGGCAGCAATAAACCCTTTCCCACATACAACAAATCTGTAGCAGATGACTTTGAAAACATGAAAAATCTCAAGAATTGAAAGTATAATAATTGGAAAGAGTTGAAAACATTGTAGGAAATACACAAATTGCTCATTATGAGCAATTTCTGCTTTGGTCATATAGTTTTCAAAGGATGTCTGCTTTACAGGCATCAGAAAGCATCTGTAGGTGGTAAAGGGTTAATAATAGTCATCCAGGTAAAAACAAACATACAGTATATGAAATGTTGTTGAAACTTGATCATTTAGCTGTTATAATGTTTAAAGTTGTCTGCTTTGAATCTTTCTTATGAAAAAATGTGGAACATATACAGAACCCACGTTGAAAATCTGGAGAAAAATATAATAGTATTCTGACCATTTTCACCCCTTATCTGTAATGTGAGAGCTTGACTTTCATGTGAAAAGAAACCTTTATTATTGTGTATAATCTCTAAAATGCCCTTTAAGCAAATATTCAAATTCAGCTTGAAAACTTTTTTTGAGTTATCAAATATATTTCTGAGTTTTTACCTTTACCCTGAAGTGTGACCTTGACCTTTGAGCATATTCCTAATTGCCTTCAATACACATGTCAAGTGTTATGATCCCAGCTTAACCCTTTCCCTCATATAAGTGGTTTCTGATGCCTCTGTAGCAGATGGCTTTTTAAAAACATAGTGACAAAAGAAAAAATTACACAGAACAATGTTTTCCACTTTTATTCATAGGTTATCCATTCAATTATGGAGATTTTCTGTTTTTTGACAAAATATGTTCAAAGTCGTCTGCTGCAGAATTGTCGTATGAGGGAAAGGGTTAAATCCTGTGAGTTATTTTGTAATCAAGTTAATTAGACAACCATATCGACATTATAGTCCCCTATGTTGTACACAGTAGGCTCTAAAACTGACTCTTTCTACATTCTGTTGAGCACTGGTAGCTCAGCAATGTGGGCTGTCAATCCAGGGGTTGTGAGTTTGAATCCCAGCTGGGCTAATATTCTTTACGTCGTTTGACAAGTGTCAATTGTCTTCCACCAATGGGCTAAAAGTCTATGCGGAAAAGCAGCCAGTTGCTTGGAAAAATTGTTGTGTGGAAAACTGTTGTGAGAAAGCCAGGAAACACATGACTAGATGAACTGGCCACTGTGAAATAGAGTTAAACCCCTATCAATCAATCAATAAAACTTTCTACATTCTGTACTTACATTTAATACTTGATATCTAGCATAAAAAAACTCTTCATCCTCTATTGTATCTGTAAACATAAACAAGTCTTTGATTATCCACGTATATTAATAATTAATATTTTATCTCTCAAATTAATTTTGTGTTCTCAACCTAAAGCTTTTGAAATTAATTGATGAGGAAACAGGGATTGCTTAAATCGATCAAATTTTCCATTTTCATAATGTTTTCTCTTGTATTTCAAAATAAGATATTCAACATTTGAGACGAAATTCTTCCATGCAGAAATGTGAAAAGAGATGTTCACATTTTAAGCCTTCCTAAATATAAACCATTTTTGACACCTCCGCAGCAGAAACATAGTGACAAGAAATTGCTAATAATGAGCAATTTCTCTTTTTGACACAATGTTTTAGGATGCACTGGAAATGATATATTTGATTATTTTTAATTTTTAGTATTTTGACCTTGTTTGAAAGTGAAAGAAGAGTACATGTATATGAAAAACCAGTTTCATCCTGGTCCAATTACCTTCATACGACAGTAAACATATTTGCATGGTGAATTTTTTCTGGCATAATATATGACCCCCATTTTCTTTGATTATTTTAAATCTTTTCAATGATATAGGGTGTTCTAACTGATAAACGCTTAGAAAGTGAGACAATTAAGGGTTGAGAATGGTCGATTTACATGGAAACAAAGAAGGAATTTATTTGGTGTATTGTGACCTAAGATACACCTATTTGGAAATGGTCATAGATTGTAACAAATTCCCACAACACATGATCAGACTGATCTATATACAATTCAAAGTTTCTTACCTATACTATCACCATCGTCCCAGAAAAGATCTCCATTGGCCCCTCCATTGTCATCAAGCGCAACAATCAGGCCAAGTGGATTCTTTCGACTGAAATAATTAAGCTATTAGTATAATTTACAATGTTGCATGAGACCTGTTTAACCCTTTCCTCATATAGACGCTTTCTGACGCTTCTGCAGAAGACGGCTTTTTGAAAACATAGTAACAAAAGAAGAAATTGCACAAAACGTGCAATTTCTCCTTTTGTCAAAATGTTTTCCACTTTTAGTCATAGGTTATCCATTCAATTATAGAGATTTCCTATGTTTTGACAAAATATGTTCAAACTCGTCTGCTGCAAAATTGTCCAATGAGGGAAAGGGTTAATAACCTTTTGAAACAAAAGCCTGTGATAATACTGAGTATCTTGAACATATCTGCATAAGAAATGAAGTAATGTAGACAAAAAAAAAAGCGAGAAGCAATATGGAAAATATATTGTTTTTCTTAATCTGCCAGTAGAAGTGACTTGCTTAAGATCAACACAAAATTTTATATTTATGAAACTTTTTGGTCCCAAAATAGTTTACAGCATGGAAAACTTATTTTATAAACCCGTTTTCTTCATTGAACAAATATCAAAAATAAAGTTTGCCAATAGATAAAAGAAGTCTTCTTTCCAAGTTTTTTTACTTTGTCTGTTTCTATAAATTACATATACAAATTTAATTTTTAAAAGATCAAAATAATACATCAGGTAAATAGGCAACAACCTGTAACCATCCCTTATTTCTACTGCTACATACCTATGGACTGTGTTGTTGGCTGGCTGTTGTGTTGGTAGTATAAATCCTCCCCTTACAAACAGTGGAATAAAATCTCTCGGTGCATCAACAGTTACCATAGTGTTTCTAGTCATTTCAATACCCTAAATTAGGAAATATGATTAACCCTTTTCCCTCATACAACAATTTTGCAGCAGATGACTTTGAACATATTTTGTCAAAAACTGGTAAATCTCAATAATTGAATGGATAACCTTGGACTTAAAGTGGAAAACATTGTGGCAAAAGGAGAAATTGCACGTTTTGTGCAATTTCTTCTTTTGTCACTATGTTTTCAAAAAGCCGTCTGCTGCAGAGGCGTCAGAAAGCGTCTATATGAGGGAAGGGGGTTAAGAAATTTAAAACGGATGAAGGTCTTGTGAAAATTTCACAATTGATTCAAGCAAAGAAAAACAACCTATGTAGTTGCTAATCTGGCAAAATTAACATTTTTTGTTGCTTTGTTTGATGGGCAAATCTCCAAAGTATAACAGCTCGCATTTGATTCTAAATGAGAAATGTGTCGGAACAACACACATGCCCAAGTCATATGTGTCAAGTCAGCAGCTAAATCCTGGTAAAATCTATCAATATATGTAAATTCTGCTTGGATTAATCAGAGACGAACATAATTTGCTAAGCATTATACATGTACAATTATAGAAATACCAACCGAATATCATAGAAAATTAAACATATTTTACTTCATTCCATACAAAATATGTCCTTTCCCACATTCAGATGCTTTTTGACTCCTCTGCAGAAGACGGCTTTTGAAAATGTGGCAAAAGAAGAAATTGCTCAAGATGTGCAATTTCTCCTATTGCAACAATGTGTTCAACTTTATTCAATGATTGTTCTTTAATTTTTAAGTTTTTACTTAATGTTTCAAAGTTGTCTATTGCATATTTTGTGTTTTTGGGAAAAGTTTAAATACTTCTACACTACTGAGTCATGAATGGTAAATCTTGACACATGTTAATGTAAATTTACTTGTTGAGATATAATTGAATGTTATTAGACAGAAGGAAAACTCATCACAGGCTATTTCTCTCTTTCCAGTAGTGTTTGAAGCAGTTATCTATGTAGCTCCATTGAGGAAAGAGCAGTTCATGCCAACCTACCGTGTAATAATCAAACCATCTACTATTTTTGGGGAAGTAGACATCTTTTTCCATGACACCCTGAAATCAGAATAATTTGTTCGATTGATTGAATGGGGTTAAACTCTTTCCCACTTACAAGGAATCTGCAGCAGATGACTTTGAAAACATATATATACACAGCAACTTTTTCTACCAATTAAATTTTACTTATTGAATAGAGGCGAAAACATTGTGTCAATAGGAGAAACTGCTCATTATGAGCAATTTATTCTTTTGACACAATGTTTGCAATAATCGTCTGCTGCAAAGGCATAGAGAGAAATGACTGGCACAATGTCAAAGTTTAGAAGAATATCTAATCAAGTCTCAATATAAAAGTGCTCATTTAGTCATAATTTGAATTGGAGTAAGTGAAGAATTCCATGAAAAAGAAAAACAAGCAAATCTTCTTACTATATATAGTAGATCTAGAACTACTTTTCCTAACCCTTTCCCTCATACGACAATTCTGCAGCAGACGACTTTGAACAAATTTTGTAAAAAAATAGAAAATCTCTTTAATTGAATGGATAACCTATGACTAAAAGTGGAAAACATTGTGGGAAAAGGAGAAATTGCACGTTTTGTGCAATTTCTTCTTTAGTCACTATGTTTTCAAAAAGCTGTCTGCTGCAGAGGGGTCAGAAAGCATCTATATGAGGGAAAGGGTTAAAGCCCACACAATGTTCTCAAACATATCATAATTTCATTTTTATGTGGCAAAACTTGTTGAAACAGGGTAACATTTCACTGCACTGCTGATGGTAAACTAAAAACTATGACATCAGAAAATCATTGAAATGTAGATATTGCTTTCTGATGTCTCTTCAGCAGACGACTTTTGAAAACATTGTGAACAAGATGTGTTTGTGAAACACTGATGCCCCCGAATGGCAACATCTAGGTCAAAGGTCAAGGTCGCCAGGTCAAAAATGTTGGTACTGACAGAAAGGTCATGTCACAAGGAATACACATGTGAAATATGTTAGCCGTACCTGTTATGGTTCAAAAGTAGTGGTCAAGGTTAAAGTTTTTTTCGTGCAGACAGACGTGCAGACGTGCGTGCAGACGTGCGTGCAGACGTGCGTGCAGACGTGCGTGCAGACGTGCGTGCAGACGTGCATGCAGACGTGCAGACAGGCCAAAAACTAGATGCCCACCGAATCGGAGATTCCGGGGGCATAAAAAGAAGAAATAGCTCATGAAGAACAATTTCTCCCTTTGCTACATTGTTTTCAACTCTATTCAATAACTATATTTTCATTTATAGAGATTTTCCATATTAATGCCTAGATGTTTTCAAATCCGTCTGCTGCAGATTTGTTGTATGTGGGAAAATTTGTGTTAATCCAAACCTGAAACAAATAAATTTGTTGCCTCTGCAAGAGACGAATTTTGAAAACAATGTAGGAGAGTAGAAATTAATCCTTCTGAGCAATATCTCCTTTTACAATAATGATTTCAACACATTTCAAAAATATACTTAAAATTACATATGTTACAATTTATTTACCACAGGTGATTTTTAACCACTTCCAGCCGATGCATTTTGACATGATTGCAGCAGACAAATTTTGAAAATATTGTGGCAACAGTTGGAATTGCCCATGATGAACAAATTCGCATTTGCCACATGTATTCAACTCTAATCAATTCAAAACTATTCTTTCATTTTTACAGATTTTCAATATCTTTGCCTAAATATGGTTTAAAGTAGTCTGCTGCAGATTTGTTGTATGAGGGAAAAGAATAAGCAGAGGACATGTAAAATGTCATTAGAAGTAATTGGTTGATAAAATGAAGTATACCTCTTCTAGAACAGGAGCAATAAGGAAGGCACTTCCCCACATGAACTGTGTATCAATTTCCCACGTTCTCTTATCAGTGCTGAATCTTAAAATAAAACACAAACAACAATAATAGTCTGATACCTTCCTCATACAATATTGTATTAACATTAACCCTTTCCCTCATACGACAATTTCCGCAGCAGACGACTTTGAATGTATTTCGTCAAAACATAGAAAATCTCCATAATTGAATGGATAACCTATGACAAAAAGTGGAAAACATTGTGGCAAAAGGAGAAATTGCACGTTTTGTGCAATTTCTTCTTTTGTCACTATGTTTTCAAAAAGCCGTCTGCTGCAGAGGCGTCAGAAAGAGGCTTCTTTCTTTGTTTGTTTGTATGGTGTTTTATACCACTTTGACAGATTTTTCAGTTATAACAGTTTGGGTAAGTTACCAGTTCTACTGGTCCATTTATCCTGACACCGGTGAGTGAGTCGTAACCCCATAATTCTGAGTGCCAAGAGGGGGGGAAATCCTTTCTACTATTTTGAAAGTCTTTGGTATGACCTGGCCCAGGAATCAAACCTGTGACCTCCATCACTCCAGGCGGATGCACTTCCACAATACTGAGGCAGTATTCCTTTCTTTTTAATAAATACATGTAAAAGATTTGTTCTGAAGTTTTCTTTTGATGTATTTTTCACTGCACAAAAATCATAAATCATACATAGATTGGGTTTTTTACGTGACAAATATCTAAATATCTAAATCTATATAAAAGATATGAAATATCAAAGGGTAATAAAAACATGCAGTCAGTTCATGGCATGAACCAGAGACCTCTGGCTTTAAGGGCAAGTACTCTACTGACAGAGCTAATCGGACCACTAACATGTAATCTCTCCAATTTTGGAGTTAAAAGTTAAAAACCAGGACTTAATTATAAACGTACTTAATAAAGGTATAACCCTTTCGACGGCTTTTTGAAAACAGAGTGACAATTTCTCCTTTTGCCATTATGTTTTCCACTTTTAGTCATAGGTTATCCATTCAATTATAGAGATTTTCAATTTTTTGACAAAATATGTTCAAAGTCATCTGCTGCAGAATTGTCGTAAGAGGGAAAGGGATAACCCTTTCTGTGATAAAGACAACATTTTAGTGCCTCTACAGCAAAAGATTTCCGAAAACATTGTGAGAAAAGGTCAATATGCTCAAAATGAAAATTTTCTCCTTTTCCAACAATATTTTTAAGTCTGTACCAAACAAATCCTTCAAATTTGTCTGAGGTTAAACTTATTTCTCAGACTTTTATAAAAACAGAAAATCAAGACTATCATAGCAGGGTTATCAGTTTACCATATACAGTATGATTATTTTTTAGTGTCATCTGCTTTGAAAACGTCACAGTACAATATTTTCTCCTCTGTACATTGGAGATATGATTTTACTGCAAAGCTGAAACTTGTTGGAAACATAAATCGGCTCTTTTAGAGCAATTTTTCCTTTCCACAATGTTTTCAAAATGTGTTGGTTTCAAACGGCACCAAAAGGTAGGAAAGGATTAACCCTTTCCAACTTGCAGATACATTTATCATGATGAGCAATTTCTCCTTTTGCCACAAGGTTTTCAACTCATTTCAATAATTTTACTTTCTTATAAAGAGTTTTCCGTAATTTTGCCTAAATCTTTTTTTAGAGTCATCTGCTGGAGAATTGCCTTATATGGGAAAGGAGAAAACGCTTTCCCTCATACAACAATTCTGCAGCAGACGACTTTAAACATATTTTGTCAAAAAATAGAAAATCTCTATAATTGAATGGATAACCTATGACTAAAAGTGGAAAACATTGTGTCAAAAGAAGAAATTGCTTGTTTTGAGCAATTTCTTCTTTTGTCGCTATGTTTTCAAAAAGCTGTCTACTGCAGAGGCGTCAAAAAGCGTCTATATGAGGGAAAAGGATAACTGACCAAATTGTACTTACTCATGCATCATGGACCTTATTACTGTACCACCATATTTATGTACATGGTAAAACTGGGTATACACATATGGTAACAAACTATAGCGGATTTCTAAAGCTCGTTTGGATGAATATGCAACATGCTTCCCATGTACTGCAGGATCTTGATTCTATAATATGACAAAAGAGTCTTCAATGGAGCGCATGAGTCGACCAACAAATGAGGATGAAGTTATTCCTGCTTTACAGGCAGTTAATACAGAGGGAATATTATATATATTATGTTGCAGTAGCCATACACTGCATACAGGTTTTAGTATTGTAATACAAGGGGAGTGGACAATTGATATCATGCAAGACCGAAGGTGGAGAGAGATGTCAAATTGTCCAAGCCCCGAGTAGAACAATATTGAAACCTGTATGGCTACTACAACATAATTTTCCATTTATTTTATACTATGTTTAACTTTTAAGACAGAGTAAAGAGAAAGAAAAAAACCACAAATTTCTATATTCTAAATAAAGAAATAACATAATCTACACATAAAATTTATGATTGGCATGTACCACACCAAACTTCCACATTTTTAATGATGTAAAAGCATATTTCAATGTCACATCATATATCAGTGACGTTCTGTTACCATATTATGTATTTGACCTAGTGAAAAACAGAATTTTAATATATCTTGTTTGAACTGCGCATGAACATCTGCATGTTTAAGCGCCAGAAAATTTGCAGGTATATAATAAAAAAATAAACAAGAGGGCCATGACGGCCCTGGATCGCTCACCTTAATTATACAATGTACTGCAATGCAAAACACATCAAGACAATTATTCTGAATGCAACCTCTACAGTGCTAACAATATTTTCCTTCATTTGGCCTAGTGATCTATATTTTTTTTACCTGATATGACCCATATTCCAACATGGACTAGATATCATCAAGACAGCATTCTGACATTTCAACTTGCTCAAAGTAAAAATGCGGCCTCCGGAGTTTGAACCATATTTCCCTTTATTGACCTAGTTTTTGACCCTGCATGACCCATATTCGAACTTGGCCTAAATATCATTCAGCTCAACATTCTGACCAAATTTCAAGCCACTGAAGCAAAACATGCGGCTTCTACAGAGTTAACAAGATTTTCCCTTAATTTGGCCTTGTGACCTAGTTTCTGATCCAATATGACCCATATTTAAACTTGACCTAGATATCTTTAAGACAAACATTCTGACAAAATTTCAAGCTGCTGAAGCAAAAAATGCGGCATCCAAAGTGTTAACAAGATTTTCCTTCAATTTGGCCTAGTGACCTAGTTTTTGACCCGGCATGACCCATATTCAAACTTGGCCTAGATATCATTCAGCTCAACATTCTGAACAAATTTCAAGTTGCTGAAGCAAAATATGCGGCATCCAAAGTGTTAACAAGATTTTCCTTCAATTTAACCTAGTGACCTAGTTTTTGACCCGGCATAACCCATATTTGAACTTGACCTAGATATTTTTAAGACAAACATTCTGACAAAATTTTAAACTGCTTAAGCAAAAATTGCGGCCTCTGGAGTGTTAACAAGATTTTCCTTCAATTTGACCTAGTGACCTACTTTTTGACCCGACGTGACCCATGTTCGGACTTGACCTACATATCATTAAGACAAACATTCTGATAAAGTTTCAACATGCTCAAGTTGAAAATGTGGCCTCCAGAGAGTTAACAAGATTTCCCTTCAATTCGACCTAGTGACCTAGTTTTTGACCTCATATGGCCCAGTTTCGAACTTGTCCAAGATTTTATGGAGATGAACATTCTGATAAACTTTCATGAAGATTGGATGTAAAATGTAGCCTGTAGAGTGTTAACAAGCTCAAATGTTGACGACGCACGACGCACGACTGACGGACGACGGACAAAATGTGATCCCAATAGCTCACCTTGCACTTCGTGCATAGGTGAGCTAAAAAAAAATGACATATCTTAATGCATAGTTAGCTAACTTAAAAATAGAATGAGAACAGTTTTCTTCATTATTGGAGTTCAAAAGTAAACATATCTAAATGTATTCTGAATATGATATGAACAGTAAACGTTATTAGTCATCCTTACTTTCATGTTAAGGCCATTATGGTTTCTGCTAAAAGTATAAAAAGCTCCCAACTGCATCCATCTCTGACACAATTCTGGTGATGCTTCTGCGAAAAACCCACAGACGTCCGCACCGGTCTGTAATAGTACAAAGACAAGATAGTTCCATAAGATAGCACATTGGATCATTTAAGTCTTTTCAGTGGAATATAAACTACTTTTATCAAATTCTCTATGATGTCATAACAGGAATAATGAATATTTCATCATTTCATTAACCAGATATTTTAACCCTGCAGCAGACAACTTTGAAAATACTGAACAAAACATGTGGAAACTCTCTATAAATGATAGATCAATTATCGGAAAAAGTTGAACACATTGTGAGCAAATTCTATTTTTGGCGTCATAAAGGGTCTGAATTGGGGAAAAGGTTAGTAAAAGACAAAAAGATAGGGGCATTTTTTGCTTTACAACTCTTTGTTTAAGACTAAGACTAGGTCAGCAAGTTTCTCTAATGACTCTACATACATGTATTAAGATTCAATCAAATATACCCAGTAGTAAAATAGTAAAATAGATATGTGATGGCAGATGCAGCGGTGAAACTGCTACAAGCAATGTTTCCAATTGCCACAATATTTCAACTTCCATCAATAATTATACTTTTTCCATAGAGATTTTCCATATATTTGCCTCAATATCTAATGGTCTTCTGTTGCAGATTTTGTTGTTGTTAGAAAAGTGCAACTGGATGCCGACATTGTGATGACTGCAATAGTTCTCCAAATTCTGAGAAATAGTAATATCAATGAATATCATTTATTTGAAAGGACTATAGTGTTTCATCAATTATAATGGTAGTCAATCTGGCAATTGTAAATGTGACCTTCGTCCCACTTGTATAGCTTTTAAAAATTACTACTTTAACCGTTTCCCACATTTAGACCTTTTCTGACGCCTCTGAAGCAGACGTCTTTTTTTAACATTGGGACCAATGGAGAAATTGCTCATAATGTGCTGCAGATTTGTTTTATGTGGGAAAGGGTTAATTTCATAAATGATATAAAGAAATACTGTTAATAAACTTTACTCACATATGGTATTCCAAAAAGGTTGAACTCTATTATACCTAAAATAATAAATGTAACTGTCAGAAGCAATAAGTAAGTAAGTTAAAGCATGATAGACAAACAGGTGGACAGACAATGGAGAAGTTATCCATAAATAACAAAACTACCAAGGTAGGTAATACATAAATGTTTCATGATAAGTGGGCCATGTTGAAAATAAAAAGATAAGAAACTTTAACCCTTTCCCTCATATAGATGCTTTATGACGCCTCTGTAGCAGACGATTTTTTGAAAACATAGTGACAAAAGAAGAAATTGCACAAAACGTGTAATTTCTCCTTTTGCCACAATGTTTTCCACTTTTTGCAGTAGACAGATTTTTGAAAACATAGTGACAAAAGAAGAAATTGCTCAAAACGAGCAATTTCTTCTTTTTACACAATGTTTTCCACTTTTAGTCATAGGTTATCCATTCAATTATGGAGATTTTCTATTTTTTGAAAAAATACGTTCAAATTCGTCTGCTGCAGAATTGCCGTATGAGGGAAAGGGATAAGACAACAATTACTATACTATATACTAACAGTACAGAACAAGCACAGTCAACTATCGATATATAGGAAATTTTGCGAGGGTAAATTGTACGAATTACTATATTCTAACAGTACAGTACAACTGCACACAAGAGTCATTTATCGGTAGATAGGACATTTTGCCAGGGTTAAATGTATGAATGTGAGACTGCTGCAATTTTCCCCTCTTAGTTTTGCTTTGATGATAAGAGCTTCACCTGCTGCAGCTTCGCTGTAAAGGAAATGGTTATGGAATTGAAATAATTACACATGACACGCCAAGGGACACAATAAAAGCTCATGTATTCACTACAAAGACCATCAGTATCATCTGAAGAGTTGTTCTGGAAAATTGAACAGTTCAAAATAAGAAGTTTTTGAAGGATCTCTATTGATTCCTACAAATAATTATGTCAATAAGTGAAGATGAGATGGAGAAGTGATCCGTATATATCTATGAGCCACAATAGCTTGTTAGCGATGTGGGCTGTCAATTGAAGGGTTGTGAGTTTGAATCCCAGCTTTGCCATCATTCTTTCCGACATTTGACAAAAGTCATTTTGACAAGTGTCATTCGTATTCCACCATTGGGCTAATAGTTTATGTGGAAAAACAGCCAAATCCTTGGAAAGAACGTTGTGTGGAGAACTGATGTGAGAAAATAAGGAAACACATGAGTAGGTAAAACTGGCCGCCATGATATGACTGAAATTTTTGTGAAAACAGCGTTAAACCCCATTCGATCAATCCATCAATCTAGCTGTCAAGGCAGGGCGACAGAAATTAGACTTTCCAATGAGAACAACGAGGGTTATTCCTCCATCACTTCTGCCTACCTATAATAGAATCATGTAAATTTCTCCAGAAGCTATCGTTATCCCCTAACCAATGTGCCCCATATTTTCCTGAAGATGGGTAAGTAGATCTAGATACTACCATGCCTCTCTTTCCAGTTGCCCTTTGTAGTCCTCTGTAAGGATGATAAAATATAATTTAACCCTTTCCCACATACAGCAAATCTGCAGCAGACAACTTTGAAAACGTCTACTCAAAAATAAGGATTATCTCTAAAATTGTAGGTATAATTACTGAAAAAAGTTGAAAACATTGTGGCAAAAGGAGAAATTGCTCATTTTGAGCAATTTCTCCTTTTGCCACGATGTTTCCAAAAGCCATCTCATGCAGAGGCGTCAGCAAGCATCTATAGGTGGGAAAGGCTTAAGACATCAAAATGTTGACTATTTCAAGTTAACAGTTAACTGCATCTCGTTTGTATCACTGGTAGGGCATAGATGTGATACTACTACGACTGCACTTTACCCTTTTAAACTTGCAGACGCAATTGATGCATCTGCACAAAACGATGTTTTCAATTCTATTCAATAATTTTTCTTAGATTTTAAATTTAACTAGATGTTTTCAAAGGTGTCTGCTGCAGATGTGTCATAGAAATGTTTAATAGACTCTACATCTAAAAATAAGGAAGATAAACAGGTCTTGCTTCCATGACATCTCTGTTAGCACTCATTATACGATGGTGGGTACTCAAAATAATCGTCTCAGTGATAGATTTTGGAGGTCAAATAAGGATTTAAGAACAAGCAAAATGGCCCATATCTAGAGCTCTGATCTAAGACAGTGCATATATGCACATTCACCTCAGAGTTCACTGTACACAGATACAAAAACTACAAGAACCATTCCCTTTCCCGCATAAAGAAGCTTCTTGACACCTCTTCAGCAGATGAATTTTGAAAACATTATGGCAAAAGGAGAAATTGCTCATAATAAGGAATTTCTCCATTTGTTATAATGATTTTAACTCTATACAATAATCATTCTACAGTTTCTAGAGATTTCCTTTGTATTGGACTTGATTATTTCGAAGTCGTCTGCTGCAGATTTATTGTATGTGGGTAAGGATTAATTGTTTGTGAAAGAGATAGGATAAATCCAAAAGGATGACTCACAGTTGAGTTGGTCTGGTCTGACTCCATCCATACAAACTATGTACATCATAATGACGATATTTACCGTCTACTTGTTCCCCAATCATACACAGAGTCTTATCCGACAAATGATCTCCTAAAACTGTTACTGTAAGAATCAAAGTACTGATATTACTGACAACTGCTTTAAATAAGTTATCAGTAGTGAGATTACGGTAGTTCCTAAATTTACATGAAAGATTAATTTACTTGAGGTTTTACGAATTTTTCAAAAAAATTTCTGTCATATCATAGCGGCAAGTTCACCTACTCATGCATTTCCTGGCTTTCACACACCAGTACTACCCAATACAGTCTTTCCAAGCAACTGGCTGCTTTAAAACATAGACTGTTAGCCAATTGGTGGAAAATGAATGACACATGTCACATTGACCTTTTGTCAAACACCGCAAAAGAAAGTTGGCTTAGCTGGGGTTAGAACTTACAACCACTGGATTGACATCCTGCGTCACTACCAACTGAGCTACCAGCACGGCTACATGGAAGAAGTTTACAAAACATAGAGCAGTCAAAAACTTTGAAAACATGCAAGCAAAAACCAAGAAGATTTCTACTTATGAAAGAGCAATATTTGAATGGAGTTAAAAACTTTGTGGTAAAAGGAGAAATTGCTCATTATGAGCACATTTTCCTTTTGTCACAATGTTTTCATAAGTTGTCCGTTCTAGAGGCCTCTGTATGTGGGAAAGGGATAATGGCTATTCCTGAACAAACATGTATGAAGTTTCCAAGACAGTTTAAGAGAGTTGAAATTTATCTTTTCCTACATACAACAAATTTGCTGTATATGAATGAAAACACATGAGGCCCAAGAGGGCCAGTATCGCTCCACGGCCATTAGGCAAAAATTAAATCTCCAAACAGCCCCGCCCCCTGATGGCCATGTTTTTTGACCAATCAACATGGGTTGAAGGAATCTGATAGAGGGTCACCCTAGGAACATTTTCTACAAAATTATTAGAAAATCAGCCCGAGACTTTCAGAGAAGAAGATTTTTTAAGTTTTCACTATAGCCATATAAGGCAAAATAGCCCCACCCCCTGGCGGCCATAGTTTTCAACCAATCAACATGGCTTGAAGGAATCTGATAGAAGGTCAATCTAGGAACATTTCTACAAAATTATTTGAAAATCGACCTGACACTTTCGGAGGAGAAGATTTTTTAAGTTTTCACTATAGCCATATAAGGCAACACATCAATATGGCTTGAAGGAATCTGATAGAGGGAACATTCTACAAAAAGTTTTGAAAATTGGCCAAACATTTTCGGAGGAGAAGATTTTTAAATTTTCACTATAGCCATATAATGAGTGTTATTCCATTAGTGAATAACTCGGGTTGTTTGACGGCCTCCTTAGAATTTTACTATCGGTCGGGTATATTTCACGAGGCGGAATTTCTCACGTTTCACCGGCATCTTCATAATTTTGGATAGGAAAAAAGTAAGTCGCTTTCATCGTTAATCCGTTTGTGGGAAAAATTTAACTTATCTTGAGTGGTGTCCAAATAAATATTTGTACCGTTAAGATTGTGAGTGGGTTTACTTCAGTTTATCAAATTTAGGAGAGGACATTGAGAGGATGCTTCATCCCAATTGGCCAAGTGGTTAGGGAGGAAAAGTCAGTTGATGCAAAACGTTTACGGATGCTCGCACGCACACTTGACGGACAATTCGCCATGACATAAGCTTGACTGGCTTTCAGTCAGTGGAGATAAAAATGAATTACAATTAGTGAATAAAACATGTTTAACCAAAAGTCATCTGTTGCAGGGTTACCCATATACAAATATATGCATTTGGTCAATGGTTAACTTCTATAAATAAAGGTTTAATCATTAAATAGAGTTGAAAACATTGTGGCAAAATTTTGCATCAGTGTTTTCAAAAGTCGTCTGCTGCAGAGGCATTAGAAATTGTCTTTATGTGAGAAAGGATTAAGGCAAGGGGATGTAAACTATTAGCCCATTCCAACTTGCAGATATATTTTGTAGCATCTGCAGTGCACAACCTTATAAAGTAAAGTAACATAATTAAACATTTATCTCCATGTCAATGATAATTAATTCCAGCACAGATTTCAAATGATTAATAGGAATGATTTTTAAACCTTTCTCATATGCATTTTAATATATCTGCAGTGGATAACTTTAGAGCCCAGAATAAATTGCTCAAAATTAGAAATCCCTTTTTGCCACAATGTTTTCAAGTCTATTAAATAATTTTACGATCCTTTTTTACCACAATGTTTTCAAGTCTGTTCAATTATTTTACTTCTATTTATAGAGATTTTCCATATTTTTCATTCATCTGTTGCAGATACGTTGTTTGTTGGAAGTTTTTAAAATACCAATGTTCATATTACCTGGTTTATAAGGTGGAACATCATAGGTATTATTATCAAGTGTACACTTCAGCGACCAGGGGGCTTTACCCTCTGGCCAATTCCAAGGTTGTTTTCCATTTGTATCAAAATTGGATGGTTCATTCATGTCCTATAATAAAGTCATAGTAATCTTACAAAAACAAGATGACAAAATAGTTACTATATGTCACAATCATAAATAAAGGATTAAAACTTAACCCTTTCCCACATACATTAAATCTGCAGCAGACAACTTTGAAAACACCTAAGCAAAAATATGGAAAATCTCTATAAATGACAGTTTAATTATTGAAAAGACTTTATATCATTAAAACTCTTTAATAATCGAATTTTTCGACCACTTTGTCTTTATCAAGAATAAATAAATACAACGGAAATTTATGTGCAGTACATTCTTGTGTCGATAAGATCAAGTTAAAGAGTTTTAATGATATAAAGTGTTTTACTGACTTTCTTCCTTTTGGAAGACATGACATACAAAGTTTATTTCGTATTGAAAAGAGTTGAAAATATTGTCGCAAAATGAGAAATTGCTCATTAGGAGAAATTTATCATTTTGCTAAAATGCTTTTAAAAGTCTTCATCTGCAGAGGCGTCGAAAAATGCCAGTATGTGGGAAAGGGTTATAGGGTAACAACAATAACTTCTGACTTTAACTAGAACTTTCCCTTAATGTTATGAATACTCCCACATATTGCTTTGTCACAGGACATGGGTGATGCATGCCATTCAATGTCTGGTAATGGGTATAACATTGTATAATAGTAAAAAGGGCCATATTTCTGTAAAAACAACAACATTTAACTGGTATGCAATAAACATTATGCAAATCTCTCTGTAAGAGAACCGGGCCACGGTAGCTCAGTCCCTAGCGACGCGGACTGTCAATCCAGGGGTTGTGAGTTTGAACCCCATCTCGGCCAATATTCTTGCCGACATTTGATAAAAGTTGATGTGGAAAGCAGCCAGTTGCTTGGAAAGATTGTTGTGTGGAGTACTGGTGTGAGAAAACGAGGACACGTATGGGTAGGTGAACTGGCCGTAGTGATTTGAGTGAAAAATGGGTTAAACCCCAATCAATATATAAAACAAGAGGGCCATGATGGCCCTATATCGCTCACCTGATTTAATAGAACTTCCATAGTTTTCAAAGTTTTTACTCTATACATATAAGGAAAACAAGCAATCCCCTGGTGGCCATGTATTTCAACGGATCGGATTTATTTGATCAACCTTGGTAGAGCATTTGTGCAATTTTTTTTTTAAATCAGGCAGGTGCTTTTGGACAAGAAGTTTCTTAAAGATTTTACAATGCACATATAAGGAAAACAAGAAGATTTTTAAAGATTTTACAATGCACATATAAGGAAAACAAGAAGATTTTTAAAGATTTTACAATGCACATATAAGGAAAACAAGCCCCGCCCCTGGCGGCCATGTTTTTCAATGGATTGGATTAATTTGAACAATTTTGATAGAAAATCCCTGAAGGAACATTTGTGCCAAATTATCTTTAAATCGGCCCAGTACTTCTGGACAAGAAGATTTTTAAAGTTTTAACAATGCACATATAAGGAAAACAAGCTCCGCCCCCTGGTGGCCATGTTTTTCAACGGATTGAAAATATTTGAACAATCTTGGTAAAGGGTGCCCCAAGGAACATTTGTGCAAAATAATTTTCCAATCAGGCCAGTACTTTTGGACAAGAAGATTTTTCAAAGTTTTAACAATGCACATATAAGGAAAATAAGCTCCGCCCCCTGGTGGCCATGTTTTTCAAAGGGTTGGAAATATTTGAACAATCTTGGTAAAGGGTGCCCCAAGGAACATTTGTGCAAGATAATTTTTAAATCGGGCAAGTACTTTTGGACAAGAAGATTTTTAAAGTTTTAAAAAAGCACATATAAGGAACACAAGCTCCGCCCCCTGGCGGCCATGTTTTTTCAACGGATCTGAAATATTTGAACAATCTTGGTAAAGGGTGCCCCAAGGAACATATGTGCAAAATAATTTTCAAATCGGGCCAGTACTTTTGGACAAGAAGATTTTTCAAAGTTTTAACAATGCACATATAAGGAAAATAAGCTCCGCCCCCTGGCGGCCATGTTTTTCAATGGATTGGAAATATTTAAGAACATTTGTGCAAAATAATTTTCAAATCGGGCCAGTACTTTTGGACAAGAAGATTTTTCAAAGTTTTAACAATGCACATATAAGTAAAATAAGCTCCGCCCCCTGGCGGCCATGTTTTTCAACGGATCGGAAATATTTGAACAATCTTGGTAAAAGGTGTCCCAAGAAACATTTGTGCAAAATAATTTTCAAATCGGGCCAGTTCTTTTGGACAAGAAGATTTTTTAAGATTTGGCAATTTTCCCCTTTTCTGATGCCGCAGCAACCAAAGTTCTACTTGGAATTAAATTCTTTGAACAACTTTGAAAGAGGACCACCCAAGGACCATTCCTGTGAAGTTATTTTGAAATTTGTCCATTGGTTTAGTAGGAGAAGTCATTTGTAGGAAATTGTTAACAGACACCAACGACGACGCAGACGACGACGCCGGACGGTGAGTGATCACAAAAGCTCACCTTGCACTTCGTGCTTAGGTGAGCTAATAAAAAAGCAATCTCTGTAAGAGGTTTCCTTACAATTTAATTTATGTCCTACCAGGTAGCTGAGTTATAGGGCATACACAAATAGAGAGACATAACAAAATAAAAACCAAGATGCCATCACTCTGTTAAAACAAAATCATCCAACTGGTATGCCATAATAATATGCACATCTTTCAGTATAGAGGCCTCCAATAAAATTTCATTGTGGTTTCTGAGACAAAACACTGACAAAGTGAGTCCCAAGATATTTTATTGTTGATAATTTGATAAATACATGAACAAGAAAAAAACTTTTAACCATTTCCCACCTGCAGACAATTTTTGAGGCATCTGCAGCAGACTATTGATGACCAATTTCTCATTTTGTCTTAGAAGTCATCTGCTGCAGATTAGTTGAAAGAACAACTATTGAATTAAATTGAAAACATTGTTGCAAAAGATTGCTCAATATGAGCAGTTTCTACTTTTGCCGCCATGATTTCAAAAGTTGTCTACAGCAGATGCGTCAGAAAGCATCTGTTTCCAGGTAAGGGTTTATACTTACGATCCAGAGACCATCAAACTGTATTGTTTTATAGAAGTCTGTAATGAGATCACTCCAATACTCTCCAGTCTCATTCTTCAGAAAATCAGGAAAAGCTACTTTTCCTGGAGGCCATGACTGGAAAGAACACAATATTGTTAAATCAATATGGACTAGTGAGCAAATAACTGTTTTGGTCCTCAGCAAACAATTCATATAGAGTACATTACCAAAAAGATACATCATGATTTTTGTTCCTTGCAGTTGGTATATTTTTTTTTTTAACCCTTTCCCACATACAAGAAATCTGCAGCAGACGACTTTGTCAACATAGTGGCAAAAACAATTTTTTTTCAATAATATTACCTCCCATAGACAGGCAACCCATTTTGGTGACAAACTATTTACCCTTTCCCACTTACAACAAATCTGCAGCAGACGACTTTGAAAACATCTAAGTAACAATATGAATATGAAGGTACACCGTAATTATTGAGTAATTTCTCCTTTTGTCACAACGTTTTCAAACATCATCTGCTGCAGATGCGTCAAAATGCGTTTGCGAGTGGGGAAGGCTTACAATAATCCAGAAAAAGTGACTTACATAGCCAAGCATTGTATTACTTCCATTTAGCCGTGAGTCTAATGGACCTTTGTCAACTGGCCACTTTATAAATACATCTCTTCTTATCCCATCATCAAATGGTTGAAAGTTATCCTTTGTTGAAATTACGACAGGATCCTGCAAAATAATAATCATTCTACTCCAGATTGATTGATTGGGTTTAATGACATTTTCAACTTTTTTAAGTCATACCAGGGTGGCCAGTTTACCTACCCATAAGATTCCTGGCTGTCTCATACCAGTACTTCACCATACAGTCATTCCAAGCAACTGGCTGCTTTTCATCATAGACTGTTAGCCCATTAGTGGAAGACAAATGACGCTTGTCACTTCGACTTTTGTCAAATGAGGAAAAGAATGTTGGCCAAGCTTGGGTTCAAACTCACAATGCCTGCATTGACAGCCTGTGTAGCTATCATCTGAGCTTTCAGGGCAAGGCATACTTCAGATTGATTGTGAACCCTTTCCCACATACAGTTGCTTCCTGACGCCTCTGCAACAGGTGTATAAAAAAAATATTTGCTAAAGGAGAAATTGCTCTTGATGAGCAATTTCTCCCTTTGTCACAATGTTTTCAACTCTTCAAAAATTAAACTTTCATATATAGAGATAATTCATAATTGCGCTTAGATGTGTTTAAAGTCGTCAGCTGCAGGCATGTTGTATGTGGAAAAGGGTTAAATGTATCAGAGTATAGGTCATTATGTATTAATGTACAGAATCTGATATTGATGTAAAATAGAATTAGCCTATTTGTGGATTTGGAGTATTGTTGGCACTTCAATTAAGCATCATTTAACCCTTTCCCACGTGCAGACACTCTCTGACACCTCACCAGCAGTGACTTTTGAAACCATTACGGCAAAAGGTGAAATAGATCATGATGCGAAATTTCTTCCTTTGCAACACTATTTTCGTTCTATATATTTTTGCTGCAGAAGATATCTGTATATGGTTAAGATAAAACGGTTATACTTGTTTGTTTTTTTGTTTTTACGCTATTAATTATTCATAGGAAATTATAAATTCATCTCAATGGCTTTAAATCATATCTACCTGACACATACTGCAATAGAAGCTTTTGAAACAGAAAACCTTTGACAACATTGCAGGAAAGAAGAAATTGCTCATGATGAGCCATATTTGCTTCTCATATCATTTTTTCTAATTGGTTCCAAAATCATACTTATAGATTTCATGATGTTACAATATTTGCAGTAGATAGATTCTAAGCACACAGTTTAAAATAACATATGACTGAAATGATAAAGTCATGTACAGTTGACCCTGTGCTAAAGATCACATTTGTTTAGCAATTTCCTGTCTATAGTGACCATACTTTTCCTTTCCCAATTATTCATTTTCTGCATAAATAAACCTGTTATTAAAGACCGCCTGTGAACAAAGACCAGATTGATTTCTTCCAATGGATGGTCTTTCAACATAGGTTGGACTGTAAATGGTTTTCATCATTCATCTATGAGTTAGTGCATGGGGAAAAGTATGAGTTGGCATTTCATAACAATGTAGGTTCGGATCAGCCTGTACATCAGCTCCGTCTTATTGAAATCTACAGAAATTATCAGAAAATTCTTACAAGCTTCCGTATATAATATGTAAACAGTAACAATCTTGATCAGACTGTACAGATGCACATGCTGATCTGCATCTGTTTTTCCCCCAAAAAGCCAACTTGAGCCTTTTCCGATGGATGGGCCCATATCATGCTAATGATACAAAGTGTATTTGTATGTATTGTAAAAATGATGTACTTACAAGAATTATAATAAAGTGCATTCCACCATCTTGTAATTCATTAGCATACTCTGGTAGCCCTTTAAACTCCTTTTTATTGTAGGTGAACCCTATTCTTTCATCCATATAATCTATGTCTGCATACTGAATATCCTAGAAGTATAAATATACAAGAAGATTGTAACTAGTCTGGTACCCGGCTTACTATAGTTAATTAGAAAGCCTTGCATGAACCAACAATGGTGCCTAAATTGGTCACCTCCCCTTAACCCTTTTCCACATTCAGCAAACCTGCAGCAGACGACTTTGAAAGCATGTTGACAAAAACCATAATTAATGCAAAAAGTTGAAAACATTGTGGCAAATGGAAAAATTGCTCGTTTTGAGCAATTTCTCCTTTTGTCACAATGTTTTCAAATGTTGTCTGCTGCAGAGGTGTCAGAAAGCATCTTTATGTGGGAAAAGGTTAAATATCGCTATCGCATATATGGTAAATAGAAAATTCCTAAACAATATACTTGATGTTTGGAATCAATACATAAATAATGAAGCAAACTTCTTCCGTAATTTGATTGGTTGAACTGGTTTAGTTGGCAAAAGGGTTGTCTCTGTACTAGTTTGCTTTCAAAACCATGTCCAAAGAAAGCTTATTTAGTGTTTGCCTGACCCTATAATGTAATGGCAGGGGCAATTAACTCCAGACTAGAATATAAATTGATTCCTTTGAAACCTTATAAAGCATACCTGAAAAGGTAAGTCACAGGTTTTTAAGGCATCTATTTGTTTGAAAAATGTATTATTCTCTTTGGTTATTATGAAATATTGCATGAAAGTAAATCAAAGCTAATCAACACTTTCCCACTCATAGATGCTTTTTGATACATCTGCAGAAGAATAATTTTGAAATTATTGTCGTAAAAAGTGAAATTGCTCATAATATTTTTAAAGTTGTCTGCTGCAGGTTTGCTGTATGTAGGAAAAGGGGGGTATAAATTATAAAAGTTAACAAGTAAATAAACAATAAACAGGTAAAGGATTAAGAATGTGTGAAACATCAGGCTTACATTTCCTTTCACTATAGCATGGATATTATTATATAAGTTTTTGCTTAATCACTTATCTGATATGACGTTGTAGTTTCATAGGCTTGGAAACATCTAAGGGAAAATTGTAGCATTTCAGAGTTTTCTGTACATACAATGTTGAAAACATTGCGGGAAAAAGGAGAAATTGCTTGCTATTTAGCATTATCTCCTTTTTTATGAGTTGTCTTGTGTTCAGATATCAAAATATTGACTATTACAAATAAACAGTTAACTGTTATGAGTGAATGATAATTTTACATGTGGTATCCCAGCGTCCCTTGTCCTGTCCACTGCTTCCTTCATATCAGTCAGGTCCTTATAGCCCCATCGGGATAGCTGGAACCCCAATGACCAGTAGGGTACCATCACAGGATGACCTATGACCTAATCAAATAGAAATAAAAACCTGTCAAAGGTCCATGACCCTTTTGCCAATTTATAGCAAGGTCTGTTTAACCTTTTCCCCCAAACAACAAATCTGGAGCAGACGACTTTGAAAACATCGTGACAAAAACCTGAAAACTCTTCATAAAAGATAGTTAATTGTTAAATAAAGTTGAAAACATTGTGGCCAAAGGTAAAATTGCTCATCATTTCACCTATGGCCACATTGTTTTCAAAAGTCGTCTGCTGCTATTGCGTCAATTTGCATCTGCAGGTGGGAAAGTGTCATAAATACATCAATCTGTAGAAAAGATATGTAAGGCTAATAAATCTATTCTCGCATTGCAGATGCATTTTAATACATCAGCAGTAGAAAACATTTGAAAACATTGTGGCAAAAAAAAAAAATCCTTGTAATGAGCAATTTCTCCTTTTGCAACAATGTTTTCAATTCTATGCAATAATTATTTTCCCTGAAGAATAAAAGATGGCTGCAGATTTTTTGTTAGTGGCAAAGTTTAAATTGACTACCAATGTGGAAGGCAATGACTGTGATTAGTCTGTATGTTTGTCTAGGCTGATCTTAGATTTGACTGTCTGCAAATTTAGCAACATGTTTTGTTTTTTCGTGTTCGTAAACCAAAAGTTTTTATTCAATCATATTTCCTTAACAAAGAGGGAATCTAATGGACTAGGTACTGTAAGCTTGTTATAGGTTTTCCCTTGATGTGCAATTATATTGCATAAACTATGTCAACATGTTTCTGTTCCTGTCTTGTGACTAATAATATTTATTCAACTGAGGCTGGACATCAAAAGATTGATTGATTGGAGTTTAATCCTTTCCCAAATATAACAAATCAATAGCAGGTGGCTTTGAAAACATCTGCATAAAATACAGAAAATCTCTATAAACCAAAGATTATTTTTTTAAAACAGTTCCATGAATAGTGGCAAAAGAAGAAATTGCTCATTAGGAGAAATGTCTTCTTTTGCCACCATGTTTTCAAAAGTTGTCTGCTGCAGACGTCATAAAGCGTCTATATGTGGTTAAAGGGTTAACATTGTTTTCAAAAGTATTCCAGTTATATCACAGCAGCCAGGTCACCTACCCTTATGTTTCCTAGCTTTCTCACACCAGTTATATCACAGCAGCCAGTTCACCTACCCTTGTGTTTCCTGGCTTTCTCCCACCAGTTATATCACAGCAGCCAGTTCACCTACCCTTGTGTTTCCTGGCTTTCTCACACCAGTTATATCACAGCAGCCAGTTCACCTACCCTTGTGTTTCCCGGCTTTCTCACACCAGTTATATCACAGCAGCCAGTTCACCTACCCTTGTGTTTCCTGGCTTTCTCACACCAGTACTGTTCTACAAACAACATAAGACTGCCTCGGTGGTGTAGTGCTTAAAAATGGTAGTAAAGGCTGGCTTCCTTGGCGCTCAAGGTTGCAGGCTAAGCATAATGACTGACTGGCTGGTGTCAAGATAAATGGACCAGTAGTACTAATAACGAACCTACCCAGGAAACGTTGTGATATAACTGAACATTGTTGAAAGCACCAAAACACCAAACAATCAATCGATCAACAATCAACAGTCTCCCCAGGTAACCAATAACATAAACATAAGGATTACATACCTGTGTATATTGCTGTATGACTGACTCTGGTTCAGGACCCATAAATATATAGAAGTCAAGTATTCCACCTATAGTCCTGTAAGTCAGTCTAGGGTTAGGATCAAGAACAACCTCTGAAATAAGTATCCGTCAAAACTGATCATAAACCTTTTTTTACATTTTAAGGGTTGTCTGTTCTCCCACAATGTCATATAGACTCAAGTTGATGCACCTTCAGCAGACAGCTATTGAAAACATTCTGGCAAAAGAAGAAATTACTCATAATGAGCAAATTTCTCCTTTTGCCATAATGTTTTCAATTTCTATTCAATAACTACAGTTTCATATATAGAGAGTTTCCATATGTGAGTACTGAGGAGTCTGCTACAGATTTGTTGTATGCTGGAATGGGTTAAAATGATTAAAAATATGGAACATTTTGGAAAATAGGTAGTGTGATTAAAGATACAGAGTTGAATACATTGTGGATACCTTTGAAAGCACATTTTATCTGCAATGTTTTCAAAATATGTCTGAAGTCCACTGTTGAATTGGAAAGTGATGAGACGCATGATTATAAGATATGTTAAAATTGCAATTTAGGGGAAGAAAATGAATTAATAAAGTAATCCCAAACATTAAAATGTGAGGATTCATCTACTCAGTATGTCAACAACAACAAAGTCAGCAAGTTTTCAGATCATTCCAAAGCAGCTGTAACAGATGACTTTTGAAGAATTGTAGCAATAGAGAAATTGCTCATGAACATCAATTTCTCTATTGCCACAAAGTTTTAACTTTATTCAATAATTATACATTCATTTACAGAGATTTTCCATATTTTTGCCAAATGTGTTACAGAATCGTCTGCTACTGATTAGAAATGTGTTGGAAAGGGTTATTCTTCTGACAGAAGCCAAGGTAAAGAGGGGCTAAATACATCTTTTCTCTGAAATATGTCTTATTAGCGAACCTAACCCAATGTTGGGGGTACTGAAACAATTTTTTAAATTATCCACAATAAAGGACTTTTAAAGGATCTAAGAAGGATTGAAAAATAAGGAAAATCTATCAAAAGATTACAAGTGAATAGAGTTGAAAACAATGAAGTTAGTCATTATGAATAATTGGGATTCGCTAGGTATCCCTTATTGGCAAGCTTTTCCGTCTGTGTGTCTGTCTGTCCAATTGTTTGTAAAGTGACGCTCTGCAGCCCAAACCGACGGGCCGAAGAACTTGGTGAACAGGAGCCATAGGGGCTCAGGGTGTGCGCGTTTGAGTTTCGTTGCTAAGGACCCACCGGTTGCTATGAAGCTAGCAAAAAATGGGTTTTAAGAACCAAAACCATTTTTCCATCTTCTCCTACAGTTTTAAATGTGAAGAGCTGAAACTTCGGTTATAGATACTTCGGGATATTTAGAAAAAACGTATCTGTAACGATTTTTTATTTAGTCCTTTGTTTCCAAATGGTAGCCTTTCAAAGATAGGGTAAATCACCAAGCAAATCCCACGTTGCCTACTGGCTTGCTTCTCCTTTTGTCATATTGTTTTCAAAAATAGTTGGCAATAGATGTCTTAAATTGCTTCTGCGGGGTTAACCGAGGCATTTTATAAATCACTTCTGAAACTGTTGATCCTTTTGTTGCATTGAACATGTCATTTTAACCCTTTTTCAATTGCAGAAGATTTTGACGCATCTTCAGAAGACATCTTTTGAAAACATTGTGGTAAAAGGAGAAATTGCTTTAGGTGAGCATTTCTCTTGTTGCCACAACATTTTCCTTTATTTATTGAGAGTTTCCGTATTTAAGCCTAGATGTTTTTAAACTCGTCTGCTGCAGATTTGATGCAAGAGAGAAAATATTAATAACTTACCCATAGCATTTGTGTTCAGGAAAAGAACAGCATGGGCGTTTCCCTTGTCATCCTCAAGGTTCATGTAGAATGGATGAGCTCCATACAGGTTAGTATAATCCTACATGTAATAGTCAAAGTAAATAACAAATGCAAGACAAAATAATAAGCACTTATAATCCAGTTAAAATTAAATATGAAAAAAGCAAGTTTAAGGTATAATTTTAAGGTACTAAAGCCATTTACAAACAAGAATAAATCCTTTCAAATTTGTTGGCACATTTTGACATGTCTATAGTAGATGGCTTTTGAAGAAATTGTGGCAAAAGGGGCAATGGCTCATAATAAGCAATTTCTACAATTGCAACAGTGTTTGTAACTCTTTTCAATAATTATACTTTCATTTATGTAGATTTCAATATTTGTTTTCAGATATTTTAAAAGTTGTCTGCTGCAGATTTGGTATTTGTGGGAAAGTGCTAAATAATCTTCCTGAAACCTGAATAAAAAGGAACAGAATGGACAAAACTTAGCCCTTTATTAATACCGGTAGTTTGAATAGAAATATACAATATTTAAATGATTATAAGGCCCATAAAGCCCCAGTAAATAACTATATCATAATATGACATCTTTTGTTAACCCTTTCCTTCATATAGACGCTTTCTGACGCCTCTGCAGCAGACAGCTTTTTGAAAACATAGTGACAAAAGAAGAAATTGCTCAAAGCGAGCAATTTCTCCTTTTGCCACAATGTTTTCCACTTTTAATCATAGGTTATCCATTCAATTAAAGAGTTTGTCTATTTTTTGACAAAATATGTTCAAGTCGTCTGCTGCGGAATTGTTGTATCATCGGTTGATGGAAAGGGTTAACTATCTCAACCAGGAAATATGCCTTGTTGGAGATTTGTTAAAATAATTGTTGGAAAATGAACATTTTCTCCTATTCTTACAATTTTCTCAACTGCTTTAGATAATCACAATTTTTACAACAGTCATTGTCTGTAGCTAGATTTTTCCTATCATTTTTGCATTTCCTGAATATTTTTTACTACAATTTTCGCTTCTTCTATACATATTTCCTACAATCTTTGCAACAGTTATCTTCTGTAGACATTTAAAAAGGGTGTCTGCATCGTCATAAGGTTCACACCCTGGTTTCTTGCTCATCCCTCTTACCAAAAGTAAAACAACTTATTACAGAATGACCTACAGGAGAATTGACAGCAGCATCCCTGGTGAAGATTGGCCATGTTTTGTAGTCCATGTTGTGTTTAAAATGAAAGTGTCTATGTTCTCCCAGGCCATAGAAATACTCTGATGCAAGATATGTAGACAACTGCAAATACTGGTCGGAGAAAATCAGTGGTCCCGCAGACATATCCCAACTGAAATAAACAGGTTATATTCAAATACAAACAAGAGGGCCCTGATGGCCCTTGATCGCTCACCTTAGTTTCCGTATAGTCAATCACAATAACTCATTTTGCAGTCAGGTGAGCTAATACAAGTGTTAACAAGATTTCCTTGCAATTTGGCCTTATGATCTACTTTGGACCAAACTTGACACCTAGCTTTCACAAAGACAAACATTCTGACAAAGTTTCAATCTGCTGAAGCAAAAAATGTCGACTTCAGAGTGTTATCAAGTTTTTCCTTCAATTTGATTGATTATGTATGTTCTGATAAACTTTCATGAAGATCAGATGCAAAATGTAGCCTATAGAGTATTAACAAGGCAATTGTTGACAACGCATGACACACAGACGACGAACAAAAGGTGATCATAATAGCTCACCTTGAGCACTCCGGGTGAGCTAAAAACTGCACTGATGATTGGATCCTGTAAGTTTTACAACTCAAAACACTTTCAGTATATAATTAATGCTTCCATGCACCAACAATAACATGTAGAAATAATACAATATAGAATACTATTTAAAAAATGTTTTTGCAATGTTAAATGCCATTAACATCTATTTTCTGATACTAATTACATATTTTTCAGTATATCTAAGAGATGCTAGCTTTAAATTCAAGTAAATAAACCCTTTCCCATGTACAACAAATCTGCATAAGACGAGTTTGAAAATATTTTAGGCAAAAATATGGAAAATCATCTATAATAAGGACAATGTGCTCATTATTTACAATTTATCTCTTTGCCACAATGTTTTCAAATGTCATCTTCAAGTAGGAAAAAATGAATGTATATTAACCCTTTCCCTCATACGACATTTCTGCAGCAGACGTCTTTGAACATTTTTTGTCAAAAAATAGAAAATCTCTATAATTGAATGGATAACCTATGACTAAAAGTGGAAAACATTGTGACAAAAGGAGAAATTGCACGTTTTGTGCAATTTCTTCTTTTGTCACTATGTTTTCAAAAAGCCGTCTGCTGCAGAGGCGTCAGAAAGCGTCTATATGAGGGAAAGGGTTAAGTTGAAAAGGTTAGCCAAGGATGAATATATGCTTACATCGTTGTATTTGTACTTTTGCGAACAACTTTGATGTAGAAGTCACCTGCTGCATTCTCTGGACTGATGGTAACATCATACAAGGAAGTTGCATCACTATAACTTTCTTCAGGGAGAGTTAGGGGTACTGGGGCTTCATATCTTACATTGTTGGGGTCAAATATCTGTCAAAAATATTTTTAAAAAATGAACATTACAGCATGCATTGCCAAAGAATCATTATGCTCAATACACGTTTTTGCTTAAATTCAAAATGCACTTCTTACTTATTAATGTTACAA
The DNA here is from genome assembly GCA_031761405.1 of Serripes groenlandicus. Taxonomy (NCBI): domain Eukaryota; kingdom Metazoa; phylum Mollusca; class Bivalvia; order Cardiida; family Cardiidae; genus Serripes; species Serripes groenlandicus. The sequence goes on along the minus strand of JASEVX010000001.1, from coordinate 134,578,786 downwards.
AATTTCTTTTTAACTCATTATGAGCAACTTCTTCTTTTGCTACAATGTTTTCAAGAGTCTTCTGCTGCTGCAACAACAACAAAATATGTCTACATGACTGTGGTGAAATGTTTATAGGACGAAATTCACCTTTGGACTATAATTACCTAGTTTATGAAATAATTTTTCAAATATTGTAAATGCCAACTTACCTTTATTCTAACCATTTTGTTTCCCCTCTTTTCTACACGAACCTCCAGGGTATTAATGTCATTTCCAAACATAGTCTTATTAGATTTCTTTCTCAACAAAATGCTGCCATTGTTGGCCTTTATTCTTCTATATCCATGCTCAACTCTGAAGGGAAAAAATATAATTCCCACTGTATACATGTACAGCAAATTTGCAATGGTCTACACTAAAATATGTAAAACTTCTATAATGGATGTTTAACCATTTTCCCACTTGTAGACGCATTCTGACAAATCTGCAGCAGACGACTGTTGAAAACATAGTGACAAAAGGGGAAATTGCTCAAAACAAGCAATTTCACATTTTGTCACTAGATTTTCAATTATTTTTCAGTAATTATACTTTCATCTATAGAGATTTTCCATGTTTTTGCATGATTGTTTACAAAGTCGTCTGCTGCAAATTTGTTGTATGTGGGAAAGGATTAATTATTGAATAGTTAAAAACATTGTGACAAAAGGATAAATTTCTCATCATCATGAGCAATTTCTCCTTTTGTCATAATCTTTTAAAAAGGCATCTGTTGCAGATGCGTTGAAATGTGTCTGCAAATGGGAAAGGATTAAATTAAATTGCAACATATTTCTTGAAATGTTAATACTATATAGATCAATTGTATTAGTATGATATTAAATGTATATGTCACAAGAATGTGATGTTTTCAGGTCAGAAGAACAGTTAGACGAATCAATTAAACACATTGTGCAACCATCCCAGCTAATTCAAATGTTCATTGTTTGTCAGAAGTTTCTTAAAGCTTCTGTGACTACTTTGCAAGTAGTGTAGATCCAGATCTACACTTGTAGCAACCAAATGTTATTCTTTTAGTACATAACAAACCTGTTAAGAAAACATTTAGGAACAGCTGGTAGGTCTGCTTTAGGATCATAGGTACATCCTCTGCTGATACAAGTCTGACGGGCCAAGTCTGCGTCTTCATATTTGACAAAATCTGGCCCACAATCCACTCTCTTCAACTTGTCTTGTGGCGGCTTCCTGAACTCCCTTTTAATGAATGAAAAAATGCATTGTTACATTATTCACCAAAGGAAATATAATTGGTCTTTAACCCTTTCCCTCATATGACAAATCTGCAGCAGACGACTTTGAACATATTTTGACAAAAAATAGAAAATCTCTATAATTGAATGGATAACCTATGACTAAAAGTGGAAAATATAGTGGCAAAAGGAGAAATTGCTCGTTTTGAGCAATTTCTTCTTTTGTCACTATGTTTTCAAAAAGCCGTCTTCTACAGAGGCGTCAGAAAGCGTCTATATGAGGGAAAGGGTTAAACTTTGATGTATATAAGCGACTGGAGGTTTTTGGTCATACTGCATCTGAATACAATGAAATCTCAGGTGAGCCTCTGCATATGCACGGTCTAAACAGAGCTTTCATATTCAACACTTTCCCATATACAACAAAGTTGCAGCAGACTACTTTGAAAACATCGGGATAAAAATAGGGAATATTTCTATAACTGACAGTTCAATTATTGAATCGAGTTGAAAACATTGTGGCAAAAGAATAAATTGCTTGTTTTGAGCAATTTCTTCTTTTGCCACAATGTTTTCAAAAATACTCTGCTTCAGATGCATCAGAAAGTGTATGTATGTGAGAAGGGTTAATTTAAATATACTATAGTTCTAGATGCAGCTTTTGGCAAAAACCTAGAAGTGTATTACTACTACTTTAACCCTTTCCCTCATATAGACGCTTTCTGATGCCTCTGCAGCAGACAGCTTTTTAAAAACATAGTGACAAAAGCAGAAATGGCTCAAAACAAGCCATTTCTCCTTTTGCCACAATGTTTTCCACTTTTAGTCGTAGGTTATCCATTTAATTAAAGAGATTTTCTCTTTTTTGTCAAAATATGTTCAAAGTCGTCTGCTGCAAAATTGTTGTATGTGGGAAAGGGTTAAGATGATGCAAAGCTGAAGAAAAACAAGACTCCAATTTGATTGGCGTGGTTTCAATAAAAGATCTTATATGAGCACTTTAGAAAAGGGGGCATAATTCATGATCTTAAATTCTTATTGTACCTCAAAATCCTTTAATGTGTATACTCAAAAGAATTGTTTTATTCAGACGATTCTTTTGGGTACCTTTACTATAGGGTTTAATTAAGTACAGCAGTAATAAGAGAGATGCTGTGGGTCAAAGTTGTTACACTTTCCCACAAACAACCAGTCTGCATCATATGACTTTGATAAAATCTAGGAGAAATATAAAACATTTCTTTAAATGAAAGTATAACTATAATAGAGTTGAAAACAGTGAGGCAAAAAAGATATTGCTAATATAAGGAATTCTTCTTTTGCCATACTGCTTTTCATGTCATCTGCATCAGATGCAGAAGCGTTTGTAAGTGGGAAAGGGTTAAGTACAAAATCAGTAAGTGAGATGCTGTGGGCCAAAAGTCAGACACATTCTGACGCTTCTATATCAGACAACTTTTGAAAACATTGTGGCAAAAGCAGAACGTTCTCATGATGAGCAATTTTCCTTTTGCCACAATGGTTTCAACCTTATTTAATAATTACACTGTAATAAAAAGAGATTTTCCATATTTATACTTTAATGTTTTCAATGTAGTCTGCTGCAGATTTGGTGTATGTGGGAAAGGACTATATGTTGGAATCTGTATGCCTGTTTATCTGAGCTGACATTTTGGACATTTTCCACCAACGTAAATGACAATTAACATCTCTGAAATAGATGAACTTTTAACCCTTTCCCACCTGTAAACGCATTTTGAGGCAAGACGACTTTTTAAAACATTGTGGCCAAAGGTGAAATTGCTCATCATGAGCAATTTCTCCTTTAGACACAATGTTTTCAACATTATTTAACAATTAAGATATCTTTTATGGAGATTTTCAGGTTTTTGTCACTTTGTTTATTAAAGTCATCTGCTGCAGATTTGTTGTATGTGGGAAAGGGTTAACTTAAAACATTCTGGAAATTCAGATTTTGCTTAAGGCCAGCAATTCCTTATTTTCTCGCAAAGTTTTCAAGTCTGTACCAAAAAAGCACTCTCAAATTTCCAGATTTCATATTTGTTCCCTAAGATGTTTTCAGGGAAGGTGACTATGAAAATGTCATATATAGTAAGTGGTTGAATTGTATTTAGGCTCCTTTTCTGAGGGAACAACCATAATAACAGTGTTTTTAATTTACTTACCCGAATCCAAATACACCAAATCAACATTGACGACATTGCAAAGATTTCGATAGAAATAAGGGGAAAAATCTCTATAAATTAAAGTACATTTTCACTAATTGAATAGAGTTGAAAACATGAAGGGGAAAGAAAAAGTAGCTTATTATGAGCAATTTCAACTTTTGATGAAGGTTTTTCAGTTATCATACGCTGCAGTCTGGCATAAACATTCATCTGTATCAAGGATATGGTTAACCCTTTCCCACATACAGACGCTTTCTGATGCCTCTGCAGCAGACGACTTTGAAAACATTGTGTCTGCCGTAAATTTATTACTAATTAAACTCTCATTTATTGAGAGTTTTCAAGTCTTTTGCACCCGGCCGGGTAGCTCAATTGGTAGCGTATCTGACTCGTGATCTGGAGGTCACGGGTTCGATACCCGGTTGCGGCGACATTCTTTCGGGCGATGTTTTCCATTGCCTCCCACCTCTGATCTATGTGAGAAAGTAGTCAGTGGCTTCGAAAGAATGTTGTGTAAGTACTGGTGTTGGAAAGCCAGGAAAACATGGGTAGGTGCACTGACCGCCGTGATATGACCAAAGCTGTTGAAAGCGGCGTTAAACTCCAAACAAACAAACAAACAAATCAAGTCTTTTGCTGCAGATCTGTTGTATGTTGGGAATGTGTTTATGTTACTTACATCCATTCCATTGTAAAGTCTTCATTCAAAGATAGATGCAGAGCATGGATCTTCAACACCTGTATCAAAAAGATATAAAATTTATCAATTCTTTTTTTTTTAAATTGTCGGAAAACTTCTTTAAAATTTAAAATTTGAAAATAGTAAATCAAAATTACCAATAATCAATTAACCCTTTCCCATCTGCAGACACGTTTTTTATTTGCAAAGTGCTTGTATAGGCTAGAAGAACACATAATTCTAATGTACATATCTCTTCAATCTGAGATGGGAAACATGATAATACGTTTCTAGTAGATGTACAACATTTTTCAAGGGCAAAATACTCTGCTTAGAATAAACATCTCCCAGGAATTTAAACTAGATCTGTATCTTGTCATAATGCAAAAACATTGAAATATCTACATGCATTAGATAGAAAATAGGCAAAACACCTGAAAGCTACAACATTTTCGAAGTCAAAGGGCAATTACTCAGGCTAATTGGCCTGTATCTGGTATCATACATCTTCCCACCTGATATCATTAAAACATCCTCAAGTATTGCAAAAATATGAGCAGAAATGGGCAAACAAACTATTGAAAGTCTATCTGCAATAATTCAACTTAAAACAATCTGATGGCACGCAAACTCAAACTTAGCCTAAATTTTGTTATAATCCAACTGCCAAGAAAAACAGAAATTAAAATTGAAAATTCTTATTTATAAGATCCTTGCTTAACCCTTTCCCTCATACGACAATTCTGCAGCAGACGACTTTGAACGTATTTTTTCAAAACATAGAAAATCTCCATAATTGAATGGATAACAAAAAGTGGAAGACATTGTGGCAAAAGGAGAAATTGCACATTTTGTGAAATTCCTTCTTTTTGTCACTATGTTTTCAAAAAGCCGTCTGCTGCAGAGGCGTCAGAAAGCATCTATATGAGGGAAAGGGTTAATACAACATACCTTTAAGGTTTTGTCAAAGGTTAGATTAGTATGTGCTTTGCCTCCAAGGTACACATAAGCCACATTGGTTGGTACCCCAAGTACTTCAACAGTGTCTATATACAAGCTGGATACCGAACTTTCATTATTATGCTCCACTGTCATTTTCAGCGTATTCTGAAAGATAAAAAGAAACTTTCACTTATTTTTTTTATGAAAATACATTTTAATACGTCTGCAGCAGATGACTTGTAAACATTGTGGCTTAAAGAGAAATTGCTCATTTTGAGCAATTTCTCTTTTTTCAACAAGGTTTTCAACTGTATATGAAAATTATACTTTCATACAGAGACTTTCCATACTTTTGCTCAGATGAGTTGTCTATTGCAGATTTGTTGTATGTGGGAAAGGGTCAATATTTGCCTCATATGGAAACAAACCTGCAATTCATAAATTAAATCATTGTGGAAATATTGCTTGCTTTAAGCAATTTCTCCATATCCCAAAATGTTTAGGAATATTAAAAGCTAAATTTGATACTTAACAAAAATTCTCAATGGTCAAAACATAAAACAAGAATGTCCAAAGGTAGTGCATGTTTTGCTTGTCCCAATAAGTGTCTTACTGTAAGTGTGACAGATAGATAGATAGAACGGCAGACAAAATCTAAGTGTCTTATTAAAAGTGTGACAGATATATAGATAGGCAGACAACCACTAAGTGTTTTAGAAAACGTGTTACAGAAAGATAGATATGCAGACAACCAATGAGTTTCTTACTGAAAATGTGACAGATAGATGGAAAGGCACACAACCAATTAGTGTCTTACTGAAAATGTGCCAGATAGATGGAAAGGCACACAACCAATTAGTGTCTTACTGAAAATGTGACAGATAGATGGAAAGGCACACAACCAATTTGTGCCTTACTGAAAATGTGACAGATAGATGGAAAGGCACACAACCAACTTGTGTCTTACTGAAAGTGTTACAGAAAGATAGATAGGCAGACAACCAATTAGTGTCTTAAAGAAAATGTGACAGATAGATGGAAAGGCACACAACCAATTAGTGTCTTACTGAAAATGTGACAGATAGATGGAAAGGCACACAACCAATTAGTGTCTTACTGAAAATGTGACAGATAGATGGAAAGGCACACAACCAATTTGTGCCTTACTGAAAATGTGACAGATAGATGGAAAGGCACACAACCAATTTGTGCCTTACTGAAAATGTGACAGATAGATGGAAAGGCACACAACCAATTAGTGTCTTACTGAAAATGTGACAGATAGATGGAAAGGCACACAACCAATTAGTGTCTTACTGAAAATGTGACAGATAGATGGAAAGGCACACAACCAATTAGTGTCTTACTGAAAATGTGCCAGATAGATGGAAAGGCACACAACCAATTAGTGTCTTACTGAAAATGTGACAGATAGATGGAAAGGCACACAACCAATTTGTGCCTTACTGAAAATGTGACAGATAGATGGAAAGGCACACAACCAACTTGTGTCTTACTGAAAGTGTTACAGAAAGATAGATGGGCAGACAACCAATTAGTGTCTTAAAGAAAATGTGACAGATAGATGGAAAGGCACACAACCAATTAGTGTCTTACTGAAAATGTGACAGATAGATGGAAAGGCAGACAACCAATTAGTGTCTTACTGAAAATGTGACAGATAGATGGAAAGGCAGACAACCAATAAATGTCTAACTGAAAGTGTGACAGACATATGGAAAGGCAGACAACTTATAAGTGTCTTACTGATAGGTTGAAAGGCAGATAACCAATAAATGTCTAACTGAACGTGTGACAGACAGATGGAAAGGCACACAACCAATTAGTGTCTTACTGAAAATGTGACAGATAGATGGAAAGGCAGACAACCAATAAATGTCTAACTGAAAGTGTGACAGACATATGGAAAGGCAGACAACTTATAAGTGTCTTACTGATAGGTTGAAAGGCAGATAACCAATAAATGTCTAACTGAACGTGTGACAGACAGATGGAAAGGCACACAACCAATTAGTGTCTTACTGTAAATGTGACAGATAGATGGAAAGCCAATAAACGTCTAACTGAAAGTGTGACAGACAGATGGAAAGGCAGACAACTTATAAGTGTCTTACTGTACATGTGACAGGTAGATGGAAAGGCAGACAACCAATAAATGTCTAACTGAAAGTGTTACAGAAAGATAGATAGTCAGACACCTAATAAGTGACTTACTGAAAGTGCGACAGAGAGATAGATAGATAGATAGATAGATAGATAGATAGATAGATAGATAGATAGATAGATAGATAGATAGATAGATAGATAGATAGATAGATAGACAACCAATAAATGTCTTATTGAACATGTGACATATAGGCTTACAACCAATAAATGTCTAACTGAAAGTGTGACAGACAGATGGAAAGGCAGACAACCAATATGTGTCTTACTGAAAGTGTGACAGATATATAGATAGACAACCAATACATGTCTTACTGAAAGTGTGACAGATACATAGATAGACAACCAATATGTGTCTTACTGAAAGTGTGACAGACATACAGATAGGCAGATAACCAAAAAGTGTCTTTTTGAAGGTGTTATGACAGATTGAAAGGAAGACAACCAATAAGTGTCTTACTGAAAGTGTGACAGATATATAGATAGACATCCAATACGTGTCTTACTGAAAGTGTGACAGACAGACAGATAGGCAGATAACCAAAAAGTGTCTCTTTGAAGGTGTTATGACAGATTGAAAGGAAGACAACCAATAAGTGTCTTACTGAAAGTGTGACAGATAGATGGATAGGCAGAAAACCAATAAGTGTCTTACTGAAAATGTGACAGATAGATGGATAGGCAGGAAACCAATAAGTGTCTTACTGATAGTGTGACAGATAGACGGATAGACAGACAACCAACAAGTTATCCCTACAAGGTATGGCTCACAATGCCAAGACAATTTGTCTTGGATATTTCATTGTCAAATTGCTACTATTCTTATAAAAATATTTCAACACTTTTCCACATACAACAAACCTGCAGCAGATATGAATTGAAAAACATCCAGGCAAAAACATTGAAAAAGTATATATATCATCATAAGCAACTTCTCCTTTTGCCACAAATGTTTTCATGTCATGTGCTGAATATGCACCAAAGTGTGTCTGCAAGTGGAAAGGATACCGAGGGCTTGGCGTGAAACAGTTGTAACTAAAAACCTATTTTGAAAACCCTGGTTTAGGGTCAATTTTGACCCCTTTGTAAACAATGCAAATTTAGGTGCCATTGCTCAGAACGAGCAATGGCACCTAAATTCCCATTGTTTACGAAGTAAAATGATTTAACGCTAATAAAGACTTTATGGCAAGGTGATTAACCTTGGTAAAAAAATACTAATTTAAGTTACAACCGTTTCACGCCAAGCCCTCGATACACATGTTTTGACAATGTATTGGCTAAAGCAACTTACATGTCCACTCCAAAATTTAGCATAGTAGTACTTTCCAGTTTCATAGGTATCTGAAATAAGTAGATATGATGGGTCAAACATTTACATTATTTGGTTTAGATTTCTGAACCATTAACCTAATCTTAAACTTTCAGGGTCCTCTCTTTGGAATATATTCAGAGGAAAAATACATTATCTCGAAAATTATAAGAAATGATATGATACAGAATTGAAAGGTGTGAAAATTTGACTTTGTTTGTATAGAGCAATTGCTCATTTTTCCACAATGGTTTCAATAGTCATCAAATGGGATCTGTATCAGAAAAAATATTCTTTATAGATGTTTTGTTATTGCGGATCCACCACCACCCTGTGTTTTAGTCGTTGAGTATCAGCCTGAGGTGTGGGAGGTCAGGATTACGAATCCTTGCAGTGTCATACCAAAGACTTTAAAAATGGTAATAAATGCTTTACTTCCTTGGTTCTTATGGTTATGGGTTATTATTATGTCTGTCTCAGTACTGTCAGGTTAAATGGACCAGTAGCATTAAGTAGTAGTAGTAATAACTTAATCAGGAAATGCTGTGACATAACTGAAAAATTGTTGAAAGTGGTGTAAAATACCTTACAAACAACAAATAAGTTATTGATGATACAGAGCACATTAGGGGTAAAAATTACGACTAGACTGCTAGACTTACCCACAGACTTGCCATCATCCCAGAATAAATCCCCTTGGGCGGTATGACCTCTACCTCCATTCTTCGAATCAAGAAGAGCTACCTTCAATATGAACGGATTCTTACGACTGAAATATTTTTGCAAAGCCTCATTACAAGCACAGCATATATACATTGGGTTCAGGTTATATAATGTTTTTCAATTATGGCTATTTAAATCTGTTCAACATACAACAAATCTGCAGCAGACAAATATATAGAAATGTCGATAAATAACAGTATATTTATTGAATGGAGTTGAAAATATTGTGGCTAAGGGAGAAATTGCTCTTTTTTAGCAATTTCAGCTTTTGTCACAATGTTTTTAAAAGTCGTCTGCTGCAGAAGTGTAAAAAAGCATCTATATGTGGGAAAGGGTTAAATCTGTCCAACGTACAGAAGCATTAAGATGCATCTTGAGCAGACAAATTTTGAAACAAGAGAACCATTAAGGTCCTATATCACTCACTTGATTTTATAGAACTTTTATAAGAGATTTTCGATGTTCTATTTCTATACATTTTGATGGCTTCATGCAAAACGGTTGAAAAACTACATCTTGTAACGAGATGTAGTTACAACCGTTTTGCATAAGCCCATGATATAAGGAAAACAAGCAATAAGCCCTGATAGCCAATTTCCTCAAATGGATTGGAATAATTTGACAATGTTTGCTGATGGCCACTCAAGTATCACTTATGCCAAAACGTTTCTCAAATCAGGCCTATAGTAGTGGTCAAGAAGATTTTTACAATAAATACATTTAAGGAAAACAAGCCCCACTACTTGGCGGCTATGTTTTTCAATGGATCGGAATAATTTCAACAATATCAGTAGATTGTGAAAATTATTTTCAAATTGAGCCAGTTCTTTCGTACATGAATATTTTCACTTTATATACATTAAGGAAAATGAGCCCTGCCCCTGACAGCCATGTTTTTCAATGGATCGGAATAACTAGAACACTTTTTAATCACCCAAGGAAAATTTATGTTAAATTAATTGTGAGAAAGCCAGGAAATACATTGGTAGGTGTCATGGCTGCCATGATATGATTGAATAATGGTTGAAAAGGGCATACAACCCCAATTGATCAACCAGCATAATTATTTGTGTGAAGCTTTAACCCTCCCTTTCCCACTAACAGACATATTTTGATGCATTTGCAGCAGATGCCTTTAAAAACAGTGTGACAAAAAACAAAACTATTTGATGGTAATAAATAAAATGTTGGTATTCTTATTTTTGAATCCTGTCCCATCCACATACCGGTACAACAAATCTGCAGCTGAAGACTTTGAAACATCTAGGCATAACTATTGACAAAAAAATAAATGAAATTTATTTTCTCTATAAAGGAAAGTGTGTAATGATTGAATAGGGTTGAAAACAATTAGGCAGAAAATAAATCTCCTTTTTCAACAATATTCTATAAATTACAGTTTTGTCGCAGCATGCAGATGCCGGTAGAGAGTTGATATGAATAAATATTAAAGTGTTAATATTGAATAGAATTGAAAATATTAGACCAAGGTATGAATTTCCTTATGCTACAATGTGTTCAAAAGCTGTTAGCTGCAGATGTGTCAAAATGCGTGTATGTGGGAATCGGTTTGTTAATATGAAATGTGGACGGAACATAAAATAAAATTATGGATGACAATATACCTGTGTTCTGTATTGGCAGCCGGAGGTTGCATGGGTAAAATATGGCCAGCTCGTACATGGAGAGGTATGTTTGAATCCTTATTTACTGGGATGGACAAGTAACTCCCTTCTTCTGGTACTTCCTTACCCTGTGGTTATCAGAAACAAATCTCAGTAAACAGTTTTACTTACATAGCCATGTTTATCTGCATCTGCATGAAATGTTGTTGTTTTCTTTTTTTTGTAATTTTTAAACCCTTTCGTACATGTATACAACAAATCTGCAGCAGACAACTTTGAACACATCTAGACAAAACAATGGAAAATTTCTATAATCGAAATTGTTAAATAGAGTTGAAAACATTGAGACAACAAAGGGAAATCCCTCAAATGTTATCAAATGTCATCTGCTGCATAATTATGTGTCAGTATATGTCTGTGAGTGGAAAAGTGTTAATAATTTGAAAAAAGGAGAAATTGCTCATATCAACCCCTTAAATATCTACTGACATGTAATATCAAAACAAGGGCTGTAAGAATAACTCACATGGAGTTGACTGTATCGTAAATTTTAAACTTAAACCTTAAGCACCAAACTATTTTGAGAAAAATAATGGCGAAGCTAATGACAGGGTGACATGATATCTCACTCTTTCTAATATGTCTCATTTTTATTCTCGTCTGTAGAGGTTTTTGAATGGGAAGAAGCTAAAACCAGTATTCAGGTCATGAGTTTAACCCTTTTCTAAGAACATCAAATGTGCATAAGAACATAAAGGAGAGTTTAAATCTTTAACCCTTTCCCTCATACGACAATTCTGCAGCAGATGACTTTCAACATATTTTGTCAAAACATAGAAAATCTCTATAATTGAATGGATAACCTATGACTAAGAGTGGAAAACATTGTGGCAAAAGGAGAAATTGCTTGTTTTGAGCAATTTCTTCTTTTGTCACTATGTTTTCAAAAAGTAGTCTGCTGCAGAGGTATCAGAAAGCGTCTATTTGAGGGAAAGGTTAAATGAATTGAAAACATAGTGGCAAAAGGGAAATTGCTCTATTGCCTCATTTTTTTAAGGTCATTTGCAGCAAATACATCAAAATTCGTCTGCTAGTGGGAAGAAGTTAACATGACAAACATGCTAATTTAGCTGTATAACTTTTCATTTAAAATTCAATTGGCTGCAACATCAAGCAAACCATTTTTTGTTTGAGAACTTTATTCTTTATTTTATCAACTCCAATGAAAGTTACAAATTTTTCCAAATATTTGCTCAGCTATGCTTTGTCTTTAAAGACACTTCATGCAAAGTAGAAATGTAGATCATAATATTAGTTTGTACTTCTAAAAATGAAAGATTATTTGCTTACCGTGTAGAAATCATACCAAGGACCTTTGGGGACATACATCTCTAACAATGACTGACTCTGAAAAGATGGGGGAATATATAAATTGTTAACTCTGACTAATCCCTTTCCCTCCAGCAACAAATCTGCAGCAGATGACTTAGAAACCAACTAGGCTAAATATATGGAAAAAGTCCATGAATAACAGTATAATGATTGAATAGAGTTGAAAACATTGAGGCAAAAGGAGAGAAATTGCTTATTATGAGCACTTTCTCCTTTCCTCAAAATGTTTTCAAAAGTCTTCTGCTGCTATTGCATCAGAGTGCATCAACCTGACAGAAAGGATTAACTTAATTCCATCTATTCACCTGTATACCTAGAGACTTGAATACTGTGCACATCTTCCATCTCTTTCTGCCCTATTTACTTCAGCTGTTTCTGTTCAAGTTGTGTGACAACATTTGTTTATTCCTATTTTAACCCTTTCCCTCATAAAGACGCTTTCTGACACCTCTGCAGCAGACAGCTTTTTCGAAAACTTTGCGACAAAAGAAGAAATTGCTCAAAACAAGCAATTTCTCCTTTTGATACAATGTTTTCAACTCTATTCAATAAGTATTTCTTCATTAAGGGAGATTTTCCATATGATTGTTGAAATGTTTTCAAAGTCATCTGCTGCAAATTTTTGGTGTGTGGGAAAGGGTTAATTGTTCTTTGTCTCTTTTGATCTTACTAGTTTTTGTCTGCCCACTTGTTTCCAAGTCAGGGCCACATCCTGCTGTTGTTGTAAGTAATCTGTGAAGTGCATGTCCAACCTGGTTCCATCATCTCCGTTTAACTTAGAGTACATATTTTCTTTAGTCCTGTTATTTCCATACTATTATATTTCTGTGTATACTCCAATTTAATTATAAAGTGTTTTATTACATACATGTAAATCAAATAAATGTGCTAAGAGTACCTCATATAATATTGGAGAAATGAGAAGAGCTGGTCCCCACATAAACTGTTCATCTACTGTATATGTTGTTACATCATCAGGAAACCTGTACAAATTAGAAAATAGAACTGTTTAGTAGTTATCCTGTTATATTTTTAACCCCCTTTTCCCTCATAGAACACATCTTCAGCAGACGGTATTCAAAACATATATGCATATTTTGAAAAATCTCTATAAATGAGAGTATAAAAACTGAATATCTGGCTAAAAATATGGTCAACCTCTATAAATAAAACTTTAATATTTCATTAGAATACATTGTTCATTATGAGCATTTCTCCTTTTGCCTCAAGTTTATAAAAGTTGTCTGCTGCTGAGGCTTCATTAGGGAAAGGGCTTAAGCAAATCTGCTTTAGAACACTTATGTAAAACTATGCAAAAACTGTTTAACTGAAAGTGAATTATTGAATAGAGTTTAAAACTTTGTGGCAAAAGTTACTTTTGCAGATGTGTCTCCAGGTAGCAAATTAAATTCTCACAACAAGCTAGAATGCCTTTACCTTAAATACAGATTATTTTGTGATTTATTTATAAAACAAAACTTATAATTATTCACATCTCATGCAATGGACATAATTAATTATTGAGGCAAAGTTTCAGCTAGTTTGAACTAATTAATTTTAATCACGCTTGATGTCTGCTTCCTAGAAACATAACCAGTACTCGCACTCTTTTTCCGTGGAAAAACGCCAAAGACAAAACCTGCTCATCATTGGATTCCAAGTTTTGCTAAAAGAGGTGGAGATATTACTTCATTGCCTACAAGGTTTTCAAATATTGTCCATAATACATGAAGTAATCAAATAACAGTCTATACCATTAAGGAATTACTTCTTCTAACAATTTCCACTATGCAGACACTTTTCGACTCATCCGCAGCAGACACCATTTGAAAACACTGCAGCAAATGGGAAAGGATTAAAGGCTATGGTACACTGTACAAACAATTCCATGCTCTAAGAACTTACTGATGATGTAGCGGGCGGATCACTGTATTTCCTCTTGTATGGGCATGATGGAACAGTGTGTACAGGTAGGGTAGCAGAGAATACCGGGTTTCCATGGCTACTTTAGAGGCCCTGGCCACACCTGTGTCTTCTGGAAATACTCCTGGGTCCTGGTCCTGTTAAAAATACTTTGAACATTTGTCCTTTTCCACATGCAGAAGCATTTTGAAACATATGCAGCAGACGACTTTCGAAAACAATGAGGCAAAAGGAGGAAGTGCTCATAAAAAGAACTCTTTTAGAGATTTTCCTTACTTTCACTCTTTGTTTTGAAGTCTTCTGCTGTATATTTTTTGTATGTTGGAATTGGTTAAAATGAATGGGATTGCCAAATTCTTTCTTCAATAATGTATTTAACATTTATGACAATAATTTATACACTAAATCAAAAAAAGATATATGCTTATAGAAATGCACAAATATTAAGTTGAACTGTGTTACCAATTACAGTCGAACCTGTGCTAAAGACCACCTTGGAATAGCAATTCCATGTCTAAAAAGACCATACTTTTAGTTTCCGAAATACTAGTTTTTTGTATAAATGACCATTAAAGACCACCTGTGAACAAAGACCAGATGGTCTATAACATGTCACCAGATCAACCCTTTCAATGCTGAAATTTTAAAAATGAACTTGTACAGATTTGTATTTGTAAGATTTGATAACCATTTTCAGTAATATCAAGATATGAATGTTTAGATTAGTTGAACAGCCAACAGTATAGGACCTGGTCAGACAGCGTGGCTCAAACTTCGCAAGACCGATTCCAGCAGTCAATGGGTTAATGCATTGACACACTTACTGTATATCCAATTCCATTATGATTTCTCGAGAAGGTATAGAAGGCTCCGAGCTGCATCCATCTCTTACACAGTTCTGGTGTAGTGTTCTGCATGAAACCACATATATCTGCCCCAATCTGCAAAAACAAATCAAAATACAGGAGCCATGCCAGGCAAAAAGGGTCTTAATTGTATCTGTAAATTAAAGTGAACCAAGCATACAAAGTTTTCACTGTCAGCATACCTTAAGAACGGGCAAATATCTAATGTGAAAGTATGAGTGAGCCCTTCTGGGTTCATGTGAACTATAGCCATAGCTCAGTCAGTATACAAATAGTCTACGTTAATAGGTAGCCAGTTGAAGACACATTTTGACATTCTGCAGCAGAAGATTTTTGAAAAAATTATGGCAAAAGGAGATATAACTCAATTGAGCAATGTTGCAATGTTTTCAACTTGGTATAATCATTTTACTTTCATTTATAGAGATTTACCACATGTTTGCCTAGATGTTGTCAAAGACATCTGTTGCAGATTTTTTTAATATGGGGAGTGGGAGTCAGGGTGGTGTTAGAAATCTACAAAAGTCACATAACATTTGGCAAATCATATAAATATAATATTTAAAAATTTGTAAAACTAAATCAACATCACAACTTACATAGGGTATTCCAAATAGGTTAAACTCCATTATACCTGAAACAATAGTACATACATCATCACATGTATTTAGGAAATAGTTCAGACACACTTACAAAAGCATTGGTTGTTATTTAAAGTTCTCAGGAAAAATGATGCAATAACCAGTTACATTAAATTAACATGTTAGTTAACTAATAGGTGAGAGACATTAAATCACTCATGTATGAACCTTAATATGTTTTCACGTGCAAACGACTTTATAGGTCTAATTGGATGGTGAGTGTCTGGGTATAAATGAAGTCCTCTCTCATTTAAACTCTTTCACACATGCTTTGAAGCAGGTGCAGCAGAAACCTTATGGCAAAAACAGGATATGTTCATAAAAAAAGTTGATGATATCACTGAAATAATGTTGAAGGCAGATTATAACACCAATAAATCAGTTATTTTGTTAAAGGAATATTTATCTTTTCCAACATACAAAAAATCTTCAGCAGACAGTTTTGAAAACTTCTAGGTAAAAATATGAAAAATGTCTATGAATTGAAATAATTAGTTTAGTTTAAACTCTTTTATTTTACATAGATTGCAAAACAAGCTTTCAGCTTTCACACTTGATGTCTGCTTCCTGCAGACTTAACCAGTACCCGCTCTGTTTGTGTGGGAAAATCTCAAAGTCAGAACCTGCTCATCACGGGACATGAGCCTGGGACCTTTGGTGTGAGAGGCTAATGCTCTACCTCTGCACCACTGTCTTCCAGAAAGAATTAAATAGCGATGAAAACATTGTGGCAAAAGTAGAAAATTTTGTGCTGGGCAATTTGGTCACAATGTTTTCTTAACCCTTACCCCCTGCGGATGCATTTTGATGCAATAGCAGCAGACGACTTTTGAAAACATTGTGGCCAAAGAAGAAATTGGTCATGATGAGCAATTTCTCCTTTGGCCACAATTTTTTCAACTTTATTTAATAATAAAGCTATCTTTTAACGAGATTTTTCAGGTTTTTGTCACTATATATTTAAAGTCGTCTGCTGCAGATTTGTTGTATGTGGGAAAGGGTTAAGTTGTCTGCTGCATGCATGTGAAAACGCGTCTCCATGTGGTAAAGGGTCTATTCTTTACAAATGGACAGCATACCTATAACTGACTCCCTCATTTGTTTCCACTGACTGTCATTGTCCCCTAACCAATGTCCAGCATACTGACCACTGCCTGGAAAAGTGGACCTCGATATCACAACACCCCTCTCTCCTGTCGCCTCTCTCAACCCTCTGAAATAGTACAGAAGTAAAATAATAGAATATCACTGATCTTAACAAATTTATCATATTTTAATCCTTTCCCACATAGAGCAAATCTGCAGCAGACGACTTTGAAAACATACCCGAAAAAAATTGGAAACACTTCTTTAAATGAAAGTACAATAATTAAATAGAGTTGAAAACATGATGACAAAAGGAGAAATTGCTCGTATTGAGCAATTTCTTCTTTTGTCGCCATGTTTTCAAAAAAGCTGTTTGCTGAAGAGGCATCAGAAAGTGTCTATATGAGGGAAAGGGCTAAACCATTTGTTTGATATGGTTCTACCACTGACACATCATATCTTTATGGCTATCATAGATCCAAAATATCATTGAAATCTAACCATCTAAAACAAAATTAGTATGAACCAAAAAGAAATGCCAGTTATATGAAAAAAACAGAAGAAAGTTAACCCTTTTCCTCATACAGAGGCATTTTGACACCTGTGCAGCAGAAGATTTTTGAAAATATTGTGAAACAAGAGCACCGTATACGGCACAGATGCTCGACTGATAGAAAACAGAAAAAAAGCTGAGCTGAACAAAAAACCTTAACCGTAACCAGACGCCGCCGCCGCCGCCGCCGCTGCAGCCATGACACTAGCTCTCGTTTTTTCAAAAGTCGAGCTAAAAAGGAGAAATTCCTCAGAATGAGCATTTATTCCTTTTGTCACAATGATTTCAACTCTTTTCATTAAGAGAGATTGTTTATGTTTTTTTGACTAGATATTGCTGCAGATTTGTTGTATGTGGGAAAGGATGAAATCAAACAACATGACCTCCAGCTCAAACTAATGACATGGTAATTACATGTGGCAGATGGTTTTTGAATCATTAAATCATAACTGAAAAATATCATTGAAAACAAACCATCACTAAAATAACTAGAATTGTTTTTGCAAAAAACAGATGTCTCCCCTCAAATATCTGTCAAAATCTCTCAAAACATTCCAACCTATAAATTTGGGACAGACAGACAGACAGTCGAGACATGGGTTCTGCACATCGCCTTGATGAGGTGAACATTTGACCCAAGTTTCATGAAAATCCTTCAGGCCGTCTTGGAGATATGGAGCGGACACGATTTGGGATGGACAGACAGACGGACGGACAGACAGACAGTCGAGACATGGGTTCTACACATCGCCTTGATGAGGTGAACATGTGACCCAAGTTTCATGAAAATCTTTCAAGCCGTCTTGGAGATATGGAGCGGACACGAAATAAAGCCTCAAACCTTTGACCTTCAAGCGTGACCTTGACCTTGACCCTATATTGTCAAGACACGGGTTCTGCACGTCGCCTTGATGAGGTGAACATGTGACCAAAGTTTCATTAAAATCCTTCAAGCCGTCTGGAAGATATGGAGCGGACACAAAATAAAGCCTCAAACCTTTGACCTTCAAGCGTGACCTTGACATTGACCCTATATTGTCGAGACGCAAGTTCTGCACGTCACCTTGATGAGGTGAACATGTGACCCAAGTTTCATGAAAATCCTTCAAGCCGTCTGGGAGATATGGAGCGGACACGAAATAAAGCCTCAAACCTTTGACCTTCAAGCGTGACCTTGACATTGACTCTATATTGTCGAGACGCGGGTTCTGCACGTCGCCTTGATGAGGTAAACATGTGACCCAAGTTTCATGAAAATCCTTCAAGCCGTCTGGGAGATATGGAGCGGACACGAAATAAAGCCTCAAACCTTTGACATTCAAGCGTGACCTTGACGTTGACCCTATATTGTCGAGACGCAGGTTCTGCACGTCGCCTTGATGAGGTGAACATGTGACCCAAGTTTCATGAAAATCCTTCAAGCCGTCTCGGAGATATGGAGCGGACACGAAATAAAGCCTCAAACCTTTGACCTTCAAGTGTGACCTTGACCTTGACCCTATATTGTCGAGACGCGGGTTCTGCACGTCGCCTTGATGAGGTGAACATGTGACCCAAGTTTCATGAAAATCCTTCAAGCCGTCTGGGAGATATGGAGCGGACACGAAATAAAGCCTCAAACCTTTGACCTTCAAGCGTGACCTTGACCTTGACCCTATATTGTCGAGACGCGGGTTCTGCACGTCGCCTTGATGAGGTGAACATGTGAGCCAAGTTTCATGAAAATCCTTCAAGCCGTCTTGGAGATATGGAGCGAACACGATTTCGGACAGACGGACAGAAGGACAGACAGACAGACGCCCAGGACAAAAACAATATATCTCCCCTGTATACAGGGGGAGACATAACTATTGAGAGGTATCAAAATGCTTAGTATATCAAACAAGAGGGCCATGATGGCCCTGGATCGCTCACCTGATTTTTTTTCTTCACTTTAGCCATATAAGCCCCGCCCCCTGGCGGCCATAGTTTTTGACCAATCAACGTGGCTTGAAGGAATCTGATAGAGGGTCACCCTAGCAATATTTCTATAAAAATATTTGAAAATCGGCCAAACACTTTCGGAGGAGAAGATTTTTTAAGTTTTCACTAAAGCCATATAAGGCAAAATAGCCCCGCCCTGTGGCGGCCATGTTTTTCGACTAATCAACATGGCTTTAAGGAATCTGATAAAGGGTCAGTTAAGGAACATTTCTACAAAATTATTTGAAAATCGGCCTGACACTTTCAGAGGAGAAGATTTTTTAAGTTTTCATTATAACCATATAAGGCAAAATAGTCCCGCCCCCTGGCGGCCCTTTTTTTCGACCAATCAATATGGCTTGAAAGAATCTGATAGAGGATCATCCAAGGAACATTTCTACAAAATTATTTGAAAATCTGCCAACCAGTTTTGGAGAAGAAGATTTTTAAAGTTTTTTTCATTTCGTTGCCATGAAAACCAGAATTCTGCATGGATCCCAAATATTTGAAGGATTCTGGTGAGGTCAATGTGAGGATGCTTCCTGTGAAGTTTCATCCAAATTGACCCACTGGTTACTGAGGAGAAAGTTGACGGACGACGCACGACGCACGATGGACAAAAGGCCATCACAATAACTTACCTTAAGCACTTCGAGCACAGGTGAGCTAAAAATAAAGCTAAACCGAAAAATATGACCTTGACATTTAACATAATGACATGATTCTTACACATGAAACAACATCGGCTTTTGATTATCATAGACGCAAAATATCCATGAAAGCATTATCAAGTTATGGACCAGGAATGAAATGTGACCTACATGGCAAAGTTATGATAAAAACACTGTAATCTTAAAAAAATAACATTATATTGTTTCATTGTAGTTAACATTTCTGCAAAATATCATTGAAATACAACTATCCATAACAAAGTTAAGGATTGGAAATGAAATGGTATCTAAATTGTGATTCAAATGTTTCCAGACATTCCACTCATTTCTCTACACAATGTGTTCAATTCCAATATTTTCAATTCCATTCAACAGTTATACTTTCATTTATAGAGATTTGCCATGTTTTTGCCTTGATGATTTCAAAGTCATCTGCTGCAGATTTGCTGTACATATATGTGGGAAAGGGAGGGTTATTTTGTAAAGGCTTACTCTAGAGTGGGTGGGGTTTGGGACCATCCATATAAACTGTGGACATCATAATGATCAAATTGCTGGTTCTCCCCTTGTTTGGCTCTCATACAGATTGTTTTGTCTGACAACATGGCCTTCCTCATGCTGTCTTTATTATCATGTACATAGGCTGCCTCTGAAATATAGATGTGAACATGATCAATCTAAAAATGCATTTGGATGACATATCTTATTGGAATATTACTGTCAGGCCAAATATACTTAACACTTTCCCTTGTATAGACGCTTTCTGACGCCTCTGCAGAAGACGGCTAATTGAAAACATAGTGACAAAAGAAGAAATTGCTCAAAACAAGCAATTTCTCCTTTTGCCACAATGTTTTCCACTTTTAGTCATAGGTTATCCATTCAATTATAGAGATTTTCTATTTTTTGACAAAATATGTTCAAAGTCGTCTGCTGCAGAATTGTCGTATGAGGGAAAAGGTTAAGGTAAAAATGTTCCATCCTCAGTCTAAAAATAGTGATTTTCTTTTACTGAAAAAATAATTATCTAAAAAAAAAATTCCAAGACCTTTTTCATTTCATCTAAAATTAACCTAGCATATATTGTTTGTTTGCATATTGTTTTACGCCACTTTTAACACTTCTTCAGTTATATCATTGTCTGGGAAAATTACCAGTCCATTCATCCTGACACCAGCCAGTCAGTCCCTATGCTTACCCCCACAATCCTGGAGTGGCAAGGAGTGAAAGTCATGACTACCATTTTTAATATCTATGGCATGACCGGGCCGGTGATCAAACCCATGACCTTCCGCATCCAAGGCAGACGCTCTACCATTACACCATCAAGGTGGAAAACTAAACTAGTATATTAAGTAGTACTTTACATAATGAGCAATTTCTCATGTTGCAACAATGTTTTCAACTCTATTAAAAAGCTATAATTTCCCTCAAAGAGTTTTTCAATATTTTGACCTGTATATTTAAAAAGTTGTCTGCTGTAGACTTGCTATTTGTGGAAAAGGGTTCAACAATTTCTCCTTTTCTCACAAAATTTGAAACACAAAATCATTTTTAAACTATCAATTTAACCCTTTCCCTCATATAGACGCTTTCTGACGCCTCTGCAGCAGACGGCTCTTTGAAAACATAGTGACAAAAGAAGGAATTGCTCAAAACAAGCAATTTCTCCTTTTGCCACAATGTTTTCCACTTTTAGTCATAGGTTATCCATTCAATTATTTTCTATTTTTTGACAAAATATGTTCAAAATCCTCTGCTTCAGAATTTTCGTATGAGGGAAAGGGTTAAAAGAGTCTATAAAAATGCAACATCTGATAATAACTTGACATACTTGTTCTGTATGGTGGGTGTTCAAGCATGTTTCCTGCCAAAGTACAATTAAGGCTCCAGTACGGTTTAGCTTCAACTGGCCAGTTGAATGGACGCTCCTCATTTGTACCAAAATTAGCTGGTTCATTCATATCCTAAAACATGAACATTAGAATTTAACAACCAAATATCTGCAATAGCAATAATTAATCCCCTTTCTAACATGCAGTCAAACGTTGATACATGTACATCTGCAAATAGTGATTACTCATTATGTTTTCAACCAATTATCATATATTCATTTATAGTTATTTTCTCTATTTTTGCCCATATATTTTCAAAGTCATCTGCTTCAAATATGTTGTATGTGGGAAAGGCTTAACCCTTTCCCTCATACGACAATTCTGCAGCAGACGACTATGAATGTATTTTGTCAAAAAATAGAAAATCTCCATAATTGAATAGATAACCTATGACAAAAAGAGGAAAACATTGTGACAAAAGGAGAAATTGCATGTTTCGTGCAATTTCTTCTTTTGTCACTATGTTTTCAAAAAGCTGTCTGCTTCAGAGGTGTCAGAACGCGTCTATATGAGGGAAAGGGTTAATACAATAATTATGCTAGAGTTCTAGTTGTGTTGTCACACATATCAAAATTTAAATCCATTCGATGGGTGAATAGCAACATAAAACTTTTAACTGTTTTCTTTCTCAGTTTCGTGTTTGAAGAATGAGCAGAAAAGCCAAGTCTCGCGGTATATCATCTTAGTTAACTCGTTTAATAAGAAAAACAAAAAATAAATAGACACTCATAAAATATCCTCATTTTATACTTTTATTCACTGAACTTAACCCTTTCCCACATAAAGACAATCTGCAGCAGACTACTTTGAAAACATCTGGTTAAAGATATGGTATATCATGTTTAATCATTGAGTTGAAAACATTGTGGCAAAGGGAGAAATTGCTCATCATGATATTTTCAAAAGTCGTCTGTTGCAGAGGCGTCAGAAAATGTATGTATAATTTGGGAAAGGGTTAACCATAAAGGGTTAAACATATTTTGGCCAAGGTCTTGGTTAAGTCTGAGAAACGGTTAACCCTTTCCCTCATACGACAATTCTGCAGCAGACACCTTTGAACATATTTTGTCAAAACATATGAAATCTCCATAATTGAATGGATAACCTATGACTAAAAATGGAAAACATTGTGTCAAAAGGAGAAATTGCGTGTTTTGTGCAATTTCTCCTTTTGTCACTATGTTTTCAAAAAGACGTCTGCTGCAGAGGCGTCAGAAAGCGTCTATATGAGGGAAACGGTTAAGTGGTATCAAAACAGTAGCCAAAACAATCCCATTCCAGATAACAAGGCTCATTTACATTGTTGTATTGAAAGAGTTATTTTCAAAACTCTCCAGCTTATAACGCAGGTTTTATCGGAGACAAACATAACAACTGCTCAAAATCATCCCTTTAATGATTATTAATTCTGACTCAACATGGACATATTTTTTGTTACATTTTGTATTTCTCGATATTGATACAAACAAATCTGTAGCATGCCCTGCCCTTCCATGTCAAATAATCCAAAGAATAACCTACTATCCAGAGTCCATCAAATGTCAACTTGTTAGTATGATGAGTCTTTATCAGGTCCTTCCATACAGTCTTGGTGCTGTTCTTGAAGAAGTCTGGAAATACAACCTTTCCCGGTGGCCACACCTATCAACAGAAAATGGACTGACTTAAACCCTTTCCCACATTCGACAAATCCGCAGACAGTGAAAACATTTAGACAAGAATATGAAAAATCACTATGGATAAAACTATAATTATTAAACATAATTGAAAACATTGTGGCAAATGGAGAAATTGCTGATCATTGCTCATCAGGAGCAATTTCTCCATTTGCCATGATGTTTTCAAAAGTCATTTAATACAGAGGCGTAAGAAAGCTTCAGTATGTTGGAAAATTATTCTAATGTTAGATATACTGCAATACATTTTGCAATTTTGAAGACTACCTGTTTTAAGAAACAAAATCCCTTTATCACTCAAATATGAGCATCTTTTTGTGTGTTCATCTCCAACACAGATTAGACTCTCTTAGGGAAACCTAAGTCCTTGTAGTAACGTCTTATATCATTCATTATTTGTAAATGTTTTGTCTTTTTGTTGTACGCTTCATGTTGGCCTTGACACCTTGCCATGTGTTTGTACTTGTAAATAATTGTTTTTGTAAATTGTCTCAAATGCTGAGACATTACCTTTGAAAATTATGTTTTTCTAGTTATAAGTTTCTGTCAATGTTTATGTACATATATATAAGATCTGACATTAGTTGTCATTTCATATAAAGTTTAATTAAACAAGTTCAAGAAATTTATTATTAAGCGAGCCTTTGACGAGCTTAATAACAAATTTCTTGGACAAATTTAATAAAACTTTATGAAATGACAAAAGATGCCAGATTCTTTTTATCACATGACGAAACACAAAAAGAAAATCGTTTTTTAGCTGTCAGAAAATAGTCCCAACATGTTATGCTTAATAAACTGTTAACTAATTACACAAAAAAATATTTTTATGACTGATAATGGTCCCTTTACTTCGTCCATCTATTGTGACGTTTGTGTTTACCTGATACACGTTCTCTGCCATTTTGTAAACATTTGTGGATGAATACAAAAATAGTGATTCTGTCATATTATATTACACACCTGACGTATAAAGAAATACGTAATGGGTATATTAGATCGGATACAAGCATTGTCATGTGATAAATAATTATATTTATAGATATGTGATCGTTATTTGTACCTATTATAGCTGAGGTAGATAGGATACAATTTTGAGCTTCAAACTGATGAATAACTCTTTTCATATAACAACAAATTGCCAGAGAAACCTTGAAAAAACATAATTATCAAATAAAAATGAAACATTGTGGCAAAAGTTGTATGTAAATAGAAATTGATGTCTTTAAATATAGTCAAGCCATAGATATTAGGCAGACAATTAAAGTTTCAGACTACCTAGCTATTTGAAAACATTTCCTAATTCATCAGGTGTTATAAGTTCAAGCTAATCAGAAACCTGTACAAGATGCTCAGAATGTAAGTACTATGAGTACTATGAAAACCAACATTGTGGACTCTGCTTACAGTATCGACCTAGATCAGCTAAAGCATGCCACGCAGCCTTAGCCGGACAGACACTTTTGATTTTCTGTTTCAGGAATCCTTACTCTACATCTCTATCCACCTGAGACAGAATGTGTCGGCCCAGATTAGCCTTTGTGGACAGCGCAGGCTGATCTGGGTTGGTACATTACACAGATGTTGGTTTTCTCACGGGACGGCTCCTTTGATAAAGGTTCTTACATATCCCAGCAAGTCATTGTTACTATTACTGCTACCATCAGGCACAAATCCACTAGCCGGCCATTTGATGTTACTGCTGGTCGAAGTCATTTTGGTGTAAGGTTCATATTTTGTTTCATTGGAGATCAGAGTGGGATCCTGTTTAAAATGCATGGATAGAAAATATTGAAATCTGTGAATCTCGTCCAGGATCAATGATCACACATATACCATAATGTGTGTATTGTACTGCAATGGCGATTCAGGAGTATATATTTGGCTCAGGTACATTTTTTGCAGAAACAGATTTCATAAGAGTGACAGTTTGATTGAATTGATTAAATTTGTTATTTTTAACCCTTTCCCACATATGAGTACAGACACTTTCTGACGCCTCTGCAGCAGGCAATTTTGAAAACATTGTGGCAAAATGAGAAATTTCCCCTTTTTCCATAATATTTAAAACTCTATTTAATAAATTTGTTGTATGTGGGAAAGGTTAAATAATACTGTAACAGTCCTTAAAGACCCAACCTGACCAGGGCTTGAACCTTTGACCTTTTAATCCGAAGGCGAACACTCTACAACGTCGCTACAAAATCTAGCTCCATAACAAGGCAGTATGAGAGTCCCCTTATACATTTACCTTGGCTACAATTGTGAAACATTCTTAAGGTTTTTCCTATGTAGCCCAATGTTGGGCGCCATTGTAACAGTCCTAAAAGATACAAACTGACCTTGGCTCGGACCTTGGACTTTTTTATCCGAAGGCAAACACTCTACAACATCGCTATAAAAATTAGCTCCATAACAAGGCAGTATAAGTGTCCCCTTATATATCTACCTTGGCTACATATAGCCCTCTTAATTCTAAATTTGTCTTCAAATTTCCAAAATCTGAGAATATTGTGAAAGGTTTTGAGGTTTTTCCTTTGTAGTCCCTTATTAGGATCCATTGTAAAAGTCCTCAAAGAACTGACCTGACCAGGGCTCAAACCTTGGAGCTTTTGATCCAAAGGCAAATGCTCTTCCATGTTGCTGTAAAAGCTAGTTCCATAGTCTGTTTTAAGATGGAAATTGTCAAGTAATATAAGATGGTGGACTATGTGTATAGTCTGTTCTAAGATGGAAATTGTCAAGGAATATAAGATGGTGGACTATGTGTATATTGGAAGCAGTAAAAAAAAAACATTTACTTACCAAAATAATAATAATGTGCATCCCCTTTTTCTGTAGTGATTTGAAATAAGAGTCTAACCCTTTAAAGTTGGTATCATCCAAAGTAAAATCCATCTGATTATGCATGTGGTCAATATCTGCATACTGGACATCCTAAATTGGGAAAAAGTACTTAACCTTTCAGTGACTAGAGTTTAGAGAGGATATATTAACCCTTTCCAACATTTTGAAACATTCTGATGCGTCTTCAGCAGATGACTATTTAAACAAGAGGGCCATGATGGCCCTGGAATCGCTCACCTGATTTTTTTCACTTTAGCTATATAAGCCCCGCCCCCTGGCAGCCATAGTTTCCGACCAATCAACTTGGCTTGAATGAATCTGAAAGAGGGTCATTCTAGGAACATTTCTACAAAATTATTTGAAAATCGGCCAGACATTTTTGGAGGAGAAGATTTTTTAAGTTTTCACTATAGCCATATAATGCAAAATAGCCCTGCCCACTGGCGGCCATGTTTTTTGACCAATCAACATGGCTTGAAGGAATCTGAAAGTAAGTCATCCAAGGAACATTTCTACAAAATTATTTGAAAATCTGCCAACCAGTTTGGGAGAAGAAGAATTTTGAAGTTTTTTTCATTTCGTTGCCATGGAAACCAGAATTCTGCATGGATCCCAAAAATTTGAAGGAAATCTGGTGAGGTCATTTAGAGGATGCTTTCTGTGAAGTTTCATCCCAATTGACCCACTGGTTACTGAGGAGAAGTTGACGCACGACGCACGATGGACGCCGAACGCCGGACAAAAGGCGATCACAATAACTCACCTTGAGCAAAGCTTAGGTGAGCTAAAAAGTGCGGCAAATGGTGAATTTGCTCATGAAGAGCAATTTCTACCTTTTGTCACAATGTCTATTTGATAATTAAACTTTCTGTTTTGAGATTATTCTTATTTTTGCATAGATGTTTTCAAAGTCATCTGCTGCAAATTTGATGTATGTGGGAAAGTGTTATAAAAGTCATCTGCTACAGATGCCTTGTTAAATTGCATCTGCATAAAGAAAGGTTTAAAATTTGATTAAACAAAAAGGTATTTCCTAAAAACATGACCTTATCATTGAAAATTACTTTTCTAAGCATACATATACTGATGTATCCGGAAAAGTTATTTTGCCTTGCTAGGAATAATCAAAGTTCTCAAAGTTAGTCTCAAATGAAAACTGTATTTAAAGAAACAAGAGGAACGCAAGCAGGTGCCATTGTTCATCTAATATTTAACATTTTAAAAATGGCAATAAATCATTAATGTACATGATTTTTCTCCTTTCAGCACAACGGTACTGTATGAAGATGGATAAGTTTCAAAGCCATAGCTCCTAAAAAGTTTAAGAGAAAAAGTGAATATCGAGGGCTTGGTGATTGAAGTTGGTGTGAAATAGAATTGTCAGTTATTTAAAATCACTTGGGTGACTCAAGTCATCCCAATTATATTTAACCCTTTCCCACATATAGACGCTTTCTGATGCCTCTGCAGCAGACGGCTATTTGTAAACATAGCGACAAAAGAAGAAATTGCACAAAACGTGCAATTTCTCCTTTTGCCACAATGTTTTCCACTTTTAGTGATAGGTTATCCATACAATTATAGAGATTTTCTATTGTTTGACAAAATATGTTCAAAGTCTGCTGTAGAATTGTCGTATGAGGGAAAGGATTAACAGGTGAAATAATACACTTTCAATATTGAATTCAAACCATCCCTGTAGTGCATATTTTTCCAGATGAATGCTTTCAACATAACTGCATAATTCTGAGGCTAACATCGATTTAATTTCTTTCAATAAGAATTTAGAATTATTTTACAGTACATTCACTTTTCCTCTACAGTTGTAAGTCATCATACCGTCAATTTAACCCTTTCCCACATACAGCAAATATGCAGCAGGCGACTTTGAAAATGTCTACTAAAAAAAATGGAAAATTGTAGGTATAATTACTGAAAAAAGTTTAAAGCATTGTAGCAAAAGTTGTCAGCTGCAGGTGCGTCAAAATGCATCTATAGGTGGGAAAGGAATGAGATTGAATTTTGTTGCAAAAGTCAACTCATTGCTTTGAGTCTAACTAAATTGTTCAATAGAATATTTAGATTTTAGATAACTAAAAGTAGTTGCTTATATCTTGTTACAAGTTGTTCCACATGAGTGTATGTCAAATCCCATATGGTCAAAACTCATATGACTACCCTGTTTCTTCTATCGTATGGGTTTTGACTACCCTGTATTTTCAACCATATGGGTTTTGACTACTATGACAATAATGGACCGTATGCGTTTTGACCATATGGGTTTTGAATGTCCCCCATTCCACATGTATGCAAAACAATAAAGAGATATCAATGTAAATTCTGACAAAAAAAGAACGACAAGAATAAGAACCATCCAGCACTGCTAAATCTTTGATTCCAAGAGGGAACTTTTTTTGTCATATCACAACCTTGTTTGAGACCAATGATTCGGTGTCTCAGGCCATCTCACAAAAGTAATCAAAAAACGTTCAAGAGGCAAAATAATACACTACTGAATTCAAACCATAAATATTTTGCACATTTGTGTTTCCAGAAGCATGTTTTCAAAATTAACTGCCTAATTACAATGTTATTTACGCTATGCATTTGTATATTTATAATATGCAATAAGAAATTTGAACTATTTTTAAGTGCGTCCACTTTTATTTCGGGGTTGAACTGTCAACATCTGTCGAAATGTGCTAGATAGCAAATGTCGGTTAAGTTGCTCCTCCAAAATTAAATTAGACCACAAATAAATCATAACTGAATCAACCTACCAGAGGTATTCCAGCTGAAAGAGTTCTGTTAACTGCTGCCTGGATATTCTCTATACTATTGTAACCATAGCGACACAGCTGGAAACCAAGTGCCCAATATGGGGGCATATATGGACGACCTATAGCCTATAATAAGACACATGTATAATTCTGCTATGGGAAATTAAGAATCAATTGTAGGCATACCTAATTGTCTTGTCAAATTTCAAGATGTTTTTCGAAAATGATTTGACACAAATGTTTTTCCTTTAACCGCAATGTTTTCAACCCTATTCAAAAATTATACTTTAATTTATAGATATTTTTCATATTGTTTCCTAAAAGATCTGCTTCACATTTGGGTACTTTAGAAAATTTTAATAACTTTTGTTGTCTGCTTGCTGTAAGTAAGCATTAACAATCACCTCTAATGGGTGCGGTAAAATCCAAAATGTTGATTGATCCCCACTTATCACAAGATTAGAACCTCAGGACCCTTTGGAGCCAGCACTCTACCAGGTCCTGATCTAACCCTCTTTCACATAAAACAAAACTGCAGCAGATAACTTTGAAAACATCTTGGCAAAATATGAAAGAATGTATAGAATGGAGTTGAAAGTTCTGAGGCAAAAGGAGCAATTGCTCATTATGAGCAATTTCTCCTTATTCAGATGTATGACATTTTATAACATGTGTGTATTGCTGTATGCCATTTTCTTACATAATCATACAGTTGTATGACATTTTCTTACATGTGTATATTGCTGTATGACATTTTCTTACATAAATATACAGTTGTATGCCATTTTCTGACACAATTTTACAGTTGTATGACATTTTCTTACATGTGTATATTGCTGTATGACATTCTCTGGCTCAGGTCCCATAAACATGTAGAAATCCAAAATACCACCAATAGTTCTGTAAGTCAGCATAGGCAGGGGCGTAAAACTGTAATCTGTAACAAAACAACAGTGTCTAGTTATACTTGTCAGGTTATTAGAGAGCTAACCCGATCCCACACCTAGATGTCGTTTTATGCATCTGCAGCAGACAACTTTACAGACATTTTGGGAAAAGAAGAATTTGTTCATAATGAGCAATTATCCCTTTCCCCACTTTCCCACAATGCTTTCTAGTCTATTTTGAAATAAAACTTTCATCTATAAGTTTTAAATACTTTTCCTCAAATGTTTTCAAGGAAGTCTGCTCATATACAACAACTTTACAACAGTCTAAACACAACCATGGAAGATCTCAGTAAATGAAAGTGCTATTTAGAAATAGAGTTGAAAACATTGTGGAAATAAAAGACATTTCCCACAAGGTGCAGTTTCTCCTTTTTACGCAATGTTATTAAAAGTCGTCTGCTGTAGATGCATTTAAATGAGCAAATTGCAGCAGACGACTTTGAAAACATGTTGGCAAAATCTGTAAAATTTATAAAATTGAAGGTATAATTACGGAAAAAAGTTGAAAGCCTTGTGGTAGAAGGGAAAATTGCTCATAATTATGTCATATTTCAGAGCATCATCATCTCCTTCAAGAATATCGGAGTCAAAATATGTCAAGTATCTGAAAAGTTATAAGATACATGGTTGAAATCATTGACGGCTGAGGAAAACTCCTTACTCCCAATGATTTCAGAAGACACAATCAGCATATGAGCTTGTCTTTGGGAAACGGTACAAGTTGGCTTATGTGAACAGTGTAGATCCAGATTGGCCTATACATCTCCTATTATCTACACTGTTCAGAGTTCACATATTATTTACATAATTAAGCTTGTTAGAAGCTTCTAGCAACTTTTGTAAATCAGATTAGACTTAAACAGATGGACAGAGTATTCTGTACGGATACTGTTATGACCACTTGTACCAGTACCTTTTCAGATGGGCTGTCTCGTACATAGGTGTCTGAATTCCTATCATATATGAGGGAAAAGGTTGACCCTTTCCCACATACAGCAAATTTGCAGCAGACGACTTTGAAAGGATTACGCCCAAAATGTAGAAAATCTCTATAAATGATATAATGATTATTGAAAACAGTTGAAATCATTGAGCAAAATGGATGAGGTTGCTTATTATGGGCAATTTCTCCTTTTGCCAAAATGATTTCAAAAGTTGTCTGCTGCAGAGGCACCCAAATATGTGTACAAGTGGGAAAGGGTTAATTAACTCTTTCCCACATACAAAAAAACTGCAGCAGACAACTTTGAAAATATCTATGAAAAAGTATGAAAATCTGTTTAAAAGAAAGAGTTGAAAACATTGTGGCAAATGGAGAAATTGCTCATTATGAGCAATTTCTCCTTTTGCCACAATGTTTTCAAAAAGCGTCTGCTGCAGAGGCGTCAAAATGTGTCAGCAAGTGGGAAAGGGTTAACCCTTTGACTTTGAACATATTTTGTCAAAAGATAGAAAATCTCTGTAATTCAATGGATAACCTATGACTAAAAGCAGAAAACATTAACGCAAAAGGAGAAATTGCTCGTTTTGAGCAATTTCTTCTTTTGTCACTATGTTTTCAAAAAGCCGTCTGCTGCAGAGGCGTCAGAAAGTGTCTATATGAAGGAAAGGGTTAAAGAGTGAATTTACCTTGAGCATTACTATTAAGTAGAAGAACACCATGAGAGTGAGCCCCATTATCTCCAGCCTCCATACACGTATAGAATGGATGAACACCATAGTGGTTAAGGCCAACCTAAAATTGAACATCATAATCAAATACTATAAAAGTATGTCTATTAACCCTTCCTCACATACAATGAATCTGACAGCTTTGAGAACATTTAAGAGGGTAAAATGGGATATTAGTTTTAAACAGGGACATACATCTAGAAGTAAAAATATTTTCTAAAAGAACAAAATACAAGTCAGCTAATTTGTATCATGGTTAACCAACATACAAAAAAAAGACGGCCAGAGGGCTACACAAAAAGAACATACTCAAAGGTTTATGTATTAACCCTTTCCCACATATAGTTGCTTTTTGATGCCTCTGCTGCAGACAACTTTTGAAAACATTGTGACAAAAGGAGTAATTGCTCAGAATGAGAAATTCTCCTTTTGCCACAATGTTTTCAACTTTTTTCATCAATATTATTGTACCTTTATTTATAAAAATTCCCAAATTTTTGTCAAAATGTTTTCAAAATCGTCTGCTGCAGATTTGTTGTATGTGGGAAAGGGTTAAGCAGAAAGATTGGATGAAGGCTGAAGGATGAAGGCTGGTGAGATTGCATAGCAACTAATACTTTTTTGAAAACATTATTAACCCTTTCCCTCATATAGACGCTTTCTGATGCATCTGCAGCAGACAGCTTTTTGAAAACATGGTGCCGAAAGAAGAAATTGCTCAGAACGAGTAATTTCTCCTTTTGTCACCATGTTTTCAACTCTATTCAATTGTTGTACCTTTCATTTAAAGGGAGTTTTTTAAGAATTTAGGGTATGTTTTCAAAGTCGTCTGCTGCAGAGTTGTCGTATGTGGGAAAGGGTTAAATAACACTAACAGAGAGTGACTGGATTAATCTGGCTAGTCATGACACTTGGTTTAAAATATTAGCAAGTTGGATAAAGATCCAATGAAAACTTAACTTAAAGCACAAACTAATAATTTTATCAAATTTATTTATTTGGGTGGACATTAATTCTTTACATGCAACAATCTGTAGCAGACGACTTTGAAAACATCTGAAGGAAAATCAAGACTATTTTCCTTTTAGGCAAAAGAATATTTTTCAACAAGAATTTTAACCAATTTGAATTATTTTCTCCTTTTCCAACAATGTTTTCAAAATCTGTATTTTAAGGGTCATTTGTTTTGAAGAGACTTATAGACAAAAATGGTAAAATAGAAGTCTGATATCATTTATACAGTTGAAAACATAGAAGGATTTTTTTGGAACAATGCCGTGATTCTAGCAAAATTTTCAAGCTGTCCGCTGCAAAGGATGTAGACAATTGGCATCAATGTATATACTTACGCCCCAACCTACGGGCTGGTCACGCGACCACATCGGCCATGTCGGGTAGTTAAGGTCATGTTTGAAGGAGTGATGGATATTTTCACCAAACCCATACACATACTGGGATGGAAGTCTCGTAGAAATCTGTAGGTACTGATTGGAGAATGTGAGGCCACCCACACCCGTGTCCCATCTTTAAGAGAGAAACAGAAATGTTTTTATTAACATTCCAAAATATAGACACATTCGTAAAACATTGTGGCAAAAATATTTTTTTTTCAGTTTGAGCAATTTCTTCTTTTGCCAGAATGTTTTCAACTACAGTGTATAATCAATAAGTCTATTTCATTTATCGAGATTGTCCATATTTTTGCCTAGATATTTTTAAAGTCAATAGAGAATATTGAATACAGAAGTAAAGTGTTGCATGCGTCATTATGGGCAATTTCTCCTTTTTGCTACAATGTTGCCCAAAAGTCGTCTGCTGCAGATGTAGCAAAATGTATTATTAAGTATAAAATAAATGAATTTGTCATACCGTAACATAGTAGCATACAGTACACATTTTTACCACATTGATAATAAATAGACCATTACAGAATGAGACACTTATTTAACCCTTTCCCACATATAGACACTTTCTGACACCTCTGCAGCAGACAAGTTTTGAAAACATTGCAGCAAAAGGAGAAATTGCTCATGATCTTAAACTCCAACCAATAATCATACTTTGATTCTTTATGTTTAACCCCTTACCACATGCAACATTTTTGCAACAGGCGACTTTGAAAACATCTAAGTAAAAATATTGTAAATCTCTATAATTGAAACTTTAAACATTGAATAGAGTTGAAAACATTGTGACAAAAGGAGAAATTGCTTGTTTTGAGGAATTTCTTCTTTTGTCTCAAAGTTTTCAAACATCGTCTGCTTTTAAAGGGTTAAAATTAGAAAAATTCAAAGTTGCCAGCTGCAAATATGTTGTCTGTTGGCAGTTGTTAATCTTGCACAATGACATCAAAATCCTCATTAACCCTTTCCCTCATACGATAATTCTGCAGCAGACGACTTTGAACATATTTTGTCAAAAAATAGAAAATCTCTATAATTGAATGGATAACTTATGACTAAAAGTGGAAAACATGGTGGCAAAAGGAGAAATTACTCGTTTTGAGCAATTTCTTCTTTTGTCACTATGTTTTCAAACAGCCGTCTGCTGCAGAGGCGTCCTAAAGCGTTTATATGAGGGAAAGAGTAAAATAACAAAACCATATGAACTGTACTTACATCACCATCCCATTACTCTTTCTGATCACCTGGAAACTGAAGGGATCTTTGTTTGTGACCTTGACATCATATCTGGGCTCAGTGGCTTTGTTGGTACCAAGGTTAAGTTTCTTGGGAACCTCATATCTGTCTGGGTTAGCTTTATCTGTTATCTACATAATAAGAGTACTGGGGCTTGATTAAGACAAAATTATGACAACTTGGCAGCACACAACTGAAAACATTGCAGAATTTGGAGTAATTGAAGAAACACATATCGAGGGCTTGGCGTGAAACGGTTGTAACTAAAAACCTATTTTGAAAACCCTGGTTTATGGGCAATTTTGACCCCTTTGTAAACAATGCAAATTTAGGTGCCATTGCTCAGAACGAGCAATGGCACCTAAATTTCCATTGTTTACCAAGAAAAATGATTTAACGCTTATAAAGACTTAATGGCGAGGCGATTAACCTTGGTAAAAAAATACTAATTTTAGTTACAACCGTTTCACGCCAAGCCCTCGATATGTCATTTGTGGCTATTTAACCCTTTCCCATCTGCGGATGCATTTTGACGCAATAGCAGCAGACCGTGAGACGACTTTTGAAAACGTTGTGTCAAAAAGTGAAATTGCTCATGATGAGCAATTTCTCCTTTGGCCACAATGTTTTTAAAAGTTGCCTGCTTCAGAGGAGTCAGAGAGCGTCTTTATGTGGGAAAGGGTTAAAAACGATTCAAATATCATTCAGAACTTACTTTGATTCTAACAATTTCATTATCTGTCATCTGGACACTAAACAGAAGGTTTGCCACATCCTGGTTCTCGTTAGAGCTGTAAGGGCTTGGTTTACCCTTGTGTTCAAGGTCACAATCAAACCCCAGTGTAGTATCTCTGCAGTCACCCCTGACCTTGTAACCATAACCTTCAAGGTCAAAGTAACAGACGGGTCCCTGTGTGACTTGTTGGTTGTACACACAACCACGACTTTCACAATTCTGTTTGGTAACCTGCTCTACTCCACCCTGTACCGCTGGGAAACAGTCTAAATGCTCTCTATCATCTCCTGCATCACGACTGAAGTAAGAACATGTATTATTTTATAGGCTTTTGTTGATTAAAGCATCTAATCCAAAATTTGTTGATTGGACTTGAGAGCAATTGTCAACCGTAATTCAGTTATAATATGATGACAAGTTCATCTAGCATGTGATTCATGGATATCTAATGCATCTACTACACAGAACATTCTCTTCATAGGCAGGGGTGTTTGGGCATTAAAGGGGCTGTTTGGTTCAGATTCTTTCAAAAGCACCAAATTTGAACCAAAGGTCATACTTTTTACATTATTGACAGGCGCCAAGATAGCCCCCCCCATGGGGCCGCTATATTGGCAAAATCCAATATGGCCGCCATCCAGGTTAGATGTCAATTGCAGGTAAAAAACTAAAAGGGCTAGAATCATGTATGATACCACGTTTAAGGGGTTTTCTGGGTCGGGGAATCCGATTCAGATGTTATTTCAATGATCTGAGGCCATGTTTACCCCTCATCGATACGATAAAGGTCATTTTGGGGGTCAACCTGTCTCATTGTTATCCCCAAAATCCTTTCCATTTATTAGCTGTATGTCGCATAAGTTTGACATCTTTCCATACTACCTTCTTAACTTCCTACC
Source organism: Serripes groenlandicus (assembly GCA_031761405.1). Lineage (NCBI taxonomy): Eukaryota > Metazoa > Mollusca > Bivalvia > Cardiida > Cardiidae > Serripes > Serripes groenlandicus. The sequence continues at coordinate 134,542,713 of JASEVX010000001.1, read as the reverse complement.
TGAATGGGCTGAGTTTTCAAAGGAGAAGAAAGGCAGAAAAGACATTTACATATCTCAAAGAAGGTGGCTGTTAAGCTTGCCAGGTCATATAGGACAGAAAATGGTCAAGAGGACGCACTTATATTCATGTGGGCTGCCGTGATGATGCACATGTTTTGTCTACTGAGTCAAAAGCTCTTCGACGGCTCTTTCCCTCCTTACTGCCTCACAGCTTCAGTAAATGAGGAATGAGGAGTTTCTTCAAGTTAGTGCTCCAAAGTCCATCAACTATTCATGGACACGGAGACACCAATCTGGATGTGAGAGAGAAGATAAATGTTACATCTCACACCTGCTTCTCTACAATACTAATAAGGGTACGCACCATGCAGTCAAGACAGCTGCAGAAAGCTACAACATGGAGCGAGAAACACCCTTTCCTCTGTTTCATGGCCTCGAGCTGCATGGCCACAGAGGGGGCAAAAAACTTGTTGAGATTGACCAGGAACAGGGTATCTCAGTAGTGTACAATTGCGTCATGTAAGTTAAGCTAGATGTTGTGTGTGCTGTGTGTGCTCTGCATGCTCAAGATGGGGTGGTGCTACCAACAAACAGCCATCTCAAGGTCTTTACCACCCATGATGTGGATAATATAGATAGCAAGGCTCAGGGCAACTTCTCACTTAATGATTTTCACGTTGAGCCCTGAGCGTGACCAACCATCTCTCTCATGGGAAACTTGGAGTGAAACGGGATTGACACCTCGGACACATCAACTCTAAAGCTTCCAGATGCTTATGTGATCCAGCCCCAAGTAAAACTCACTCAAACAGATGCACCCAGACTAGGCAACAGCGAAGTCAGACCACCCCTTGATGTGCAAGGTGTCAAGGATGAGGTGTGGATGGCACACGTCACCAGGGTACTGAAGCAAGGCAATCTAGCAGAGGATACCCTCATCACCTGTTTGGTATAAAACTTGATGCTAGCAAGCAAGATTCTGCATACTAAATGAAGCATTTGAATCGGGTTGACGATGCAGGCGCCTGAGCTCCTCAACCCACTGTATGCTCCCATCAAACTCATCAGGGCAATACCCTGACACTTTGGGAGAAGACATGCTAGTAGCTATGATGGGTGCGCTGCACATTGGAGACAAGATGCATCTTATGATAGGGAAGCTTCTGCTCAACTCTTGGTGGGTCACCATGCTTTCTCAGGCTGAGGTCCCGACCTCTAGTTGTGTACAGTCTGCACTCAATGTGCCTCACATCAAGCGCACAAAGTAGGCCCATCAAGTCTCCCTCATGTCCCTTTACCTGCTTAAGCAGACCACCTTTTCTGAGTATTGTCAGAATGTATTGAGACCACCTGAGTCATTCGATATGTGGTATCAACATTCCCAAACTCTACTCCAGTTCAAGTTTTGGTCAACCATAGTCGAGCTGGAGCTGCTGATGTCTCTTTATGTGCGGTCACTGTGAGAGGACTTTGCACTATGTGTGCAAGCATGTGACAAACTCTGCAGCTGGTTTCACGCCATTTACCACACAAACTATGCGTGTATAATATACGTGACATGGGACTGAGATATGGACTTTACATAGGTGTGATGACTGGGAAGGGCTGTATAGAGTTTCAATGCATAAACTTGTTACTGAGATAAGGACTCTTATTGTAGTTGCACGCAAACTTTACCCAGAATTGCCAAAAAACTAAAGGGCCATAATTTGCATTATATGCTTGATTATTAACATAGGTATGATGGTTGGGAAAGGTTGTATAAAGTTCCAATGCAAAACATCAACTAATTATTTAATTGTAAATAAGTTATTTTTTAACTGGTGGTCCCGACGGATTGTCGCCAGAAGAGACACCAGTGATATAGTTTTAAGATGTACCTTTTTAGACTTCCGGATATAAAATAGCTAAAATCTAATTGATAGTAAATAACAGTCATTCAAGTATAGACTAATTAAATAAATAGTAAAAGTTTGGCCCTTGGTACCTATTTTTAAACAAATGGATAAGTCAAAGACAATAGCTGCTTGCCAAATAGTCAAATAGAGGGTAACTGAATTCATATCAGATCATATCAACTAATTACTGAAATATGGATTCTTAATTTAGTTGCACGCAAAACTTTAACAAGAATTTCTAAGTAAAAAAAAAAAGACAAACTTTTGCAAAATGTTTTCAAAGGTAGTCTGCTGTAAATGTTTCAAGTGTCAGAACGTTTCTGCAACTTAAAAAGTGTTAATTTTGCAGAAGCAATTGTTTGTCAGATTTATTTTTACATGACAATGCCAGTAAGGTTTTTAACAATAATTCTTATTAATAATCAGAAGGAAACATGGACAATTACAGATTTAACCATTAACCATAACATTTTACAGTGGTCTGCTATAAAAAACATCAGAGGTAAAATAAATGAAATTTCTGAAAATTAAAAATATTGTGAGTATTATTTAATTTTAGGAATTTCTCCTTTTAACACAATATTTCCTTTGCTGCATTAAGTTTCAGACACTGTCTGTATAAGGGGTAAACAGCTTAAATAACTTTGGGTAACAATTGAACAGAAAGATTTTTATAATAAATCATTAAATTTAAATATTTCAATTTCAAAATAATGGTATAAATTCTTACAACATGAATATGGAGAATGGTCGATACATGGAAATGGACAGATTCCTCAGGATAAGGTTTGTTGAAACAGTCTGAAATATGCAAAATATGCTAATAAATAACATAACCCTGGCGCAGATACATCAAATCTGCAGCAGATGACTTTGAAGACATCTTGGCCCTACTATGAAAAACATCTGTTAACCCTTTCCCATATATAGACGCATGCTGGTGCCTCTGCAGCAGACAACTTTTGAAAACATTGTGACAAAAGGGGAAATTGCTTAAACAAGCAATTTCCCCTTATGTAACAATGTTTTCAACTTTATAATTTATTTATTTTTAGCAATTTTGTCTAGATATTTTCAGTCATCTGCTGCAGAATTGTCATAAGTGAAAAAGGGTTAACTTGTGTAAGTGTAATTGTTGAATAGAGTTGAAAACATTGTTGCAAAAGGAGAAATAAGGAGCAATTTCCCCATTTGCCACGTGAATTTGAAAAAGACGTCTGCTCCAGAGGTTTCAGAAAGCCCCTTTATGTGGGGGAAAGGTTAACCCTGCATACAAAATTATGGATATCTTACTTTTCCAGCCAAGAAAGAGCATGTTTGAAATAGGACATTCATCTACACAAGAATGAGAAAATTTAATTGAAGTTTTAAAAGATTAAAATATTCAACAGTTATTTGTTTTGTAAATTCCGCAACAAAGGAAAACAAAGGACTTGGGTGAGAGGATAGCAGAAATATTCCATTATCCATTTCCCACACTCATCAAATCTGCACCAGAAGATCCAAATGCATCTGCAGGTGGGAAAGGGTTATATTACAAGATTATAGAAATTGCTTGATATGAGCAATTTTCCTTTTATTCACAATGTGTTTTAACTCTTCCCACATATATACGCTTTCTGGCGCCTTTGCAGCAGACAACTTTTGAAATCATTGTTGCAAAAGGAAAATTTGCTAATAATTAGCAATTTCTCCAATTGTCACAACGATTTCAGCTCTATTCTTTAATCATAATGTCATTTATCTATATTTTTTATTCCTAATATAAAAGACATCTACTGCAGATTTAATGTTTTTGAAAACATAGTGACAAAAGAAGAAATTGCACAAAACGTGCAATTTCTCCTTTTGCCACAATGTTTTCTGCTGCGGGAAAGGGTCAAGTCATCTGGTGCATATACATTAAAAGTCTTTTATAACAACGAACAGGTTATAACAATAGAAATTATACCTCATCATAGCTGAAAGTTGTAATTTCTTTATCCTCTAACATAATTGTGTTAACCCCAGCAGGTGCCCCGTGTATGTGTATCTCATCCAAGACTAGAAACACATCAAAACTCTGATGTTCTATGGTCATAGAAATCATGCTCTGAAAATAATTCACCAAGATCTCGGTTAAATTTGTATCGACAGGTTTTCTAAGTTTGTGACCATAAACTTTAAAATAAACTACATTGTTAAGTAAAGACGAAAATAATGACGTCAGAAACTAAGGTAGATCATGAAAGTGGAAGGCTCTTTGAAACTAAATAGGATATTTTAGAGTTATCTGTTGAAGACAATAATATAGTATAGAGTCTTTGAAAATTGGAATGACAATTTTGACGTAGAGTTGAAAACATAGTGGACAAAGGAGGAATTGCTTTATTTCTTCTTGTTTTCACGATGTATTCAACAGTCTGCCACAGAGGGGCATCAAAGGTCATCTGATCGGGGTTAACCCTTTCCCACATACAACAACTCTGCAGCAGACAACTTTGAAAACATCTACTAAAGATATAGAAAATATCTAGAAATGAAGGTATCATCGCTTAAAAAAAAGTTGAAAACATTGTTGCAAAAGCAGAAATTGCTCGTTTTGAGCAATTCCTTCTTTGGCACAATGTCTTCAAAATTTGTCTGCTGCAGATGTGTCCAAGTGTGTCTATAGGTGGCAAAGGGTTAAAGATATGGCTTCAATTTAGTTCAGATAAAAATGACCACATGGATCTCAACTGGTGTTCAAACATTTACACGTTTTGATTATTAAGATTTCCAACAATTATTGCTTCTATGTAGCTATAATACATGCACTTCCTTGAAAACACTAAAGAGTTATTTTAATGAGTGGTGTCCTCTCAGTAAATTTATTAATTTCAATCCAGTTTATATTTGTAAGATATCAAATCCTTTTCAATGGCAAATGATCTTAAATGATCAGTACATACTGACTTATTAACCCTTTCCCAATACAACAAATCTATGCAAAAGTATAAATAATCTCTATCAATTATAGTTTTATTATTGAAAAAAAAGGAAAGAACATTGTGACAGGAGATATTGCTCATTATGAGCAATTTCTACTTTTGCCACAATGTTTTTGTCTACTGAAATGCGTCAAAATGTTTCTGTATATGGGAAAGGTTTAAAAAATGGTTAAGGGGTACTTTTCTGATATATTTATGAACCAAGACTTTTATGGAAAACTAGGTAGGTACCTAAATGACAAAAGTGTTTCCTGGAAACCGATTTAAAAAAAACCTGAACAAAAAAAGAAATCAGTGAGTTCTAAAGGCATAAAAAATAAGAATTTCATTTTTAATTTAATTCATTGATGAACAAGTTAATGTCTATTGCAAGCAATACAAAGGTCCCCTACCGGACGAGGACAGCACCTCATGTATTGTATGTACTTTTTTGGACAAAAAAAGCAATGCACTGCATACATTTTGGATACAGTCTTTTCAAACATTTCTCATTCTTTAAGTGTGACCTTGACTTTTGAGGTACAGGCCTGTATCTTTTGCTCCACATGTCACCTCACCATGGTGAACATGTGTGCTCAGTAACTTGGGAATTCTATGATGCATGGTTTCTCATTTCGACCTTTGACCTTTAAGTGTGACCTTGACCTTTGAGGTACAGGCCTGTGAATTGTAAGCCACATGTCACCCCACCATGGTGAACATGTGTGCCCAGTAACTTGGTTATCCTATGATGCATGGTTGAGATCTGAGCCGGACAATGTACAGTCCTATCAAACAGTATTCATTTTGACCTCTAAGTGTGACCTTGACATTTTAGGTACAGGCCTGGGTCTTGAGCGCAACACGCTGCTTCATTATGGTGAACGTTTGTGCCAAGTTTCTTGGAAATCCTATGATGGATGGTTCAGATGCGGGCCGGACAAGGTAGTCCTATCAAACAGTTCTCATTTTGACCTTTGATCTCTAAGTGGGACCTTGACATTTGAGGTACAGGCCTGGTTCTTGTGTGTGACACACCGCCTCATCATGGTGAACGTTTGTGCCAAGTTTCTTGGAAATCCTATGATGGATGGTTAAGATGCCGGACAAGGTTAGATGGGACTGACAGACTGACAGACAGACAGAATCGACCAATTCTAAAGTCCCCAAACTGGTCTCTGACTGGTAGGGGACTAATAATTCCTGTCCTTGTATTTAATAAGAAAGTAAAACTGATTATCACATCACCTGATCTGCTGCAAATTTGGCCATGTAATAATTCCCTGTTTCATAGGTATCTGAAAACAATTATTATACCAAAATTTAATAAATAGCCCATATATGCATTATGTAATATCATGGAAGATTAAGACAACCCTGTGTTATAAAATACAGACTCAAATTGACGATAGCTAATCGAAAGCAAAATTAGTTTTAACCATTACCAACATGCAGAAGCATTTTGACGCATCTACACTACAGTAGAACGTTAAAAATAACGACTCTATTCAACTCTATTCAATATCATACTTTCATTTATAAAGATTTTCCATATTTTTGCCTGGATGCTTTCAAATCTGGCTGCAACAGTTTTCTGTCACTTTAACCCCCCTTTTCGATCTACAAAATATCTGCAGCAGCCGACTCAGAAAGTATCTAGGCAAACATACGGAAAAGCTCTATAAATGTAGGTATAATTACTAAAACAAGTTGAAAACATTGTGGCAAAAGGAGAATTTGCTTGTTTTGAGCAATTTCTACTTATGTAACAATGTTTTCAAAAGTTGTCTGCTGCAGAGGCGTCAGAAAGCATCTAAATGTTGGAAAGGGTTAAACAGTGAATAATGTGATGGGACACTATATTGGGTTTTTGAAAACATAGCGACAAAAGAAGAAATTGCTCAAAACAAGCAATTTTTACTTTTGTCACCATATTTTCAACTCTATTCAAGTATTGTTCTTTCATTTAAAGGGATTTTCTGTACTTTTGCCTAGAAATTTTCAAAGTTGTCTGCTGCAGATTTGTTGTATGTGGGAAAGTACTAAGACTCCTTTTCTATCAGAAAAAACTTAATTGGCATTTATCTTGCCATATAGTATTAACCCTTTTCCTCATACAACAAATCTGCAGCATCTAGCATAATTAATTGAAAATCTCTATAAACGAAAGTAAACCTATTGAATAGACTTGAAAACTTTGTGACAAAAAGTGAAGTTGCTCATCATGAGCTATTTCTTCTTTCGTCAAATTATTTTCAAAAGTTGTCTGCTGCAGATGCGTTAGAATGGGTCTGTAGGTGGGAAAATGATCAGCAAGGGCTGTATACAAATTGTGATACTAAGGAGACATCAATCAAAAGTAGATTTAATTAACTCTTTCCCACATACAGACACTTTCTGACGTCTTGCTGCAGACAACTTTTGAAAACATTGTGGCAAAAGGAGATATTGCTTATACTGAGCAATTTCTCATTTTGCCATAATGTTTTCAACTTTATTCTACAATAATTGTTCTTTCTTATATGTAGAGTTTTTATATTTGTTAACTAAATGTTTTCAAATTCATCTGCTGCAGATTTGTTGTATGTGGGAAAGGGTTAAAGTTATGAATACAATAACCTTTATCCATTTACAACAAACCTTCTGCAGACTTTGAAAACATTGAGATAAAAATATCTCTAAAAATTTTATATCCTTGTGGCATAAGGAGATATTGCTCATCATAATCAAATTCTCCTTTTGCCACAATGTTTTCTAAAATTAATCTGCTGTAGATGTTGCGTCTATAACTGGGAAAAAATAAAACTGTTCCATTCCTGTCATTAATTTAATACATAGAGGATATTACATGAGTGGTCATTCAATACGGAATTTATTAAACGAGTTTTCTAAAAATTGATAAGAACGAGCCTTGGCGAGTTTTTATCACTTTTAGAAAACGAGTTTAATAAATTTCGTATTGAATGACCTCGAATGTAATGTTCTTTTTATATCATAAATACTAATTTAATCATTTACAGCGCTATATCCATATAAACGTCGCTATAAAGCACGCGTATTTACAACGCTAAACCGTACGTTACGACGTCACGTTACGTATCATTGTTATTACACTAGTTGAATACGCAATTTATACAATGGCTTTATTACACTCCCGGCGACGTCATTATGATATAAATGGTTATTGCCACTTACAAGAAATTAAAAAACATGGAAGGAAGCCAATGCTGACAAGAGGGGGACCAGAGTAAATGGCACTATATCTATTACCCCTTTCCCTCATACGAAAATTCTGCAGCAGACGACTTTGAACATTCTTTGTCAAAAAATAGAAAATCTCTAAAATTAAATGGATAACCTATGACAAAAAGTGGAAAACATTGTCGCAAAAGGAGAAATTGCACGTTTTGTGCAATTTCTTCTTTTGTCACTATGTTTTCTAAAAGCCATCTGCTGCAGAGGTCTCAGAAAGCATTTATATGAAGGAAAGGGTTACAGATTATTTGTGTGGTGTAAAAGCTAAAATAACTAACCCACTGAAACACCATCGTCCCAAAACAGCTCTCCATGTGCTTCTCTGTTCTCATCTAAGGCTACCAATAGCTTCATGCTATTTTTTCGACTGAAATGAGTTTTTGTTTTTTAATGAAAACGTTTTGTTGATAATATAAGTAATAAATAATTTTGATATATTCTTAAATTTTGTAATATATAGATGTAGGTAATATTACTGATATACATAATATTACGAAGACTTATAGAAATATATACAGATAAGAAAACTTGTATTTCCTACAAATATATATTTTCCAAATGAAGTGATGTAAACAAAGCACAATATGATTCATGTTCGCAGCATGACTCCATCATAACAAACAATTATTTCAGCATATATAACGCAAGTTACAAGAAATTAAATCCATTTTCATCATTAAACATGTAAAGGATTTGTAAATTTGTTTAGCATTGACCATTTGATAGTGGAATTCTAGTGTTGACATATTCATTTGATATACATGTTTTCATCAAAGAAATCCTTTCTTATATAAACCCTTTCCCACATACAACAAATCTGTAGCAGATGACTTTGAAAACTTCTAAGCAATAATATAACTGCAGGTATAATTGCTGAAAAAAGTTGAATATGATAAATGGAGAAATAGCTTGTTTTGAGCAATTTCTCCTTTTGTCACATTGTTTTCAATGGTCGTCTGCTGCAGAGGTGTCATATAGACGCTTTCTAACGCCTCTGCGGCAGAAGGCTTTTTGAAAACATGGGGACAAAGGAAGAAATTGCTCAAAATGAGCAATTTCTCCTTTTGTCCCCATGTTTTGAACTTTATTCAATTATTGTACTTTCATTTAAAGGGAGTTTCCAAACAATTTCGGGTATGTTTTCAAAGTCGTCTGCTTCGGAGTTGTTGTATGGGGGAAAGGGATAAAGTATCCTAATGAATACTGCTGTACAGAAGATTTTCGACACCTTCAATGACTAATTGGCAAACAGTGCAGTCAGATAAGACTGTACTGATGCACTGTTGATCTGTATCTACACTAGTTGCAAAAGCCTTTTTGATGGTTTTCAAACAGTGCCACTCAAAAACAAATTAATCTATTTGGACCAAAAAAGCATTTTCTCTGTATCCGCTGGATATCGCTATGGAGAAGTACATACCTGTAATGCGTATTGTTGGCTGGTTCCTGCATTGGAAGTATGGATCCCCCTCTAACATACAGCCCTATCTTAGAGTTGATATCCACAGAATCCGTCATGTTTTTGGGACCCTGTGTTATTTCACCACTATAGAAGTTGTACCAGTTACCACTAGGAAGGTAGTAATTTAGTTGTGTCTGACCCTACAAACAGAATTTCATTACAAATCTTAACCAATTTATGCAATGTTCTATATTAAATCTTGAAACGCTTGTATGGAAAACATGAAATTAATTTTAAATCAACTATGACATATTTGAAGAGTTCAAAAATCGAAATCTACAGTTCCTCTACAGAGCCGACTTGGTTGATAAATGACTTCTGTCCTTTAGTCAATACAAAAGTGATTGAATAAACAAATAGTTATGTCAATAAGTGTCTAAGTGAAAGTGTGAAAGACAGACTGACATGCATATGGCAGAGAAGTGGTTCCTGCCAAGATAGGCAATATAACTAAAGAGCCATATGACAGTTCTAAATCTCCCACATGCGAATCATTACACTTAAGTGTGTCAAAAGATCGTGTTCAGGATGATCAAAGGCATATTATGAAAAGTACATTCAAAACTACACTAGTTGGTATTTTAATGTGCTTGAAATCTACAAAAATGTATGGTTCAAAAAGAAAACCAAGAGGGCCCTGATAGCCCTGGATCACTCACCCGAGTTAAGTAATGTGATTTGTCATGCGGAATTGAATGTAACTGTTTCAACAACTTTGAAAAAGGACCATCCATGGACATTCTTACCTTGTCTGGTTAAAATCCAAAAAGCATACTTGTAAGAATTTTATTATTGTAGCTTGAAATCAACATAAGTATGTCATATTGTTGGTCATCCACGTAATGAAATGTGATTTGTAATGAGGTATTGCAATAACTTTTTTAATAACTTTGAAAAAGGACCACCCATGGATCATTCTTACCAAGTCTGGTCAAAATTCAAAAAGCTGTTTAGAAGGAGATGCCATTTAAAAAAAAAGCTGACTATGAGCGCCTGGACGAATGGACAACAGACATCAGGCAAAGACAATAGCTCACCATGAGTATGTTATGTATGTTATGTACCGGTGAGCTAAAAACTGGTGTCCATGGTGATTTTTCTCAGCATTCTATATACAAAATTAAATAAGATCAGCATAATGTAGGCACATACCTGTTCCAATATAGGGACAATCATTAAAGCATTTCCCCATAAAAACTGTCTGTCTATACCATAAGTGACAGGATCTTTTGGAAATCTGAAAAATCATACAAAATTGTCAAAGACTATCTAATATCAGACCTGTTTGATTCTATGAACAAAAGTGTTAACCCTTTCCCTCATATAGACGCTTTCTGACGCCTCTGCAGCAGACAGCTTTTTGAAAACATAATGACAAAAAAAGAAATTGCACAAAATGTGCAATTTCTCCTTTCGTCACAATGTTTTCCACTTTTAGTCATAGGTTATCCATTCAATTATGGATATTTTCTATGTTTTGACAAAATACGTTCAAAGTCGTCTGCTGCAGAATTGTCGTATGAGGGAAAGTGATCAAAGGAACATCTTGAGTCACCTGCAAACAACTTATTAGCATCATCAATTTAGTGAAGGGCAGAAGTATTCCCTTAGTGTCAACCTGCATAAGTAGGTGACACACAGATGACTTTGAAAACATAGTGACAAAAACCTGAAAAATCTCCATAAAAGATAGCTTAATTATTAAATAAAGTTGAAAATATTGTGGCAAAAGTAGAAATTGCTTATCATGAGCAATTTAACTTTGGCCACAATGTTTTGAAAAGTCGTCTGCTGCTTTTGTGTCAAAATGCATCTTCGGGTGAGAAAGAGGAATCATAAAGCGTCTGTATGAGGGAAATGGTTAACAACAGACGACTTTGATAACATCTACATAACAAGAGGACCATGATGGTCCTAAATCTCTCACCTAATTTAAAAGAAATCACAGTTTCAATGTTCTTACTGTATGCATACATGGAAAACAAGCAACTACCCCTGGTGGTCATGTTTATCAGCGCATCGTTATAATATCAACAATCTCGGTAGAGGGCCATCCAAGGAACATCTGTGCCAATTTTGTTTACATTTAAACAATCTTGACTAAGGGTCACCCAAGGAACCTTTGGGTCATATTATTTTCTAATCTAGCCAGTGCTTCGTACAACTTTTTTTTTAAGTTTCACTATATATACATATAAGGAAAAGAGCCCCATGTTTTTCACAAATCAGAAAAATTTGAACAATATTGGTAGGGGGTTACCCAAGGAACATTTGTGCCAAATTATTTGATTATTGGCAAAGTGTTTTTGTACGAGAAGATTTTTTAGTTTTCACTATATATACATATAAGGATAAAAGCCCCATTTTTTCAACAGATCTTGATAATTTGAACAATCTTGGTAGAGGGTTACAAAATTTATTTTCAAATCAGGCCAGTACTTTTGGACAAGACAATTTTTTAAATTTACAATATATACATATAAGGAAATCAAGCTCTCTACCCTGGCTGCCATGTTTTTCAACTGATTGGAACAATTTGAACAATCTTGGTAGAGTCACCCAAGGAACATTTTTGCAAAATAATTTCATTTCGGGCCTGTAATTTTGGACAAGAAGATTTTTAAAGTTTATGCATGGAATTAGATTCTTTAAACAAATATGAAAGAGGACCACCTAAGGAACATTCTTGTGAAATTATTTTGAAAACGGTCCATAGGTTTATGGGTAGAGCTTGTAGGAAAATGTGAACAGATCTAAGAGTACGACAAACGATTATGGACGGTGAGTGATAGCAGTCTGAAAGTCTTAAGAAAAAACACTTTGTTAATACGTGAAGAATATGAGAAAACCCGTGTTGAACCCCCTTCACTCAAAATGAGCTGGATACGTTCTTATCCCTTTCCCTCATATAGACCTTTTCTGCCGCCTCTGCAGCAGACGGCTTTTTGAAAACATGGAGACAAAAGACGAAATTTATCAAAACGAGCAAAACCTCCTTTTGTCACCATGTTTTCAACTCTATTCAATTATTGTACTTTAACTTAAAGGGAGTTCCCAAATGTTTTTGGGTATGTTTTCAAAGTCGTCTGCTGCAGATTCGTGGTATGAGGGAAAGGTTATTTGATATGTCCAAGAAAGTAACATACTCATGTAATAGAGGCCTGATGACTGTGTGTCCTGCTGTGTGTGCATTATGAAACAGCGTGTACAGATAGGGTAACAGCGAGTATCTGATCTCCATCACCTCTCGGGATGCGTCTGCTACCTCGGGACCAAACGCTCCAGGATCTTGTTCCTGTGAAAATATGCTGACAAACCTTAACTTTGATGGTTAGTGTAACCATTTCCCACCTGCAGATGCATTTTGATGCAATAGCAGCACACAACTTTTGAAAAAAAATTGTTACCAAAGGTGAAATTGCTCATGATAAGCAATTTCTCCTTTGGCCACAATGTTTTAATTTTTATTTAACAATTAAGCTATCTTTTATGGAGATTTCTCAGGTTTTTGTCACTATGATTTCAAAGTTGTCTGCTACAGATTTGTAGTATGTGGGAAAGGGGGGTTATATGTAATTTACCAATTCTTCAATAACACAAATATTTACCAGACGATTTAGCTAAGCTATATGGAAAAATCTCTATATCTGAAAGTATAATTATTGAATAGAGTTGAAACCTTTGTGGGAAAAAGGGCAATTGCTCTTTTTGGCCAACTATTGGTCAGTTGGTAACAACAAGGGTTACTTATCCATGGGTCATGAGTTTGAACCACAGCTTGGCCATTCATTCTTACAATTGATTGACAGAAGTCATTGGGACTAGGACCATTCATCTTCCACCAATAGGCTTAACCCTTTCCCACATACAACATATCTGCAGCAGATGACTTTGAAAACATCTAGGTTAAATTATAGAAAATCTCTATATTTGACAGTTTAATCATTGAAAAGAGTTAAAAACATTGTTGCAAAAGGAGAAAATGTTTGTTTTGAGCAATTTCTCCCTTTGTCACAATGTTAAAAAAAAATCGTCTGCCACGGAGGCGTCAGAAGCCTCTATATGTAGGAAAGGGTTAATAATCTATGTTGAAAAGTATTCAGTTACCTCGGAGGGATGTTTTGTGGACAACACGTGCAAGAAAGTCAGGAAACACAATCATGAAAGTTGAACTGGCCACTGTGGCTCAAATGAATCAATTCTTCTACCACAATGTTTTCAAAAGTTGTTTGCCGCAAAATGATTTGCATGTTAGACAGGGTTAATAATAATTTCCACTGCAAGCTTACCTACCCATCTATTCCGGTACTTGTATTTATTGCTCGAGAACTTAGGTGTTTTTTTAAGGAATATTCATTTATATATTTTGTAACCCTTTCCCACCTACAGACACATTTCTGACGCCTCTGCAGCAGACGACTTTTAAAAACACTGTGACAAAAGGCAAAATTGCTCAAAACAAGCAATTTCGCCTTTTGCCACAGTGTTTTCAACTTTATTCCATTATCATTCCATTATTTATAGAGATTTTAGAAATTTTTGCAAATAATTGTTTTCGTCTGCTGCAGATTTGCTGTATGTGGGAAAGGGTTAACTAGTAACTTTGAACAACACCAATAATTACCCTATAATCTAGGAAAACATCAATAATTACCCTATAACTAGACAATACCAATAATTACCCTATAATCTAGACAACATCAATAATTACCCTATAACTAGACAATACCAATAATTACCCTATAATCTAGACAACACCAATAATAACCCTATAATCTAGACAACATCAATAATAACCTTATAATCTAGACAACAACAATAATAACCCTATAATCTAGACAACACCAATTATAACCCTATAATCTAGACAACACCAATAATTACCCTATAATCTAGACAACATCAATAATAACCTTATAATCTAGACAACACCAATAATAACCCTATAATCTAGACAACACCAATTATAACCCTTTAATCTAGACAACATCAATAATAACCCTATAATCTAGACAACACCAATTATAACCCTATAATCTAGACAACACCAATGATTACCCTATAATCTAGACAACACCAATTATAACCCAATAATTACCATATAATCTAGACACTACCAATAATTACCCTATAATCTAGACACCACCACTAATTACCCTATAATCTAGACAACATCAATAATAACCTTATAATCTAGACAACACCAATAATAACCCTATAATCTAGACAACACCAATTATAACCCTTTAATCTAGACAACACCAATTATAACCCTTTAATCTAGACAACATCAATAATAACCCTATAATCTAGACAACACCAATTATAACCCTATAATCTAGACAACGCCACTAATTACCCTATAATCTAGACAACACCAATTATAACCCAATAATTACCATATAATCTAGACACTACCAATAATTACCCTATAATCTAGACACCACCACTAATTACCCTATAATCTAGACAACATCAATAATTACCCTATAATCTAGACACCATCAATAATTACCCTATAATCTAGACACTACCAATAATTACCCTATAATCTAGACACCACCACTAATTACCCTATAATCTAGACAACATCAATAATTACCCTATAATCTAGACACCATCAATAATTACCCTATAATCTAGACACCACCACTAATTACCCTATAATCTAGACAACACCAATAATTATCCTATAACTAGACAACACCAATAATTATCCTATAATCTAAACAACACCAATAATTATCCTATAATCTAGACAACACCTATTATTACCCTATAATCTAGACACCACCACTTATTACCCTATAATCTAGGCAACACCAATAATTACCCTATAATCTATAAAACACCACTAATTACCCTATAATCTAGGCAAACCAATTATTACCCTATAATCTAGGCACCACCACTAATTACCCTATAATCTAGGCAACACCAATAATTACCCTATAATCTAGACAACACCAATAATTATCCTATAACTAGACAACATCAATAATTACCCTATAATCTAGACAACATCAATAATTACCCTAATATGTTAATAGGCAAAGCCTAGGTCATGTGAAAGCAAGAACACATTAATTAAGTACTGTCTGTCCCCCAACAAGAAACAAATTAATAGGCAAATTGTAGAAAGTTACAAAAACAGAATTTGAAAAACATATTGAAAAAAGGGAAACTTAGCATGCATTTATGTTTAATTTGTACATATCTATATCTGTTTTATTTTTTATTTGGTCAGGATGGTAACAGACTGTAAGATTTCCAAGGATGTTGATGGAAAACAACACTAGAAGGCATTGAAGAATGTTCTGATTTATTTTTACAAATGCCAGTTATTTGTAAACTAGTAATACATATAATTGGAAACTGACTCTTACCATGGTTGATTGAATGACTTGCGCTTGACATTACTTTCAATGGTACTTAAGTTCACCTAACATTTTGCCCTGGCTTTCTAGAATACTAAAATACTCCACACAACAATCTTCCAAGGCAGATGGCTAACTTTGTATGATCTGGCTGAATGTATAATCTTGAGACAATTTAAGATGAGAACACTATGCATACAGACTAAGAAAACTGTAATTTTTGACAAATATTTTCAAAAGTCCCATTTATAATGATGTATGTTGGAAAGGGTAAAGTTTAGCCCCTTGTCTGATGTAAACTACTTGATTTCTGTGACTAATCTGAATACATTGTCGGAATGGTGTAATTGATCCAAAATGAACATATCCAAAATGAACAATATGTTCCTATTCAACAACATTTTCACTTTGAACACCTATCTCCTTTTCTGGTTTTTAATGTGTAAAACATGAAACGAAACAGCATCAGATTATTTGTTAATAAGTACCAGACTTAGTGTCAACAACTGATTATATATATACATGTATCTGAAATATCTGCATAAAACAATAAACAGTATGTTTATAGCAAATAAAGAAATTATAAAAAGTACAAACAGAGAAATGGATTTTCCAGAAGAATTTGCAATAATTTAACATTGTAAGTGATCATGTTAAAATTGCTCTATTATAAAAATATGATGTATAAATTTCATTAAAACTTTGATATTAGAACGGTTATCAAAGCTGGATCAAACCTTGAACATGTACAGATTCTCAGAGTTATCAATGTTGATAACCATTCCTTTTTTTAATTGTTATTGCTCAATTATAAAAGCTTTTGAAAAGGGTACAGGGAATAAACTATTTTCACTAGTTGCCTGGATAAAATTGTAATAAGTGTTTAAGTAAGACAACTCCCCACAACATAATTGTTTCATGTATACATTGTTAAGTTTAGTTGCTTCTTTCAAAACATGTACCTGCTGAGATTTGATCTTAGAACTCTTGTTAGACCAGGTGTTTTACAATAAACTACAGTATAGGTTTTTAATTTGAGCAGCAGTTCATGAAAATATGTGTAATTTTATTACCAGTAAAGTATAAGATTGTTTTTGTTACAATGAATGTATACCAATTTAAATATTACCATTTCTATTGTATAGATTATACAATTTCACACAGAAAAATGGATTTCACAATAAATTACATAGAAAACAGATACATTTCTGTGGTATTTCAGTTATATAAGAGGACAGAACACTATGTGAGGTCACTGG
Organism: Serripes groenlandicus; assembly: GCA_031761405.1. Taxonomy (NCBI): domain Eukaryota; kingdom Metazoa; phylum Mollusca; class Bivalvia; order Cardiida; family Cardiidae; genus Serripes; species Serripes groenlandicus. The sequence goes on along the minus strand of JASEVX010000001.1, from coordinate 134,525,514 downwards.
GTGACTAATATAACTGACATTAATTATGAACTGCCTTATAGCCTTTTTCTGTTGAAAAACAGATGAAGTTTTCTTTATTTTTCAACCAAAATGGTTATACAAACTTATTTGAATAAAAAGTATCTTGAGTGTTTGTTGAATTTAAAAAGAGATTGATCCTCTTTATCTACAGATTTCAATGCTCAGTTTGTTTTGACCTTATTTGAGTTTGATATAGTTAGTGTACATTGCCCTGTTTCATAGACGGACCTAAATCGGTGACCGTAAAAGGCTTTTATTTTGCATTTGCTCTTCAATTTGAAGAGTTCTATGACATCATTGGTTGTTGTGCTCCCAAGTATGAAAATACTAAGTGCTGTCAATAGATGTTGAATCTTTTTTAAATGTTGTTTGAATACATACATGCAGAGTATTTAAAATAACCTCGTGAAAATAATGTTTAAATTCTTAGTACCAAGTTTGTCCAATCTGATCAATAAACACATTTTGGATAAAAAAAATAAAAATTAAACTACTAGAAATTCAGCCAGTTGAAAAAAAAGTAATGTGTTTTACTGATAGCCCCCATATGACATCATTTCTTTTAAACAATCATGACTCATTTGAGTTTGATCAATACAAACATTTTGGTTAAAAAAAAAGATGAATCTACTAGAAATGCAGCCTGTTGAAAGAAAAGTAATGTGTTTTACTGATAGCCCCCATATGACATCATTTCTTTAAAACAATGGACTCATTTGAGTTTGATCAATAACGAAATAATGTAAATTGAAGGCAAATAATTTGAAATTGACTGTAGTTTTGTTTGTTTGCTACATTTACTGCAATAAATAAATAAACGTCTTAAAGTCAATACAACTAGACAGGTGAAGATATGATAGTTTAGCTATTTTCTTGAGTTGAGTCAACATTTGACAAGACGGCTTCGGCTTCGAATGACAGATACAGACACAAACGATACACACCATGTGACGTCACGCGATGTGACGAAAGCATCGTGAAACGTTCCCAACAGATACTAACAAATAATTTAAAAATGAAGTTATATTTTTAAGCAAATTATTGATATAATAAATAGCTTACCTTGAAATGCCGATACAGAAACAGAATTGTTCGTCCTTTTCAGTTAAAATAATATCCGAGGCCAGTGTAACGAACGATAACTTACGTTGAAATATTTACAATCATTTTCAAGTGTTTATTGCTTCTCTATATTGCAAAGATATAAAATTCATGAAATAATGATGACATTTACAAAAGAATAGTCGACTTAGCCTTCATAAAGTCCTTCCAGTGAATGAAATCCATTTGTGACGAGTCAAACTATCTTTTCCTACCATTCCTGTCGTTTTCCTTTTGTTATTTATGTATTACTTGCCTTACAATGACGTTACTTTCGTTGCAATGACGTCACATTTGGATGTGTTTATTTCCCGTTGAGAAAACATTATTTTAAAAATAGAAAACGAGTGCAATTACACTCAAATTATCACATATCAGATTCCTTGTTTTCATTCCGTTATCGAGAAGGAATTTAATTTAATTTTTCTCTCTAGTTCTAAGTATTTTTTGATTTGTCAAAACATACGAATATCGTGTTTGTGGGTTTAACCGGTTACGAAATGAATAGGTTACGATAATTTGTCTGTCCAGTAAGACCGGAAGCAAAATGGCCGAAAAAAAGTGCTATGGGGTTGAGATTTGATATGTGAAAAACAGTAAGATTGTACTGAATTCTCGTTGTTTTGATCTTGTATGATGTGTTCGTACGTGTAACCTATAGGCGTGCTTCGGCTCGAGCTTTCACATGTATAATCTAGACACCACCACTAATTACCCTATAATCTAGACAACACCAATAATTATCCTATAACTAGACAACACCAATAATTATCCTATAATCTAGACAACACCAATAATTATCGTATAATCTAGACAACACCAATAATTATCGTATAATCTAGACAACACCAATTATTACCCTATTATCTAGACACCACCACTAATTACCCTATAATCTAGGCAACACCAATAATTACCCTATAATCTATAAAAACACCACTGATTACCCTATAATCTAGGCAACACCAATAATTACCCTATAATCTAGATAACACCAATAATTAGCCTATAATCTAGAAAAACACCAATAATTACCATATAATCTAGAAAACACAAATAAATACCATATTATCTATTCCATTATGGTTTCTACTGAAGGTGTAAAAGGCTCCAAGCTGCATCCATCGTTTACACAGCTCTATGGTAGTGTTACGCCAGAATCCACATATATCTGCACCAATCTGTCAATTTAAATTTATGATATTATGCAAATTAGAAAATATTATTGTATGAGTGTTGTCTCTAACAAAACAATTTTTTAAATCAAGTAGTTATTATTATCATTACAATTATCATAATTAGTGATAAATGATTTTGATTGGTTTTTTTTACAAGACAGCAAGCTCGAATATTGGAAGTGCTTGCCAGTGACCTTAACCTTGGAGCTACTGGGTTCACTATATATACCCTGTCTATTAGAATGGTTGATCAGACTGACAAGTTTCAATCAAGTTGCAATGCTATAAGTAGTAATCGCTACATTCACTTAAACTTTTAGGTCAAACAACATACAATAGGTGTACTTACATATGGTATTCCAAAAAGGTTGAATTCCATCATTCCTGAAATCCAAAAATGTAATTATGACTTCAACATTTATTTATGCTGCCCTTCAAAGAGGATGGGGGTGTATCGCTTTGTCTGTCGCTCGGTAAAGTAAATCTTATCCCATTGATAACAGGATAATGCTTGGAGCTTCATAGAAGTACCTACAATAGAATCTGCGAGATCTACTCAGTCACTGTCACTTTCTGCCAACCAATGTCCAGCAGGTTTTCAACTCCTCAGGTAGGTGGATCTTGTGAATACCAATGTTTTGGCACAGGCATCCGTGTTTTCATTTGATAAAATATAAGGAAAAAACACACAATATTTCTCCTTTTGTCACAATGTTTTCAAAAGTTGTCTGCTGCAGAGGCGTCAGAAAGTGTCTGTATGAGGGAAAGGGTTAAATGTCTCACTAGGCAACACGTAAAATTAGTTTCATAAAAATACCTATGATAGAATCAGCCATATCAACCCAATCACTGTCATTGTCTCCCAGCCAATGTCCAGCATATTTACCGCTACTTGGATATGTGGATCTAGTCAGTACCAAACTTCTCTCTTGGGTGGCCTCCCTTGCACCTCTGAAATTGTATAATAATATATAATAAACAAAAAAATATTGTATTATTGAATTACTCCCCTTCTCAACATATAACATATTGCTCATTATGCCACAGATGCGTTAAAACTTAAAATGCATCTGCAAGTGGGAAAAGGTTAAGCCTTAAATTATCTGACTGTATTGACTAAAAATACACTTACTCTAAAGTGGGTGGGGTTTGACTCCATCCATACAAGCTGTGTACATCATAGTGCATGTATTCATTGTTGTTACCCTGTCTGGTCACCATACAGATGGTCTTAGAACTGAGTCTATCCTTCTGTAAGTCATCACCATCATACACAAATGCTGCCTCTGTAAGCAGTGGTAAGATTGTGTTTTATTACTACATAGTCTGGAGTTACTTGCCCCTACCATTACATTTTAGGGTCAGGAATACAACAATAATGGCATGCCCTTTGAACATAGTGTAACAAGCAAACGGCTCTGAAAGTATTTGCTTTATCATTTATGTATTGAATCCATATATCAAGTTGTATTGGTCTGCAGTACAGTTTATGAAAATCTATTGTATTATTACTATATATGCGATAGTGATATATAAGTGGAGGTGACCAATCTTGTTGCCATTGTCGGTTCATACCAGACAAATTTATTTACTATAGTATGCCAGGTACCAGACTAGAGGGGACTAATCTAGTTGCCATTGTCGGTTCATGCCAGACAAACTTATTTACTATATTATGCCAGATAACAGACTAAGCGACTTATCTAGTTGCCATTGTTGGTTCATACTAGACAAACTTATTTACTATATTATGCCAAGTACCAGACTAGAGGGGACTAATCTAGTTGCCATTGTTGGTTCATGCCAGACAAACTTATTTACTATAGTATGCCAGGTACCAGACTAGAGGGGACTAATCTAGTTGCCATTGTCGGTTCATGCCAGACAAACTTATTTACTATATTATGCCAGATAACAGACTAGAAGCGACTTATCTAGTTGCCATTGTTGGTTCATACTAGACAAACTTATTTACTATATTATGCCAAGTACCAGACTAGAGGGGACTAATCTAGTTGCCATTGTCGGTTCATGCCAGACAAACTTATTTACTATAGTATGCCAGATAACAGACTAGAAGCGTCTTATCTAGTTGCCATTATTAGTTCATACCAGACAAACTTATTTACTATAGTATGCCAGGTACCAGACTAGAGGGGACTAATCTAGTTGCCATTGTTGGTTCATACCAGACAAACTTATTTACTATAGTATACCAGGTACCAGACTAGAGGGGACTAATCTAGTTGCCATTGTTAGTTCATGCCAGACAAACTTATTTACTATAGTATACCAGGTACCAGACTAGAGGGGACTAATCTAGTTGCCATTGTCGGTTCATGCCAGACAAATTTATTTACTATAGTATGCCAGGTACCAGACTAGAAGCGACTAATCTAGTTGCCATTGTTGGATCATGCCAGACAGACTTATTTACTATATTATGCTGGGTAACAGACTAGAAGCGACTTATCTAGTTGCCATTGTTAGTTCATGCCAGACAAACTTAACTACTATAGTGTGCAAGGTACCAGAATAATTACTAAATAACCATATTTTACCTCATACGATATTTCAAGAGTCTGCCTTGAAAATTAAGTAACTAAGGGAAAAGATGACATCTGGAAAATTGAAAGTGTTAATTTTGCTACAATATTGAAAAGAATGTGGGAAAAGACATTGATTTATTGGGACTTAATGCCATTTTCAAAAAAAATTCAGTCATATCATGGCAGCCAGTTCATCTACTGATGTGTTTCCTAGCTTTCTCACAGCTGTACTCCACATAACATACCTTCAAAGCAACTGGCTGCTTTACCACATAGAATGTTAGCCCATTGGTGAAAGAAGAATGACGCTCGTCATAGTGACTTTTGTCAAACGTTGGAAAGAATGTTAGCCAAGCTGGGATTTAAACTCACAACCCCTTGATTGACAGCCCGCATCGCTACTGACTTAGCTACCGGGGTTCTGCTGGAAAAGACATGGAAGAGACATTGTTAATTCAAAGACTTTCCATGAAATATATGTAATTCATGAAAAGAAGTTTAAATTAACCCTTTGCATATGCAGTGTGGAAAGGGTTAATAAAAGATATATTGTAAGCCATTTACTGTAGTTCAAACAGGACTTACTTGTTCTATAAGGAGGATCTTCATATCTGTTATTTGTTGGACACTGTAGACTCCAGTAAGGTTTGGCATCAGCTGGCCAGTTCCATGGTTTCTCCAGATTAGTGCCAAAATTGGCGGGCTCATTCATATCCTTAAGTATGGGATATATATATGAGCCGTCCCATGAGAAAACCAACATTACCGACACTTCATAAAGTATCGACCCGGATCAGCCTATGCATGTCACGCGGGCTAACCAAGAAAGACAATTTTCAGAAATCTTTACTCTATACCTCCCAGAGACGGAATGTGTCAGCCAGGATTAGCCTGCATAGACTGCACAGGCTGATCTTAATTGATACATTATGCAGAGGCCATAATGTTGGTTTTCTCGTGGTATGGCTCATATTACATGACATTTTCGGAATACATTGGTTTAAATTTCCTAATGGCATAATTTATTCATATTTACCAAAAAATTACACATTTCATTGTATTTTTGTTAGTTTTGTAACACAATATTATGATTTTGAAGTTGAAGAATATCATTTATTTAAAACCGAACCACCCCAAACATTCAGGTAAAAAATTACATTTCTTTATTTTTTAAATTTGGTCCTCATGTTCCTCTATGCTTTCTATAGTCAAGAAAGCGTCTTGTAATGTCATCATGTGACTTTAAGTGTCTGTGATGTCTTAAGCCTTTGAAAAATAGACAACATGTTCATATTTGGAAAAAATAAAAACAACGGGTTTTCTACTAAAAATGGACTTTTTATTGATGAGGAGTCAGGACATGTAGGACTTTTTTTTTATAATGACAAACACTTATAATGTGTCATACTTTCCTAGAATATTGAATTTTTTAATTTTTTTCAGAATTGTTTGAAATTTGTGATATTGGGATTTTCCGATTAATCGAATCATACAACATCCAGTTTTGTGTTTACCTTGATATTTGTGTTAACACGATATTCATAGAAGTGACTATACTCACAATCCAAACAGCATCAAATGGTATAGTCTTTCTGTGCTTCACAATTAGTTTCTTCCACAGATCATTCGTTTTATTTTTGAAAAAATCTGGAAATACAACTTTTCCAGTTGGCCATACCTATAAAATCACAAAAGAATAGTTTCATCCAATCCCGTTGCAGGCATCTGCATCAGAGGTCTATTGCCACCAAGAAGTCTGCTGCAGGTGATGAGAAAAGGTTAAAAAGCAACATAAGATATTCACAACTTAAGTATCATAGTGAGTGAGTGTCACACGAAAACTGACCCTTAAACTGTATGACTAGTGTAAATTAAGATCAGCCTTAACTCCACATAGTCTGATCAGGATCTTTCCTGTTTGCCATTAAAATGGCCCTGGATAACAGTTATGACCAAAAGCTGATTACATGTATTCCTTTCCCACATACGACATGTCTGCCTGCAGCAGACACCTTTGAAAACATCTGGGCAAAAATGTAGAAAATCTATGAAAATGAATGTTTAATCATTGAATAGAGTTGAAAACAATTTGTAGAAATTGTTCAACATTTACAATTTCTCCTTTTGCCACAATTTTGTTTTAAAAGTAGTGTGCTGCAGAGGCTTCAAAATATGTCTGTAGTTGGAAAAGGGTTGTACAGGTGTGTAAAATATGTGAGTCGATGCTCATATTACCAAACAGTACTTACATATCCTAAAATAGCATCATTGGCGTTTTTGTCTTCATCTCTGGCATTGAAATGTTCTGGCCATTGAATAGCTCCCTGGATATTTGTCAGATTGTCATAAGGCTCATAGTTTGTTACATTGGTGATTAATGTTGGATCCTGAATTTAAAAAATATCACTAATTTAATATTTCTAAGTCTATAATAGAAATATAGTTTAATTATTTTATTGAATTTTACAGAGCATAAAATCATTACATGCTAAAAAAAAAAAAAAGGCAATAACAATTTAATTGTGACCTTGAGCTTGATCAGTTGACCTAATATATATTCAAACGACAGATCAAAACCTATCTACATATGAAGTTGAAATCTATAGACATTTCACGACCTAGGGATCCATGACCAATTCTCTCAGACAAAATGAAATAATAGGCCTAGGGTAATATCACATTCAAGTTAAAAACTTTGTTTGTAAATACAATTTTTAACAGGAGTTAAGGATACTCTATACCTACTACATTATTAAAAACTTTGACTGCTGGAACTGATTTTGTAAAGCTTGTGGCACCAGCACAGAGACAGTCCTCTAGAGGCATCAACATTTTCATCTTGACATTCCTAGAATATGCTATGGACTTATTCAAAAACAAAGCTGAACAAGTAAATTCATAATTGAAATGGTTAAAGAGTATTTTATCACTGATCATACTTTAATAGATCTTCCTTATTCTTTCCCACATATAGATGCTTTCTGACACCTTTGCAGCAGATGGCTTATGAAAATCTTGTGACAAAAGGAGAAATTGCTAAAAACAAGCAATTTCTCCTTTTGCCACAATGTTTTCAACTTGTTTCAATAATTAAACTGTCATATAATTATAGAGATTTTACATATGTTGTTTTCAAAGTCGTCTGCTGCAGATTTGTTGTATGTGGAAAAGGGTTATTATGGAACAAGATTAATAATAGTGCATAAATTGATCTGTCATATAATGAATACATTTACATAACAAGGTCAGTTTACATTGAAATACAGTGAAACCTGTGTATAAAGACCACCCATGGGAACACAACAATATGGTCTTTGTTCACAGGTGGTCTTTAAATGCAGGGTCATATATGCAGAAAATGAGTGGATGGGAAACTAAAAACATGGTTGCTATAGACATGTATAAAGTATTCACTGCACTATATCATCAGCCACAGGCCTGTGATATTTCAATTTACATACTTAGAATAAAAATCTCTAGTATAGTAAAAGAATATCAGTATTTCAAATCTATACAAGTTGCAACAAGGACGATTTGTCCTATTGCATGCACAGAGGATTCATACATCATAGTTATGATTACCAGAATGATGATAGTTCTCATTCCATTGTCTCTAAGTTGTTTGAAATATTCTGGTAGACCTTTATAATTGACATCATCGATGGTAAAGTCCAATCTGTCTTTCATGTGATCTATATCCGCATATTGAACATCCTGGAAGGTAAATCTGTTGTTAACTAGATTTTAGAAAAAACATCAAATTGAAAACATCTGGAGTAAAGAATGAATTAAATCATGAATAAATGACAGCAAATGTTTGAGACAAAGCTAAAAAACACAACAAAGAAAAAGAAAATATTTTCAAAAACTGGAAACTCTTTTGTAAGTCTGCAAATAAAGGATAATGTATTTTTACCCCTTTTCTTGATACAATTAACTTCTGATGCCTTTGCTTTAGAAAACATTTTGGAAAAAGGAAAAACTTGTTGCAGACAATATTAGCAACTCTAACAATTTTATTCAAGATTTTTAAAACCTCCTTTCCCACATGAAACAAATCTGCAGCAAACAACTTGAAATTATAGAGGCAAAATTATTGAAAATCTCTTTCTATAGATGAAAGAAAAATTACGGAATAGAATTGAAAACATTGCAGCAAAAGGAGACAATGCACCTCCAGTGCAGATGCGTTTAAATACGACTACATGCTGGTTAAAACAGAGGATTCATGAAATAGCATATCTTGAGAGGGTTAATCCTTTCCCACATACAGACACTTTCTGACGCCTCTGCAGCAGACACGTTTTTAAAACATTGAGGCAAAAGAAGAAATTGCTCATCATGAGCAATTTCTCCTTTTGGGGCAATGTTTTCAACTTTAGCTACTAATTGTTCTTTCATTTATAGATAATGTTCATATTTTTGACGAATTGTTGCCAAAGTCTTCTGCAGCAGATATGTTGTATGTTTAATGACACATATATACCAAAGGTGGTATTTGCTGAATGATTAGCTAAGGTTCAAATAATCATCTTCTCCCACATACAATAAATCTGAAGCATACAATTACTATACTAAACAAGAGCTGTCCGTTAGACAGCTCGCTCAACTATTCCACCACTTATTACATGGACTCCAAAGTAGTTGCATGCAAAACTTTAACCAGAAGTTCTAAGTCAAATAATGAAAGGCGATAATTTACATTATAGGCATGGTAGAGATATCTAACTTGATTGTTAACATAGATATGATCGTTGGGAAGGATTGCATAAAGTTTCAATGCAATGCATCAAGTTGTTACTGAGATATGGACTCTTAATGTAGTTGCACGCACAACTTTAACCAGAATTTCTAAGTAAAAAAAGGGCCATAATTTACATTATATGGAGGATAGAGTTATTTTACTTGATTGATCACATAGGTGTGGTGGTTGAGTACAATAGCTCGCATATTCTCCAAATAGTCAAGCTAAATATAAACATTTCTAATATGAAAGTATAATTTAATGAATAGAGTTGAAAACTTTGTGATTAAAGGAGAAAATACTTATTATGAGAGATTTCTCATTTTGTGATAATGTTTTGTGAGTTATCTGCTGTGGATGCATTTGCATGTAGGAAAAGTTAGCATTATTTCATAAAAGTTATTAGCCCTTTCCCACGTACAACAATTCTGTAGCAGATGACTAAAACCTGAACAATCTCCATAAAAGATAGCTTAATTGTTAAAAAAAGTTGAAAACATTGTGGCAAAAGGAGAAATTGATCATCATGAGCAATTTTACCTTTGGCCACAATGTTTTCAAAAGTTGTCTGCTGCTATTGCGTAAAAATGCATCTGCAGGTGGGATAGGGCTAATGTTGATGTACTTCTGCTCACATGTGGTATATTGTACTGTTTGGTCCTGTTGACAGCTTCCTGAAGTTTTTGTAAACTGTTGTAACCATATCTACACAACTGAAACCCAAGTGACCAATAGGGCGGCATGTAGGGGCGACCAATCACCTATATGGAAAAAAGTTATTACTTACAGTTTAGCGTAAATTACAGATCAACATCTTCAGGAGGTGAACATAATTTTTAATACATAATCAAAAAACAGAATGCAATAGAAACTACACAGATTTGTCAAAGAACTAAGGAATCTACTGTCCTACAAAGTGACAATATCCAGTTATAGGTTATATATTTAAATAGAAAACAATTGAACCCTATCCCACATGCATACCCATTTTGATCCACTTGAAGCAAATTGGCTAATATTAACCCCAGGGGAATAATTTAAAAAGTCTTGGAAGAGGCCCAATAGACAATGCTACACACCACATATCTAAGCTCTAGGCCTTATGGTTTCAGACAAGAAGATTTTCAAAGGTTTTACATATTTATATCTCTTTGTAAAACAGGAGACCTCAGGGGTGTGGCCAATATTGACAACTGGGGCATATTTTGAAAACTTGGTAGAAGACGACTAGACAATGCTGCACATCCAGTAACTTAGCTCTAGTTCTTAGAGTTTCAGACTAGAAGATTTTTTTGTTTTTTTAAAAAGTTCTTTTGGTTGCCAAAGCAACCAGAGTTCTGCATACCATTGATTTCTTTGAACACTTTTTAAAGAGCACCCCCAAGGAAAATCTCTGTGAAGTTCCATCAAAATTAGCCAAGTGGTCTACGAGGAAATGTCGTTTGAAGCAATTGTTTACGGGAGACAGATTACAGACAAAGGAAGATGGATGATGGACAGAAAATTATCACAATTGCTCACCTTTGAGTACTTTTCAATAAACCAGAATAATTAGAACAATCTTGAAAGAGGGCCACCCATGGAACCTTTGTGCCAAATTATTTTCAAATCAGGGCAGTGGTTTTGGACAAAAAGATCTTTTAAGTTTTCACTATACACATTTAAGCCAGGTTTTTCAACGGATCGGAATATTTGAACAATCTTCGTACATAAAGAGGGTAACCCAAAGAACATTTGTGCAATGTAATATTTAAATCGGGCCAGTACTTTTAGACAAGAAGATTTTTAAAGTTTCGGCATTTTCCCCCTTCTCTGATGCTGTAGCAACCAAAGTTCTGGATGAAATTGAATTCTTTAAACAACTTTGAAACAGGATCATCTAAGAAATATTTTTGTCAAATCATTTTAATATCAGTCCATTGGTTTAGGAGAAGAAGTTGTTTGTAGAAAAATGTGAACAGACAGACGACGACAAACAACAGACCACAGATAGTGAGTGATCACAAAAGCTCACCTTGAGCACTTTGTGCTCAGGTGAGCTAAAAACAAAACTGTCAAGGACTAAATGATTCTTTAGACATTGGAAACTTGATTAACACTTCTCAATTGACTGCTTATACTAAGTCACATGAGAAAATGGGGCGAATAATGATGCCAGCAACTTAGGATGATCAAGTTGGAATGCTTGATGATACACTGCATAAACAAACAAGGACATAGAAAATAAAAGGTGGAAGGGTACATACTCCTGTGTATTGTTGTACCATAGTCTTGGGTTCGGGACCCAGAAACATGTAGAAATCCAGTATTCCTCCAATAGTTCTCCAAGTCAGCATGGGGGATGGAGTAAAACTGTATTCTATAGAATAAAACAGATGCTTTGATTGGGCACATGCTACTTTTTCCAAACCAAACAGCAAATTTATCAAATAATCTACAAAGATAAGACATTAATCCTTTTCCACATACATTAATTCTGCAGCAGATGACTTTGAAAACATTGTCATATTACTTTTCCCGATCTCACAGAGACAATTTCTGACGCCTCTGAAGCAGACGACTTTTAAGAATATTAGAACAAAAGTAGGAATTACTCAAAACAAGCAATTTCTCCTATTGCCACAATGTTTTCAACTTTTGTCAGTTAGTCAACCTTCATATATAGATATAAGTCTATTAAATAATAATACTTTCATTTAAAAAAGATTTTCTTTATTTTTGCTAACATGTTTTCAATTCTTCTGCAGAATTACATTATGTTGGAAAGGGATAAGTGGGAAAAGAATTAATCCTTTCCCTCAAACAGGCACATTTTAACACCTCTGCAGCAGATGACTTTTTGCCACAATATTTTCATCATTATTAAATTATCAGAGATTTCTCATATTTTGACAAGTTGTTTTAAATCTGCTGCAGATTTGCTGTATGTGAGACAGGTTATAAACCCTCTTTCCCACTTACAACAAATCTACAGCAGACAACTTTGAAAAAATCTGGACAAGAAAGTGGAAAATGTCTATAAGTACAGCAGTAATTATTGAAAAGAGTTGAAAGCTCATAATGAGCAATATCTTCTTTTGCCACAATGTTTTCAAAAGGCGTCTGCAGGTGAGAAAGGGACAGGATCAGGTTTCAGTTGAAAACATAGTGGCAAAAGGAGATATTGCTCATAATGAGCAATATCTGAACAATAACTTCTTTTGCCACAATGTTTTCAAAAGTAGTCTGCTGCAGATGCGTCAGAACGCCTCTGTAGGTGAGAAAGAGACAGGATCAGATTTAATCTTTTATTCAAGTACTGAAATTCTTAAACAATATATTGGTGTCCTCATCTGATCTATGATATCATTGGTTTGAACAATTTTCAATGTGCAAAAGGATTAGAATTGTCAAAATGGGTTTACTCTAATGTATATAAATATTGATTCAGGATGTAAAATGGTGTGCTATTATGCCCTATGTAAATACATAACTGATAACAAGATTTCATTATTACCTGTTCATTTCAAGGTCAAAACAGTTAAAATGTACATTTCAAAGTCAAAACAAATAGAAACATTGAATTCAGATTGATGATTCTCATGTCATTTAGTGCTTCACACCACAGAACAAAATATGCAGTAGAGGGCTTTGAAAACATCTTCGAAAATAACTGAAAGTATAATTATTGAATAGAGTTGAAAACATTGTGGCAAAAAGATGAACTGCGTGTTATGAACTATTTCATCTTTTTGCTCAATGTTTTCAAATGTTCTCTTCTGTAGTTGCATCAAAATGAATCTGCATGTGAGAAGCCCTTTTTATTTCGACGCTTTCCGATGCCTTTGCAGCAGACGACTTTTGAAAAGATTGTCCCAAAAGGAGAAATTGCTCAAAACGTGTCATTTCTCCTTTTGCCAAAGTGTTTACAATTTTTTTTTTCAGAATATGTTCATTAATTTATGAGATTTTTGTGTTTTTATCTAGATGTTTTCAAAGTCGTCTGCTGCAAATTTGTTGTATGTGAGAAAGGGTTAATGGATTATTGAGAAATAACAGTGGATTATATCCTAGTAAACTCACTGTTTTAAAGTGAACTAGAAGATGCTTTTTCAAAGACAAAATGTGCATGCCTCCCCAGATTCAAAGTGGCCAGCCATCCTGCAAAGTTTGAACACTCTGGGTCAAAAACTGTTGGATTTCAAGGCCTTTGATACCTAGACCTTTGACATAATGACCCAACTAACAGTTGTGATCATCTATTCATGGAGTCTGGAATCCGCTGTGGTCGAGTGTTTAGCGTCGGGGATTTCAAAACCGGGTTTCCCGGGTTTGATCCCCAGTCACGGCACTACGGTCATGGTGGAGTAAGGCACATTTTCTAGCCTAGTACTGGTTTGTTTACCCAGGGATCATGAATAAGTGAACTGTTGCCGTAATATAACTGAAATAATGTTGAAAACGGCGTAAAACCCCAATAAAACAAAACTATTCATGGAGTCAAATAATCTTGTAAAATTTGAAGACTCAGGGTCTAAGGAATCTTGTTTCGAGCAGACACTAATTTGACATTAAAGCCCCTGTTACCTTGACCTTTGACCCAAAATAACAGTAGTACAGATATGTAGTTATATGCTCATGAAGACCAATTATCCTAGTTAGTTTGAAGACTCTAGGTTAAAGGGTTCTTACTTCTTAGGATATATAGAGGAAATTGGAATTGATCATTTCAGACCCCTGTGACCTTGACCTTTAACCCAGTGGCCCTTAAACAATGGAGATCATCTACTCATTTAGTACAATCATCATATGAAGTTTAAAAACTTCGGAACTGCTGTTATTGAGCGCAAACCAATGTGTGACAGACGGACAGACACTTATACATTTCACCCCTTAGGTGGTATCTTCATTGTTCTCAAACAATAGAATAATTACTAAGAAACAATAGAATTAGGAGGTAAAGGAACAAATCTACTTTTTTCTGTTGTTTTAAACCACAACCCTTACCACTTAAAACACCAGTTGTGCACTCAGACTGATAGATGAACAGGGCAAAAACAATGACATAATAAGACATAATTCATCAAGTGAACATTTTAATTGTTAACCCTAGCTTTAACCCTTTTCCTCATACGACAATTCTGCAGCAGACGACTTTGAACGTATTTTATCAAAACATAGAAAATCTCCATAATTGAATGGATAACCTATGACTAAAAGTGGAAAACATTGTGTCAAAAGGAGAAATTGCACGTTTTGTGCAATTTCTTCTTTTGTCACTATGTTTTCAAAAAGCCGTCTGCTGCTATTGCGTCGAAATGCGTCTGCAAGTGGGAAAGGGTTAAAGGTACTGAACTCAAGATGGAAATCAAAATTTTGAAATGTTGAGACTTCTGCAAACATTGCTAATAGTGACAACAAAGTAAGTAATAAGTAGTTCAAAACTATTTTTGCAGTAAATCTTGAAAAACTATCAATTGAAAGTCATGAAAATGTACAAAATTTTGCTTACTGGGTATCTTTACCCAGTAAAAACTAGAACTATCACTGAAGATGATAAATACCCTTAAAACAGCACCTTGACCTACACCATAACTTCATAAGTAAAAGGACCATAACTCTGTAAGATAACATGCAATTGTAAGACCTTTGGAATTGTAAGAATATGTACATCTCCTCTTGGTATAGAAGCTTCATGTAAAAATTTATTAAATTCCACCTAGTGGTTTGTAAGAAATAGGCTGGACAAAAGATGGCTTCCGACTGACCGACAGCCCGACACAGTGACTCCTATATACCCCCTCTTTTTTGAAGGGGGTATAATGAAGCATAAACAATCAATTTTTAGATGTTTATGGTACTGGAAAACGAAATTATTACGCTAATTTAATCCCAGAATTATGATTCTAATAGTTCAAGACAACTTTTGAACAGTTTTAACATTTTGACTATAATATCTATTTTCTGGAGTTCAGTACCTTTAACCCTTTCCGTCATACAACAATTCTGCAGCAGACGACTTTGAACATATTTTGTCAAAACATGGAAAATCTCCATAATTGAATGGATAACCTATGACTAAAAGTGGAAAAACATTGTGGCAAAAGGAGAAATTGCACGTTTTGTGCAATTTCTTCTTTTGTCACTATGTTTTCAAAAAGCTGTCTGTTGCAGAGGCGTCAGAAAGCGTCTATATGAGGGAACGGGTTAACATGTCACTCTAATGTCATCAGTAAGTCCAAACATTTAGAGAACTTGTTTAGAAGTAAGATGGAGACGGACAGAAAACTACCTTGTGCATTACTGTTTAACAGGAAGACACCATGTGCCTGACCATCATTCTCCATACACATATAGAATGGATGGACCCCATATAGATTAGCATACTCCTAAAATAGATAACATGAAATAAATTAACAGATCTGATAGGTTTTGAAACTGATGACATAAGTCAAGGTTAAAGTTGGAACATGGGTCAACTTCAGCTAGACCGAAGTATAATGTAACATTGTACAAATAATAATACATGTAGCAATATTGTTAAAAATTCATATAAGTCTATTCTTTAACAAGAGTGTTTGAAGGTACACATGTGTTGCTCGCCAATAAATCACGGTGTGATAGATAGACAACAAAAAAGTGATCTCAATGTGTCATTCTGCTATAGCAGGCAATATAAAAATATTTTCATTTGCTTGTGATATATCTAGAAATATTTGGTGTTCATTTATCATTCTTTTTATTATCAGCTAAGAAATTAAATGATGCAAACAAATGAAGGGCAATGAAATACATATTTAGAAAAAATGGTTTAGTTACCTTATTTTTTGGAGCCTGATCTCTGGCAAACATTGGCCATGTTTTATGTTGAAGGTCATGTCTAAAACTTCTGTGTCGATTTTCTCCAAACCCATAGATATTAATGGATGGCAGCTTGGTGGTGATCTGTAGGAACTGCTCTGACAGTACCAGTCCACCGGTACCCGTGTCCCACCTGAGAGAAAGCAAAGATATATAGCATGGGCCTCATGCAAAATGGTTGTAAGTATAGCATCTACCAAGATGAATAAACACCTGCTATGCATGAAGCCTCCTTCCTCTGTATGTATATGAACCTCACTGTAAATAGGAAAACTAACCATACATAGTGTTATGGGCAAGATCTTCTAGCTCATTCATGTTATTTGATCCAACACTGATAGTTGAAAAATGCTTTAATAATTGCGTGACTAATTGACAAACAATGCAGACCCAGACCAGCCTGTTAGGCTTTTGGATATGGTGATACATACACTGTTGAAAAATGCTATATGGTTGGTTTTCCTGAAGTGAAGGCAGAAGCTTATATATATCAATCCGTGATTCTGTAAAAATTCAACGGAGTAGCGCAACTAGAAAAGAGGCAGGTGCACAATCTGATCAGAGCCTTTTACTTGGTCTTACCTGCTGACACATTCTGACACATTTGCAGCAAATGACTTTTGAAAACAATTATCCATTCAGTTTTAGAGATTTTCCAAATTTTGGCATAGACATTTCTTAAATTG
The DNA here is from genome assembly GCA_031761405.1 of Serripes groenlandicus. Classification (NCBI taxonomy): domain Eukaryota; kingdom Metazoa; phylum Mollusca; class Bivalvia; order Cardiida; family Cardiidae; genus Serripes; species Serripes groenlandicus. The sequence goes on along the minus strand of JASEVX010000001.1, from coordinate 134,508,395 downwards.
TCTGCTGCAGATTTGTTGCATGTGGGAAATAATGTTCGGGATGATTATAGAATTATTTTACCAATAAAATATAAGTGGTACAATGTTTATGGTCAACTCCTATTTTCTGTTTAACAAAGAGACAAAAATATGTATGTGTCATGGCGGGTGAAAATTGGTATTATCGACTGTATTCATTTAACCCTTTCCCTCAGAAAGTGTTTTTGCCACAATAATTTCATACACCTGCTGCAGATGAATTAAAATGTGTCTGCATTTAGGAAATTATGAAAACATAACATAAAAGTGGTTTGGCATGAAATTCATGGGGTAACATTTCTAGAGTATTATCAATATAATCATTTGTTGGCGCATGGTCTCTGATACATAAAAATGGACAATGAATGCTCTGAAAGACTGTGCATAATTATGTTATCCTACTTTCTCACATACAATAAAACCTATAACTTCATCTATGCAAAATGTTGATAACTCATAACAAATGGTATTATTAATGAAGAGTTGAAAAAAAATATCATTCTGAGCAATCACTGCCGTTGCCACTATATTTTCAACAATCTTCTGGCACAGATACTGTAACGTGCAGGGCTAAAGACGCAGAAAATCCCTTCAGCGAAAAGTATACTCAACCCTGAAGGGGTTCACTTGTCTTATATATGTAACCCTAAACCCCATCACCCCGAAACGGTGATGTAAATTTGTATATCAAATGCAACGTATACCGAACATTTTCATTACACTACTTCCCACTCCGAGAAGACTCGTCCCGAGTCTTGGCCTGGGAAACCCATGGGTAAGGCAACTCCGGTATGGCAGTTGTCTTCATCCCACCGCTGCCACCAGTGCAATGTGCAGGGCTAAAGACGCAGAAGATCCCTTCAGGTTAAAAGTATACTCAACCCTGAAGGGGTCCACTTGTCTTATATATGTAACCCTAAACCTCATCACCCCGAAACGGTGATGTAAATTTGTATATCAAATGCAACGTATACCGAACGTTTTCGTTACAATACGTTAAAATGCATTGGTACGTAGGAAATTGTTAAAGCTTCACAGTTTTCTTATGAATCAAGATCAATTTGCAAGGAAAACTACAATTATACTTACAGTACTGTTTCAGTAGCAGTTCTGATAATTTGGAAAGCAAATGTATCATTGTTTGTAACACGGAATGTGTACTTGGGATTATCTGCTCTTGTATCTGGTAGATCTAGTGGAATTGGAACCGTATACCTCTCAAACAGAGGATCATCAAACTGGAAAGTAATAGACAATTTAAAAGAATGTTCCTGAAATTCACCACATGTCGACGCTTTCTGATGCCTCTGCAGCAGATAACATTTAAAAACATTGTACTTTCAAAATAGATGTTTTCCATCCTTTTGTAAAGATGTTTTTTACATCATTTACTGAGGATTTGTTGTATGCGGGAAAGGGTTAAAAACAGATTTAAAAACCTATGTCACCTGTAGAAGTACCAAACTCTTTTTGGAAATATGGCCAAGACAAGTTCTTCCTTTAAATTGGATCAAAGGACAAGGTCAATGTCACAGCAACTTTAATTTGTTCTATTTTCCCATGATGCATTAGCATAGGAGATTAGCCTGGAGAATTTTTTTCTTTAAATGTGGTCAGAGGTCAAAGTCACAGTCACCTAATTTTAGTATGCGCTACACCGTCTTCATACCAAATTCGGTAACTCCAGGTAAGATAGCATAGGTTTTTCTTTTAACCCTTTACCTCAAACGACAATTCTGCAGCAGACGACTTTGAACATATTTTGTCAAAATATAGAAAATCTCTATAATTGAATGGATAACCTATGACGAAAAGTGGAAAACATTGTGTCAAAAGGAGAAATTGGACGTTTGTGCAATTTCTTCTTTTGTCACTATGTTTTCAAAAAACCATCTGCTGCAGATGCGTCAGAAAGCGTCTATATGAGGGAAAGGGTTAATAAGGTCATAGATAATGGTCAATGTCTCAGCGATAAGGTTTGGATAAAGTTGAGTGGAAGTCTAACTAATCTGGTGTGAATATCAGCTAATTGGGTGAGAGTTAGTTTTTCCCATAACATCATTTAGACAGAGATTACTAGAAATATCACTGAAGGTGATGAATACCCCCAGCTGGTGCCTGACAATATACATATGTATGAGAAATTCAAGGAGCCATAACTCATTTAAAAATAATTCCAGTGCAACACGCCGACAATATGCACAACTAGGCTTTGTATCAATCATTCTTGTGAAGTTATATTGAATTCTGACCAAGGGTTGCTGAGAAATAGTGTTTACAGGAAATGTCTACAGGCCAACGGACCGACCGACAAGTGTGACTCCTATATAGCCCCCCCATATACTATGTATCTGGGGGTATAAAAACATTGTGGTAAAGGGAATAATTGATCATGGCGAGAAACATTTTTTTCAGCTACACTGCCAGTGAGTGAAAGCAAGTCAAGCTTATATGTCATGGCAAATTGTCAATAGTATGTGAGTACATGCATTAACTTTGTTGCTTCCAAATAATTCTACGTTGTAACCACTGAGCCAATTGGGATTAAATAATTGTGTATACATGTTCCTTGAAAGACCCTCTTTCATTTTCCTTCAAGTAATGTTGATTGGTCTTAAAAGATAGCCACAAATGTCGGCTGTATTGGCCTTATATTGACTTTAGCAAAAACTTTAAAAATCTTCAACCCAGAAAATAAATGGCAGATTATCAAATAAATTTGTAGAAAGCCTTCCCCACATACAATAAAACTGCGGCAGACAACATTGAAAACATCTGGAAAAAATATGGAAAGTCTCTATTAATGTAGCCATAACTAGAACTATCACTGAAGATGATAAATACCCCCTAAACAGCACCTTGACCTACACCATAACTTAATAAGTAAAAGGGCCATAACTCTGTTAAATAACATGCAATTGTAACCCCTTTAGAATATGCACATCTCCTTTTGGTATAGAAACTTCATGTAAAATGTTATTGAATTCCACCCAGTGGTTTGTAAGAAATAGGCCTGACAAAATATGGCTTCCGACAGACAGACAGACAGACAGACAGACAGCCCGACACAGTGACTCCTATATACCCCCTCTTCTTCGAAGGGGGTATAATTATTGAGAAGAGTATTAACATTGAGGAAAGAATTACTCATAATGGGAACTTTCTCCTTTTGCCACAATGTTTTCAAAAGTCGTCTACTGGAGGTGTGTCCGCAGGTGAGAAGGGGTTAACAAAGAATGTAAATAATACTGCACTATAAATTCTATCTTTTGTGCAGTGCTGCATTGTTCAAGCTACTGTAGACATAAGATGCGATAACAAGTGCAATAAATTCTTAAAACAGCATTGATAGATTAAATAAATACACTTTGCATTTTAAGACATTTTTGTAAGCGTAGACTGTAGGCTCGATTAATGGATGGAATTTGATAGAGGGTCGACACCATCGGATAATCTCTACGATGTTTTTGCAAATCGTCCAGATACTTTAGGAGAAGATTTTTAAAGTTTTCACTATAGCCATATAAGGCAAAAAAGCCCCTCCCTCGGATGACCATGTCTTTTTATCAATCAACATAGCTTGAAGGAATCTGATAGAGGTTCACCCAAGGATCATTTCTACAAAATGATTTGAAAATCGGCGTTTAGAGGATACCTGCTGTGAAATTTCATTTAAATTGACCTACTGGTTACAGAGGAGAAATGCTAGCTCTCCCTGTAGTCGACATGTCCCTAAGTTTGAGGTTTAACAAGAATGATCATCCACCAACAATTTTAGAAATCACAAATGATCATATCTCCTCAAATTACTCTGAGCACTTAAAAATCTATACAGACGGTAGTAAAGATACGAATCAGACAGTTGCGGCAGCAATGGTTATACCATCAAAAAACTTTACCATCAAAAAAAGACTCAGTAGTAAGTTATCTATCTATGCTGCCGAACTGATCGCAATCCAATATGCTCTTAACTGGACTCTCGTCAACCGACCACAAAAAGTTGCTGTTTTATCAGACTCTCTATCCGCACTCCAATCAATTAACCTAAGAAACAGCAACTCTAGGCCTGATCTTATAGAAAATATCATCTCCCTTCATGATCAGTGCTATGTCAATAACATACAAGTCAAATTAATGTGGTGTCCAGCTCATGTCGACGTAAAGGGAAATGAGCTAGCAGATAGGGCGGCAAAGGACGGACTGAGTTGCTCTGTAGTTGATATTATACCCCTGGCAAAATCTGAAATTTACTCCATCATTAGGAGCGTTAAAAAACAAAAATGGAGTAAAGGGCTGGCAGATTCTACACATAGCCAGCCCATCCCATCAGAGGGAGCCAGTCTTAGCGGGCCACACAGATACTCAACCTGTAAAAAGGTGGATAAATGTGTGACTAGGCTGAGACTGGGTTACAATCTGCTGCCGGGGAGTATGGGACGATTCATATTGGGAAAACCAAAAGCATGTCCCAAATGTGTCGTCCCGGATACTACAGAGCATTTCCTGTTGCATTGTGGTGTTCACGGGGAAGCAAGAAAAAGGCTCTCCGATGTCATACTGAGGTCTGGCGGTCAAATGGATATATGTACTTTACTTTTTCCTTCCAAGGCCCTCCGGACTTCTACGTTTATGGCATTGGAGAGCTATATCTTGGATTGTCAGATGACAGACAAGATATAGGTGTCATCTGCATATCATTTTCTAGTCGTTTTTTCTTTTTTTTTTTCTTCCAAATTCAGTGCAATCTTGAAATTTACTTTACTTCCTTTTCGCCAATGTTTGTCTGTTTGGGGGTGCGTTCCATCGCGTCCGCGCCCTTAAATATTTAAGGATTGAATTATCTCGTCCTTGACCTACATTGGTTGAAGTATGACCCACTTTCTTAATTACTGACCTACATCTCTAAATTACCCAAGACTGGGGCTTTAGATCGCGTCCGCACTCTGTCTCATCTTATCCTTTTTCACATTGTTTACACTAATATTTTATATTCATCAAAGGGATACTATCTACATACCCTTACAATACTTATTTTTTAATACTTTACATAGATAACTATTTAATGAAATTTGACAGAGCGGACAAAAAGCCCAAAGCATCAAACCATTGAAAACAAATTTACGCTGAGATGTAGGTTTTCTTCCAAGTCTTTGCTAATTTTTTACCTTGAAATTGCATTGTTTTCTGCCCTGGCCGGTACTACATGGGATATAGCATCAATAAAATGGGCTCCTGAGTCATAAGTCGGCAATGGCACACGCTTTTTCCGTGTGCTGTTGCAATGGTCTCGCGGACTGAGCTGTCTGGTGGATGGAGCTTGCTACATGGGGGTACCCGTCTGCGCGTGTGCGGCACCCTTCATTTGCGTGACGGGGGGATGGCGATGTCTGGGTCATTTACGAAAGATGTCCTCCCCGTCAGCTTTTGTTGGGGGTGCGCGCGAGGTCGGGGGCTCGCATGAGCAAGTGTACAGGGAACATAGCTGCGAAATCCATCAAGCGGCTGGTTGGTGGGACTAGATATGACAAGGGAGCCCACTCATCAATAAGCACCAGTGTTGCAATCAAGTCATAATTTTTTAAATTACGTAAATATTTTATTCTACAGGGCTGGCACAGTGTGTGATTTATGTATATAGCACTAGTTTTAATGGTCCTCAAGGGTCGTTTTTGCTGGTTGGTGCCCGAGGTATTTTTTAAGCCATATGTTTTAACCACACTGTGCCACTACGCTGTAGCATTTGTTCTATGTTATTTTTCATTTATATTTTGTCTTAAAAAAAAAAAAAAAATCATTCTTAGTTCTTCTTTTTTTAGTGATTATTTATTTTAACAAGTTCGCCCTTTGCCCACAACGGGGCCGGTGATTGGCTGCGCGCTAGATCTGGTCGACTCGTCCTTCAACATAGAATTATGAGTGAAGGTCGAGCTCGGCCAGAAAAGCGGATTGAAATTCGGCCAATCAGGGACACCGTTGTGGAGGAGGGTTCGGGAGTGCTTTTTTTTTGGCACATATTTTTGTTTTTCTACATATTTTTTGTTTTATATTTTTCATTAAAAAACTCTAGTTCTAAATAATAGTAAAAAAATTATTTTTCCCTTTAAAATTTTTATCCTTTTGTGTAATTTTAAAAAAATATATATATATTCGCCCTTTGCCCATCTACATCGGCTAAAGGGTAAAACAGTTACCTGCACAACGGGGCCTGTGATTGGCTGGACGCTAAATCTGGTCAAGTCGCCTTTCGCCATATATTTGTGTGTGAAAGTCGAGCTTGACCGGAAAAGCGGATTGAAATTCGGCCAATCAGGGGCGCCGTTGTGGAGGTCTGTTAGGTAGTGCTTTTTTTGGCACTTTTTCTTTTACATTTATTTTCTTATCAATTGTTTAAAATAATATCTTATAAACACACACACCTATATACCCACATACAATAATGAACCTATAAACAGAAAGCGGGATATGCAACAATGAAATATAAGCAGTCAGTGTCAAAAGTCAAATATATTATAATAAAAACATTGAAAAAAAAAAAAAAAAAAAACATATATAGTCTACCCCCATTAATAAAAAAAAAAATTGGAGAGAGAATAATAGCTGCTCGCCAAATGGCTTTATGCCGATAGGCGAGGGTAAACAACCCCATAAGAAGAAGAAGAGGAGAAAAGGATGACGTACGGACGACTGACAACATACGCACAAGGGACACTTTGTAATTTTATTCATATTTTGTTGCCTTAGCAAATAAAGTTCTAGTGGAATGAAGTTCTTTAAACTTGAAAGAGAGTCACAAAAGGAGCACTCCTTTACAGTTTGATTGAAATTGGCTCTGTGGCTAAGGATCAGATGCTGTTAAATCAATTTAACCCTTTCCCTCATATAGACGCTTTCTGACGCCTCTGCAGACATCTATTTGAAAACATAGTGACAAAAGAAGAAATTGCACAAAACGTGCAATTTCTACTTTTGTCACAATGTTTTCCACTTTTTGTCATAGGTTATCCATTCAACTATGGAGATTTTCTATGTTTTGACAAAATAAGTTCAAAGTCGTCTGCTGCAGAATTGTCGTATGAGGGAAAGGGTTAATTGGCTCTGTGGCTAAGGATCAGATGCTGTTAAATTAATTTAACCCTTTCCCTCATATAGACGCTTTCTGACGCCTCTGCGGCAGACATTTATTTGAAAACATAGTGACAAAAGAAGAAATTGCACAAAACGTGCAATTTCTACTTTTGACACAATGTTTTCCACTTTTTGTCATAGGTTATCCATTCAACTATGGAGATTTTCTATGTTTTGACAAAATAAGTTCAAAGTCGTCTGCTTCAGAATTGTCGTATGAGGGAAAGGGTTAATTGGCTCTGTGGCTAAGGATCAGATGATGTTACATTAATTTAACCCTAACCCTTTTGTTGACACATTTTGATGCAGCTGTAGCAGAGGACTCTTGAAAACATAGTGACAAAAGGAGAAATTGCTCAACTCTTTTCAAAAGTCAGAGGCGTCTGTTGCAGATTTGCTGATAACGTGCAATGGATGACACATGCCAGACAAGTATTGATCACAAAAGCTTAAATTAAGCACTTTTGTGTTCAGGTGAGCTTAAAAAGTATGCACAAGTAAAAAGGCAACAAAATAGAATTGGAGGATTAATTTGATACAGATTTGAAAACATTTTAGATAAAGGAGAAATTGCTTGATTTTTCCACATTGTTTTCAATCAAAAGTTGTCTGCAATAGATTTGCCAAAAGTTGACAGTGTTAAATTTCAAATTAAACAAGAGCGCCAAATGTTACAAAATACGCCCGTCCGATTTTTTTGAGACCAAGTATAGGGATAATTGGTTGTACCTCAGGCAAATTTAGAGAGCGGACACTGTTGATATAGTTTTGGCCATTTTGAGGGATATAAGTGTGGAGTGACTAAGATAACGTGGTTAGTTATCGAACCTGACCAAGATATTCTGCCCATCAACATATGATATTGTCTAAATTGGTGATGATCAAATACAATGACTCAAGTGATATGGCTAATTATAGCACTTGTCCGAGATATTATGGCCATACCCATTCTGACTAAACTTGGTGATGATTGTATAAAAGCTTCAAAAGTTATTGATGGGACAAGACCAATTAGAGGTAATTTCTATAATTAAAGGGCAATAACTCTCCAGTGAAAGAAGCGATATGGCTGGTAATCAAACTTGTCCGACATATTTTGCCAATTCACATTCTGACAAAATTTGGTGATGACATGACAAAGGCTTTTTAAGTAATTGATCGGACAATACCTATTTCAGGTAATTTCTATAATTAAAGGGCAATAACTCTAGATTGACAACAGTTATATGGCTGGTTATAAAACTTGTCCGAGATATTATGCCAATACACAATTTTACTAAATTTGGTGGTGATTGGACATAAGCTTCTAAAGTTATTGAGCAAACAAGATCAATTTTAGTTAATTTCTATAATCAAAGGGCAATAACTCAAGTGACTCTATGGATATGGCTAGTTATCGAACATGTCCGAGATATTATGCCAAATCACATTTTGACAAAATTTGATGATGATTTGACAAAGGCTTCTTAAAATATTGGGCTGACAAGACCAATTTTAGGTAACTTCTATAATTAAAGGGCAATAACTCTTGATTGACTAAAGCAATATAGCTAGTTATATATCTTGTCCAAGATATTATGCCGATACACATTCTGTCCAAATTTGGTGAGAATGGGACAAAGGCTTCTAAAGTTATTTAGCTGACAAGACCAATTTTAGGTAATTTCTATAATTAAAGGGCAATAACTCTTGATTGACTACCGCGATATAGCTAGTTATCGAACTTGTCCAAGATATTATGCCAATACACATTCTGACTGAATTTGATGATGATGGTTCAAAGGCTTCTCAAGTTTTTTAGCTGACAACATACTGGACTCCGCCTGCCCGTACGCCGCAGGTAAAACTATAATACGATCATTTTTTTCCAAACAGGCGTATAAAAATCATATATATACATACCGTAAATCGGATGATATCATTTCCTCTCATTTCCACATTCAAATCCACATGTTTCCAATCATTGCCAAATGGTCCACCATTACCATTCAGTTCTAACTTCAATCGAAGTCCAAGAGAGGTTTCTGTGTAACTTTTAACTGAATATCCAACTTTCTCAGAAAAATAACAATCTGGAACTCCATCTACACCTGACTTTTGGAAATAACATCCTCTTTTATGACACAATTCCTCCGTAGCTTCAACAAATTTTGATGCGGCTTCAGGAATACAATCAATCCGTTTATTTAAAACGTCTACATCAGGTAAACTGTCTGTGGTTGGTGATTCTGTCACTTCACCAATTTGAGATAACTGAGCTAATTTACTTGTTTTCTTTGCATTATCATCTTCTAAATCATTGTTTTGGTTGGTAAAATAAATACTGACGCCAATCAAGGCACCAATAAGAGCAAGTATAAGTACTACAAAGACGACTCTTTCTTTAGTTCTAGATTTAGGAGTAGTGTCACTTAGACCAGTTTTTGAGGAATCTTCCTCGAAGCGATAGATGTCTGATGGCATGGTGGTTATTTAACACCAATTAAATCACACAATCACTGTTGTTACTAATTAAATGGCCTGTTACAGTTCATACTATCCACAAACACTGTCACACAATCACTGTTGTTAATAATTAAATGGCCTGTAACAGTTCATACTATCCACAAACACTGATCTGAAAGAAATGTTATCAATCACATATGTGGAATGTTTCTCTTTAGCCCTTCACACTTATAGACACATTTGTCAGGGGCATAGCTTGGCAATAATCAATGTGTAGGCCCTCTTGTGAGAAAATCAACATTGTGGACTCTGCGTTAAGTATCGACCCGGATCAACCTACCGGTAAGCATGCCACACAGGCATACCCGGATATACACTTTTCGCCTCCTATGTTTTTTCTGTTTCAGGAATCACTACTCTATCTATCCCCCTTAGACGGAATGTGTCAGCTGGATCAGTCTGTGCGGAGAGCGCAGGCTGATCTGGTCGATACATTATGCAGATGTGTATCGCCGCAGCTGCATTTTGGCGCATTTTAGAAACAAGAGGGCCATGATGCCCTGGATCGCTCACCTGAGAATGGGCTTTTTAAGACTTAACTCTTTCAGTGCCAATGGCAATATCATCAAGACAAACTTTCTGACATTTGGCCTAGATATCTCTTCAAAGCAAATATTCTGACAAAGGTTCAAAATGACCCATAATTGAACTTGGCCTAGATTTCATCAAGACAAACTTTCTAACAAAGTTTCAATATGCTCAAGTTTAAAATGCTGCTTTTAGAGTGTTAACAAGGTTTTCCTTAAATTAAGCCTAGTAACCTAGTTTTTGACCAAACATGACCTATATTCGATCTTGAAATCACTAAGACAAACATTCTGACAAAATTTCAACATGCTCAAGCCAAAAATGTGGCTTCCAGAGTGTTTACAAGATTTTTCATAAATGTTACCTTGTGACCTAGTGTTTGACCGGACATGACCCAATTTCGAACTTGGCCTAGAAATCACTAAGACAAACATTCTGACAAAGTTTCAACATGCTCAAGTAAAAAATGTAGCTTCCAGAGTGTTAAAAAAGATTTTCCTTAAATCTGACCTAATGACCTAGTTTTTAGCCAGACAGTTTCGAACTTGGCCTAGATATCACAGACAAACATTCTGACAAAGTTTCAACATGCTCAAGCCAAAAATGTGGCTTCCAGAGTGTTAACAAGATTTTTCATAAATTTGACCTAGTGACCTAGTTTTGGACCGGACATGACCCAGTTTCAAACTAGGCCTAGATATCACTGAGATAAACATTCTGACAAAGTTTCAACATGCTCAAGCCATAAATGTGGCTTCCAGAGTGTAAACAAGACTTTCCTTAAATTTGACCTAGTGACCTAGTTTTTGACCCCACATGAATCAGTTTCAAACTTGGCCGAGAGTTGATGGAGATATATGTTCTGATAAACTTTCATAAAGATTGGATGCAAGATGTTGCCTCTAGAGTGTTAACAAGCAAATGTTGACGACGGACGACGGACAAAAGGCGATCACAATAACTCACCTTGAGCACTACATGCTCTGGTGAGCTAAAAATGTGTAGGCACGTGCCTACACTGCCTAAAGGGAGCTACGCCCCTGTTTGTAACATCTTTTGAAAACATTGCTTCACAAAAGGATAAATTGGTCATATTGAGCAATTTTTACTTTTGACGCAATGTTTTCAACTCATAATTAAAGAGATTTTTCCGTATTTTTACCAATAATGATGTTAAAGTCATATGCAGATGTGTTGTATGTGGGAAAGGGGGTTAGAATAATTAATTAATCCAGTTTAAGTTCCTCCATCATGATCCTACCCTGGCAAAGTTATAAACGTGTGACAGCATTTACATACACATGCATAAACCACATAATATACAAATCACATTATGCATGATGGGATCTTGTATCTTCAAACAGTGAAAACATAGGTGAGTCTGTGAGTATGCACTAAAGGTCTCATCGAAGATCTACATCTAGACCTGGAAGAAATTTGATTCAAAACTAGAATTGAAGCCGCAGATACAATATTCTTTCTTTCAGCAATTCTTGAAACATTCTTGGAAAAAGAGAAATTGCTAAAAATGAGGGGTTATTTCTTTTTCTGGCAATGTTTGCAGTTCTGTTCTAAAATAATGCATTATATTTATTTCCAGCACTATTGTATCCAGTAAACTTTTTAAAGGTCAACACATTAAATGACAGAGTAGTCATTTTCCTCTATCCTTCATTTGCATGCAAAACAATCACATAACAAGTTCCAGGAATATATTACAATACATGTATCAGTATTGACAAACACAACCTTTCCCTCATACAACAAATCTGCAGCAGACGACTTTGAACATATTTTGTCAAAAATTAGAAATTCTCTATAATTGAATGGATAACCTATGACTAATAATGGAAAACATTGTGGAAAAAGGAGAAATTGTTGCTCGTTTTGAGCATTTTCTTCTATTGTCACTATGTTTTCAAAAAGCTGTCTGCTGCAGAGGCGTCAGAAAGCATCTATATGAGGGAAAGGGTTAACAAAATCTAGATCATCATGTATCATGATTTTTTTCCTTGAATTTTAAAATTATCACATTAAATTTTTAACCCTTTCTAGCATGCAACAGATCTGCAGCAGACGACTTTGAAACCATTTAGTCAAAAATATGGAAGCTGTTTATAAATGAAATATCCATTATTAATAAAGTTGAAAACATTGTGGCAAAAGGAGAAATTGCTCACCATGAGCAATTTCTCCTTTTGTCACAATGTTTTCAAAACGTTGTCTGCTTCAGAAGCGCCAGAGCATCTGTATGTGGAAAAGAGTTAACCCTTTCCCTCATACGACAATACTGCAGCAGACGACTTTGAACATATTTTGTCAAAACATAGAAAATCTCCATAATTGAATGGATAACCTATGACTAAAAGTTAAAAACATTGTGGCAAAAGGAGAAATTGCATGTTTTGTGCAATTTAATGTTTTCAAAAAGCCGCCTGCTGCAGAGGCGTCCGAAAACGTTTATATGAGGGAAAGGGTTAAATAAACACCAAAACATTTATACATTTACAGACAATACAACCTTAAATATATCTCACACTGTATCCTCTGTGTAACTTGAACTGCCGCAGTCACATGCCTGAAAGGTCAGTGAAGACTGTGTATTTCTATGTAAACTGATCTTGTTAAATATTTATCATGTGACTGTGACAGTTAAATTTACAGGGACAATGCAAACTGTTTACGAATCGTCAGAACCCATAAATAATGCCTTGGTAAACTAAGAGTGACAGATGAAATCCAACTGACAAGGTATGAAAATAGTGTGAACCTTTTCACGTATCTGCTGCAGATGAATTTTGAAAAATGCCTTTGATGACCACACATATTTTGAAATCATCTGCTGCAAATTTGATATATATGGGAATGGGTCAAAAGTATGATAATTATTTATTTCTGTCTGCACATATTCTCCATCATGATGAGCAATTTCTCCTTTTGCCATGATGGTTTCAGAAGTTGTTTGCTACAGATGCGTCTATAAACTGGAACCCTCATTATGTTTTTATTTTGATTAGTTAACCCTTTCCAACTAGCAGACACAATTTGATGCTTCTGCAGCAGACAGGCTTGAAAACTTTGTGACAAAAGAGGAAATTGCTCATATTGAGCGATTACTCCTTTTGCCACAGTGTATATATTAATTTCACTGATTTTTCTATATTTTTGCATGGATGTCTTCTGCAGATTATATATATGTGGGAAAATGTTAAGTAATGAACAAAGACAAACTACTTCCGATGGCTAAACATCTTGAGAAAAGGAGAAATTTGCTCAATTACCACTTTGAAAATACTGAACAGTATCACAATAACCAGACTTTTTTCTTCAAAAAACAGAGAAGCGAAAAGTTGCTCATAACCAGCAAATTCTCCATTACTACAATTGTTTACAAATCTGTTTTAATTTTACAATTTCCAGATTTATTCATCAGATGTTTTCTTAGAAAATGATTTAACCCTTTCACTCATACAAAAATCTACAGCAGACGACTGTGAAAAACCTCCAATAATGACAGTTTAATTATTAAATTGAGTTGAAAACATTGTAGCAAATGGTGAAATTGCTTATCATGAGCAATTTCACTTTTGCTACAATATTTTTAAATGTCGTCTGCTGCAGAGGCGTCAGAAAGTGTATGTAAATGGGAAGAGTGAAAATACTACATGTATTTCAGGTAAAAGGTAAACCCCTTAACCAGATAACTATTTTTTGAATAATCTGATTTAAAAATATCTTTGGGAAAAAAACATCAGGACAACTAGAAAGATACTTTAACCCTTTCCCGCATACAACAAATCTGCAGCAGACGACTATGATAACATCTAGGCAAAAAAATGTACTTTTGCCATAATGTTTTCAGAAGATGTCTGCTGCGGAGGTATCAGACAGCGTCTGTATGTGGGAAAGTGCTAAAGTAAGACAATCAGCATGTTTTTCAATCCTTACTATGTTCCCATGTTCGCTACTAAAGAGGTGTAAAAAGTAATCTCTATCCGACAGGACGTTAATTTGCCATGGTTGCAGACAGGCCAGGTATGCTAATGATGATCATTTTACATAGTTCTGGATATTTATATACCAAATTATATTTACCCTTTCCCACATAAAATCTGCAGCAGACGACTCGAAAACATGACGGTAAAAATATGGAAAATGAGTTATAATTATTAAATAGAGTTGAAAACATTTTGGCAAATGGAGAAATTGCTCATTATGAGCAATTTCTCCATTTGCCACAATGCTTTCCAAAAGTCATCTGATGCAGAGGTGTCAGTAAGTGCTATATGTGGGGAACTTTCAACTATGCAGATTCAATTTGACACTAAAGTCTTATACAGCAGACAAAAGGAAAAATTCCTCATAATGAGTAGTTTCTCATTTACCACAATGTTTTACAATTTATTCAATAATCATTCAGAGAATTTGAATATTTTTGCAATGATATTTTCAAAGTCGTCTGCAGCAGATTTGTAGTAACCGTGGTATGTGGGAATGGGCTAATCATTATCACCAATTCAGTATGATGAAGCACATAACTCTGTAATAGGGGAACATCCAACCCAATTATGGCAGAAAGAAATTGTCCCTTCATTATTTCTTTATCTATCTTTACATTGACACAGAAGCTACACCAAGCTTTATGTAGCACAGCTAATGCTACCTCTACACTGATGATGTTGTATACCAAATACTAGTACTGTATATATACATTTCTACTTCTTTACCAAATATCTGAAATCCAACCCATTTATGGCAGAAAGAAATTGTCACATCATTATTTGGATTCGCTAGGTATCCCTTATTGTCAGGCTTTTCCGACTGTCTGTCTGTGTGTCCTGTGCCTGTTTGTTTGTAAAGCCCCGTTCCACAGCCCAAACCGACGGGTCAATTCCGATTAAACTGAGTGAACATTTGCAATAGTGGCTCAGGGTGTGCGTGTTTGAGTTTCAATGCCAAGGACCCACCCATTGCTATGCTGCTAGCAAAAACCGATTTTTGATTTAGGCCTTTGTTTCCAAATGGTAGCCTTTCAAAGATAGGGTATCTTTTTACATTCGTTTTTTACTTCAATTGCCCGTAGCGCTGCAGTGGTAGTATTCGATACCGATTTTATTGCACTATCTGATATAAGTTTTTTTATGTGTTTGACCTCTGATCTGGAGCTGGAAGTTTGCAAAATATGCAAAGGCGAAAATCACCAAGGCGAATCCCACGTTGCCTACCTGCTTGTTACTTTATTTATCAAGCTTTTTGCTAAAATCTGAAGTCCAGCTAACCATACATCTACACTGATGATGATGTTGTGCCAAATACTAGTTCTGTGTATATATACATTTCCACAATACTGCTTTACCTTTACCTGATAAATATGGTATTTCCATTAGTTGTCAGCTTTATCCATTTTCCACCTGCAGGCCCTTTTTGACGCATCTGCTGCAGATGACATTTGAAAACATTGTGGCAAAAGGAGACATTGCTCAATCGGAGCATTTTCCCCTATTTCCAAATATTTAAAATTATTTATAGAGATTTTCCATAGTTTTTTTTAGATGTTTCTTTAGTCGTCTGCGGATTTATTTTATGTTTAAAAGGACTAAACAAATCTGACAAATAAATTGTAACATCTGACAAATTCAGTTACATTTTTATGTATACTTGAAAGCTTTGATCGAAAAGGAGAAATGCCTATTTTTAGCAATTTCTCCACATTTTATTTTCATACGTCTGTTTCAGAGGTATGATAAAACATCTGTGTTAGTTTAGGGATGGGATGCATCTTTGTTAGCTGGCATTGAGCATGTAAACTTGTAAGCTTTGTGGGAAAAGGAGAAATTGCCCAATTTGAGCATTTTCTCCTTTCTCCTTATTTTTTTGTTTATAAGTCTTCTGCAGAGGAATGATAAGTCATCTATGTCGGACTATGGGCGAGTCATTGTAGCTGAAACAAGCATTTTCAGTGAAAAGATATCCCCCGCCAACGATGGCTTGTTTGTGCATGGAGGTCTTTATGTTTAATGTGCAATTGACCTTTAAATTTCAACTTCTTCGCACAAGATCAAGGGGAAAGAATAAAGTTATGACACTGGTTTATCCCGTTCCGCGCCAAATTATAAAATATCGACTGGGATTACTTTATGATAAAATATTTTAACGAAATAAATCAGAGGGACGATTAAATAAAACTGTATTTTCCGAAACTGCTTACTCGGGAACATCAATTATTGCAAAATAGTGCAGTCCAAGATAAGACGCCACCTTTAAAAGCGGCGTCTTATCTGGAACTGCACTATTTTCAACAGAGTATTTATGCGGTGAAAGGGTTAATAATCAATATTACAAAACTAAAGGGGTGTCATTTGTTATTTTTTAAATAACACAGGAAAAATGTGAATACTAGGTTTTGCTTCTTAAACCAACAGTGACACAAATACAATAGATATCTTTACTCTTCTTAAAGTGGAGCTAAAATGCATGGATAATCATGTATCAGACAGTGTTATAATAAATGTAAATGATTTGATACCATATTTATTCAGAAGTTCATTGCAGGATGTTGGTTCATATCACATTCAAGTTTCATCAAATTCTAGCAGCTAGTTACTGAGAAATAACTGTAGGCATGGATTTTTTAATAAATCAGGGGCAGTAACTCTAAAAAAAATTAAGGAATCCAAAAAAGAGTTGGAGGGGAATAATGGCAGGAAGTTGGTTAATATTACATTCAAGTTTCATCAAATTCTAGCCGCTAGTTACTGAGAAACGGCTGCGAACGATTATTTTTTAATAAATCAAGGGAAATAACTCTAAGAAAAATTGACTAATCCAAATGAAAAATGAACAGGCATCATCCCAGTATAGTGGTTCATATTTATTTTAAGTTTTATGAAATTCTACCAGCTAGTTACTGAGAAATGGCTGAAAACGTAGATTTTTTCAAAAAATCAAGGGCAATAACTCCAAGGAAAATTGACTAATCAAAAAAAAAACTTAAGTTTCATGAAATTCTACCAGCTAGTTACTGAGAAAATGCAGGTGACGGACGGAAGGACGGAAGGAAGGATGAAAGGAAGGACGGACGGACAACGCCATTTCAATATCCCCCTCCCTATTTCATAGGCGGGGGATAATAAAGTACTAGACATAGCTTCACTATAAAAAGTTCCGACTTTGAACATATTTTGTCAAAAAATAGAAAATCTCTTTAATTGAATGGATAACCTATGACTAAAAGTGGAAAACATTGTGTCAAAAGGAGAAATTGCATGTTTTGTGCAATTTCTTCTTTTGTCACTATGTTTTCAAATAGCCGTCTGCTGCAGAGGTGTCACAAAGTGTCTGTATGTGGGAAAGAGTTAATCATAACATTCTATGATAACTAAGGAACATTGATATGAGACTGCTTTATCAATTGCATCCCATATATAACCTTTCATCTAATTTTGTAGATTATTAGTATTCATAAATACTTTTAATCTTTAAAACTTTTCAACTTGCAGATGCATTTGGACGCACTTGAAGCAGACAACTTTTGAAAACATTGTGGCAAAAGGAGAAATTGCTCATAATGAGTTTTCAACTCTATTCCATAATTATACTATTAATATAAAGATTTTGCATATTTTTGTCAAGATGTTTTCAGTCATCTGCTGCATATTGTTTTATAAAAAATTTGGCAAAACAATGGCAATTGTTATTCCAACTAACACATTCTAAACAAATCATTTTCTTCACCCTATCCACAACAATAATAATTGTTTTTTGCAAGTGCATAAACAATCAGTCTAACAACAAGAGGTGTCGGAGGACAGTGCGCTTGACTATTCCACCGCTTATTACTGAGATATGGACTCATATGTAGTTGCATGCAAAACATTAACCAAATTTTTTTTATAAAGGGTGATAATTTGCATTATATGAAAGAGTTATCTTACTTGGTGATTTACATAGGTGTGATAGTTGTGAAATATTGTATAAAGGTTCAATGCAATGCAATGCATTAACCCTTTCCCTCATGTAGTCGCTTTCTGACGCCTCTGCAGCAGATGGCTTTTTGAAAACATAGTGACAAAAGAAGAAATTGCTCAGAACGAGCAATTTCTCCTTTTGCCACAATGTTTTCCACTTTTAGTCATAGGTTATCCATTCAATTATAGAGATTTTCTATTTTTTGACAAAATATGTTCAAAGTAGTCTGCTGCAAAATTGTCGTTTGAGGGAAAGGGTTAAGTAAATACTGAGATATGGACTCTTAATGTAATTGAACACACAACTTTAACCATAATTTCTAAGTAAAAAAAGAGCAATAATTTGCATTATATGCAAGATAAAGTTATCTTACTTGGTTGTGTATATAGTTGTAAAATTGTGAAGTTTCAATACAATACTTCAAGTAGTTACTGAGATATGAACTCTTAATGAAGTTTTCTGCAAATCATTAACCAGAATTTCTAAGTAAAAAAAGTGCCATAATTTGCATTAAATACAAGATAGTTATCGTTCTTGATTTTTTACATAGCTGTGTTGGTTGGGAAGGGTTATATTAAGTTTCAAGGCAATGCATCAAACAGTTACTAAGATATGGTCTCTTAATGTAGTTGCAAAACTTAAACCAGAAAGTCTTAAAAGGGCCACAACTTGCAATAAATACAGAATAGAGTTATCCAAATCTTATCTGAATCTGCTTGTCAAATTCCGATATCATTTAGTAAAAGTGATCCCCCTACAAAAATTGTTCAAAGCAATGCATCCAGTAAATTCTGAGATATGGACTCTTAATATAGTTACACGCAAAACTTTAACTATCATTTCTATGTCAAAAAAGGGCAACAACTTGCATTAAATGGAAGACAGAGTTATCTAACCAGATAACCTACATTTATTAATTGGGGTTCAACGCCGTTTTTAACAATTTCTCAGTTATATCAAGGCGGCCAGTTCACCTACTCATGCATTTCCTGGTTTTCTCACACTAGTACTCCACACAACAATCTTCCCAAGCAACTGGCTGCTTTTCCACATAGACTTATCCCATTGGTGGAAGACGAATGACGCATGTCGCATTGACTTTTGTCAATCGTCGGAAAGAAAGTTGGCCGAGCCGGGATTCGAACTCACAACCCCAGATAATCTACATAGGTGTGATAGTTGGAAAGGGTTTCATGAAGTTTCAATGCAATGCATCAAGTCAATTCTAAGATATGGTCTCTTTCTAAGTTTTCGAAAAGTTAAGCTAAAAAAGGGTAAATAAGTTAATGAAGAAATGTAAGAAAAGCTTAAGTTTGCTACCAGCAAATACAGATTCAAAACAGGTGACTTTGAAGCAAACAGAAACAAGAGCACCGCGTACGGCACAGACACTCGACTGATAGAAAACAGAAAAAAAGCGGAGCTGAACAAAAAACCTTAACCGGACGACCACGACGCCAGGGTCATGACAATAGCTCTCGTTTTTAAAAGTTGAGCTAAAAACAAGCCGGTAGGCGACATGGGAAACCAAAGTTTCAGCTCTCCACATTCAAAACTGTAGGAGAAGATAGAAAAATGGTTTGGGTTCTTAAAGCGCGTTTTTTTGCTAGCTGCATAGCAACGGGTGGGTCCTTAGCAACAAATTTCAAACATGCACACACTGAGCCCCTATAGCACCAAGTTTAATTTGAATGGGCCTGTTGGTTTGGGCTGTGGAGCGTCGCTTAACAAACAAACAGACACACAGACAGACAGCCAGAAAAGCCTAACAATAAGGGATATCTAGCGAAGCGAATTCCAATTAATGACATGCATAATCTATTAATTGTCCTCTATACATACAGACAGTAAGTTCAATGTATCTATTTATCTTTCATAGAACTTTTCGAGTCATCGCATAATCTAGTTCATTTGCCAGATGGATTGAGTGGAAACCTGTTGATCCCTCCTGTGAAACTGGTTTGTATTTATTGAGGTTTAATGCCGATTTCAGCATTATTTCAGTTATATCACAGCGACAGTTCACTTATTCATGATCCCTGGGAAATCAAACCAGTACTAGACTAGGAAATGCGTCTTGCCCATGAACACTCCACCATAATTGTAGCGCCGCAACTGAGGATCAAACTTGGGACACCCGGTTCCAAATTGCCAACGCTAACCAACGGACCACCGCTAAAAACATATTAGGATTAATAATGGGAAACTCTCTATAATGAAAGCATACTTATTAAATAAAGTTTAAAACATTGTTGCAAAAGTAGAAATTATGCACAATTACTCCTTTTGCCACAATGCTTTCAAAAGTAATATGCTGCAGACGTAACATATGATGCAGAAATGTCAAAAGGTATTTGCTTGTAGAAAAAAATTAAAAGACATGCATGCTATAATTTACCTTTATGTAATAATAATGTTTACACTAAATCCTGCATAAATAAGTAAAATAAACCTGTTTTAATTAGTAGTATATCTCCCTGCCTGACAACTGTCAAATATTTCATACACATACACTATGCATCAGAATTTGTTGTGGTTCAGCAACCTAAGCAATAGGTGTAAAAGTACATAAACCCTTTCCCACATACAACAAATTGGGAGCAGATAATTTTGAAAACATTTAGACAGAAACTTGGAAAATCTCTATAAATGCAAGTATCATTATTTAAAACAGATTTAAAATGATTGTGGCAAATGGAGAATTTGCTCATTATTCTCGATTTGCCAAAATGTTTTCACAAGTTGTCTGCTGCATATGCATCAAAATGCATCTACAAGTAGGATAGGGTTAACCCTTAGCAATAATTCTTCAATATACCACAGCAAAAATATGGGAAACTTTTTTTAATTAAAGTATAATAATTATTGAATATAATTGAAAACACTGTGGCAAATAGATATTACTAATCATGAGCAATTTCTCCTTGTGCCAGAATGTTCTCATGTGGCATTTGCTGCAGATGTATCAAAATGCTACTACATGTGTGAAAGGGTTATTGTGGTAGGCATTTATCCTTTTCTTTCATAAACCATTTGCCTGTAATGACATTTAAGAGGCGGCTGCTTTAACCCTTTCCCACATGTAGACGCTTTCTGATGCCTCTGCAGCAGAAGACTTTTAAAAAATTGCTGATAATGAGCAATTTCACCACAATGTTTTCAACTCTATTCAATACTTATACATTTTTCATAGAAATGTTCCATATTTCAACCTATATGTTTTCAGAATCGTCTGCTGCAGATTTGTTGTATGTGGGAAAGGGGGGTTAAAAACATTTGAGAGTAAAATGTGATATGGCATACTGGCAACTTAACATGAGCTGTTCGTAAGACAGCGCACTCGACTATTCCACAGCTTATTAGTTACTGAGATATGGACTCTAATGTAGTTGCATGCAAAACTTAAACAAGAATTTCATCTCAGAAGTCAAATAATAAAGGGCCATAATTTATATCATATGCAAGATAGAGTTATCTTACTTGATTATTTAAATAGGTGTGAGGGTTGGGAATGGCTTGGTTGGGAAGTTTCATTACAAGCCATTTTTTAAAATGAGGTCAGAGGTCAAGGTCACCAAACTTTGGTCAGCAACCCATCTTCCAGAGGCATCTTCATACCCAATTTTTGAATCAATATGTGATAGCATAGGAGATATGCCCTAGGCAACAAACAGGTCAGTCAAATGACCAAATTTTTATACATCTTTTTAATATCAAATTTGATAATAACGGGTGCAATAACACACAAGATATGGTCCTCAAAAGCTTTTTCTTAAAATAAGGTCAGAGGTCAAGGTCATAGTCACCCTATTTTAGTTTGTGAAACATTAGTCTGGTTCCCTGCGTACTATTATGACAAATACTACATAGTGGTAGGGGCAGGTAATCCAGACTAGTGAAACATGTACACCATCTTAATATAGGTTTGGTTACTCCAAATGTGATAGCCCAGGAGATATGATCATGACAAGGAAAGTGTGACAAAAACTGGCTAGCCCAACAAACAAACAGTTGCAAATCAATATGCCTATCAACTTCTTCAAAGTTTGGGGCATTTTAACCCTTTCCCTCATACGACAATTCTGCAGCAGATGACTTTGAACATATTTTGTCAAAAAATAGAAAATCTCTATAATTGAATGGATAAGCTATGACTAAAAGTGGAAAACATTTTGGCAAAAGGAGAAATTGCTTGTTTTGAGCAATTGCTTCTTTTGTCACTATGTTTTCAAAAAGCTGTCTGCTGTAGAGGCGTCAGAAAGCGTCTACATGAGGGAAAGGGGTTAAGCCATGTTGAAATGTTTGAAAACGGAAGAACTATTGAAATATAATAACTGGTCTAATTACTATTAGCAGACAATTTGCGCTTGTAATCCTTTCTTGACATACATCAAATCTGCAGCAGACAACTGTGAAGTGATATAGATAAAGATATGGAAAATAGCTATGGTGAAATTATCATTATTGAATAGATTTGATTTTTTTTTTACATTGATACAATGTTTTCAAAAGCTGTCAGCTGCACATGTGTCCAAATTCTTCTGCGTGTAGCAAACATAAATTTTCTATTTGATAATGGTTTTTTTTATCCTTTTGCCATTTTTTTTAATAATCAGATGTTTTTAACTGTCCAAAAGGGTCTATACATGGCACATAAGGTATGGCGAAAAACATTATAAAGATAGATATACAGCGATAACATTTGTAACAATCTGATACATCTAGACTTTCACATCAATACATTTGGTATTTTCTTCCTCTTAACCCTTTCCCTCATATAGACACTTTCTGATGCCTCTGAAGCAGACAGCTTTTTGAAAACATGGCAACAACAGAAGAAATTGCAATTTCTCCTTTTGTCACCATGTTTTTAACTCTATTCAATAATTGTACTTTCAATTAAATGGGGTTTTTAAATTTTTTTGTGTATGTTTTCAAAGTCATCTGCTGCAGATTTGTTGAATGTGGGAAAGGGTTAAACCTTATCCTTACCTTACACCTAGGCAAAAATATCTATAAATGAAAAGGTATGAAAAAGACATGAAAACATTGTGGCAAAAGGAGAAATTGCTCATAATGCTTTAATTGCTAAGAATGGAATATGCCATCTGAAAAGGAGATTTTTTTTTTTTCTTTTTAGGAAATTAAGAAATTTATTGAAATCCACCCAGTAGTGTGTGAGGATATTCTATTTCCCATACTGTGGCAATCAAGAGTTCTGTATGCAAATTATATTCTTTGAGTACTTCTTAATAAGGATCACCCTATAAACAATCATTTTAAGTTCTATTCAAATTGGCTCAGTGGTTTAGGGGGAAATGCCATTTTAACCCCCTTTCCCTCATAAATGCATTTTGACGCCCTAACAGCATACAACTTTTGAAAACATTGAGACAAATAATAAGTGGAGCAATTCCTTCATTGCCTCATTTTTTTTAACTTAATTCAATTATCTCATTTTCAGTTACAGAAATTTTTCATACTTTTGCCAAGACGTTTTCGAAGTCGTCTGCTGCAGATTTGTCATATAATGGAAAGGGTAAAGAATTTTAATAAAGGGATGATGCACAGCGGACACAGAGCAATCAAAATAGCCTATATGAAGTACTTTTGTACTCACAGAGAAATTGACTGGAAAAAAGCCAAAAAAGACATGCTTATAGGATGCCTTGA
Organism: Serripes groenlandicus; assembly: GCA_031761405.1. Taxonomy (NCBI): domain Eukaryota; kingdom Metazoa; phylum Mollusca; class Bivalvia; order Cardiida; family Cardiidae; genus Serripes; species Serripes groenlandicus. The sequence continues at coordinate 134,484,578 of JASEVX010000001.1, read as the reverse complement.
CTGCCCTGACTAGTTTTGTTCAGAGGGAAATTGTTAACCTTTTCCCTCAGACGACAATTCTGCAGCAGACGACTTTGAACTTATTTTGTCAAAACATAGAAAACCTCAATAATTGAATGGATAACCTATGACTAAAAGTGGAAAACATTGTGGCAAAAGGAGAAATTGCACGTTTTGTGCAATTTCTTCTTTTGTCACTATGTTTTCAAAAAGCTGTCTGCTGTAGAGGCGTCCGAAAGCGTTTATATGAGGGAAATTGTTAATACCTGCAGGTTTGCAGTATATTTGGATTTGTGGTTGTATAATTTTATGGTTTTCTATATATTATATGCTGTTCCTGAAACAAATAACTTAAGATGACTGTTAAACAGATAACATTTGAAATAAATTGTGGAAAAGGAGACATTGCTCATATTTCAAATAATATATATCTTTTTGTCAAACATGTTACCAAAGCAGAGGATTGTTGAACACAGTGGTGCAGTGATAAGAGAGTTGGTGTCTCAACGAAGGTCCCAGGTTCGAATTCAGTGATGAGTGGGTTCTACCTTTGGAATTTTCAACACAAACAGGTGTGTACTGGTTAAGTCTCCAGGAAGCAGACATCAGACATGATTAATATAAGCTGAACGCTTGTTTCGCAATAAATGTGAAATATGTAAGTTTCAATTCATACATAAACTCTCAAAATTCAACATTTTTTTTTCCACTACAGAGCAGCAGCAGTTCTTCGCCTGTACCTGATGTGTGGTCTTTGGAGGTGAAGTTGTGTATGATAGAAACAAAAGGAAATAATTAAAGTGTAGTTCAACAATTTTATTGACAACAATCTAGAACAATTATAAACGGAGATTCTATTCATCAGTCAAATGACTGAGGTCAATTAGAAACAAATATTATTAAATAGTTATTCCCAGCCATGAAAGGCAATCCATTTTTAGAATAGTGTGAATTTGACCCCTTCCCACATGCATATGCTCTATGTTGCCTCTCCAGCAGACAACATTTGAAAAACATTGTGGCAAAAGGAGAAATCACTTATAATGAGCAATTTTTCCTTTAGCCACAATGGTTCAACTTTATTCAGACATTTTTGTGATTTCTGCAAGTATGTTTTCAAAGTTGTCTTCTGCAGATTTTTTGTATGTTGGAAAGGGTTATCATAGACTTTGCTCAGTCTTCTTACAATGTCAGAACTCAAACTGGACAAGTCTGAGTCATAATATGTAGGTATAGAATATATAAATATGACTACTAGAGTCGCTACCACTTCTTTCACTTTTTTACCAATGTTTTCAAAAGTCTCCCATGGAAGAGCAATTAAATTACATTTCTATGAGGTCGGGAGTAATTTAAAATATAAATAACTTCAATTACCCGTTTAGGATATGCAACAATACTGAACAGATGACTTTAAAAACATGTCAGTAATAATATGGATAATCTTGTAAAATGAAAGTTTATTATTGAAAGAGTTAAAGACATTTTCGCTAAAGGAGCAATTGCTCATCATGAGCAATTTCTTCTTTTGCAATAATGTTTTCAAAAGTCACCTGCTGCAGATATGTCAAAATGCGTCTATAGGAGATAGTTAAAATTAAAAATCATAGTCTTCAATTTCATATTCCTCTTCCTGTGAAGCTTTTAAATTTGATTGGCTGTTAGTTATGACATCATCATTATCTAATATTGATACTGCTTTTTGATTGGTTGATGTTTGTGTTTCACCTTCTCCATCAAAATCAACGTCTTTTTCATCCAGCTTCTCGGAACTGCAAATATATTGTACTTATCTTTCTCATTTGAAATATTTTTTGTTTTATTCCAATTAAACCGATTCTCTACATTATGTGTGCATTTGAAGGTACATAAAAAAAAAAATGACATTTAAATATTTAATAATCTTGATGAAAATGGGAAAACCCTTCAAGGAAGGCCATCATTAGAAATAATTCTTTTGACCAGATCATTGAATAATTAATATCCGTCTGATGAGAACGAGGTAGTGTAACAATGTATGATATTATAAAATTTAGGATGAGTAAATGTATTTGTTTGTTTTTCTACTTTTGTCCTTTCTAAGTCATAGAGTAAGAGTGAAGGTGATGCCTCTCCCTGATGGAAAACTGACAACTAAATAGCATACAATTTTTAGGGAATTTTTGGGAAACTAAAAAGAAACTCTGATAAGTTTGGGAATTTTCTTTTTCAGTAGCAAAAATTAACTTTCATTTTTTTTAAATGTAAGTAAAAAAATAGCATATACAGTAATAGATTAAATGGGTTTATATTTACATGTATATATTTTCAGTTTGTCCAAATATTGTTCATACAGAAAGTAAGGTTTTTACTAGAGATCATGAACAAGGACAATCTCACATATAGCCAGTCAGATTTTTTGTCTTCTCTATCTAAAAACATTTCTATGAGATTAAATTTAATTTGATTACTTTGCGAATATGGATTTATTCGAGACAAAGTCAAGCAACATAAGAATGCATGGGTTTAAATGATAGTCAACACAATTAATATTTTATCTTAACCCTTTCTCTCACATGATACCAGTGAAACATGACATTATTTACACTGTGTATCGAGAACTTATAGGTCTGATGCTACCTTTGATACAATCCTTGACCTTTTTCCTCGTACAGACACCTTCTGACTCCCTTGAACTTTTGAATGTTTTCAAATCTGTGTACTTCAAGTTGTGCTTCTCTCACATGCTTAACTTCAGATGTTTTCAAAGCAAACAAAGTCATATACTTATATTCCCCCTGATTCCTAACACAAATAACATTGTTTGTTAACCCTTTCCCTCATACGACAATTCTGCAGCAGACGACTTTGAACTTTTTTTGTCAAAACACCATAATTGAATGGATAACCTATGACAAAAAGTAGAAAACATTGTGGCAAAAGGAGAAATTGCATGTTTTGTGCAATTTCTTCTTTTGTCACTATGTTTTCAAAAAGCTGTCTGCTGCAGAGGCGTCAGAAAGCGTCTATATTGCCTGATAGTATAGATTTAAAATGCTCTGCTTTGGATTGATTGATTGAGTTCAACGGCATTTGAGTTATAGCATGGCGTCCAGTTCACCAAATGCATGTTTCCTGGTATTCAAACTCATGACCCTTATTTTGGCAGGCCTTGTCATTACCCCCTGAGCTTTCATGGCTCAACATCATATGCTTTGGAAAAAGCTGATTTATACCACAAAGAACATCTAGAAATTCGATATTAAGTTGTTAAGAGTGTGTTTCAAAAGTCGTTTGCTACAGAGGCAACTAAAATCATTAAATGGTATGTATGAAGGAAAGATCAAATGAAGGATAAAGTATTAATCAGGAAAAGGATTTGAGAGAAGATTGTAATTTATCTATTGAGTCAAAGATAACCTAAATGATGCCTTGTACAACGGATTTATATCCTGATCTTCAAAGATATGCTAGGCTGTAAAGTGGTGTTAATAAATATATCATTGAAACACATTTCAGTGTCTCTAGCTACATGTGAATTAGACAAAAGTTTTACATTATATATGAAAAAACTCCACTGTCTAAAAGGACTCACAAGTATAGACAGACTAAAATAATCTATGTATTGCACCTAACTTTTGTAAGATAAGCAAGATTGATCAGTTATAGCAGACATATAAACACATATATGTCTTTCCCTCACAGAAATATGTGCTTTTCTATTCTAAAATTGACAATGGACGACAGACTGATGCAAATTGATAATAATTTTTCCTTCAGTACAATAAAAATGTTACAGTGCATTTTTGAAAGAATGTTAAAAGCATTGTGAGAAAATTGCAATGTTTTCTGTACCAGATTCTTTTTTAGAAGAAATGGTAAACCCTTTCCAACATACAGGCACTTTCTGACAAATCTGCAGCAGACAACATTTGAAAACATTGTGACAAAAGGAGAAATTTCTCATTAAGAGCAATTTCTCTTTTTTCAATAATGTTTTCAACTTTATTTAATATACTTTTCTTTCATTTATAGAGAGTGTGCATATTTTTTACTTAATGTTTACAAAGTCGTCTGCTGCAGATTTGATGTATGTGGGAAAGTGTTAACTTAACCCTTTCCCACCTGCAGACACATTTTGACGCAATAGAAACAGACGACTTTTGATGAATGACGAGCAATTTTCTCCTTTGGCCACAATGTTTTCAACTTTATTTAAAAATTAAGCCATCTTTTATGTGTGTGGGAAAGTTTAACCTCAAGCATAGACAAGAGCACCGCGTACGGCACAGACGCTCGACTGATAGAAAACAGAAAAAAAAAAGCTGAGCTAAACAAAAAACCTTAACCGGACGATCATGCCGCCACAGACGCCGACAACGACGCCAGGGTCATGACAATAGCTCTCGTTTTTTTCAAAAGTCGAGCTTAGAACATGATAAGAAATGAGTTACATTAGGTGAAAGTAAAACCCATGCTGCAATTCTATTTCAGCTTTACAAAGGATATACAACTGTGGAATAAATGATGCTACCATTTTCTTTAGAGAGTACCCCATATGTTTCTCTAAACACCATTTTAACACTTTCCCACATAGGACAAATCTGCAAATATTTGTGGGGTTTTTTCCCGCTTTTTTCAATATGATTTCATTATGTCATGGTGACGGTCCACATATTCATGATACTTTGGTAAACAAACCAGTACTAGGCTAGGAAATGTGCCTTGCTCCTCTATAAGTGGGAAAGGGATAAACAACATGTATTGATCTTTCAATGCAGGACTCTTAACAAATTTGTGAATTTATGCAGCATAAATTGGTTCAACGATGTTGACTCTTCATTCATAAAATTTAAGCAGATACAAACTTAATTATAAAGATGTATATTATGCCACAGATGCGTTAAAACTTAAAATGCATCTGCAAGTGGGAAAGGTTAAGCCTTAAAAAATAATGATATTACCAATTTTATGAATTAATTAGATAATAATTAACCTTTTTCCAACATACAGGCATATTTAAAGGCCTCTGCAGCAGGCGAGTTAAGAAGACACTGTGTCAAAGGTAGAAATTGCTCATAATAAAGTATGTCCATTTATAGAGATTCTTCATATTTTTGACTAAATGTCTTCAAATTGACCTGCCGCAGATTTATTGTTTGTGAGAAAGGTTTAAATGAATGGCAGCAACTATAGACAACTTTCTACAAAATGAACATGTAGGGTTTTTCTCGGGATAAGGATCAAGCATTGAACAGAATTTAACTCTACAAAACTTAACTGAACAACTGACTGAATGGCAAAGACAACTTTTCATAAAGATTCAACAAGTATTTGACAGCATCCGTAGAAAATGCCTATGGAATATAATCAAAAGTGATGTGGTCCTTCAAAATCTGACTAAACTAATCCGGAACATTTATAACTATTCATGCAGTATTGACAGCAGTAACTTGAGTCCTTTTCAAACAGGGATCAGACAAGGATTTGTAATGTCATTTACACTTTTTATCAAAGCCTTAGATTTGGTTATCTAACATACAACTGTTGACAGGAGCATTAGTTAGGGGCATAATCATGACATTAGTGGAGACTATAGATGACTTAGCTGTGCTCTCATACTTACATATACAAGAAATAAAACAAACATGCTTCATAATTATACTCGACAAATTTGACAAAACAACATCAAAATTAAAACCCTTTCCAACATACAATTTTTTTTTAAGCACACAACTTTGAAAACATATGGAAAATCTTTGTGTATAAGAAAGTTTAATTATCGAGTTGAAAATATTGTTGCAAATAGAGAAATAGCTCATCATGAGCAATTTCAACTTTTGTCACAATGTTTTCAGTTGTCATACTGTACTGAACAATCAAGAACACCCGAAAACAGATACCTTTACATAGTAAGGTTGTGAATACAGGTGGTGGAGCCAATAGAGACTTTAGCCCTATCCAACATATAAGAAATCTGCAGCAGACGACTTTGAAAACATTTACTCAAAATGTGTTATTTCCTTATGACTGAAAGAACAATAATTGAAAAAAGTTGTAAACATGGTGGCGAAAAGAGAAATTGCTCATTATGAGCAATTTAACCTTTCGCCACAATGTTTTCAAAAATCGTCTGCTGCAGAGGCATCCAAAAATGTTCAAATGTTGTAAAGGGTTAACCCTTTCCGTCATATAGACGCTTTCTGACGCCTCTGCAGCAGACGGCTCTTTGAAAACATAGTGGCAAAAGAAGAAATTGCACAAAACGTGCAATTTCTCCTTTTGACACAATGTTTTCCACTTTTAGGTTATCCATTCAATTATAGAGATTTTCCATTTTTTGACAAAATACGTTCAAAGTCATCTGCTGCAGAATTGTCGTATGAGGGAAAGGGTTAACTGGTGGAATTAATTTTGTGAAGCCTATGTAATCAGAAAATAGCCCGACTCAAACTGTTGCCTGCTCAACTCAACATTTTATCTTGATATTTTTTGAGTTGGCTATAGACTCTTCCAAAGTCGAAGCTGGATGAAACTATTTCAGCATTGAAATGGATAAGCAAAGACTCAATAAAGCAATATTATATTTTATGAAATTGAAAGTTATCTGGATATTAAGTCAATACATACTTCCCACAATCTACAGAAGCTGTATGCCACCCATATTTCTGTATAGTTCTGAGTGCTGGCGAACGACCATGACCATGAAAAATATGACAATCTTTCATACAAAGAGTTTGAACAGGATATTACAGATTTTTTGGTCTCAGATTTGTTTTAATCAAGATCTTTCTAGATGCCATCACGAAGACATGGCTTACAGTTTTAAAGAAGATTGTGTGGTAACTGCTGGCTAATTGTCTAAGAAAAGACACAGACTCTACAACAAGTACAGCTCTATTTTGGACACCTAAAGAAAAATGTAAAAAGAGGCTGGTAGGAAATAAAAGAATACAGGGGGGGAAAAAACCCACACAAAACATGGGGTTTCATTCAGAGGAAAGCAATTAACAGACAAGAGTGGATAATGTTTGCCGTTGCCCAATACGCTAGGTTGTGTAACAGGTATTTAGTAAGTAATTAACCTTACTCAAATACAGCTGACTTCTGAAAACATAGTGGAAAATGGGAGGAATTGTTCAAAACAAACCTTTCCCAAATGCAGACACATTGTATTGCATTTGCAGCATATGACTTTTGAAACTATTGTGACATAATGAGCAATATCCTTTTGCCAAAATGTGATTATTTTTTTATTCAAAAGTTGCACATTCATTTATAGACATTTTGAATATAATTTCACTGAGATGTTCTCAGTAGTCTACTGCAGATTTGCTGTTTGTGGGAAAGGCTAACAATATAACATCAGATAAACAGTTTGTTGAACTACATTTCTAGTGTGATGATTCTTAGTGTAGTGAGAGGATAGCTCAAGTTTTACTATGTAAGCACAGGCTTGCCTTGGTTTACTGTTCACATGTGTAAGCATGTGCCATAATCAGCTATCACTGAATGTGATGAATACCCCCAACACAGCACTTTGACACAGGATTTTGGGGTGGAAAATGGACACTTTTTGACCAGGGGAAGCAGCTTTTATTCAGTAGTAAAATTAACCAAAAATAATCATTGCAGGTATCCATACCTTTTACTTCTAAAGCCATTGAAGTAACCTTAGGGGAAAAAGTGCACTTGAAGAAACTTCCTAAAAATTTCATTAAATTCCATCCAATTATTTCTGAGAAATAGTCAAACACAAATGTTGGTGTATTTAACTATCTATAATAGGCAAGGGGGCAATGGTTATCTAACAGGAAAGCATCACGCATTGCACATCTCCTCTTTGTACAGTAGCTCCCTTTAAAAATTCATTGAATTTCACCAAGGGATTTAAGAAATAGCACAGAGACGAATGTTGGTATATATATCATATATATCACTATGTATAATTAACTGTCAAAAAACATACAACTGGAAAGCCTTCAGGCGCTGCACATCTCTCTTTTGTATAGAAGCTTCCTAAACAATTTCATTAAATTCCATCCAGTTATTGTTGAGAAATAATGCGGACCCAAATGTTGGTATATTATGTATAATAATTAAGGGGCCATAACTCTTTTAAACAAGAGCACCGCCTACAGCACAGACGCTCGACTGATAGGGAGAAAACAGAAAAAAAGAAAATGAGCTTAACAAAAAACCTTAAACGGACGACCAATCTGCCGCCAACAAAAAACCTTAACCGGACGACCAATCTGCCGCCAACAAAAAACCTTAACCGGACGACCACGCCGCCGCTGCCACCACCGCCGACGACGCCAGGGTCATGACAATAGCTCTCGTTTTTTCAAAAGTCGAGCTAAAAAACATCCAACTGGAATGCCATAAGGCACTGCAAATCTCTTCTTGGTATAGAAGCTTCCTATGAAATGTCATTGAATTCCATACAGTGATTGCTGAGAAGTAGTGCAAACACAAATGTTGGTACATATCACTATGTATAATAAATAAGGGGCTATAACTTTGTAAAATTCATCCAACTGGAAAAGGCATCAGAATTCAACGCAGTAGTCACTTTGTTTGTGGGGATATAATGAATATTAAAGAATATAAAATTTGAAACTCTACCTTGATGGTCTTTTACTTGAAAATCTGCAGATTTCATGTAGAAAGGAGATTTGACCTGGAAAGACAACAAATCAATTATTGAACACCAACATGTTCACAAAGGAACACATGGCTTAATTACCAAAAACAATTTATAGTGTGACAGACATACCACCGAAGAAGATCTCCTAGTGTCACCATGGTAAGGCAGGTAACACAATAAAACTAAATTCACCATTCCATAGCACTACTAATAAGCAAGGACAATTGAAACCAAAAATAGTCCTAAATTGTGAATTGGAAATGTAATTTCTCAATTTTCTTTTTCTAATTTTTCTTTTTTATTCAGTTTTTGTGTTGGTTCATTAAAATTGCTCTAAAGTAAATAAAGCTTCACCATCTGCTTATAGAGTTGTCTTCTTCGAAAACTCAAAGACAAGATTGTTAAACTAGAGTGCCATGATGGCCCTGGAATCGCTCACCTGATTTTTTTTTTTTTACTTTAGCTATATAAGCCCCGCCCCCTTTCGGCCATAGTTTCCGACCAATCAACTTGGCTTGAAGGAATCTGATAGAGGGTCACCCTAGGAACATTCCTACAAAATTATTTGAAAATCGGCCTGACACTTTTTTAAGTTTTCACTATAGCCATATAAGGCAAAATAGCCCTGCCGACTGGCGGCCATGTTTTTAGACCAATCAACATTGCTTGAAGGAATCTGATAGAGTCACCCAAGGAACATTTCTACAAAATTATTTGAAAATCGGCCTGACACTTATGGAGGAGAAGATTTTTTAAGTTTTCATTATAGCCATAAAAGGCAAAATAGCCCCGCCCCCCTGGCGGCCATGTTTTTTGACCAATCAACATGGCTTAAAGGAATCTGATAGAGGATCACCCAAGGAACATTTCTACAAAATTATTTGAAAATCGGCCTGACACTTTTGGAGGAGAAGATTTTTTAAGTTTGCACTATAGCCATATAAGGCAAAAAAGCCCCGCCCCCCCCTGGCGGCCATGTTTTTCAACCAATCAACATGGCTTGAAGGAATCTGATAGAGGGTCACCCAAGGAACATTTCTACAAAATTATTTGAAAATCGGCCTTACACTTTCGTTGGAGAAGATTTTTTAAGTTTTCACTATAGCCATATAAGGCAAAATAGCCCCGCCCCCCCTGGCGGCCATGTTTTTCGACCAATCAACACGGCTTGAAGGAATCTGATAGAGGGTCATCCAATGAGCATTTCTACAAAATTATTTGAAAATCTGTCAACCAGTTTGGGAGAAGAAGATTTTTTAAGTTTTCACTATAGCCATAAAGGCAAAATAGCCCCGCCCCACTGGCGGCCATGTTTTTCGACCAATCGACATGGCTTGAAGGAATCTGACAGAGGATCATCCAAGGAACATTTCTACAAAATTATTTGAAAATCTGCCAACCAGTTTGGGAGAAGAAGAATTTTTAAGTTTTTTTCATTTCGTTGCCATGGAAACCAGAATTATGCATGGATCCCAAAAAATTGAAGGAAATCTGGTGAGGTCATTGAGAGGATGCTTTCTGTGAAGTTTCATCCCAATTGACCCACTGGTTACTGAGGAGAAGAAGTTGACGGACGACGCACGATGGACGCCGGACGCCGGACAAAAGGCGATCACAATAACTCACCTTGAGCAAAGCTCAGGTGAGCTAAAAAAAACACATGTACTGTCTGCAAATAACCAAATATAACCAAAGTCAAAGCGAGGAGAATAGATATACAAACAAACTGACACCATGTCAAAGCATACAAATTAACCCTTTCCCGCGTTCGAGGATTTTACAGAAGACAACTTTGAAAACGTCTTGGCAGAAAGATGGAAAATGTCTTTAAATGAAAGTTAATAAATGAATAAAGTTGAAAACATTGTGGTAAAAGGAGATTTTTTTTATTTAATCAATTTCTCACAATATTTTCAAAAGTCATCTGCTGCAGTGTCGTCAGAAAGCGTCTATATGTTGGAAAGGGTTTAACTCAAGTACGAGTCCCTGGCAGCCATACTTTTCAACCAATCAATATGACTTGAGTAAATTGTGGAGAAGGTCGACAAAGGAATATTTCTGTAAATTTATCTTGAAATCAGGCCAGTAGATTCAGAGGAGAAGCATTTTAAAGTCATTTTAAAGTCTTATCATTTATTCAACATTTCTATCAAATTATCTAGAAATCAGACGGAGAATCAAAGGAAAGGAATCTTAAAAAGACCGAATTAACCTCTCTTCCGATACGGTGTTACACTATGTTTTTTTATCCAATCAATATTTTGTACAGGCTCACAGAAAAACACATTTCTGCCAAATTATTTTGAAATCATATCAGCAGTTATTTTTTTCAGTTTTCCTCATAGCAACTTAAGTTAAACATAGAGTTTAAATATGTGAACCATTTTAAAGATGCGCCACCAAAAGAACATTCCTGTTAAATTTTGCCAGTGGTGTAGAAAGAAATGGCATTTGAAGCTTAAATTTAATAACGGACAGACAGAGATTGATCCAAATGAATCACCTTTAGCCTTTGACTTGGGTGATCTAACAAGAGTCCCAAGAGAGCCAGTATCACTCCATTACCACATACTTTCTGAGGAGAAGATTTTTAAAGTTTTCACTATACCATATAAGGCAACATTTCTACAAAATTATTTGAAATTTAGTCACATATTTAAAGGAGGAGATTTTTAAAGTTTTCACTATAGCACAATTTGAAGGAATTTATGAGAGGCCATTGAGAGGATGCTTTCTATGAAGTTTCATCATAATTAGTCCAGTGGTTACAGAGAAGTCACTCTTAAGGTAAAAAGTTACTGAGGCAAGTAAAGATAATGTCCCTTGACTTTAAATGAAATATTGGGAAATATTGAAGTATTGTTTTTATACAGAAATGACTACATTGCAAAAGAAACAGTTAAGTTAAGTTTTCCATTATTCCGATTATGTTTTAAAACATCTGCTGCAAAATCGCAAAATGGTTTGTATCATAAAAGGGGTTAAACCCTTTCCCACTTAGCAGATAAATTTATTTAAAAATTGTGACAAAAGAAGAAAGTTTTTATTTTTATTCAATAAGTATATCTTCTCTCATGCAGATTTTTCCCCCCAAAATGCTTGAAAATCATCTGATGCAAATTTGTTGTATGTGGGAAAGTGTTAACCCTTTCCCTCATATGACAATTCTGTAGCAGACAACATTGAACGTATTTTGTCAAAAAATGGAAAATCTCTATAATTGAATGGATAACTAATGACTTAAAGTGAAAAACATTCATTTGGTTTGAGCAATTTCTTATTTTGTCACTATGTTTTTAAAAAGTGGTCTGCTGCAGAGGCATCAGAAACTGTCTATATGAGGGAAAGTGTTAAAGGGTATAACATACCTGTATCATGTAGAGGTGTATTTATCAGTGATATGTAAGGAAGTAGTTCTGTTTGTAATACTGTCGGAGGCATCCTTTGTGCTGGGAATAAGAATCACATCATTATTGAAAATATAGTAGGAAAAGGAGAAATTGTTTGTTATTAGCAAATCTGGATTTTTTTTCAACATTTTCACATTCTTTCACTAAAGACTATAAAAAATATGTCAAAACTGGAAATAAGTGACTGGTTATAAGCTGAACCCTTTCCTACATACAAAAAATCAGAAGCAGATGAGCGATTTCATCTTTCGTAATAAAGATTTCCAACGTCATCTGGTGCTTCTGTAAGAGGGAGAGGTTTAAAGTAATCTGTACCAAATAGAGGTAAATTTATTTTATACCCAAAATAGTCTCATGTTCGTTTCTGTTACTACTGTCAATAAAAAAGAAATGTATTCACAACCTGTATAGGTAAATTCTAACTGTTTGTTTTAGACAATTTGGGGGAAATTCCCTAAATGAGAAACATAAATAAAAAACATACTTACATTTAAATAAATATCTAGCACTTTCACAATGTAGCTTTGCCTGAAATGAACAAGTAATAATGAGAACAGTGTTCACATATGTAATCATCTCTTTTATTTGTTATGAATAAAAGTAACACATTGGAATACAGTCTAAATATAAAATTAGCATCTCAGTTATAAGGTTGAATGTTTAAATGTTTGATTTATGATGTTAGAGGGATCAACAAACAACAGCTACAGATTAGGTGTTCTAAAGATTTTAAAGAAATGAGGCTTACCTTGACTTAGGGTCATAATTACATGCCATTCAAGACATGGTTTAATGAAATTTCTATTCATAGCTCTAGATATGGGGAATTTTTATGTTCTAAAATCCTTATTTGACATTCAAACCCTATGCTGTGGGTGCTCAAAAGAATCGTTTGTGGAAGACAGTGGTGCAGAGGTAGAGCGTCGGCCTCTCGTATTAAAAGGTCCCTGGTTCGAGTCCCGTGATGAGCAGGTCCTGACTTTGGGATTTTTCCACACAAACGGCGCGAGTACTGGTTAAGTCTCCAGGAAGCAGACATCGAGAGTGATTAATCTAAGCCAAAGGCTTGTTTCGCAATCGATGTAAAATAAATAAGTTTAAACTAAACTAAAAGAATCGTCTCAGTGAGATGATTCTTTTGAGTGTACACAACATAGGATTTGGTCGAGTAATAAGAGAAATACTGTTGGAAAAAGACCTGTTCACTCCCTCTTATTTAGTCCTCTGGCTATTGTATCTTTATAACTACAAACAAGATGTGTTTGTGAAACACTGATGCCCCCCAATGGCAACATCTAGGTCAAAGGTCAAGGTCGCAAGGTATACACATGTGAAATATGGTAGCATTACCTGTTATTGTTCAAAAGTAGTGGGGAAGGTTAAAAAAAAAATTGAGAATGGCAACATCTAGGTCAAAGGTAAAGGTCGCAAGGTCAAAAATGTTGGTACTGACAGAAAGGTCATGTCACAAGGAATACACATGTGAAATATGGTAGCCGTATCTGTTATGGTTCAAAAGTAATGGCCAAGGTTAAAGTTTTTTTCGAGAATGGCAACATCTAGGTCAAAGGTCAAGGTCGCAAGGTCAAAAATGTTGGTACTGACATGTGAAATATGGTAGCCATACCTGTTATGGTTCAAAAGTAATGGCCAAGGTTAAAGTTTTTTTCGAGAATGGCAACATCTAGGTCAAGGTCAAGGTCGCAAGGTACTGACAGAAAGGTCATGTCACAAGGAATACACATGTGAACTATGGTAGCCATACCTGTTATGGTTCAAAAGAAATGGCCAAGGTTAAAGTTTTTTTCGAGAATGGCAACATCTAGGTCAAGGTCAAGGTCGCAAGGTGAAAAATGTTGGTACTGACAGAAAGGTCATGTCACAAGGAATACACATGTGAAATATGGTAGCCGTATCTGTTATGGTTCAAAAGTAATGGCCAAGGTTAAAGTTTTTTTCGAGAATGGCAACATCTAGGTCAAATGTCGTCGCAAGGTCAAAAATGTTGGTACTGACAGAAAGGTCATGTCACAAGGAATACACATGTGAAATATGGTAGCCGTACCTGTTATGGTTCAAAAGAAATGGCCAAGGTTAAAGTTTTTTTTAGTATGGTAACATCTAGGTCAAAGGTCAAGGTCGCAAGGTCAAAAATGTTGGTACTGACAGAAAGGTCATGTCACAAGGAATACACATGTGAAATATGGTAGCCGTATCTGTTATGGTTCAAAAGTAATGGCCAAGGTTAAAGTTTTTTTCGAGAATGGCAACCTCTAGGTCAAAGGTCAAGGTCGCAAGGTCAAAAATGTTGGTACTGACAGAAAGGTCATGTCACAAGGAATACACATGTGAAATATGGTAGCCGTACCTGTTATGGTTCAAAAGTAATGGCCAAGGTTAAAGTTTTTTTTGTGCAGACAGACAGACAGACCAACAGACCAACCAACCAACAGACAGGCCAAAAACTATATGCCCACCGAATCGGAGATTCGGGGGGCATAAAAACACTTATCCAGGCCTTCATGTAAGTTATATTGGATATCAATTTTTAAATGAAAATACTTCATCACAAGTTTACCTGACTTTCTACTTGAAAATTGCTGATGATAGAATTGCAAAATATAGAATAATGATTAACTTACATTACATTCCTGTTACATGAAGATGGACTTTAATATAGTCTTTCATAATTAATTCTAGTTTCTTAACCCTTTTACAGCAGAATTTTCAAATGGACATGGCCAGCTTTGCATTTTAAAGTCTCCAGAACCAATATTAGGAATATCAAGAAGAACATGTTGAGTTGAGCAGCCAACAGTATAGAGCCTTACCAGGAGTGCAGATGTGCTGGCCGGTCTGGTCTATACTGGTGACACAGGCTGGACAGTTTCAGCAGTCAAAGGGTCTAGTGACGAAATATCGAAAGTCTTATTATTTTCAAATCCCTAATTCACCCCCTTTCCTTCATAAAGACACTTTCCGACTCCCCTATTGCAGACAACTTTTGGAAACATTGTGGCAGAAGCAGAAATTGCACATAATAAGCAATTTCTCCTATTGCCACTACTTTCAACTTTATTCAATAATCTATCTTTCATTTTTTGAGTTTCCATATTTGTTTCTAGATTTTTCGTCTGCTACATATTTATTGTATGTGGGAAAGGGGGTTTAATTCCCTACGAAAAAGATAAACTTACAGTTCGGGAGGCTGTATACCACTGCGGTTTATGAAGCGGTTTCCAGCCCAAATTACTACCACCAGCACCATGACGGGCCCTGGATGAGTTAGAAAACATCAAACCTCTTGCTGCAACGGATGCTGCATACTGCTGTAACACTGCTCTTGACTGTAAAATGATGTATATGTAGTTTAAATATTTACAGAATCAAGAATAATTTTATAATAATTTTGATAAACTAATGTGTAAAACCTGCAATGCATTGAAAAACTGACTTGTTTAAAGCGACTGAAATCCAGATGGCACGAATTAAAAAATAAATAAAAATAATTGAATTCGCCCTAAATGTTATTCTTTATGTTATTATCCAAGTAAAACCAGGGTAGAAAATGTATCGTTTTTTATCAATAAAGTGAACTTGAGTCGTTTTCAATTGTCCCGATGAAGGGGTTTCCTATTTAGAAATACTTACCCCGTTACTGACAGGGTAGAATTTGCGATGGAAAAAGTATCGAAAACAAGAAAATCTCACCGATTATAGGAGTATGTAATAAGTCAGTTATCATATTTTAATGCCCCAAATACAAAAATAACACTTATTTTCTTAAAATTGGATTTTTTTTTTTTCGACAGTTGGGTATCTGGAGTTCAGTCACTTTAAACTGAAAACATCAGAAAAAATATCTGAAACAATCGACAAAACAACCTGAAAATATCTTCCAAGTTCTAAATGAGATTAAAAAGAAATGTTGAAGGAAAATGTGTCATCTGCCAATGAAATACAGGATGTCCACCATTCAGGCAGGCTACACAACTTCCCCACCCCGCCCTGCCCACCCCCCCCCCCCCCCCCCCCCCCAAACAATAACTATGAAATTTGATGAGTTTACAGTATAACGATTCAAGGGATCTTAGTTGTATTAATGTAAACCAACTTTATAAATCTGTTTAAACTGCAAAGGGGTGAAGAATTCATTTTATTCACAGAGCAAGGTAAGATATAGTTATGAACAAACCAATAGTAATACATACTGCCCAATCTATGGTGAGATAATCAGCATCACTTAGATACTCGCTCGCAGAAACAACATCCTCAATGGTTGTGAAAAATTCAAGGTAATTTTGATGTAAATATGCACCAAAGAAATCACCAGATAGGTGGGACCTCTCTATTACATCCTGGAAAAGAATAATAGTTGTCTAAATACTTGATAAGCATATTTTTGTTCTTCAAAAATGTAAGTTTCTGATAGGACTAAAACTGTTCTATGGAAGAAATACTCTCTGACAGAAATGAAAATAAAATACGAACTTGACCTTTGACCCATAGACCAACAAGAGCCCTGTGGAGCAAACGCCAACACTTGTCTGTTGAAAAAAGGGCATAACTGAATAATAATTAAAGGGACTGAATCCCATATGAGAAAAAAGCAAAAAAAAAAGAAAATTGTTAAAACTTGCTATTACCTTGATGTTTTTCCATGTAAGGTATTGAGATTTGCTGACTGATGTACTACAATATATGCACACTATTAATATTGCGGAGATTTTTCGTTATTTTGCATTGTAAAATCTAACCCAGTAAATCTAAAAATATCGCTGTATATTTATCATGTGATCACTACAACCGAATTGACAATCTCCTTCGCAGAGTTGTCGTTCCTTACACTCACGCATACATGAATGTAATGAGTCGATAGTGTTAGAGAATGCCGAATTGAATCCACCAATTCAAATGAGCAAGAGGAAATTCCACGGTATTTTTAAACGGGAAAACACGGAGCGGACGGTTTTTTAACTGCTTATTTCCTATGAAATAATGAAAAACAAGACTTGTACGACCTTCTACAACATTCCGTTACATATATATCGACGTATTTTGAATTAATTAGAATAAGTATAAAATATAACGATTTTGGACCATTATGGTGTTCAGTCCCTTTAAATCCAGAGTTATGTGTCTTGGAACAGACATACATATTGTTCCTAGGAACTTTTGGACCAAGTTTCATTTGAAAATGTTGAATAGCTTTTGAGTTATGTGGTAAGGTTATAGTTTTGTAAAGACGCAAAGGGTATCACAATAACAGACTTTTCCCCAAAAAAAACAGACAAGCTCAAAATCATTATGATCTTCCATTGGTCATTACACTAATCATGTGAGACAAATAATTCTCCTATCTTGACTGGTGATCGACTAAAGTTGACTTGAAATATTATTTTTCAAGAATTGTTCCCTCAGGATTTTGCCCTTGTGACCAGAGATATGGATAGACATTAGATCATTTTCCCTGGACAACTACCAACATAACAAACAATTGATGCAGTACTGCTGTACTTAATGACTATTTAATATGCATTCCTCTAAGATTCTTCACAAAGACACATGGCTGAAAATCAAATTAAGAAGCTGTCTCACTATACCACAATGAAAGAACATGCGAGCCAGTAAAAATAAACAATAGGGTATTCGGGATAAGGGAAACTAAAGATAACTTTACAATCCATCTTAGAAGTTTCTTTGATGATTCTGTGACTATTTGGTAACATGCCGTTTCAGATCAGACTGGCAAATGGATTTGGATCTACTTTGGTGGCAAATGCCATAAGATTGGGTTTGTAGAGGATGACTCATTTACAAGTAATTGGTGTTTTTTAAAATATCATATTTTTAACTTTAAACTAGAAATACTGTGAGCAAAGCTCACTGAAGAATACCCCCCGCTCCCCTCCCAAAGCATCGGATACAATGGTAAAGTTTCTACGGTTAAGGAGGAGTTGCACTTACAAGGTATCACAGGAGTTCCTTGTAACCTCTTAGTTGAATTATCTTCCCTTGGAAGAATCTGAGTAGAAAAATCTTCCTTCATGCATATCTACATATAATGTGTAGCCTTCATATACAGTTTTAATCAAACCAACTGAGCCCTTTAGGAGTAGCGCTTACAAGGTATGTGCACAGGAGTCCCTTGCAGGTAACCTCTAAGTTGAATGATCTCCCCTTGGAAGAATCTGAGGTGTATGATCTTCCTTCATGCATATCTACATATGATGTGTAGCCTTCATATACAGTTTGAATCAAATCAACTGAGCCCTTTAGGAGGAGTAGCGCTTACAAGGTATGTGCACAGGAGTCCCTCGCAGGTAACCTCTAAGTTGAATTATCTCCCCTTGGAAGAATCCGAGGCAGATGATCTTCCTTCATGCATATCTACATATGATATGTAACCTTCATGTAAAGTTTGAACCAAATCCATTGAGCAGTTTAGGAGGAGTAGTGCTTACAAGAAATGTGGAGGTATGTGCACAGGAGTCCCTAACAGGTAACCTCTAAGTTGAAATGATCTCCCCTTGGAAGAATCCGAGGTGTATGATCTTCCTTCATGCATATCTACATATGATGTGTAACCTTCATGTGAAGTTTGAACCAAATCCATTGAGCCGTTTAGGAGGAGTAGTGCTTACAAGAAATGTGGACATACGGACAGACGGACGGACAGACAGGGTGATTCCTATATACCCCCCCAAACTTTGTTTGCGGGGGGTATAATTATTGCAATACGAATATAGTATTAGTATCTAATATGATGAGATGGTATTACCTCAGGGTTGACTAGTAGAGGATCCCTATAACAATGGGACAGGTGTGATGGCAAGGCATTAGTTGTCTCTGGATTTGCTTCATCTCCTATATTAGAAAAAAATAGGTAATGAATCATCAATTACTCTACAGTAATGTAATGAATTAATTACACATTGTTATTGCCTACATTAAAATCTAGGTTTTGGCTGAAATACACTGTAAGTCATATTTAAAATGAAGGCATCTAATGATGATAAATAAGTATTCTAAGTAACAAAGCTCTTACTGAAATTGTTAATGAGAAACAGAGACCGTATTGGAAACTTAAACAAAATGTAAATCAGAAAATAATTATAATTCATTTAAAGACGATCGGGACAGTTTCGATTCTCACACTTTATGTATATATTACGTCTATATACATTAAACACCGGTTTAAAAGTGTTATGGTCTTCGGACAAACGGTGATAATTTAAACACAACACGTTTGTATGATTGATCATGCAAGATTTTATTTTATTTGAAAAGAAGTCTGGTAACCTATGATTTTAAAGTTAAATTTTGATAGAGTAATGCTTAAACTATATTTATGCAAATTTTAGAAAAAATCTGAATTTTATATCATTGAAAAAGAAAACTTTGAAAATTTACTGATTTTTTATGCATTGAATTTTATTTAATTATTTTTAATGGTGTCATTTTTTTTGTGATGGCTACATTTTCACCTTTAATTCTTTTAGTCATATAAAGAGTGAAGTGTTGTGAAACAAATGATGTAAAACTGAAAATGAAATTTGAAAAATTAAAAAAAATATATATATTACATAGGAAACAGCAGTCACATTTGCCAAAGTATGGGGTATACAAAAGAAAGGGCGGGGAAACTTTTCCAAGCATGGTTACCCCATATTTATTTTTCATATTTCTGTAGATTAGGTAATATGCTATCAACACACTAATTTATGTAAAATTCTGAACGTTTTCAAAAAATGATGAAACTGTCGCGATTGACTTTAACAAGAGCTGTAACTGAGATAGTTACATGATAGCATCTGTGGTTTGTGAGAAAAGGTGTTGCATTTCAAACTTTAACCAAAGCTGTAACACTGATGCCGACACGAAAGCGACTGCAATAGCACTCCTTATTCTTCGAATACTCAAGCTAAAAATGCATGGTTTAGTTATGTCCCTTGACAGGGAGCGATCACAATATCTCAACCCAAGCAGTGTTCTGTGAGCTAAAAAGGGCCATAATTCAGATAAAAGGCCTTTACAAAAGTATTAAGATGGTAAACATGTGCTCCAAGTTTCAGTATTTGCTTACATGGTTAAAAAATAAATGTCATCAAGATATCTAGGTCAAATAACGATAATTCTTCATGCCAAATGCAGTTTTTCATAAAATGCATCACTTTCTCAGAACAAGAACATTTGTTGGTATGTTCCATGTTTCGGAATTACATTTTACAAGTCTTATAATGTCTAAACATCTAAGAAATAAAATATCTTCTTTTTTGTATGGAGCTGAAGACGGTGATAGTGGTATAAAGTTGTACTCACTTTTACAATAGAGGATCTTGCCCAATGCTCTAAACAAAAACAATGAAGTATCTCTCCCTCCTATCGAAGCTAGTTCGGCATCTGTGTCAAAACTCTTAGTTTTACTCATACCCCCTTTCTTACTGGACTTATCTCCCGTCTTTTTTGCTCCTTTTGATTTTCCTCTACCTCCTTTATTGATGGATGCTAGACCTATATCACAAGTATCTACAAAAATAATCAAACTTACTTACATTTTGTAGGAGTGAGTGTCATGACACATTTTGAACTTAAAATCATGACACTAAAAGGTTAACCCTTTCCCACATACAACAGATATGCAGCAGACGACTTTGAAAGTGTCTAGGCAACAATAATTGAAAGTAAAACTAGAAAGGTTGTTTTTATGAAAAAACATATGTCTCCCCATTGCAGTTTGTCAATGACTATTAAAATATTGAACAAGGGGAGATAACTTTGCAACGAAGTAGCCCAGAGTTATAATTCTTGCAAGGTGCACAACTTCACATTGCCATCTATCTATATTCCAAGTTTCAATAAATTCCTTAAAGTACTTTCTTAGTTCTGCTCTGGAGAAAGTTTACACTATTAAAATATTGAACACGGGGAGATAACTCATAATTATTGCAAGGTGCACAACTTCACATTGCCATCTATCTAAATTCCAAGTTTCAATAAATTCCTTCAAGTAGTTTCTGAGTTTTGCTCTGGACAAAGTTTACACTATTAAAATATTGAACAAGGGGGAGATAACTCATAATTATTGCAAGGTGCACAACTTCACATTGCCATCTATCTATATTCCAAGTTTCAATAAATTCCTTCAAGTAGTTTCTGAGTTCTGCTCTGGACAAAGTTTACACTATTAAAATATTGAACAAGGGGGAGATAACTCATAATAATTGCAAGGTGCACAACTTCACATTGCCATCTATCTATGTTCCAAGTTTCAATAAATTGCTTCAAGTAGTTTCTGAGGTCTGCTCTGGACAAAGTTTACACTATTAAAATATTGAACAAGGGCAGATAACTTTGCAAAAAACTGGCCCAGAGTTATAATTCTTGCAAGGTGCACAACTTCACATTGCCATCTATCTATGTTCCAAGTTTCAATAAATTCCTTCAAGTAGTTTCCGAGTTCTGCTCTGGACAAAGTTTACACTATTAAAATATTGAACAAGGGCAGATAACTTTGCAAAAAAGTGGCCCAGAGTTATAATTCTTGCAAGGTGCACAACTTCACAGTGCCATCTATCTATGTTCCAAGTTTCAATAATTTCCTTCAAGTAGTTTCCGAGTTCTGCTCTGGACAAACACAAGTTAAGAAGAAGAAGAATAATAATAACTAGAAAGGTTGTTTTTATGAAAAAACATATGTCTCCCCATTGCAGTTTGTCAATGACTATTAAAATATTGAAAAGGGGGAGATAACTTTGCAACGAAGTAGCCCAGAGTTATAATTCTTGCAAGGTGCACAACTTCACATTGTCATCTATCTAAATTCCAAGTTTCAATAAATTCCTTCAAGTAGTTTCTGAGTTGTGCTCTGGACAAAGTTTACACTATTAAAATATTGAACAAGGGGGAGATAACTCATAATTATTGCAAGGTGCACAACTTCACATTGCCATCTATCTATGTTCCAAGTTTCAATAAATTCCTTCAAGTAGTTTCTGAGTTCTGCTCTGGACAAAGTTTACACTATTAAAATATTGAAGAAGGGGGAGATAACTCATAATTATTGCAAGGTGCACAACTTCACATTTCCATCTATCTATGTTCCAAGTTTCAATAAATTCCTTCAAGTAGTTTCTGAGTTCTGCTCTGGACAAAGTTTACACTATTAAAATATTGAACAAGGGCAGATAACTTTGCAACAAAGTGGCCCAGAGTTATAATTATTGCAAGGTGCACAACTTCACATTGCCATCTATCTATGTTCCAAGTTTCAATCAATTACTTCAAGTAGTTTCCGAGTTCTGCTCTGGACAAACAAAAGTTAAGAAGAAGAAGAATAATAATAACAAGTAATACTGTGTTAGCTAAAGCAAAAACAAAAAGTCACCCACTGCCATTTGTTTCGAAACGGTGGCCATTTTAAAACTTAAATTCAAGGAAAACTTGAATTCAAGAAATGGCGGCCATTTTGAGAAAAAAAAAAGTTGGATGCACCCCTTTGAGTGTGTATCTATTCATGTGTGAAGTTTGATAGAGATCGCACCATCGAAACATAAAATCAAGAAACGGTGGCCATATTAAAACGGCGGCCATTTTGAAAAAAAAAAAAGTTGGGTTCACCACTTTGAGTGAGTATCTATGTGTGTGTGAAGTTTGATAGGGATCGCACCATCGATGTCTGAGAAATCGCGCGGAAACTTGAAATCACGAAATGGTGGCCATTTTGAAACGGCGGCCATTTTGAAAAAAAAAAAAGTTGGATGCACCCCTTTGAGTGAGTATCTATTCATGTGTGAAGTTTGATAGAGATCGGACCATCAAAACTTAAAATCTAGAAATGGCGGCCATTTTGAAACGGCGGCCATTTTGAAAAAAAAAAAAAGCTAGATGCACCACTTTGAGTGAGTATCTATGTATGTGTGAAGTTTGATAGAGATCCCACCATCGATGTCCGAGAAAACTGGCGGACAAGTTCAGGACTAAGAAAAAACAAAAAAATAATAATAACAAGTAATACTGTGTTAGCTAAAGCAAAAATAAAAAGTCACCCACTGCCATTTGTTTTGAAACGGTGGCCATTTTAAAACTTAAATTCAAGGAAAACTTGAATTCAAGAAATGGCGGCCATTTTGAGAAAAAAAAAAGTTGGATGCACCCCTTTGAGTGTGTATCTATTCATGTGTGAAGTTTGATAGAGATCGCACCATCGAAACACGAAATCAAGAAATGCTGGCCATTTTAAAACGGCGGCCATTTTGAAAAAAAAAAAAAGTTGACTGCACCACGTTGAGTGAGTATCTATGTGTGTGTGAAGTTTGATAGAGATCCCACCATCGATGTCTGAGAAATCGCGCGGAAACTTGAAATCACGAAATGGTGGCCATTTTGAAACGGCGGCCATTTTGAAAAAAAAAAAAGTTGGATGCACCCCTTTGAGTGAGTATCTATTCATGTGTGAAGTTTGAAACTTATATTCAAGGGAAACTTGAATTCAAGAAATGACGGCCATTTTGAAACTTATATTCAAGGGAAACTTGAATTCAAGAAATGGCGGCCATTTTGAGAAGAAAAAAAAGTTGGATGCACCCCTTTGAGTGTGTATCTATTCATGTGTGAAGTTTGATAGAGATCGCACCATCGAAACATAAAATCCAGAAATGGTGGCCATTTTAAAACGGCGGCCATTTTGAAAAAAAAAAAAGTTGGGTGCACCACTTTGAGTGAGTATCTATGTGTGTGTGAAGTTTGATAGAGATCGCACCATCGATGTCTGAGAAATCGCGCGGAAACTTGAAATCACGAAATGGTGGCCATTTTGAAACGGCGGCCATTTTGAAAAAAAAAAAAGTTGGATGCACCCCTTTGAGTGAGTATCTATTCATGTGTGAAGTTTTATAGAGATCGGACCATCAAAACTTAAAATCTAGAAATGGCGGCCATTTTGAAAAAAAAAAAAGCTAGATGCACCACTTTGAGTGCGTATCTATGTATGTGTGAAGTTTGATAGAGATCGCACCATCGATGTCCGAGAAAACTGGCGGACAAGTTCAGGACTAAGAAAAAACAAAAAAATAATAATAATAATAATAAGAAGTATAAGAAACTGAACAAAAACAATAAGTCCCCAAAACTCCGTTTGGGTGACTTAATAATAATAAGAAACTGAACAAAAACAATAAGTCCCCCAAACTCCGTTTGGGTGACTTAATAACAAGTAATACTGTGTTAGCTAAAGCAAAAACAAAAAGTCACCCACTGCCATTTGTTTTGAAACGGTGGCCATTTTAAAACTTAAATTCAAGGAAAACTTGAATTCAAGAAATGGCGGCCATTTTGAGAAAAAAAAAAGTTGGATGCACCCCTTTGAGTGTGTATCTATTCATGTGTGAAGTTTGATAGAGATCGCACCATCGAAACATAAAATCAAGAAATGGTGGCCATTTTAAAACGGCGGCCATTTTGAAAAAAAAAAAAGTTGGGTGCACCACTTTGAGTGAGTATCTATGTGTGTGTGAAGTTTGATAGAGATCGCACCATCGATGTCTGAGAAATCGCGCGGAAACTTGAAATCACGAAATGGTGGCCATTTTGAAACGGCGGCCATTTTGAAAAAAAAAAAAGTTGGATGCACCCCTTTGAGTGAGTATCTATTCATGTGTGAAGTTTTATAGAGATCGGACCATCAAAACTTAAAATCTAGAAATGGCGGCCATTTTGAAAAAAAAAAAAGCTAGATGCACCACTTTGAGTGCGTATCTATGTATGTGTGAAGTTTGATAGAGATCGCACCATCGATGTCCGAGAAAACTGGCGGACAAGTTCAGGACTAAGAAAAAACAAGAAAATAATAATAAGAAGAAGATGAAAAAGAAACTGAACAAAAATAATAAGTCCCCCAAACTCCGTTTGGGTGACTTAATAAGAAGTATAAGAAACAGAGCAAAAACAATAAGTCCCCAAAACACCGTTTGGGTGACTTAATAAGAAGAATAATATGAAAAAGAAACTGAACAAAAACAATAAGTCCCCCAAACTCCGTTTGGGTGACTTAATAAGAAGAATAAGAATAACTACAAATACAGCATGTCCCCCCTTTCGGAGAAGGGGAGACATAATTACTGAAAACTGAAAAAAAAAAAAAAAAAAAAATTTGGCAATTGTTAGTTTTCAGAAAGGGTTGAACAGGCTTTAACCTTTCCCCTCATACGACAATTCTGCAGCAGACGACTTTGAACATATTTTGTCAAAAAATAGAAAATCTCTATAATTGAATGGATAACCTCTGACTAAAAGCGGAAAACATTGTGGCAAAAGGAGAAATTGCTTGTTTTGAGCAATTTCTTCTTTTGTCACTATGTTTTCAAAAAGCCGTCTGCTGCAGAGGCGTCGCGTCTATATAAGAGAAAGGGTTAACCCACTTCCGACTAAGATTCATCATTCCTACCTTTCAAACAAGCAAACTGTAGAGCATTAATGGCCCCTCTGATATCCCCTGAACTAGACATTGCTATGGATTCAATCACATTTTTGGATGGTATGGTAAACTTGTGGCTCCCTTTGAGGGATTCATCGGTGGCTACCTTGGTCAGGATCTTAGACATGCTAGTCATTGCGACAGGATTGAAACTGAAATGGGAAGTAATATGCAACTTTCATTAGACATGCTGGCTATCGCGACAGGATTGAAACTAAAATGGGAAGTAATATGCAACTTTCATTTTTGTATACATTTCTGTGATAACCATTACCATGTGGCTTCAATCATGCAACTATCAAGGTAAATTTCATATGCGAAAGTGTCTTTGTTTATTCATTTAAGATTGTACAGGCTTTATAAGCATTTAAATCTTAACTCTTTCTTACATACATGTACAACAAAACTTCAGCTACCAAATTTGAAAACATCCAAGGCAAAAATGCAAAAAATGAAATTTGCATTATAAAATAAAGTGGCAACCATTGTGGGAAAGGGTGAATTTGCTCACCATAAGCTAATTCTCATATTTTCACAAGTTGTTTGCTGCAGAAGCATTTATATGTGGGAATGGGTTTGTGTGTATTAACCCTTTCCCTCATATAGACGCTTTCTGACGCCTCTGCAGCAGACAGCTTTTTGAAAACATAGTGACAAAAGGAGAAATTGCACAAAACGTGCAATTTCTCCTTTTGCCACAATGTTTTCCACTTTTTGTCATAGGTTATCCATTCAATTATGGAGATTTTCTATTTTTTGACAAAATACGTTCAAAGTCGTCTGCTGCAGAATTGTCATATGAGGGAAAGGGTTAAAGATGAGCAAAGGAGGAAGACCGAGATTAGACTACATGTATGTAAAAGTTTATCTTGGTCTAAAGATGCATCAAAATGTGTAGCTGGAAATACTTTTTTTTAGATAAAAACACAATGCATCATATCATCCCTTATTTAGACTCTTCTTAACTCCAAAGACGTTAGGAAAGTCATGGCATACTTTGACGAATACATTTAAAACATACAACCTTTCCCACATGCAAAAAATCTGCGGCAGACAACTTTGAAAACTGCTATAAATGAAAGTTTAATTATTGGATTGAGTTAAGTATGTCAAAAGGAGAAATTGCTCATAACAAGCAATTTCCTTTTTTGCCACAATGTTTTTTAAAGTTGTATGCTGCAGAGGTGTGAGAAAGTGTCTGCTTGTGGGAAAAGGTTAAACAAAAAGATGAAATAACTCATTATAAAATATGTATTCTTCTTCAGACCTTTTCATATCAGGTTAACTCTGACATGGGACAAATAAATATCCGACGCATTGACAAAAGTAAATTGTGATCTTGACATTGCCCTTTAGACACCAAATGAATAGGGTCCTTCATTAAGTCATGGTTATTACAAAAATGATGTATCATCATCATAGCTTGAATATTCATTGTCCCTGAAACAATTTTCAAAGATTGTTCCATTGAGACCTTAAACTTTGACCTATTGACCGTAAAATCAATAGGGATTTCCATTGCATCATGTTCATTGAATATGATCGGTAATATCATCCTAGCTCTTGAAAGATAAAGATTATTGAGTCTGGAAACTGTCCTGTCTACAGACAGACACACATTTTTATACCACTCTTCCTCAATCAACTTCATTGGCAGGGCATAAAAAGTGCCAAACATCAGTTAAACATCAGTGCCAATGGACCTTCCTTAAGTAAGCTTTCTTTGCCAGCAGGCATATTTTCTAAGAGTACGATATTGTAAAATTGAATAATTAAAATAATTATAAAGTTTTACAACATTTGTCTTTTGGATCTTACCTAATACTATCAATACGTAATTCATCTTGTATGTTTTTAGGGAACAGTAACCTCTCAGTAGACTCGCCTTTTGTACTGTCACTGACTATAAATATCAGGGGGCTGCCACCAACCTGTGCATACTTCCTAAGAATTTCATGAAAAGGTGCAGCATCTCTGTAAAATGTGTTGGGAAAATCCTGAAAACATAAGACAAAACAACAGATCAAAATTTGGGGTCGATATTTGGCGAAAGACATTGTAATGGATCTTTAATTTATAAAAGTGGTTGGATGTCAAAGGGAAAGAATGAAACACTCAAACTAGATCTTTGATTAAATCTGTTGACAATCAACGTTACGGTGTTTTATGTGAAGATCTTGAATTAAGTTATGGAACTGTTCAATACATTTTAACAGAGGACTTGAAAATGAGACGAGTGAGTGCAAGATGGGTACCTCGACTACTCTCAGAGGAAGAAATGGCCACAATCTTCACCATCCGCATATGAACGCCAATATATGACTTTTAAACAATGTCAAAGCAGACCGCCATTCAGAACCCATATCCTTAGATGGGGCACTTCTATTTTGACTACTCGTAAAATAGGATTCAAGGTTATGTAATAGTCCCCCTATTCGAGAGCTAAAATACTTACCTCTACACATATGATTTTGCTAGTCATGACACCGCCACCAAATATATCAAGAGTGTTGTATTTGTTGGCTCTAAGTAAGAAATCTCTGAACTGTGACAGTTGCGAACTTGAAATAGCCATGTCAAACCTCGATCCTGAAAAAAAAAAAACATGACATAACTAAACCTAAAATGACCATGTCAAACCTAGATCTCATTATAAAACACCATGGAAATAATTAACGTAAACATGGCCATGTCAAACAAAGATCCTGATATACATCAACATGACATTACTAAACATGTAATGACCATGTCAAACCTAAACCTGGATAAAAAACAACATATTACTAAACTTGAAGTGGACATGTCAAACCTAGATCCTGACCATGAGTTTACTAACATCATATGCCTTTACCCAGCTTGTAATGGCTATATCAATCCTATCATAGATCCTGATATTAAACAACATGGCACAACTAAACATGTAGTAGCTGTGTCACACATAGATCCTGATATTAAACAACATGGTATTTCTAAACTTGCAGTGACATGTCAATCCTAGATCCTGATATAAAACAACATGACATCATTAAACAGGTAATGAACACTTCACAACTGAATAAGAACCTAAGAATAACTCTCCTTTTTATGTATCTCGAAGAATGTATTCCTATTCTATGATTGGTAAAATATATTAGTAAACATAAACTTAATTGGAAGCAAAAGTTGGAGATGATGATGAAGACATTGTTGGAAAATAAATTGCCAGAAATTGCCAGTTATGAGCAATGCTTCTGTTTCCAACAATGTTTTCAAGGAGTTATTTGCTACACATAAATAAATTTGCCTTTATATGAGAAAGGCTTACCTTGATTGAATGTAACGGTAAGAATTATAGTTTTGTGAAACAATCTCTTAATTCATATTTTTTTTAAAAATGTTATTGATTTACAAATATTTAAGTTATATCATGGCAGCCAATTCACCTACATTAACAAATGTGTTATCTGTTTTTCTAACACCAGTACCCCTTCATAACATTCTTTCCTAGGCAATTTGCTCTCTTCCCACATATCCTTGTTTAAAGATCCTATGGGGTTTATTTCTAAGTGGTTAATATCCCAGGGGGAATTGTCTGTACCCCGGCCTCTTCTATTATTGATGGAAGGCGCAGGACACTAGTCAGTCACTATTACTTTTGTCAATCATCGGAAAGAATCAATGGTCCAGCCAGGGTTCTCATCACCCCTGGATTGATAGGCCTCATTGTTACTGATACAGTAAGGATTAACGTATTATCAGGGACGTAGAAAAGAGGGATATGTAACTAAGTTATATACTTAAATATCACCCGTCCCAACATTTGTAGCAAGTAAAACTAAAAACTATTGAAGATATGAAAATAACAAATATATTTTCTGGAAGTTTTAACTTTCTTGTATTGCAATAGATAAAAATATTTTAATACTCTACATGTTTTGATAATATTTTATCCTTATGAATAATGTCAGTGTCTTTTAAACCAGGCATTTTTTAAAATGCAGAGAAATTTCAGTTGTTCAATATATCTCTAACTTTAGTTGACATTTTAAGCTTTCAGAATATGTATGTTTTGTTTATGTGCCAAATGTGATTTAAAAGTTTTATTTGCTACAAAATGTAAAAATTTGGCTAATTTTATTTCTCCATGTGATAATTTAACCAGATAACAGGTGAACTGGTGGAACTGCTTATTCCTCTTATGATCTTATCTACGTCCCTGGTATTATATACAGTATCTATATCTACAATACTAGTGAAGAAGGAAAGCACTAAGATACACTAACTAGTTCTCCAGTCTTCTTTATACCCAGCATCATAAGAGTCTGTGTCTGGATTAGTCCAATCATGTAGTTTACAGCCAAGTTCTGCAGCCAACACTTTCACTGTAGCCGTCTTCCCAACACCAGCTGGTCCCGTCAACAATAAAATGGGAGGTAACTGAGGAGACAGGATGATTAGTTTCACCATTTTCTAGATATATTATCATTTTGTCCAGCAAACTGTATGAAGTTTTAAAACAATTTCTGATTATTTTCAGATATGTTTTCTACTCTGTTTAAGGTTTATTAATTTTTTCTCTTTAACTTGTCCAGTCTTCCTTTCTCTGCTTCAGACGCCTTGTAGTTTGTGACAAGAGTATAAATACAGCATATCAAATAAAGGTTAAGACAAGTACCTTTTTAAAAATATTGCTAGTTAACAAAAAAAATGATTTCTTATTTTGTACCAGCATCAAATATATGTTTAGTACAAATGTTATGAAAATCGCTTTCTTCCAATTTTGCAGAAATATTATTTCACCCCTCCATATAGGTTTATTAATAACACATGCTAAAGAGAAAATTCCAAAATACTTGAACACAAATCAGAACTAGAAATATCACTAAAGGTGATGAATACCCCCAGCTGGTGCCCGACAATATACATATGTATGAGAAATTCAATGGGCCATAACTCATTTAAAAATAATTCCAGTGCAACACGCCAACAATATGCACAACTAGGCTTGGTATCAATCATTCTTGTGAAGTTATATTGAATTCTGACCAAGGGTTGCTGAGAAATAGTGTTCACAAGAAATGTCCACAAACCAACGGACCGACAAGCATGACTCCTATATAGCCCCTATATACTATGTATCTGGGGGTATAATAATACAGTGATTCTGAATCACCAAATAAACATTGTATCAGATGTAAAATTATATATTACTACAAACACACAAAAAAGGCAATCAATAGTTTCATACAAAGAATACGGGTACATAATTGTTAGTTTTTAAAGTGTACCCATCAAGTCAAAGTACTTACACCCTTTTTGTTCAGGTGAATTTTTATCCACTGTTCTACATCACCAATTTTCTTCTTGTGTACAGCCAGGTCCGCCTAAATAGAAAATTGGTACAACACATATAAAAAAATCTAATGGTCTAGCTAATAAAATATAACAAGAGCATTGCCTACGATACAAAATTCCCTTGCAGTTTTGTTTTGTACAGATTTATTATAGTCATTGTGACCTTCACCTTGGTCAGTGAAACGGGAAACCATCCATGCTCATGTGATAATTAACCATTTTTTGAAGAATGGAGGAACCCTATTCCCAAATGAAAGTGCTAGAGCAATGAAGTTGTTTCATACAGATGTATCATAGTGTCTGTGACCTTCACCTTTGAGCTCAGTAAAATGCGAACTCCTTCAAGCTCTCTTGACACTTAACCTGTGAATGGAGTAAGAAGGAATTCTGTCCACAAATGAAAGTGCTAGAGTAATGACATATATAGTTTTGTAAAAACACATTATAGTTACTGTGAACTGTGACCTTGACCTAGATTGGAACCTAGAAACGTGAACGTGTACAAGAGGTGATGCTTTTGAACATATGATTTAAGTTTCATAACAATCAGATAAGAAATAAAATAGCTAGAGCGATAACGTCGTTTCGTACAGAAGTATAATAGTCAGTGTGACCTTGCCCTTTGACCTAGGTTGGTAAAACGTAAACTCGTACAAGAGGCTATGCTGGTATCATGTGTGTTCAGTTTCATTACAATCTGATAAGAAATAAAACAGCTAGACCTATGACATCTTTTAATACGGACGTATAAATGTCACTGTGACATTGACTTTTATCCTAGGTCATTGAAACTCAAACTGGTATAAGGGACGTGCTGGTGAACATGTGTATCCAAATTCAAAACAATCTGATAAGAAATAAATTCGCTAGAGCAATGACATGTTTGTACAGACTGCTTATAGTTAATGTGACCTTGACCTTTGACCTAGGTCAGTGAAATACAAGCTCATACAAGAGGAGATGTTAGTGAACATGTGTGTGAAGTTTCATTAAAATCTGATAAGAAATGAAGTCGCTAGAGCAATAATGTTGATGGGACAGGTGCGGACGGACGTATACCTATATATCCTCTATGCTAGCGGATACAAATGTTAAACCTTTTAACAAATATGAAATATTATGTGTCAACTTCTTTGAAAACTCATGAAGAAATACAATGGAATCATAGTTTAAAAAAAAACAATGGTGAAAGTACATATTGCTCATTTTTAACAATTTTCCACAATGTTTTTGAGAATCGTCTTAATCAGGGATAAGATCAATTATCTGGACCTCAATAACTTCAATATTTACCTGCAATTTAGGAGAATGTTTATCCGACCACAGACTTGTTTCTGGTGTTTTATTTGGCCGTCGAGAAACAGGTTTCTGACTGGTTTGCGAAACCTCCACATTTTCTGTTAGTTTCCGCTTGACAGGAAGAGATCTCTGGGACAACAGACTAGATTTTAAAGTGGGTTGAAAGGTCTTGGCTCGCTTTGGTTCTGGTTTTGTGGAAAAGCCGTTTCCAAAGTCATCAAATGAAGAAGACACCCATGATTGACTTCCCTTCTATATCAATATATGAAATACATACTCAGGGCTACAGATAGCATTTTGGGTGATTTGGGTATTTACCTCATTGTTTTTCAGACGAATTGTAATTTTTATAATTTAAATTTAAGTAATAGGAGTACCCCATGCTTTTTTCAAATTGCCTTTTTTGTATGACTTTCTTGAATAGAGTTGAAATCATCTTGGCAAAATGAGACACTACTCATATTATGAGCAAATTTTCCTTTTCCTACAACGTTTTCAATGTTCCTTTAAAGAAAATTCTAATCCTGTGAATTATTGACAAATGTAAATAATTTGGGAATCTAGAGACAGTCTTTAACCCTTTCCCTCATATGACAATTCTGCAGCAGACGACTTTGAACATATTTTGTCAAAACATAGAAAATCTCCATAATTGAAAGGATAACCTATGACGAAAAGTGGAAAACATTGTGGCAAAAGGAGAAATTGCACGTTTTGTGCAATTTCTCCTTTTGTCACTATGTTTTCAAAAAGCTGTCTGCTGCAGAGGCGTCTGAAAGCGTTTATATGAGGGAAAGGGTTAAAATCATCCACACTTCCCAACTTTGTCATTTCAACCTTGTTTTTTCCCCCAAAATAAAAAAATAATAGCGATTAATTTTCCCAAATAAAGTGGCCTAGAAAAAGGCCAGATCTGTAAACATTTTCAAAAACTTAAAAAAGATACATAAATCATTCTCTTTAAATTTTATCCCAAAACAGCCTATTCTATAAAAGAATGCACAGTGATTGGAAATCGTGCATGCATGATTTTGAGATAATAGAAAGAGCTGCAATCATTGATTCATGACATTTGTGCAAATATAAAATTCCAAAGTATTTCCTTTTTCTTAAATGTTACCCAAGATACTGTGACCTATAGGAAATTGGAAACATAATTTGTATACATACATTGTACGGAAAGGAGAAATTGTCTATTGCACATTTTACCTTAATACTGTTCACTTTGACCACAGGTATATCTTTCCTCACAGTGGAACAGCTGACCGCTGGATGGTCCATTATCATACAGTCGTCATCACTGTCAGACCACAAACTCTCAATCTCCTTTTTACTCTGTTCAAAGTAAAAAGAAAACAAACCTAAATGGAATGGATTATATTCATGCTACAACAATTATGAAGGAAACTTATCAGTCCTCAAATTTAAAGAGTTTAAAAGGCTTCTAGGGGTTCTCTTTGTTTTCAATATGAATGCTATTATGATTGTGTGATATCAGTATGCTAAATATTTGACTTATAAAATCAAAAGAGGCAAAAGTTGCACTCTTATAGAAATTCATAAAAACAAGAGGGCCATGATGGCCCTTGAATCGCTCACCTGATTTTTTTTTTTTCACTTTAGCTATATAAGCCCCGCCCCCTGGCAGCCATAGTTTCCGACCAATCAACAGAAGGAACCTGATAGAGGGTCACCCTAGGAACATTTCTACAAAATTATTTGAAAATCGGCCAGATACTTTTGGAGGAGAAGATTTTTTAAGTTTTCACTATAGCCATATAATGCAAAATAGCCCTGCCCACTGGCGGCCATGTTTTTTGACCAATCAACATGGCTTGAAGGAATCTGAAAGTGGGTCATCCAAGGAACATTTCTACAAAATTATTTGAAAATCGGGCTGACACTTTTGGAGGAGAAGATTTTTTAAGTTTGCACTATATAGTCGGGGGTGTTAGGGCATTAAAGGGGCTGTTTGGTTCAGATTCTTCCAAAAGCACCAAATTTGGCCTAAAGGTCGCCGGTGCCATACTTGTTACATTTTTGATGGGCGCCAAGAGTGGTGCCCCC
Organism: Serripes groenlandicus; assembly: GCA_031761405.1. NCBI lineage: Eukaryota > Metazoa > Mollusca > Bivalvia > Cardiida > Cardiidae > Serripes > Serripes groenlandicus. Next base: position 134,450,365 of record JASEVX010000001.1, on the reverse strand, counting down.
TGGGGCCACCATATTGGCAAAATCCAAAATGGCCGCCATCCGGGTTTGATATCATTCGCAGGTAAAAAAGTAAAAGGGCTAGAATCATAAATGCTACCACATTGTAGGGGTTTTCGGGGTCAGGGAATCCGATAAAGATGTTACTTCAATGATTTGAGGTCAAGTTTACCCCTCATCAACACTGTAAAGGTAACTGTGGGGGTTAACCCGGTGTTTTGGTGACTCATCGTCATCCCAAAAATCCTTTCCCATTATTAACTTTATGTTGCACAAGTTTGACATATCTCCATATCACAGAAAGAACCGTAAATGTGTGTGTAAAAATTGACATTATTTAAATGCTAACCAGATTTGCAGGTTACGCCCTTCTTGCATATTTAGGAGCTGATACGAAACCTGCGACTCAGCCTGCTATCCTATCGCCATGAGACAAGATGACAAATGAAAATTCATTGCGACGACGAGCCTACGCAATTATAATGGACTAGTAGTACATTGTTGTGTCAAGTGTCAAGCACATATATTCTACCACAATTATGAATTGGGAACTCTGCTGTCTTTGTCAAACGGACCAGAACCGAGGAAGCCCTGCAAACGCCTAAGAAAGAGGGACTTGTATTCCTTGAGAGAGATCTCAAAGACTTCATTGCTATAAATGCAAATGATTCCACTGGTATAAATGTCACGATTAGTCAGTTGAATGATGGCTCAGGCATTGCAGCAACTCTTAAATCGCATAAGGCTATGTATCACAAAATGTACAGGAGTTATTGTATTAGTTTATGTGTCAAACGGGCGAGAGGGAAGCTAGACAAAGAAGCTGGCGCTCAGAATAGTCCCAAAAAACTCTGGAGGTCATCTGGGGAAACTCATCTTCCGGCCACTATCAAGTGTTGCATAATCTGTGAATGTGTGGATCAGTCTAACCTCCACAAGGTAGTAACACATGTAGTAGATTCCATTCTCAAGAGTTGGGCGAAGATCAACAACAACTTTCATTTACTTGGCAGACTGGTTGCCATAGCATCTGATGCAATTGCGGCTGATGCCTATTATCACCATTACTAGTATGTGCGTTTGCAAGACTCCGCTGCCGCTGCTGAGCGAAGCGATTTGGTGTGTCCAACGCCTACGCCTTTCGATACAATCATCTGCACTCAAATTATAGCCCTGATCGAACATTCAGACACAACTTCATTTAAGATCTCAGAGCTACGCGAGATGTATCTAAAGCTTATGAGTGATCAAGGCCACCTATGTCGAGATAAAAAGGAGCCGCACTCATCTCGTTTCAGGGTTCACCTTCTCAACTTCCTTCCTGAATGTGCTGAGTTATCAAAGGGGAATAAAGGCAGGAAAGATATTTACATATCTCACAAATTGAAGGTGGCTGATGAGCATGCCAGGACATATAGGTCACAAAATGGTCAAGAGGACGCACTTATATTCATGCGGACTGCCGTGATGATGCACACGTTTTGTCTACAGAGTCAAGACACATTCGATGGCTTCTTCCCCCCTAACTGCCTGACGGCTTCAGTAAATGAGCAAATGAGGAGTTTCTTCAACATAGTGCTCCGGGGTCCACATCAGCTCTTCATGAACGTGAGAAGATCGGTGGCGACGCCAATCTAGATGCAAGGGAGAAGATCGCATGTAACATCTCACAACTGCTTATCTATAATACAAGTAAGGGTACGCACCATGCAGTAAAGACAGCTGCAGTACGCCACAACAAGGAGTGAGAAACCCCCTTCCCTCTGTATCATGGCCTCAAGCTGCATGGACACGGACGGGACAAAAAACAGATTGAGATTGACCACGAACAGGGTATCTCAGTATCGTACAATCGAGTCATGGAAGTTAAGAGAGGTATTGCGCGTGCGGTGTGTGCTCGGCATGCTCAGGATGGGGTAGTGCTACCAACCAACAGCTATCTCAAGGTCTTCACCACCCATGACGTGGATAATATAGATAGCATGGCTCAGGACAACTTCTCACATGATGAGTTCCAAGGATATGTTCTGAGCGTGACAAACCATCTCTCTCACAGGAATCTTGGAGTGAAGCGGGCTACCATCAGGCTTGACACCTCCGACACGTCAACTCCAAAGCTACCAGATGCTTACATGATCCAGCCCCCAGTCAAACTCACTCAAACAGATGTCTTTGCACCCAGACTCGGCAACAGCAAAGTCAAACCACTCCTTGATGTGCGAGATGCAAATGTCAAGGATGCGGCGTGAATGGCACATGTCAGCAGGGTGTTGAAGCAAGACACGCTGGCAGAGGATATGGGGTTACAACTCGATGCTAGCAAGCGACGATTCAGTGAAGCCCCCTGCCGAGATCGGAGTTTACCCCCCTATTTCCATACAAGGCCGCATCTGCATCTTCAACGAAGCACGTGATGGAGCTGACGATGCAGGCGACTGAGTTCGTCAACCCAGGCCAGATCAGCATTCTTGGTGCAGATCAGCCACTGTATGCTCTCATCAAACTTATTGAATGACAATACCCTGACACTTTGGGAAAAGACAAGCTGGTAGCTATGATGGGTTCAAAATGCATCTTATGGTAGGGAAGCTGCTGCTTGACACTGGGTGGGCCACCGTACTTTCTCAGGCTGATGTCCTGTCATCTGGTCATGCACAGTCTGCACTCAATCCGCATTACATGAAGCGCACAAGGTACGCCCATCAAGTTTCTCTCATGTCCCTTTACCTGTTAAAGCAGACCGCCTACTCCAAGTATTGTCAGAATGTAATGGGACCACCTGAATCATTCGATATGTGGAACAACGTTCCCAAACTCTACCCCAGTTCAAGTTCTGGTCAACCATAATCGAGCTGGAACTGCTGATGTTCTGTTTTGTTCGGTCACTGCTGGAGGGGGACTTTGCTCTATATGTGCAAGCATGTGACGAACTATGTGCGTTGGCTGCCGATACATGTAGGCGACATGACTGAGCCAGCCAGTAAACACCCTCAAGTACATGCTGAATTCCTTAATTCGATTCCCCGACCCCGAAAACCCCTAAAATGTTGTATCATTTATGATTCTAGCCCATTTAGTTTCTTAACTGCGATTGACATATAACCCGGATGGCGGCCATTTTGGATTTTGCCAATATGGCGGTCCCATGGGGCGCCCTTTTTGGCGCCCATCAAAAATTGAAAATGTATGGCATGGGCGACCTCTGGGCCAAATTTGGTGCTTTTGGAAGAATCTGAACCAAAATATCCCTAACACCCCTGACTAATAGCCATATAAGGCAAAATAGCCCCGCCCCCCTGGCGGCCGTGTTTTTCAACCAATCAACATGGCTTGAAGGAATCTGGTAGAGGGTCATCCAAGGAACATTTCTACAAAATTATTTGAAAATCTGCCAAGCAGTTTGGGAGATGAAGAATTTTGAAGTTTTTTTCGTTTCATTGCCATGGAAACCAGAATTCTGAATGGATCCCAAAAATTTGAAGGAATTCTGGTGAGGTCATTGAGGGGATGCTTTCTGTGAAGTTTCATCCCAATTGACCCACTGGTTACTAAGGAGAAGATGTTGAAGATTTTTTAAGTTTTCACTTTGGCCATATAAGGCAAAATAGCCCCCGCCCCATGGCGGCTATGTTTTTCGACCAATCAACATTGCTTGAAGGAATCCGATAGAGGGTCACCCAAGGAACATTTCTACATAATTATTTGAAAATCGGCCTGACACTTATGGAGGAGAAGATTTTTTAAGTTTTCACTATAGCCATAAAAGGCAAAATAGCCCTGCCCCCTGGCGGCCATGTTTTTTGACCAATCAACATGGCTTGAAGGAATCTGATAGAGGATCACCAAAGGAACATTTCTACAGAATTATTTGAAAATCGGCCTGACACTTCTGGTGGAGAAGATTTTTTAAGTTTGCACTATAGCCATATAAGGCAAAATAGCCCGCCCCCCCTGGCGGCCATGTTTTTCGACCAATCAACATGGCTTGAAGGAATCTCATAGAGGGTCATCCAAGGAACATTTCTACAGAATTATTTGAAAATCGGCCTGACATTTCTGGTGGAGAAGATTTTTTAAGTTTGCACTATAGCCATATAAGGCAAAATAGCCCGCCCCCCCTGGCGGCCATGTTTTTCGACCAATCAACATGGCTTGAAGGAATCTCATAGAGGGTCATCCAAGGAACATTTCTACACAATTATTTGAAAATCGGCCTTACACTTTCGGAGGAGAAGATTTTTTAAGTTTTCACTATAGCCATATAAGGCAAAATATCCCCGCCCCCCCTGGCAGACATGTTTTTCGACCAATCAACACGGATTGAAGGAATCTGATAGAGGTCCATCTAAGGAACATTTCTACAAAATTATTTGAAAATCTGCCAAGCAGTTTGGGAGAAGAAGAATTTTGAAGTTTTTTTCGTTTCGTTGCCATGGAAACCAGAATTTTGCATGGATCCCAAAAATTTGAAGGAATTCTGGTGAGGTCATTGAGAGGATGCTTTCTGTGAAGTTTCATCCAAATTGACCCACTGGTTACTGAGGAGAAGAAGTTGATGGACGACGGTTGACGCACACCGCACGACGCACGACGCACGACGGACAAAAGGCGATCACAATAACTCACCTTGATATAAATAAAATAACAATTGTTTTCCCTTATAAACCTTTATGAGTCAACTGTTATAAAAATAACTCGGTTCATTGAAGCACAGATACACAATAAGTGTGTTTATTGTGTATACAATGTATAATGCCTCATTGAATTGAGTGTGTTTTTATAACAGTTATGTACATTTTATCTCAACACGGTTTGTATATGACATTCAACCTTTAAATACATTCCGGAATGAAAATGTACATGAACGGCTCTGTTTTTAAAATCCTGAAATCTTGGAGAAAAGTATAATTTGTGAGTGTGGGCTCTTGGGTAACATGTTTGTGGTTAATCCCAAACCCATTCAGCTTCTTACTTTTAATAAAATCGATTTGAACAGTTTTCTTCCCTCTGGATAGAAATGCCACTTTAAAGTTTGTTTTATTTCATTGAATATCTATTTTCAAGTTTAAAAAAAAAAGAGTCAATTAAATTGAGGTTTGGCTTCATGCAGACATTCAAATATTAACTTAGTTTTGGAGCTCTGGAAGCCGGCTTTTATAGCAACGTTGGTAGAATGGTTGGCTTCTTCACAGAGACTGAGTTAAGCATTTACATCGTAATAAATGCCTGTATGGGTAACCTACTGTGGTTAACTCCATGAAGGACCTGGTACACAATACAACAGTTGTTCAGCGGTGGAATTATGGGGTGACCAGTACTGGGGGTGACATCAACATCATCCCCCGACCCGGGTTTCCAGTGATGTTACAAATTTAGACAAAAAACACTTCTTCATCCTTGGATGCTGTGCCAGTGGAAGCTGGCTTGTATAGAGACGTCGCTTGGCTTTCTAACAAAGTTAAGCAACACATATCATCGTAAGTGGGTTCGATGACCTGCGTTAGCTAAACTCCATGAGGGAACCAGAACATGTACATAATTAAAGAATGCCACTTTTTGAATAAAGTGGTCTCATTAAATGGGATGAGGAAGGCCAAGGATAAGTGATCTTGAGGTTAATAAGTCTGTCACTGTGACTGAACCCAATCCCACATATAAACGCTTGCTGACGACTTTTGTAAACAATGTGACAAAAAAAGGAATTGCTCAAAACAAGCAATTTCTTCTTTTGCTACAATTTTTTCAACTTTTTCAGTAATTACACCTTCAATTGTAGGGATTTTCGATGTTTTTGCTTAGATGTTTTCGTCTGCTGCAGATTTGTTGTATGTTTGAAAGGGTTAATCAGATTTTTATTGACTCAAGTCTCATGACGAAAGGAGTTCATTGAAGACCAAATTTAGTTGTCAGTTTATGAACGAGACTGGTCCATTTCGTTCTTGAATTCGTCTGTCAGTGACTAGAGCAATGGTTTTGAAGTAAAGTGAACAATTAGACAGTAAGATTTCTTTTTGGAAATTATATGCCTTTAGTTTTTAGTGAATGAAACCTTTCTGTCAACATGAGAAACATTCTAAGTAATGTTTTAAACATTTTAATTATTAGAGCCATGTAAAAACTAAGGACTGAGGATTCAAAAATATTCTTTAACGGTCAACTTACCATTGTATAAGAAGAAAATAAAACATTTCTGAAAAAAATGGAACTTTTAAACTTTGATTAAAAAAACATCGGTGATGAGTGAGTGAGATACGCTACAGTGTGAGGATAGCTCTCGAATGTAAACAAAAACAAAAACGCAGGACCGAAACTTCTTGAAGAACTTTTTGAAAATGGAACCTGTCTTTCCCTCCACTTCAGAGTCTAACGACGAAAATAAGTCTTCAAATCCGTTTCACAACCTGGAGAACGCCGTCGGTTCCGAACAGTTGCAGACATGGCACAAAATGAACAGAAAAGTAAGCAACTCGCGAAAACTAATTACAATGTGTCTCACAGGCCAAATTCCGTAAAGTATGTCTAGGCAATTGCAAAAAATATACCAGCGAAAATGAGTTGCAGAATAAAAAGGATTTGCCATGAAGTGGTATTGCCCTTCAATATGATAATTCAATTTTCATGTATTCTTGGGATTTGCAAAAGTCTAAATAAAACAGAAAATCGTCATTTCCAGCTTTCAATGTGGAGATCATTTTGCCTATTTGTCTTTTGCATCAGAATCCTTATATGCAGCAAAGGCAAAATATTTTAGACTTTCAGTTTCTCGTTTTATCATCTGTCATTTATTGGTCAATCGCCGTATGCAGGATAATAACAAAATGAATCAAAGTACTGAAAGTACTGGTAACGAATTATTTTGAACATGTATTGTAAAATCTAATTTATGAATGCAATTGATCATGCTATTGCACAATTAAGTCTATTTTATTATTATTAATATATTTGTCCAGAGATTTTTTTTATCAGTTGACAGTTTTAGTAAATGTAGCATTTCAACGGCGATGCGAGCGTTTAACATGCACACTAACTCTTTCACTGAGCTCTGCGTAAAGTCTGTCAAAACACCCATGGCATATTTGTGAGATTTACATTGTTAGTTCGATTTGTTTTCGTCACCAGGGGCGGATCCAGAATTTCGGCTTATATTATAACTATGTTTCATGTGAGTGAATTAATTATTATAAATCTATAATGTTTAACAAATAGCATAAAATAAGAATTAAAAAAAAAAAAAAACAGTTCCTGTTAGGACTCGAACTCGCGTCCATAAATAGTCCATGATTAGTAGTTCTACACGCTCTCCATTACACCATGTTACTTTGATACAACGCATGAGCGTTACTTTCGTATATATATTAAGCTAACTGAATGCGCGCATATGTAAACCATGATCTATAATTAGAAAGCCCCTTTGATCATCGTTATCATGTTGGAAAAAGGAGAAACAACGGCGATGCGAGCGTTTAAAATGCACACTGACTATTTCACTGAGCTCTGCGTAGTGGCATATTTGTGAGATTAACATTGTTCTATACAGCGTGGGGTCGACTTCTAGTGAATGGGCATACGACTAAAATTCATACTCGTGCCTTATAAATACGTACCTGCCGACAAATGAAATATATATGCGCGTACTGTTAATTTGATATTTTCTAGAAAATTGATTATCTATGATGATTCGATAGTATAATTATGACTTCACTGTATTGAAATAACACGTAGAAGTCATTTTAATATCGAAAAAATACTAGGACTATTTAGCAGCGAATGTGTATTCTAAGCGGAAGTGTAGTTTAACCGTGACTTCCGGAAACAAACACGATCGCGTTAACTGTATTATTTTTTGAGAAAAAATAATTCGTTAAAAATGAGCATACGCAATGTCTTATTTTGAAGGACTAACAGTCAAGTAACCCCTTAGCAGATCATAACCAATAAGGATCACTTTAATGTTCAAGTCACGCTAACTAATTCATTAGACAAAATTGTTGTGTATAAATTGGCAGGTAAGTACGTTATAGTATTATTTAAATACACAATCAAAATATTGCTTGTCGGACGTCAATGTCATCCATATCAACTAATAGCTCCTCGCGAGAGCCCTGATGACCCCCAAACGTCAGAATGTCACGTGATCCCATATTGCTACAATTGATCCGGTAATGCATCAATAACTTTTACTGGTAAACAACGGTCTGTACAGCTGTTTCTGCACTAAAACTGAAGGTTTTTGTCAATTTAGAGGAAAATTATTTTACTTGTGGACTATAAACAAAAAAGTTTCAAATTATTGACTGTTTATTTTTTGCACCTCGTTGTTTCATTACTGATCCGTTAAGGGTAACTTGACTGCATTGCAAGTTTTATTAAAATTGATTTTGGAATACCAAAGTTATCCCCCTTTGAATGGATAAATATAACACTATCAGCGTGTTTGGCATAAAGTTTGCCGCATTATCCTCTGAGTTTCTTTACTCGGGTGGACTCGGGTATGTGTTTAACACCGAACGGTTAAATGTTTAAAACTTGATAAACATGTTACAATTTTCATCAACCAAGTCTTCCGCCATGTTACCAGACTGAGGTGTACTAGTTATCCGATAAGTTACACGATATTACCTAGCTCTTGGGGTACGGTGACATCGGATAAACTAGAGTAGGCTGTCTATTGTTTAAATGAACACCACTTGAGTGAACTGTAGTACTTTTAATTTGTCTGGAATTTAACTTGGTTTCAAAAGTACACTCGCAACTGTATAATTTATTATCAGGCAATCATGTATCTAATTTTTCCGCAGGTAAGAAGCCTGATTCAGATGTCTGATAATGAGGATGAAGACGAAGATGATGAAATGATGGAATCAGACAATGATAATATGATGGACATTCTCATTGACGATTCCTTGATGATGAATGCAGAGAACATTGAGGAAGAGACCACGACAGCTCCTACTGTAAAGCATACGGCCATCAAGAAAAAGAAATCAGACACAACTGCTGATACTTCAAAAATTATTTCTAAATTACCTGGCAATATGGAGTTAACATTGCAGTACCTATCAGGTATTCAGGTGTATTTGTGTTTAACCCTTTCCCATATACAACACATCTGCAGCAGAAGACTTGGACAATATCTCAAATAAATATAGGAAATCTTTACAAATGAAAGTATAATTAGAGAATCAAGTTGGAAACTCTCTGACAAAAGGAGATATTTCTTATTTTCACAATGTTTTCAAAAATTGTCAGCAGGGTGCAGATGGGGTAAAATGCATCTTCACCTTTTCCCACGTACAGGAAATCTGCAGTAGAGGACTTTTAAAAGATCTTTTCAAAATTATGGAAAACCTTTTCAAATGAAAGTAAAGTTATTGAATAGAGTTAAAAACATTGTGGCAAATGGAGAAATTGCTCATGATGTCGTTTACAAAAGTATCTGTATCAGAGGTGTCACAAAGCATGCGTGGGAAAGTGGTGGAAAAAGTTATTTGTATGACAGCAGTGAGGCTTTTAACTGTATATTATATAAGTTATATGTATATGAGAGTAAAGATATAGATCTGGTAGATGATCCAAAGTAACTGAGATTGACTAACTATAGAGTGGAGGTTGTTGACAATTTCAGGTAATCCCTCATATGCAAGTACTGGTTGAATATATATCTATTATCTGGGAAGCAGAAACTAAGAGTGATTGATATAATTTATTGTTTCACAGTCAACATAAATATAAAATTATAAGTTTAAACTTGTTACTATTACTACTAAGTTACATCTAGTATGATTTAGGCTTATTTTTTATAAAAGAGGATGCTGTAGACTATGGACAAACAGATATTACTGAAAGAAAAATAATATATAAGAGTTCAATGAGGAAGGGAGAAATTTCTAACTTACTCATCAATGACTGCACACAAAAATAGATGTAGTTAAAATCCTTGCTCACACTCACAGTAACTTATATTTGAATTACAACAGGTAAGATAACGTTCCTAGAGTTCAGTGAGATGATGGAAGAGGAAGAAGCCAGGGACCAGACAGAGGGGACGAAATCTGCTACACTGACACAGGAGGACAAAGAAGGCACTGTTGAAGATGATCAAAGTTAGTTGTTAACCCCCTTTCCCACATAAAACAAATCTGCAATCTCTACAAATGAAACTAGGATTACTGAATTAAGTATCAAACATTGTGGTAAATGGAAAACTAGCTTATAATGAGCAAACTCTTCACAATGATTCCAAAAGTTGTCTGAAGCAGCTACACATCAAAATAAGTTGACATGTTAAAACCATTTATTTATTTATTTTTGAACACATTGTTTTTATACCATCTCTGTTAACATTTTGTTGCATCTTGTATTGCCTTTTTTGATGATAAGAATTACTTTTGATTATTGTAGAAGAAATGAAGAAATTGCTAAAACATTTGTTGAAGATATCTTCAAGTCAAACATTCATTTTTTATTGCTATGTACATTATTGTTTTACAAGATAGATTAACTTTAACCATGCTAAAACATTTGTTGAAGATATCTTCAAGTCAAACATTCATTTTTTTATTGCTATGTACATTAATGTTTTACTAGATAGATTAACTTTAACCATGATTTGCATAGAGTATAAATCTTACATTTAAACATCTGCTTTGGAAATTGTTGCATATTAAATCTGTCCCATGTTTAATTTCAGAAGACAAAGATTCTAACCAAACACCTAAAAAGGTAAAGGTATTTTTTCTAACTCAATTTACTTTGTCATAACATACAGTTGCCCAGAAGTAGAATGCTAGCCTCATAATCTAAAGGTCCTGGGTTCAGTTCCCATGAGAGCAGAGTCAAAATGTTTGACCTTTTCGAACACTGGCACAAGTGCTGGTTTAGTATCGAGGAACCATAAATTGAGGGAGATGAATGAAAGTTGTAATAACACACTTCACAAACTGTCAGTCCGGCATTACTCATAATGAGCAATATCTTCTGTAGCCACAATGTTTTCAACTTTTTTCAATAATTATTCTTCCATTAAAATAGTTTTCATATTTTTTGGCTCACCTGAGCAAAAAGCCCTCAAGTAGAGTTATTGTGATCGCCTTACGTCAAGCTTTTGTGGTGTATCGTCTGTCCGTCAACATTTTCTCCTCTATAACCACTTTCAAATAATTATTGTATAAATGATTTTTGGATGACCCTCTATCAGATCCATTCAAGTTATGTTAATTGGTTGTAAAGCATTGCTGCCTTGGGCGGAGTTTTGCCTTTTATGGCTAAAGTGAAAACTTTAAAAATCTTCTTCTTCAAAATTGTCTAGCTGATTTGCGTAGAAATGTTTAATGGATGATCCTCTATGAGATTACTTCAAGCCATGGTAATTGGTCGAAAAAGAAAAAGAGTTATTGTGGTTGAAAAATCACATTGCATTACTCAGGTGAGCCATAAAGGGCCATCATGACTTGTTTACTAAATGTTTCCGAAGTTGTCAGCTGCTGCCTTGTTCTATGTGGGAATTGTTAAACTGTTTTCTCTTTTGTATACAGACTAGGATGAAAAGAAAAAGAAAATGCGATGTACCAAAACACTTACAACGCGACATGGGAGAAGTATTTATGACATTTGCTCAAGGAAACCATGAACTTGCTATCCAACAATGTTTGGAAATCATAAGACAAGGTTGGTTGGTCCTTTATTTACAGTCCTTAAGCTCTATACCTGAGGAAGATGACTTTTGACATCTCCGCAGCAGACCGCTTATGCAAAATATTGTTGGAACAGTAGAATTTCCTGGGCTCAAATAATTTCTCCTTTTACCACTATGATGTTTTCTTTTCTGTCCCAAAAGTACTGTTTGTTATTGACCTTGTTCTTCTTAATACACATATTTCCCATTTGGAAGAGTCAAATATTGTATAATAGTTAATGGATTAACCCTTTCCCACATACAACAAATCTGCAGTTGATGTCTTTAAAAACATCTGACCAAAATTATGGAAAAATTCTATAAAACCGTGTAAAAATATTGAATAGATATGAACATGTTGTGGCAAATGGCGAAATTATTCATTGTAGGAAACTTTTCTATTTGTCGCAATGTTTTTAAAAGATGTCTGCACTTCTGATGGGTCAAAATGCAAGTGGAAAGGTGTTAAAGCTTTGTATAATGAAAGCGAACAATGCATGTCCAGTATGTTCAAACACTGAGTCCAATACTATACTGTATGAAAATTTCCTTGACCCATTCACACTTGCAACAAATCTGCAGCCGTCAAAAATATGAAAAATCTCTATAAATAAAAGTAATAACTGACAAGATATGAAAATATTGTGGCAAAATGTGATATCTGCAGATGCTTCAAATGCGCCTGCAAGTGGGAAAGCATTATGTAAACAATGAGCTGGCGGTTTTTCATCCAGTGAAATAAGGATCTTTTCTGATAGATAAAATGTCTGTAGAAAATGAATGATTTTAACACAGTGTGGGACAAAGACTGTCATAAATCAAGGGCCTCCCACAAATCAATTGTAGTGACATCTTGTAATAAGACAAATCTTTTTGCATAAAGCCAACACAATAAGGATTACGATAATTAACTTTATGTTATGTTTTGCATTCTGTAAAATGAACTCATATAAATTGTTTTTACTTTAGCCCCATATGCTAGCAAACCTTTCCATACCCTGGGTTCTATCTATGAAGATTTAGGAGACATTCAGAAGTGTTTACAGGTATGTATTTAAATGACCGCTCTATATAACATTTATATTTCATCTTCTAGAGTAATTATTTGACCTCTTAAACTTAAAGCTGTGTGAGCTCAAATGAATCGTAATAATAGAGATGATGCTTAAACAAGCAATTTCTCATCTTGTGACAATTTTTCCCATCTTTTTTTCAGTAATTATACACTAATATATAGAGATTTTCCATATTTGTGCTAAGAGAATCTGCTTTTGACTTTTTGTATGTAAGAAAGGGTTAAAATAAATGTTAAGCTAGATAATGTGCATGATGACAATTCAATTCTGCTCATCAAATAATTTCTTTGTAAAATACTTTTTGGCAATATAATAACCCATATTATGCCCTTCCCTCTTGCACAGAATATCATTCTTTATACAAATTTTGGACCCATGTCAGTTTTAGCTTGACTATTTTAGTCACTTGTGCGTTGGCGTTGCAACTTTGGTTAAAGTTTTGCATAAAAGGTTTTTTCTCACAAACCACAGATGCTATTGCTTTGAAACTTCACACACTTATTTGACAATATCAAATGACCTTGCAGGACAGGTCCCAAAACTCTACATCAGATTTTGACAGAATTATCCCTCTTTTTGGACTAAGAAATTTTGGTTAAAGTTTTGCATGCATGGCTTTTTCTCACAAACCACATATGCTATTGCTTTGAAACTTTGCACACTTTTTGGACATCATCAAATGACCATGCAGAACAAGTCCCAAAACTCTATAATAGATTTTAACACAATTATTCCCCTTTTTGGACTTTTTTGGTTTAAGTTTTGCATGCAAGTTTTTTTCTTTAATACAAACCACAGATGCTATTGCTTTGAATTAGTTTTAAAACTATTTGCCTTAGAACTGTGATACACTTCGAGCTATCAGCTTTTAGATTTTCTTTAGGAAGTATTATATTTGCAAAATTTGAAATATTTATTTTGATACAGAGATGAAAACATTGTTGGAGAATGAGAAATTGCTGCATTTCCCACTATATATACGAAACATTTCTGCAGTAAAGACTTTATCAATAAGATGGTTATAGAAATACATGAGTCTGAAAATCCGATTAGAGAGTGGTGTATTGTGTAGATATCTGATTTTGTTGTTCCTTTCAGTACTGGTTGATATCAGCCTATTTGGAACGGACTAATGCAGACGAGTGGATCAAACTAGCCGAAATGTGTGTGGAACATAATGATATTCAAGAAGCTATCAAATGTTACTCTAAAGGTACTAAATTGTGTGGCTTGTTTTAACCCTTTCCCACATACAAATGCTCTCTTATGCCTTATCAGCAGTAGACTTTTGAAAACATTGTGGTAAATGGAGAAATCTGCTCAGAATGAGCAATTTCCTCATTTGCCATAATGTTTTCAACACGATTCAATAATAACATTTTAATTTGAAGAGATATTCCATATTTTTGCGGATATGTTTTCAAAGTTGTCTGATGAAGATTTATTGTATGTGGGAAAGGGTTAATGATGTCATCTGCTTTGAAAACATCTAACAATTTTCTACTTTTTTTTCAAAATCAACTACTACGAAGGTGACAATCCTGTATTACGCCTTTCCTACGAGCAGACACATCTTCAGCAGATGACACTTTTAAACCTCGTGAAAAAAGAGAAATTGCTCATAAATAGGAGTATTTCTTTTTCCCACAATGTTTTCAATAATTATGCTGGGATTTATAGAGATTTGCTATATTGTTACCTACATTTCTTTAAAGTCACCTGCTACAGAGTTGCTGTATGTGGAAAAAAGTTAAGAAATGGTTTTAAAACTGTTGTCATTACATATTTAAACTGCTATATCTTCATACAGTTTTCTAGCCTAGTACTGGTTTGTTTACCCAGGGATCATGAATAATTAAATTTAATTGCGCGCTAAATGACCTTAGCTGTCGATGCGCCATAAAACAATATACATTCATTCATTCTTCATACAGAAACTCTGAAGGAAAGAATGTAAAGGACATGTAAAATCAAATGAAAATTTACTATATGCATGTTTATTTTCTATGTTAACCCTTTCCCAGCTGCAGACGCATTTTGGCGCAATAGCAGCAGACAACTTTTGAAAACATTGTGGCCAAAGGTAAAATCTCTGCTGCAGATGTATTGTATGTGGGAAAGGTTTAACAGACATTATTAAAAGGAAAAAAAACCGGTTCATTGTGTTTGAAAGTTGGATTGTAATGCTATTGATAAATTCCTCAAAAATTGAAGTATGGAAAGAATGAAAAGATGCATAGAAAAAAACAACACATTTATTCTGATTATGTTTGCTCTAATACTTTCCAGTATTCATCAAATCTGCAGCAGATTACAACATTTCTATGAAAGAAAGCACATTATATTCTTGTCAAAAAGAGAAATTAAAATATGTTGGCAAAAAGAGAAATTGTTCATAATGAGTAATCATTTGCAAAAATGTTTTCAAAAAATGTGTGCTGCAGATATGCCAAAGGGTATTTGCATTATTTATTGGAATGGATTAATGTTATAAATTTGATAAATATTTCAGCTAGCTATGTATCGACAGACAAAGGTCACTGTTACCTGGAGAGGGCAAAGCTCTATGAGAAGTTGAAGGACTATAGAAAAGCCATGGAAGGCTATCAACAAGTACTATCACTTTTATCACCCGAAGATTCTGAAAAATATTTCAAATTAGCATGGGCCATTACTAGGGTAAGGGTGCTTTTGTTTTTTATTTATCCTGTCTTACATTTTTGTCTTTGACAGCATAACTTGACGGTGAACTTATAGTTTGTTTTTGCACAATTGGTTTAGGTAGGTTTGGTTGATGCATAGTGAATATCTCTGACAGATCATGTTATAAATAATGATTTAGGAAGGTTTGGTTGATGCATAGTAAATATCTCTGACAGATCATGTTATAAATAATGATTTAGGTAGGTTTGGTTGATGCATAGTAAATATCTCTGACAGATCATGTTATAAATAATGATTTAGGTAGGTTTGGTTGATGCATAGTGAATATCTCTGACAGATCATGTTATAAATAATGATTTAGGAAGGTTTGGTTGATGCATAGTAAATATCTCTGACAGATCATGTTATAAATAATGATTTAGGTAGGTTTGGTTGATGCATAGTAAATATCTCTGACAGATCATGTTAAAAATAATGATTTAGGTAGGTTTGGTGGATGCATAGTGAATATCTCTGACAGATCATGTTACAAATAATGATTTAGGAAGGTTTGGTTGATGCATAGTGAATAATTCTGACAGATCATGTTATAAATAATGATTTAGGTAGGTTTGGTTGATGAATAGTGACTATCTCTGACAGATCATGTTATAAATAATGATTTAGGTAGGTTTGGTTGATGCATAGTAAATATCTCTGACAGATCATGTTACAAATAATGATTTAGGAAGGTTTGGTTGATGCATAGTGAATATCTCTGACAGATCATGTTATAAATAATGATTTAGGTAGGTTTGGTTGATGCATAGTAAATATCTCTGACAGATCATGTTATAAAGAATGACTTAGGAAGGTTTGGTTGATGCATAGTGATTATCTCTGACAGATCATGTTATAAATAGTGATTTAGGTACTGTTTGGTTGATGCATAGTGAATATTTCTGACAGATCATGTTATAAATAATGATTTAGGTAGGTTTGGTTGATGCATAGTAAATATCTCTGACAGACCATGTTATAAATAATGATTTAGGTAGGTTTGGTTGATGTATAGTGAATAATTCTGACAGATCATGTTATAAATAATGATTTAGGTAGGTTTGGTTGATGAATAGTGAATATCTCTGACAGATCATGTTATAAATAATGATTTAGGTAGGTTTGGTTGATGCATAGTAAATATCTCTGACAGATCATGTTATAAATAATCATTTAGGTAGGTTTGGTTGATGCATAATGAATATCTCTGACAAATCATGTTATAAATAATGATTTAGGTTGGTTTGGTTGATGCATAGTGAATATCTCTGACAGATCATGTTATAAATAATGATTTAGGTAGGTTTGGTTGATGCATAGTGAATATCTCTGACAGATCATGTTATAAATAATGATTTAGGTTGGTTTGGTTGATGCATAGTGAATATCTCTGACAAATCATGTTATAAATAATGATTTAGGTTGGTTTGGTTGATGCATAGTGAATATCTCTGACAGATCATGTTATAAATAATGATTTAGGTAGGTTTGGTTGATGCATAGTGAATATCTCTGACAGATCATGTTATATAGAGATTATTCAACTTATTTTATGAAAGATAAGAATATCATTCACGAGCCGTCTCGTGAATGGGAGTGACGTCACGAGTGGCTCCTCGCATTCACAAGACGGCGAGTGAATTATATTCTAATCTTTGAAAAAATGAGTTGAATAATCTGTTTATTACATTTCATTGTTATTTGTTGTAATACATTAAATGCTTAAATACGTGTCTTCAACCATAGTTTATATTTACTGTGGAATATTGTTTGTCGTTTTACTTACTTCGCGCATTATTTTTTTGTGAGGCGTGGCCATGGTAAAAAGGGAGGGGCACGCATGCGCAATTGTGTAGTAGATTATAAAAAATTAATACACTGGTGTGTAATAACAATAAATCAACGATTATGAATTTTCTTTCACCGAGATATCCTTATCTTTGATGGATAGAAATGTAATAAAAAAAATGATTTTGGTTGGTTTGGTTGATGCATAGTGAATATCTCTGACAAATCATGTTATAAAAAATGATTTAGGTTGGTTTGGTTGATGCATAGTGAATATCTCTGACAGATCATGTTATGAATAATGATTTAGGTTGGTTTGGTTGATGCATAGTGAATATCTCTGACAGATCATGTTATAAATAATGATTTAGGTTGGTTTGGTTGATGCATAGTGAATATCTCTGACAAATCATGTTATAAATAATGATTTAGGTTGGTTTGGTTGATGCATAGTGAATATCTCTGACAGATCATGTTATAAATAATGATTTCCCACTTTATGATATCTCTACAACTTGTATTTCATTC
The DNA here is from genome assembly GCA_031761405.1 of Serripes groenlandicus. NCBI lineage: Eukaryota > Metazoa > Mollusca > Bivalvia > Cardiida > Cardiidae > Serripes > Serripes groenlandicus. Next base: position 134,432,599 of record JASEVX010000001.1, on the reverse strand, counting down.
ACAGAGCTACTTTGAGATGGATCAGAAACACAAGGCCATTGACACAATAAGTAAAGCCTTTAAAGATCATCCTGATCAGATCTCATCAGAGGGTAAGTGGTCACAATCACAGGTACCAGGCTCGGTGTCTGGATCCCCAAACCCCAACCTGTGTCCCCACAAAAATATTTGTATACATGTATTTTCATTGAATGAATATGTATTTTATTTTAATATCGAAAACTAGAACTGGGGATGGTGGTCCAGTTATTGAGCCTTGCACATGAGGTAACAATGATAATTTTCATGAAGAAAAGAAGTGTTAGCTAAATAGATGAAACACACAGTAATCATATAAAACATTCAATTGTTAGATTTATCTCTACTGCTCTACTGCTGTATTATCCTTTTTTGGGACTCTATTAAAAAATGTATATAATTGGTTCACTTCTCAAGCTTAAAGTTACATTGTTATTGAAGTACCTTAAATTAAAACTTACCCTAAGATTGACTCTTGATCACTATTAACAAGGGATGGCAATGAATATTCGAATATTCAAACTAGATCAGGATTTGAATATTCAATGAAAATCAAGAGTATTCTTAAATATATACATGTATACATAAATCAAATTTGCGATACTTGTAGGTAAAGAGTTAGTAATGGTCCATTTTGTGCGTATTGTATAAGGTGTCAATACTGTAGTTAACATGTCAAACTGATTATCCATGCTTTGGGCTGTTAAAGTGATCGATACAATACTGATGCTTTCGTTCCAAAATGCCGTAACTTCAACTTGTATAAACATGTAGTTACGTTTTATTCAATTATACATCAAGCAGACAAATCCGTCAATTTTGCTGTGCAATTATCTGATTTTGTATTTATGTTGATTACCAATCCGGTACTGGGAATATTTTGTGCCCATTTTCAACAATATTTCAGTTATAACACAGCAAGAGAAAGCTTAAATTGCTCCTAATGGGCAGTGCCATATTTCTATTCTAATAACGACATCCACCCTTCACAACGGTCCCTGCCGATTTGTCATGTTTTGAAGAGATTTGAGAATTGTGAAAAATTCATATCATTTTCAACAGTATTTCAGTTGTATACATGGTAATCAAAACAACATGTTTCATAAAAAAAAAATATATTAAGCAAGTGATCAATTGGTTAAAATCTGAGCACTCAAAATGACTTTTGTTCTGCCTGTATGCATTGTTTTGACTTCCTTTCCTTTCTTGGAATATTTTCAATCAATGAGTAAAGATATGACATATAATGTAATGGATGAAAGAATATGATGTGGATCATTTCAAATTTCAGATGTCAATCTATTATTGGAGCTGCTGATACCAGAGAAAGAATATATGAAATGCATAGAGGTAAAAGTGATACTCTATTTTATCCTTTCTGTTATTCAGGTCCATTTTGAAGCCTGTCCATCAGATGACTCCACAACATTTCTCATAATGAGCCATTTCAACTTCTGCCAGAATGTCTTCAATCTTATTTAATAATAAGACTATTATTATGCCCCCTTCGAAGAGGACGGGTCATATTGCTTAGCACATGTAGGTCGGTCCATCGGTAGATCAAAGCTTGTCCGAATGATAACTGAACAATGCCTGGAACTATGGATCTCAAACTTGACTTGGAGGTTCGGTCTGACCAGTAGATGACCCCTATTGATTTTGAGGTCAAGGTCACAGTGACCTTGAAAACAAAAAGCTTGTCCAAGTGATAGCTCGACGTTGCCTGCACCCATGGCCCTCACAGTGACCATGAACGTGAAAAGATTGTCCGAGTGATAACACAACAATGCCTGGACCTATGGTCCTCAAACTTGACCTGGAGGTTGGGCCTGACCAGTAGATGACCCCTATTTATTTTGAGGTCATTGGGTCAAATGTCACAGTGACCATGAACATGAAAAGCTTGTCTGAGTGATAACTTTACATTGTCTGCACCCATGGCCCTCAAACTTGACATGGAGGCTGGGGGTGACCAGTAGATGACCCCTAATGATTTTGAGGTCGCCAAGTAAAATGTCACGGTCACAGTGACCTTCAACACGAAAAGCTTGTCCGAGTGATAACTCGATATTGCCTGTACCCATAGCCCTCAAACTTGACATGAAGGCTGGGGATGACCAGTAGATGAACTCTATTGATTTTGAGGTCATTGGGTCAGAGGTCGAGGTCACAGTGACCTTCAACGCAAAAAGATTGTCCAAGTGATAACACAACAATACCTAGACCTATGGTCCTCAAACTTGACTTGGAGGTTGGACCTGACCAGTAGATGACCCCTATACATTTTGAGGTCATTGGGTCAAAGGTCAATGTCACAGTGACCATGAACATGAAAAGCTTGTCCGAGTGAGAACTCAACATTGTCTGCATCCATGGCCATCAAACTTGACATGTAGGCTGGGGTGACCAGTAGATGACCCTCAAACTTGACATGGAGACTGAGGGTTACCAGTAGATGACCCCTAATGTGAGGTGAAAGGTCAAGGTCACTGACCAAGCTTGTCTGAGTGATAACTCAACAATGCATGGACCTATGGTCCTCAAACTTGACTTGGAGGTGTGTCTGACCAGAAGATGACCCCTATTGATTTTGATGAGGTCATCAGGTCAAAGGTCAAGATCACAGTGACATTGAACTCGAAAAAGCTTGTCCCTCAAACATAACATGGAGGCTAGGGGTGACTAGTAGACAAATCCTATTGTGAGGTCATCAGGTGAAAGGTCCAGGTTACAGTGACCAAACTTGTCCGAGTGATAACTCAATAATTCAATGGATAATTCAATGCCTGGACCTATGGTCCTCAAACTTGACTTAGAGGTTGGGCCTGACCAGTAGATGATTGATTTTGAGGTCAAAGGTCAAGGTCACAGTGACCTTGAAAGCAAAAAGCTTGTCATAACATTAGTCATAATCTTAAAACTGACTCATATACATCCAATGTGAAATGAAAAAAAAAATCTGGCATTTCGGTCCATGCATCTTTTATTCAATTGTCCAAGTAATCCTGACAACATGGTGCTCAGGGGGCATAATGTTTGACAAACATCTCTTGTTTATAGAGATTTTCCATTTTTACCTCGATGTTTTCACAAACGTCTGCAACAGAAATTTTTATGCAGGAAATTGTTAATTTTAAAAGATGATTTTCTGCTTACTAGATACTAGACTGTTGGAAATTTGAACGGGTTGCACTTTTACCATTATGAATTGATTGATTGGGGTTGAACGCTGTTTTTAACAATTTCTCAGTTATTTCACGACGGCCAGTTCACCTACTCATGCATTTCCTGGTTTTCTCACACCAGTACTCCACACAACAATCTTCCCAAGCAACTGGCTGCTTTTCCACATAGACTCAGCCCATTGGTGGAAGACGAATGACGCATGTCGCATTGACTTTTGACAATCGTCGGAAAGAAAGTTGGCCGACCCGACCATTATGAATAGTATAACTGTTTTTTTTTTTAGAAAAAAAATTCCAGTCTGTTTATTCATGGATTTTTTCTTATAAAAAAGTTTCATTAAATTATATATACTGTACATACATTTTCAGGTATTGGTAAAGCACTGTGGGGTTACTTTCACCTACCCAGACAACGAAATCTGGTCATCCAACAAGTTTAAAGACATTGAAGGACTAAACGATAAAATACCAGTGAAATGTGAGATTCCAGATATACTGCCTATTGATCTGAGAATTAAACTTGGAGTCTGTATGATTCATATGAAATATTCCAAACTTATAAAGGTACCAATTTACTTTTCAATAGAGTATTTTTATTTATAAAATAACCTTGCATATGTCTCAATGAAGAATAAAAGTTCTAGAAAGGTTTCACTATTCATTCATTAACCCTTACTAACAGACGCATTTCGATAGATGACTTTTAAAAATATTGTGGCAAAAAGAGTAATTGCTCATTATGAACAATTTCTCCCTTTTGTCACAATGTTTTCAACTCTATTTAATAATAATGCCTTCATTTATAAAAAATAATATCAGTACTTTAGCTGAGCTGTTTCAAAGTTGTCTATTGCATATTTTGCCGTGTATTGGAAAGGGTTAAGAAGACAATTTATAAAACACTACATATTTCTGCTTGCCAAACCATATTCGCTCTCCGACTTTACGTAGTCTGTTTACCATTTTGATACCCAACTTTGCCATCTAAATTTAAATGGTGTACAAATGTCATTGCAGCTGGTATCATTTGACATCTACCTAATAGACTAAAGTAAAAAGACATCAAATTACACGGTGTAACTATGTTTTTGAATTCACATTGTTTCATGAACTGGCCACAATAATAAGTTTGAAAATGCCCTAAAGTCACAATAAGTCCAAGCATGACCGTCTGATAGATCAAAGATGTTTTTTCTCAACTGTTATTAAACTTGAGTTACAGACATAGTATAGTTAACCCTTTCCCATATACAACCATTCTGCAGCAGATGTCTTGTATAAAAGTATGAAAATTCTCTGCAAGTGAAAGTGTGATTATTTTATAGAATTGAAAACCTTGTGGCAAAAGGAGAAATTGCTCATTATAAGCAATTTCTTATTTTGCCACAATAATTTCAGTAGTCTCCTATTGCAGAAGCGTCAACATGCATCAACAAGTGGGAACAGGTTAGAATATTTCCATTGCCATTTCTTACCATTTGTGAATATAATACAGATATATTTTCTATTTATAGAGAGTATTAGAGCCTCTATTCGACGAGAGTATAGAAAGTACAGGAGATTTATACCTAGATATAGCTGAAGCTTATATGGAAAAGGGGTATTACAAACAGGCTGAACCCCTACTTAAACAACTGGTTAAAACCAAAAACTATCACTTGGTATTATTTGTTTACTTTCTTTATCATTGTCATTGATTATAATATATTATTTCCTTTATATGTAAAATCTGTTGCAAACGACTTTGGAAATTGCAGGTTACGAATATGGTAAATTTGTATAAAAGTATAATCATTGAAAAGAGTTCAAACTTTTGTGGCAAAATGGTTTCAAACGTAGTCTGTTGGAGAGGTATCTGCAGATTATCTGCATGTGGGAAAGTGTTAATTACATAGCATCTGATGACTTTTGATAATAATGTAACAGGAAAAGGTGAAAATGCTATTAATAAGCAATTGTTCCTTTTTCAACAATGTTTTCAAGTCTATTTTAGCATCATACTTTTCTTTATCACAAGTTCTATTTCTTTCTGTTAATTAGAAAGTTTAAGTAAAAAATGTACATATAATCAGAGATCTCTGTAAAGGAAAACAATTTCGCCTTTTGTCTTAATGTTTTCAAAAGTCATGCAGCAGAGCATTCAAAATGCATATTTAAGCGGGAAAGAGTTAAAACAAATACCTATAAGATATACAGGTATTAAAGTTTGTTTAAAGCTTTGTCAAAAGTTAAGTACATGTAATATTTTGTTTTCCCTGAATGTTTTGCTGTTCATCTACATAAGATGATCTGTAGTTTTGTGGAAATATGTTAACCCTTTCCCTCATACGACAATTCTGCAGCAGACGACTTTGAACGTATTTTGTCAAATTATTGCATAATTTCTTCTTTTGTCACTATGTTTTCAAAAAGCTGTCTGCTGCAGAGGCGTCAGAAAGCGTCTATATGAGGGGTTAATAATGCGTCATGATCTATGTATATCAGCCTAATTCTTGACCTGATATGTTATTTTTAACTTCATCATAACTTTCGATACAGGGTTGTTAACATTGTGGAAAAGGTAATATTCCTTTTTAGGCCAACATAAGTTAGGAAATAGTTTTATAGTTTAGCCTTATGACTTATTTATATGAGCCTTAATCCTAACCTGATATGTAATTTTTAATTTCATCAGAACATTTGATTCATGGTTGTTAACATTGTCAGAAAAGTACAATTTTTGTCCTCCAATAAGTTGTCAGCTAGAGATACATCTAATGTCATTTATATTATACAGTTCAGATAAATCTCGATCTACAATCATTATTAGAAATATTTATGGGCTATTTTTTTGTATCTCACCCGAAAATAATTGAAGACTCATTTTGACATGTTTGTAGCATACAACTTGTCACAAATCATGAAGATTTTCTATATTTTCACATTTTGTCTGCTGCAAATTTGTTGTATGTGGAAAAGGGTTAACATTCATTGGTCTGGTACACTTGTTTTCAGGCCGCTGTTTGGTTACGGTATGGAGAGTGCTTAAAGTATTTAGGGGATGTACAGGGAGCAGTGAAAGCCTATAAATGTGTGGTAACACTGGCCCCTTCTCATATAGGAGCCAGAATGTCACTGTCAGCCCTACAACAACAACTAGGGAAACATGAGGAAGCGTTGGAAGTGCTAGAACAAGGTACATGAATACAAGTATAATGTATTGTAATACAATAAATACACTCTTTGAATGTAGATTCTATGTTCCTTGGTTGAGATGGACACAATATAGTCTGTAGAGATCTTTGTGAAATCCTTTAGAAGGCCCATTGCCAAAATAAAGATTTTATTAGCTCGACTATTCAAAGAATATGAGAGCTATACTACTCACTGTGCCGTCTACATCCGCATCACACCTTGGTTAAGATTTTGCATGCAAGTGCTTATATACCACATTTATTGCGATGAAACTTTCAACAACCCTTCCCAACTATCACACCTATGTAGATTATCAAGTTAGATAACTCTATCCTGCATATTATGCAAGTAATGGCCCTTTTTATACTTAGAAATTCTGTTTAAAGTTCTGCGTGCAACTAAATTAAGAGTCCATATCTGAGTATTTACTTAATGCATTACATTAAAACTTTATACAACCCTTCCCAATTTCACTATATACACAACCAAGTAAGATAACTCTATCCTGCATATGATGCAAATTATTGCCCTTTTTTTACTTAGAAATTATGGTTAAAGTTTTGCATGCAACTAAATACAGAGTCCATATCTTAGTAACTACTTGATGCATTCCATTGAAACATTATACAATCCTTTCCAACCATCACACCTATGTAAATAATCAAGTTAGACAACTCTATCCTGCATATAATGCAAATTATCACCCTTTAACGAATTTTGGATAATGTTTTGCATGCAACTACTATTAACTTTTCTCATTCCCTATTGCAGTTACAAACTTAAAAAAACAGCATTCTATTAAAGTTATGTCTCCAATTTCTTTCAAATGTAACAACTAAATGAGCAATTTAGCTCTTTCCCAAATTGTATTAACTGTTTTATATAATTACATTTTCAATTATAGAGATTTTCCTCTCTTTTTTTTGTGTAGATGTTAATCGAGTCCACTGCTGCAGATATTTTGCACATTGGAAAGGATTTATTTGAAATTATGTTTCTTGGGTTCAGAAAAGGTTTATCTTGTTCCAATTTAAAACTATATGCAACAACAAGACTGATGGAATAAACCTGGATGATTTATAAACTTCAATATTTTTGTGTAGCTTGTGTCTCGGTGACATTTAGGGATCACATACATGTCTGTCAATTACTGTCTGTTGGCAGGTGACACTTATATTCCTTTAACCCTTTCCCTCAACCCTTTCCATCATATAGACACTTTCTGACGCATCTGCTGCAGACGTTTTTTTTTTTAAAAACATAGTGACAAAAAAAGAAAATGGTCAAAACGAGCAATTTATCCTTTTGCCACAATGTTTTCCACTTTTAGTCATAGGTTATCCATTCAATTATAGAGTTTTGCTATTTTTTGACAAAATATGTTCAAAGTCGTCTGCTGCAGAATTGTCGTATGAGGGAAAGGGTTAAACAGTTTTGTGTGTAATTATATTTCGTTTTTACAGAGGAGTTTGAAGAACGCAGATTGAGCAAAGAGGTCAGTTGATCATAATTTTTTCTCTTCTATAGTACAGATTGCCTATTTGTCAAATGCAATAGGCATAACTTGATTACTTGAACTGGTTGATTGATTGATTGAGGTTTAATGCCATTTCAACAATTTCATACCATGGTCAATTCACCTACTCCTGTGATCCCTGGCTTACTCTCACCAGGATTTCACACAACAGTCATCCCAAGCAACTGGCTACTTTTCCATATAGACTATTAGCACATTGGTGGAAGATAAGTGGAGCCTGCCAATAAGTTTGTCATTACAAAATCAATGCCTCATTTAATAGTAACACAAACAGATATATTTTTAAGCCTATTCAGCAGACGATCTTTGAATACATTATGACAGAAGGAACAACTCAAAAGCACCAATTTCTTCTTTGTTTCAACTCTTTTCATTTATTTTACTTTCATTTACAGAGAATTTTCAATTCATTTGTGAAGATGTTATCAAAGTTGTCTGCTGCATATGTGTGGTATGTGGATAAAGGGTTTAGCTGGCTTCTGCCTTCACAAATGCAAATATTTTGTAGGCAAAAGAGTTGTCAAATTTATAGTGTTCTGGTAAGATGTACAGTCCAATCTGTGTTTAAAGACCACCCATGGGAAGAGAACAAAATGTTCTTTAAATGCAGGGTCATTTATGCATAAAATGAGTAATTGGTAAATTAAAAGTGTGGTTGCTATAGACAGGGAATTGCTATACAAATGTGGTCTTTAGCACAGGTTTGAAATTTCTCAAAATATTATCAAGTCGTCAACTGTAAACATTTGAAAAGGCTTATGCTTAATTTAACGCTTTCCATCCTGCCAAATTATTTTGACACATCTCATGCAGACAACATTCGAATATATTGTGACAAAAGAAGAAATTTCTCAGTACCTAGTTAATTCATCCGTTTGCCTCAATGTTTTCAACTCTATTCAACAATCGTACTTTCATTAATCATTTCGCACATACAACAAATCTGGAGCAGACGACTTTGAAAACATTTGGAAACTCCCTTAAAATGAAAGTACAATAATTGAATAGAGCTGAAAACATGGTGACAAAAGGAGAAATTGCTTGTTTTGATCCATTTCTTCTTTTGTCGCCATGTTTTCAAAAGCCGTCTTGCTGCAAAGGCATCAGAAAGCGTCTATATGAGGGAAAGGGTTAATAGAGATTTTCCATTTTTTGCATAGATGTTTGCAATGATGTCCTTTGGAAGCTATTTTGTATGTAGGAAAGAGTCAAATAGTTTAATATTATAATCTGCAGGAACAACAAATGATGCTACAGAAGTGTTACTTACTGAAAGCTCAAGGAAAGATTGGAGAGTTTTATTTAAATGCCAAACAGTTGCTGTTCCAAGAGTGGAGAGAAGTGGAGGCAGAGAATAGTTAGTCACTTGATGATTCTTTTTATTACCTTGTTCCACATGCTGACACCTCCAAGTTTATTAGTTAATTGTATTGTAATTAAAACTATAGTATTAGCCCTTGTTATGATATAGAAAATATTTGACATCTTTAAGTCAAATAACTTGGTCAAAACATAGTGAGTAAAAAATTGTTAAAGATTTCTCCATTTCCAAAAACTTTTCAAACCTTTTCAAAATTGAAGTATCAGGTTTTCCCAAGCTTAGATATTTGAGTTGGATCTAGTCAAATAAGACAAGTCAAATAATATCATATCAGGTAAACACAGTCTAAAGGGACTGAACACCATAAGGGTCCAAAATCGTTATATTTTATACTTATTCTAATTAATCCAAAATACGTTGATATATATGTAATGGAATGTTGTAGAAGGTCGTACAAGTCTTGTTTTACATTATTTCATAGGAAATAAGCAGTTAAAAAAACGTCTGCTCCGTGATTTCCCGTTTAAAAACACCGTGGAATTTCCTCTTGCTCATTTGAATTTGTGGATTCAATTCGGCATTCTTTAACACTAGCGACTCATTACATTCATGTATGCGTGAGTGTAAGGAACAACAACTCTGGGAAGGAGATTGTCAATTCGGTTGTAGTGATCACGTGATAAATATACAGCGATATTTTTTAGATTTACTGGGTTACTAACCCAGTGTAACCCAGTAGATTTTACAATACAAAATAACGAAAAATCTCCGCAATATTAATAGTGTGCATATATTGTTGTACATCAGTCAGCAAATCTCAATGCCGTACATGCAAAAACATCAAGGTAATAGCATTTTTTTTTCGCTTTTTTCTCATATGGGATTCAGTCCCTTTAAGATACTTTGTTAGAGACGGTCATTGAAATATGAAAGATGTTAACCCTTTCCAACCTGCAGTTTGACACATCTGCAGTAGATGACTTTTGAAAACATTGTGGCCAAAGACGACATTTCTCATAACGCGATATTTCTCCGTTTGCCACAATATTTTCAAATCTATTAAAGGTTTATACTCTCATAGTTTCAAAGTCATCTGGTGTAGATTGTTGTATGTTGGAAAGGGTTAATCCTTTCCCTCATACGACAATTCTGCAGCAGACGACTTTGAACATATTTTGCCAAAACATAGAAAATCTCCATAATTGAATGGATAACCTATGACAAAAAGTGGAAAACATTGTGGCAAAAGGAGAAATTGCACGTTTTGTGCAATTTCTTCTTTTGTCACTATGTTTTCAAATAGCCGTCTGCTGCAGAGGCGTCTGAAAGCGTCTATATGAGGGAAAGGGTTAAAGCTCCAAGTGATTGTGTTAGCATACTTTTCTCAGGAACTTTGGTGTAGAATTTCACTTAGAATTTCTGTGGTTTAGTGGTTAAAGCATGTGCATTGGGACTTGGGGATGAGTTCTATTCCAGGGCGGGTCAGAGCCAAGACTTTATAATGGTAGGTAGTAATGGCTTCTATTCTTGGCTCTTCTGGGATAAAATTACGACTGATACATCAATGTCAGGATAATTTATTCACATAGTACTGGTAATTTACCAAGGAAATGCTATAAAATATCAATCAGAAATAGAAATACCTTAAAAGTGGCATAAACCACCATTTAAGCAAGCAAACTAGAATGAATCTAATGGAAGCTTTACTAATTGCATGTACCAAAATGAGATGTGCACATTACCAATGAGGTTGCATTCGATAATTTCTGTAAGAGTTACAGCATCTTGTTTAATCCTTTCCCACACAAAACAAATCTACAGCAGACAACTTTCTGAAAATGAAAGTGTAATTATCGAAAAGAGTTATCTTAAACAGTTTTAAAGACCAAATACCCAAAAAGTAACTGTAAGGGGGCAGAATGTATGCTCCATGAAAGCAGGCAATGATTACATAAAGCATTAGACACCGGTGTAAATCTAGATCAACATCCCCAGTTTGATATGGCTCTGGAGTTGCTGATTAGTCACAAATGTTGTAGGAAAACATCGAAGACATTTTGTCTATTTATATTGCATGATTGAAAGTCGCTCATTATATAAACTGTTTATAAATATGCTAAACCTTTCCCTCATATAGACGCTTTCTGATGCCTCTGCAGCAGACAGCTTTTTGAAATCATAGTGACAAAAGAAGAAATTGCTCCAAACCAGCAATTTCTCGTTTTGCCACAATGTTTTCCACTTTTAGTCATAGATTATCTATTCAATCAAAGAGATTTTCTATTTTTTTACAAAATATGTTCAAAGTTGTCTGCTGTAGAATTGTCGTATGAGGGAAAGGGTTAAGTTGCTTTGATTAATCATGGTACATGTTTATAGATGTTTTTGCATGAGTACAGATGCATTTTAACACCTACAGCAGACTACTTTTGAAAACATTCTGACAGAAGGAGAAATTGCTCATTCATGTAATGAGCAATTTCTCCTTTTGTCACAATGTTTTCAAATATTTGATAAGAGATTTTTGACATTTTTAACAAGATGTTATCAAAGTTTCTGCTGCAGATTTGTTATATGTTGGAAAGGGGGGTTAAAACTTGTTTTACAGCAACTGATATGACATATCAGTACAGATTTTTGAAGAATGTGTGTATTCCATTTGAAGACTTAAAGCAGTTTAAATGTTTTTATTTCAGTGGGATATGTTCAGGCTATCCGGACCTACAAACACAGAAGAGACACAGTTATTGCATATTTTGAAAGCAAAGGGAAGGACCTGATGAAGCTATGTATGTTATATTTCTATCTGAGCCACTCCAATTGGAGAAGGTACATGTCAACACTTCTCAACACCCTATACATCTGCTACGGTAGCTAAGTTGGTAGTGAAGTGGGCTGTCAATCTAGGGGTTGTGAGTTCGAACCCCAGCACACCCAACATTTGATTTAAGTCAATGCGACAAGCGTCATTCATCTTCCACCAATGGGCTAAAATTGTGTACGTAAAATGTGAACAGTGTAGATCTTGATCAGACTTTGCAGATGCACTGACTGATCTGCAGCTTCATTGTTCACCTCAGCGAACTTGTTCCTTTTTCCATGGTCAGGCTCATATCATGATTTGACTGCTCATGATTATAAAACTGCTATTTCTTTAACCCTTTCCCTCAGGCTCATATAGACACTTTTTGACGCCTCTGTGGCAGACAGCCTTTTGAAAACATAGTGACAAAAGAAGAAATTGCTCAAAACAAGCAATTTCTCCTTTTGCCACAATGTTTTCCACTTTTAGTCATAGGTTAATCCATTTAATTATTGAGATTTTTTATTTTTTGACAAAATATGTTCAAAGTCTTCTACTGCAGAATTGTCATATAAGGGAAAGGGGTTAACACATTCCAGTTTGGCAGATGCATTTTGAAGCATCTAGAGCAGACAACTTTTCATAACATTTTGGGAAAATAAGAAATTGCTCATAATGTATTTTATTCCATTCTAAAGTTCTCCCTTTTTTTTTTAGCTCACCTGAGCATTGTAATAAGTTCTGTCCGTCGACCATAAACAGGAAAAAACAAAACTTTGAAAATCTTCTTGTCTGAAACCGAAAGGGTTAGAGCTTAGATATTTGGTGTGTAGCAATGTCTATTGGGCCTCCACCAAGATTGTTCAATTTGTGCCCTTGGGGTCACCTGTTTTACATAAGGATATAAACGTAAAACAACTTTGGAAATCTTCTTGTCTGAAACCGAACGGCATATAGCTTACAGGGAAAAACTTCTTCTCTGAGCATCAAGGCCTCCATTGATCACCTTAATTTTCACTTTGGTCCTGATTGACCTCTTTGTGTTGCAGTGCCGTGAAACCCCACTAGTTCATTCTCAAACAAAATAAAAGGTATAAATCTTTCATTCAGGTGAGAGATTTAGGGCCATCTTGGCCCTCTTGTTAGATTTCCCATATTTCCTCCATTGTTTAGTCCTCTTATGTAAGTTTTTGTTTAATGGTTTCAATCCAGGGGTTGTGAGTTCGAATCCAGGCTAGGCCAACTTTCTTTCTAACGATTGACAAAAGTCTCTGCGGCATGCGTCATTCGTCTTTCACCAATGGGCTAAGTCGGTTGCTTGGGAAGATTGTTGTATGGAGTACTGGTGTGAGAAAACCAGGAAATGCATGAGTAGGTGAACTGGCTGCCGTGATATAACTGAGAAATTGTTAAAAACGGCATTAAACCCCAATCAATCAATCAATTGTTCAATGGTTTGAATTCAACACTTATTTTTTTTAACTCATATTAATATTTATATTTGTAATTTCAGCTAGCAACTTTAAGATAGACAGCAAGAAAACACTTCATCTTCTCCCTTATGAAGATCTCTGGGATATGTTTAAATTGGTAAGTGGGAAAGACGTTTAGCCATTTACAATTTTAAACTTATTTTGCAGCAGATGAAATCTTTTCATAACAAAAATTAAAAAACAATCTATAGATTAAAAGAACAATAATTGTTAAATAGTTGAATACAATTAAAAACATTGTGAAACAAAAAGAAATTGCTCATTACTAGCAAATTTTCCTTTTGCCACAATGTTTTAAAACATCATCTGCTGTAGTTGCAACAAATTGTGGGAAATGGATGATATATTTTAATCTTTGTTATTAAACATTATAATTGTGATCTTTTTGTTTTAAAAAAAAATATCATAAAAAAAGATTTGTTTCAATTATATTGTTAGCCAATCGATCATCTGAAAATAAAGCTCAATGCGAATGCCCAGTTTTCAAATCCAAAATGGCTGCCCCTATCTGCGAGATGGGGTCACTTCAGAAAGTTTCATAGTTTATTAAATTTTTGGATTTGTTACATTCCTGTGTGTTACCTTTGAATGAAATAACCCATATATATTTGATTCATTCATATAGTTTTAATGTCTTATAAAAACAAAATAACATATTTTCATATTATGTAATTACTGCTATTAAAAATAACTTTATGCTCAGAAATATGATAATAGATTTATTATTTTGTCCTTTCTCAATAGCTTTTTTCTTCTCATCTTATGATAACCTTGAAAAAGTAATTTCAAATCTACAGATCTATTGATGGTTCTGCAGTAAATTATTTAGCAAATTCTACTTTTCCGACAAGGTTTTATACACTGTCTTAATATTTAAGTTTAGTTTATCTCAATTTTTCAGTTTGCAAGCCTAAATATATTAAAAACTTCTTTAATAGAATATAAGTTTTATTAACCCTTTCCCTCATATACACGCTTTCTGACGCCTCTACAGTAGACGGCTTTTTGAAAACATAGTGACAAAAGAAAAAATTGCTCAGAACGAGCAATTTCTTCTTTTGCCACAATGTTTTCCACTTTTAGTCATAGATTATCCATTTAATTATAGATGTTTTCTATTTTTTGACAAAATATGTTAAAATCATCTGCTGCAGAATTGTTGTATGTGGGAAAAGGGTTAAAGCAATGTTTTCATGGCAAAGCTCCAATTTTAACTCAAGGGGAGTGAGTTCAAACCTCAGCCCGGCTAACATTCTTACTGTTGTTTGACCAATGTCAATGTGAAAGCGTCAAGTATTCTCCACTAACAGTCTGTGTGGAAAAGCAGCCAGCCTTGGAAATCTGTTGTGAAGAGTACTGGTGTAAGAAAATCAGGAAGGCTAGCCTAAATAGCTGCAGTGATATGACTGAAAAATTGTTGAAAACACCATTTAACCCTAATCAATTCATCTAATTGTTCTTATAATTTTGTTTACTAGTTATGTCAAGCATTGTTAGACAAGAAGATGTACCAAGAAATAGAGGATATATGCCTGCTGGGAATGTTGTGTCCTGTGTTTCATAGGACAGATGCTTCTGTAGCAGTAAGTATACATTATCAGTGTGTTACTCATAGCAAAGATATCATTAAACTACATGATTGTAGACGTTTACAATGCAAATATTACAAAGATAGAAAACAGCAATAGTTAATAGAATTTGGTTAAAACAATAATATGAAATTATTCAAAACAAACAAAAGAAGAGGGACAGTAAAAGTAAGATCTCAGTATAAACCCTTTTGCCTGCTGAAAATGATTCTTCAAATCATGTTCCCCCAGTATAGAGTGTGGCCAGCTGGTGAGTGTTGATATTCTTTGAATTATTAATGGAATTTTCCAAATGCAACACTAGACAAGTCCATTTAAACATTATGTGTATTAAAGGGTTAATTCTTTCCCACTTGCAGACGAGTTTTGAATATATTGTGGCAAAATTAGAATTGCTCATCATGAGCATTCTCCTATTGCCATAATGTTTTCAACACCTTTCAATTTTTTCTTCCTTAAAGTTTTCAAATTTGTTGTATATGGCAAAGGGTTAATTATGTTCATCAGGCCTAGATGACATTTTCTATGTTAATTATTAGCTTGTCTGTTTTTTTAAAGAAAAAAAGTCAGGGTATTGTGATACCCTTGGCATCGTCGTCACAAAATTTTAACCTTAACTTACAACTCAAAAACTTTTCAAATGAAACTTGGTACACATGTTTCTAGAAACAATACACATTTCCATACCAAGTTACATAATGCCGGCTTTAATAATTATTTAGTTATATTCCTTTTTCAACATAGAAAAAAGCAAACGAGCATTGGTGTTTGCTTGCGTCGCTCACGTTTAAAACAGAGATCAGAAAGTGGTTGTTATAGAAGTATTTTAAAATCTTATTTATACTTACTTATTTTAATTGCTTATTTCGTATGCTGTTTCTTGTCTTTCCTGCATTTACATGGTGAAACATTAAGATCATTTCTACACGCTCTGACTGTCATGCTTTGACATTTGGACAGGTAACCCTCGAGTTCCTTCAAACCCTCTTTTTTATTGTTTCAGGACTTTGAGTTTTTCGTCTTGAATGTAGCTGTACTTACCAAGAACTCTCTCAGAGCCTATTCCTTTGCCAGGGATTTAGTGCTCAAGGTATAGACCAGCTTTAACCCCTTTCCCTCATATAGACGCTTTCTGACGCCTCTGCAGCAGACGGCTTTTTGAAAACATAGTAACAAAAGAAGAAATTGCACAAAACGTGCAATTTCTCCTTTTGTCACAATGTTTTCCACTTTTAGTCATAGGTTATCCATTCAATTATAGAGATTTTCCATTATTTGACAAAATATGTTCAAAGTCGTCTGCTGCAGGATTGCCGTATGAGGGAAAGGGTTAACCCCTTTCCCACATACAACAAATATGCAGCAGACTACATTGTAAAATATGTAAGCTGAAATATAGAAAATCTTTGATAAATAAAAGTTAAGTTGTTAAAGTTGAAAACAGTGTGGCGAAAGAAGAAATTACTCACCATGAGCAATATCTTCTAATGCCACATTGTTTTCAAATGTTTCCTGCTGCATATGTGTTTGCATGTGGGAAAGTGCTGATAATATTACACTTTCTTTTTTACTGATACAAGAATGTATGTAAATGAAATATCATTTTATGTGTATATCTCATCATCACAGAGTACAATATTTTATGTTTTTTTTCATTTAAAATTTCCAAATTATTTTTTAACAATATGAATATATTTAACCACCAATTAATACAACTCTGTTATGATCTTCAACATGCAAATTGGGATTTTGCTTTTTGGAAAGTAGAAGAGCTGAAAGAAAGTCTATAGGTTGGAGAATTGCTTTATAGGCTTTTTCTTTTATCTTTGCAATGTTTTCATAAGTCTTTGTCTGAATTTGATACAGTAGTTAGAATTACCATCGTCTTTTTAAAATGTTTCTATTATATACCCCCATTAAAATCATATATATGTTATTAAGAATCTCTTAATGTTATATTGCCTGCACATTTAAAAAGTTCTTATCAAATTGTCATCTAGCTTTTTGTGAATGTTTCTAAACCAAGCTTGAAAACTAGCTTCAATAATTTGTGAGTCATTTTTAGTGTTCCTACTTTTTCAGTACATAGATCACCCTGCTGCCTGGAATCTGTTTATGCAGGTCATCATGATGTGCAATGATGCAAGACATAATAGATTCTGTCTTAGAAAAATGATGCATGTAAGTATAATTATGACCAAGGAACAAATTGAAACACAAAATAACAAGTTAACACTTGTATCCTGTGGTTTATGAGAGTTTAAGATTTGGCATTTTCTATATTTTTTAATTTACATGTATTAAATTTTATTGTTATTAGTATTCAAAAGAATTGTCTCAGCAGTGCGATTTTGTTGAGTACCAATAGCATGGGATTGAGTTCACCCTTTCCATCATACAACAAATCAGCAGCAGATGACTTTGAAATTATCTTGGCAAAATTAAGAAAAAATATTAAAAAAAGAAAGTGTACTATTAAATAGTTTTTGTGGCAAAAGGAGAAATTGCTCTTCATGACTGCTGCAGAGACATCTTTATGTGTCTATAGTTGGGAAAGGGTTTTATAATCATTGTCTGAAGGAGTATCTGTAAGTTTCACTGATATATTTGTTTTATTTTCCTCCAGGAACCTTCAAATGTAGCCCTTGGTATACTTAATGGACATAACTCCATGGCTTCAGGCTCCTACAAACATTCATTAGGTAACAACATACTTAACTCTTTCCCACATATAGTAACAGTTTAAAACATTTGCAGTAGACAACATAAAAACAATGTGACAAAAGGAGAAATTGCTCATCATGATCAGTTTTTATTTTTTTTTACAATATTTTCAATTTTATTCCTCACTCTTCCTTGTCAATAATCATACTTTCATTTAGGGATTTGCCATACTACTAGCTATATGCTTCCAACTTGACTGCTGCAGATTTGTTGAATGTGGACTAAGGTTAAACATCCATTCACATGGAGGAAGTTAATCAACTTTCAAGTTTATCTCCAGGATGAATTCCTCAATTATCTAGTAAAAACAAACAACTTACCTTTGAAAGTGAGAAAAGGGTCTTGGGGGCGGGCCTCTCCATATCCAGTCTTACTACAGTTTTCAACGTACATTTACATTTAAGGCAGTCCTAGTTCTTACAATCTCCCTTTACTTTAGTTTTGGATGAATGAATGTACAATAAAACTTCTTTTTGGTTAACATTGTTAAATATATAACATTGATAATTTTTATCCTTTTTTCGCATTTTAACACATTTGGAGCAGAGAATTTTGAAATCATCCTGGCGAAAAAATGGAAAATCCTTATACATGAATATATAGTTATGAAATAAGAGTTAAAAAAATGTTGCAAAAGGAGAATGAACTTACTTGCTATAAATGCCTCAAAATTTGTTTGCATCTGGAAAAGGGTAAATTAGAAGTATCAAATTGTAAACAACTAAAGAAATGGATGGGAAACCTTGACAGGTTTAAAGTGTTTGTATGACTTAGGATATAAAGTAGAAGTTCTGGTATTTCTGTTTACAGGAGAATACGCCCATATATTCAGACAAACACCCACAGATCCATTGTTGAGTTTATGTATGGGTTTAGATTTTGTACACAGTGCTTCACAAAGGTTTGCTGCAAAAAGGCATTATCTAGTCACTCAGGTATGACACACGACTGCACTGGTATATATAATAGTGATCTTTTACCGTATTACTTAACCCCTGCCTTATATAAGTAACTTGAGATATATTTGCAGAAGAATTATAATGTACTTTTTTTCCCTTTTCCATAATAGTTTACACTTTTTAACTGAATTATATCTGGGTTTTTTTGTAAGAGAATTTATTCTGGAATTAAGCAATTTTTACACTATTCTTAAAATAGGTAGAAGGCGACTGGTTTGATATGTTGTGGTTCTTGCTATGTAAGGGTAACATTTTGCTGCTTATTATTAAGAGACCACATGGAGATAAAATTTAAATGCTGTTTAGTGCAGTGTCTATCACAGGCAGACACATTAGAGTTTTGAAAACATGACAACAATTCTTTTCATCCAAATTTAATAATCTTACTATCATTTAAATTTTTCATAATTAAACCTTGATGTTTTCCAAGTCGTAAGCAATAAATGAAAACACATATCATGTTTTACAATCAGAATCAGTTTTTTTTCTTCAAAATATTCTATTTGCATAATGTATTTTTTGTTTGTTTATACATGGTAGGGTATTGCATTCCTGAACAACTATGTAGAACTGAGAGGGGAATGCCAAGAGACATTCTATAATCTAGCCAGAGCTCTACACCAAATAAGTAAGTAATTTCACCCTTTCCCACATACACCAAATCAAATTCATTATCCAGCTTCAATTGTGAACCTTTGAAATAGAAAAAGAAAATACTAAACAAATAAATGTATTATGACTTTGAGGCAGAGTTTTTAAAAAACACGGAGAAACGGTAAAATGGATTATTGCGAGCAATTACTTTCTTTTTTTCTCCAAAATGTCTCCTAAAAGCATTTCTATGTGGGTAAAAGACTAAAATAAAAATAAAAGAAATTGCGCATGCCGAAGCTTAGTTTTCCTCAAAGATTGCGCGTTCATGTTTAGCTCGTCTAATTTTTAGAAAATGAGACAAGCTATTGTCGCTACTTGATTGGTGTCGGTTAAGTTTTGCGTTTAGGTCGCTTGCATGGAAACTATCAAAGCTATAACTTTGAAAACTTGTTTATCTAATACCCTTTTTCACATTGTATGCTAAAGATGCTGAGTGTGACCTATTTTTGGGGGTTAAAAAACATAAATTTTGGTGGATTTTGAGAATTGGACATACATGTAGCTTCTTTGTGACCCTCTACCAAGATTTTTCAAATTATTCCAATCTGGGGACAGGCATGTTTTCCTTACTTGCATAATATATCTATAGGTGCTACCTATTTACGAAAAAAAATGCAAGATAATTATAAACAAAAATTAAAGAGCATACTTTGGCCATAAAAAAGGATTTATAAGTAATTGACTAGACAATAATAATGTTAATGTCATGTTTCTTGCATTATCAAAACATATTTGGAATTCGTATTGCTGTTGTCTATTATTTGAACAGAAAATAATAAAGTAAAGACTTTCAGAAAATCAAGGAATACATTTATAATGAACGAGGTTAAAACAAGACGGCCAAGATGATCCTTAATCGATCACCTGCATTATGGCAAAGAAGCAAATAGATCAGCCCTTTTCTGATGCCACCTGGCGAATGCCTTTTTCAACCAGTCAATATGACTGGAACAAATTATGTAAGGGGTCACATTTCTGCTAAACCCTTTCCCTATTAGAGACGGTTTCTGAGGCCTATGCAACAGACGATTTAGGATAAGACTGTCGCCACAAGAACAATTGCTTCTTATGAGAAAGTTATCCTTTTGCCACAATGTTTGATAAATAATTATACTTTGAATGAGTGAGTCAATAGCTCATGTATAGGAATTTGGGGTCTTTCATGTTGATACCACTTTTTTGCGGGAAACGACGTCGCTCCATCGACGTTACGCCAAGATGAAGTGTAACGGAAATGACGTCACATCCTTCTTTGATTACGATACAGTTGACGAACGGGAAAACATATTTCTTACAGATTTCCATTTATTTTTAATTTTTCGTACAAATGTTAATTCCCACATAACACAGCACTTAAATGATCTTAAATATTGATTTAAAAAAAAAAATGATTAAAAAGACGACAATAATTTTCAATCCGTGTTTTTCTGCTCATTTTATACATACCCAAAATACCGATTTTAAAAAAATATATTAAAAAGCCGACAATAATTTTCAATCTGTGTTTTACGTCTGCATTTTATACATATCCAAAATGGCGGCCCCCATGGTTTTTCCCAGTTTCATTTCAGAAAGCTTCATGGGTTATTGAAAAAAAAAAAAAAAAAAAAAATCTCACACCTGTTACCTATAAGCGAATTTCGTATTACAAACAAAAAGTAAGGACCAGATTAGAATTTTTAAATTTTCCTTGGATGACTGATCTGGGTGGGGTGGGCGGGTTTTTTCTGTAATATGTATAGAGTAAAAACTTAAATCTTTTTGTATAAAAGTACTTGCCTGATTTGAAAATAATCATTATATGCTATTAAGCAACATTAACTATAAAAGTTTTGTTAAGTCAGGTGAGTGATATAAGACTGCCATGGTCTTCTTGTTAATTTGTACCTCTTTACCTTTATTTCAGATATACTGTATGCCGCTGTGCATTACTATAACAAAGTCCTAGCACTACCACCTTGTATTAAAGGGGATGTAAGTTTGCTGAATATCATTTTAATTCTTGCAATAAATTTTTGTGTCAAAAGCAAAGAGACATTAAGTGGGCACTTCTCCATCGGGTTGTGCATTTATTGGTCATAACTTTGTTTTTGTTTGGCAGATTAACTTCAAACATATGCATACTTACTAGGAGCTAATACAATACAAGCTAATTGAATTTCCTACAAATGACTTCTCCTACTAAACCAATGGACTGATTTCAAATAACTTCACAGAAATGTTTCTTAGGTGGTCACCTTTTAAAGTTGTTCAAATAATTTAATTCCAAGTAGAACTTTGGTTGCTGCGGCATCAGAAAAGAGGAAAATTGACAAAACTTTAAAACATTATTTTGCACAAATGTTCCTTTGGGCACCCTCTACCAAGTTTTTTCAAATTATTCCGATCCCTAAAAACATGGCCGCAAGAGCTTGTTTTCCTTATATGTGCATTGTAAAGTCTTTTAAAGTCTTCTTGTCAAAAAGTACCGGCCCGATTTAAAGATAATTTGGCAAAAATAATCCTTGGGGGACCTTCTACCAAGGTTGTTCAAATTAATCCGATCCGTTGAAAAATATGGCCGCCATTGTTTTCCTTATATGTGCATTGTAAAAAAATTAAAAATCTTCTTGTCAAAAAGTACCTGCCTGATTTAAAAATAATTTGGCATAAATTTTCCTTGAATGACCCTCTATCAAGAATGTTGAAATTATACAAATCTGATGAAAAACATGGCCACCAGGGGGCGGACTCGTTTTCCTTTTATGTAATATAGTGAAAACTTAAAAAAAAAACAAGATGTGTTTGTGAAACACTGATGCCCCCCAATGGCAACATCTAGGTCAAAGGTCAAGGTCGCAAGGTATACACATGTGAAATATGGTAGCCTTACCTGTTATTGTTCAAAAGTAGTGGGGAAGGTTAAAAAAAAAATTGAGAATGGCAACATCTAGGTCAAAGGTCAAGGTCGCAAGGTCAAAAATGTTGGTACTGACAGAAAGGTCATGTCACAAGGAATACACATGTGAAATATGATAGCCATATCTGTTATAGTTCAAAACTAATGGCCAAGGTTAAAGTTTTTTTCGAGAATGGCAACATCTAGGTCAAAGGTCAAGGTCGCAAGGTCAAAATTGTTGGTACTGACAGAAAGGTCATGTCACAAGGAATACACATGTGAAATATGGTAGCCGTACCTGTTATGGTTCAAAAGAAGTGATCAAGGTTAAAGTTTTTTTCGAGAATGGCAACATCTAGGTCAAAGGTCAAGGTCGCAAGGTCAAAAATGTTGGTACTGACAGAAAGGTCATGTCACAAGGAATACACATGTGAAATATGGTAGCCGTACCTGTTATGGTTCAAAAGTAATGGCCAAGGTTAAAGTTTTTTTCGAGAATGGCAACATCTAGGTCAAAGGTCAAGGTCGCACGGTCAAACATTTTGGTACTGACAGAAAGGTAATGTCACAAGGCATACACATGTGAAATATGGTAGCCGTACCTGTTATGGTTCAAAAGAAGTGGTCAAGGTTAAAGTTTTTTTCGTGCAGACAGGCCAAAAACTACATCTAGGTCAAAGGTCAAGGTCGTCAGGTCAAAAATGTTGGTACTGACAGAAAGGTCATGTCACAAGGAATACACATGTGAAATATGGTAGCCGTATCTGTTATGGTTCAAAAGAAATGGCCAAGGTTAAAGTTTTTTTCGGGAATGGCAACATCTAGGTCAAAGGTCAAGGTCGCAAGGTCAAAAATGTTGGTACTGACAGAAAGGTCATGTCACAAGGAATACTCATGTGAAATATGGTAGCCGTACCTGTTATGGTTCAAAAGTAATGGCCAAGGTTAAAGTTTTTTTTGTGCAGACAGCAGGGTTCGACACTAACTTAAATTTCAAAAGATCCTTAAGGACTCCCTGGTGCTTGATGTAGGGGTTCCTCCAACTTTTAAGGGAGTCCTCCAAATAATTGTATTTATATCTATTAAAGTGGCGACAAATAACAACAATATTTTTGTGACTTTTTAGTCTATTGAGAAATACTTACAAATTAGAATGTATATGGAAAACATGTCATGTACATAGGTTTGGAAAACAAGCGTCATAAACACTTATACAAATTCCTTTCCTCAGGTAAATTTTCATCATATTTAAAATTGCATGCCGTATTGATAATGCATTTGCATAATATATTATATTTATAACTATTGTCTCAACAGGTCTTACTTTACGACTACAAATTTCTGTATAATATCATTACTGTTATGTCACCCAGCGTCCCCAGCAGCAATCAACACGCACATAACAATCCTCATCCCGTACTAAATCATTTTTTAATATATTCATTTTACCATGTTACATTAAACTAAACATCATTTTTACTCAGAGATCTCTGACAATATTATGAAAACATTGGGCCTATATCCCCCACCGAGTCTGATAAAGGTAGGCCATTTTCAAAAACTTGGTGCCATTATTTACCTGACTGAATAATCAGAATTTGGGTACCAAAAATCTGGCAGTGCCCCAGCTCAGTATAACATCAAACACATTCAAATGTTAACCCTTTCAATTACTGCATCATTCAACTGTGATGCATAAAGATTCTTAAAAGTGAATCCAGTGTACATTCTTGCATATAATTATGAAAGTGAAAGTCAATTTCCGGAGAACCGTACCAGCTAAAACCAAACCTGTGTTTAACTAGTTCAAATCATTTAGACAAGTATTTATCATCTTTTTTTCATATTATAACCGATGTCTAAACATGTACAGCTTACCTCTTTACCACTCTAGTACATTGAAAATTTAGTTCACATCAGCGAAACATTTGGAAAGGACCTGTTTTGGATCGTCCGCCATGTTTTTTCCTTTCAACATCCGGTTAAATGACGAATCGGGTAAAAATAAATGAACGAAATATCACTCAACTCCCTATACTGTTTGCATGAATAAGATATATAACTATTTCGTTAAATATTTGATTCGGTTAGATAAACAAGCGCGACACCTGCATGAAAATATGGGACATAAACAGTTGCTATTTGTGTTTTATCACTTGTAGGTTACAAAAAAGCGAAGGACAAAATAAAACTGGAAACGCAAATGCATGGGTCATTCTTATTATTTTGGTTTTCGCAACAAAACATGGTATTTTAATTCTAATAAAATTAAAGGGAAAAAACAAATTAAAAAATACAAGGATCCCGACGGAATCGCCAGCCAGTGGAATGAAAGATTCCTCACTAAAATCTACGATCCTCGGGATCACGGGATCCCGTTAATGTCGAACCCTGGACAGACAGACCAAAAACTATATGCCCCCCGAATCGGAGATTCCGTGGGGGCATAAAAATACTGACCCTCTGCCAAGGTTGTTCAATTTATTCTGATCTGTTGAAAAACATTGCCACCAGAGGGGTTGCTTGATTTCCTTATATTTATATAGAGTAAAAACTCTGAAAACTATTGAAGTTCTTTTAAATCAGATGAGTGATATAGGGCCATCATGGCCCCCTTGTTCACATTTTTACAAGTATATCATCTTGGTGAGGAGATAACTTTTTGTGCAGTGTACAGATTTTTCTTTTTAAGTTATCTCTTTTTTGGCCTACTTTTTTCTTTATTTATCCAACTTCCTGTAGGTGACATGTGTTCTGTGATACATTATTTTGAACTAAGTCTTTTCGTCATGTAGACTTTTGATGCATCTGCAGCAGACAACTTTTTAAAATATTGTAACAAAATGAGAAATTGCTCATAATGAGTAATTTATCCTTTTGCCACAATGTTTTTAACTCTATTCAATAATTATGCTTTCATATGTGGAAAAGATTAAGAAGGCATGACTTAATTTAAGTGCTACATTTATCTTCTTTGAATATCTTTTTTGTTTAAACGAGTTTAACCCTTCCCACATATAGACGCTTTCTGACGCTTTTTCGAAAACATAGCGACAAAAGAAGAAATTGCTCAAAACGAGCAATTTCTCCTTTTCCACAATGTTTTCCACTTTTAGTCATAGGTTTTCCATTAAATTATAGAGATTTTCCATTTTTTGACAAAATATGTTCAGTCGTCTGCTGCAGAATTGTCGTATGAGGGAAAGGGTTAAAATACCTTATCAGGGAAAGGATTTCATTTTACTGCAGAGTGGTTTTAAAGGGACTGAATCCCATATGAGAAAAAAGCGAAAAAAAAAGAAAATTGTTAAAAATTGTTATTACCTTGATGTTTTTGCATGTAAGGCATTGAGATTTGCCGACTGATGTACTACAATATATGCACACTATTAATATTGCGGTTAGTAACCCAGTAAATCTAAAAATATCGCTGTATATTTATCACGTGATCACTAAAACCGAATTGACAATCTCCTTTGCAGAGTTGTCGTTCCTTACACTCACGCATACATGAATGTAATGAGTCAATACTGTTAGAGAATGCAGAATTGAATCCACAAATTCAAATGAGCAAGAGAAATTCCACGGTATTTTTAAACGAAAAACACGGAGCGGACGTTTTTTTAACTGCTTATTTCCTATGAAATAATGAAAAATAAGACTTGTACGACCTTCTACAACGTTCCCTTACTTATATATCGACTTATTGTGGATTAATTAGAATAAGTATAAAATATAACGATTTTGGACCATTATGGTGTTCAGTCCCTCCATAACCTTGTATTGTTTTCTTTGTTTCAGGAAATGTTTGATCTAAGGATGGAAGCAGCATACAACTTATCACTAATTTACCATTCAACAGGCTCCCATGAACATGCTCGATACCTTCTCTACAAATATTGTATCATTTGAAAATAATAGATTTTGAATAAGGTGTAAGTTATGAACTAATTCAATGAATGGATTAGTCACTGTTGGTGAAAAAACAGATTTGCTGGCAGATCTAGGTCAAAGTGCAAAGAAATAACAAGAACATTTAATCTGTGTTTAGTGGCATGCATTACAACCAGGGGAGCTCTAATGTGTAGAATGTTGAAAGAAACTACCACAAAGTGTGTTCAGCGATACGTAGATGTCCAGGAAAAAGATTGAGCCCTTTCCATCTTGCAGACATCTTTCAAAAACATTATGACAAAAGGAGATATTTCTTTGTCGAATAATTCTTTCATTTCAAAGTTGTCTGCAGCAGAGTTGTTTAATGTGAGAAAGTTTTTTTTTAAGTATAGTAAGAAAAGGATGAATGGCAACATTCAGGAAAGATGTGTTGACATTAGTGGGCGAAATGTGTAGTATGATGAGCAGTTAGTTAATTTAACCCTTTCCCTCATACAACATTCTGCAGCAGATGACTTTGAACATATTTCGTCAAAAAATAGAAAATCTCTATAATCGAATGGATAACCTATGACTAAAAGCGGAAAACATTTAGGCAAAAGGAGAAATTGCTGGTTTTGAGCAATTTCTTCTTTTGTCACTATGTTTTCAAAAAGCCGTCTGTTGCGGAGGCATCCATATGAGGGAAAGGGTTAATGAACTCGGGGAACAACAATTTGACAGAACCATTTCCCACAGCAAACAACTTAGAAACATTTAGGCAAAATATTGAAAATCTATAAATGAGTGCATACTAATTGGTTCAAGTTGAAAATATTATGAAAGTAGGAAATTTGAAAGTATGATTTTGATACAAAGAAATTGCTGATTCTAAGTATTGTTTCCCTTTTCCAAATGTTTTCAAAAACTTGCCTTGGAGAATTTCGAATAGATTAGGCTGTAATTCAATCTCCTCAAAACTCTTTGTAAATAATGCAAAAAGTAGTCCTTTCCCTGATAAGGTATTTTAACCCTTTCCCTCATACGACAATTCTGCAGCAGACGACTGAACATATTTTGTCAAAAAATGGAAAATCTCTATAATTTAATGGAAAACCTATGACTAAAAGTGGAAAACATTGTGGCAAAAGGAGAAATTGCTGGTTTTGAGCAATTTCTTCTTTTGTCACTATGTTTTCAAAAAGCCGTCTGTTGCGGAGGCATCCATATGAGGGACTCTGAGCAATTGTCTTTTTGCAAAAATGTTTAAATGTTGTAACATGTGAAAATGCATCTGCATGTGGGTAACTATTTACCCTTTCCCTCATGCACGTTTTGTGCAATTTCTTTTGTCACTGTTTTCAAAAATTCGTCTTCTGCAGAGGCGTCCGAAAGCATTTATATGAGGGAAAGGGTTAAGAACTAAATAAACCTTTGAAATTATTATGGCTGAAAAAAGAAATAACTTATGATGAGCATTTTGCCACAATTTGTTCAACTTTTTATTATTCGAGGAGTTCCATATTTTGGATTGGACTTCTTTATGTTTGAAAAGGTTCAATTGCTGAAAGTATCTGTGGAAGATAAAATGGAGAACTGAAAATAAAACTAATTGCTATAACTACTATATATTTTTATTCTTGTATACCTTAACTTTCTATGTACATATAAATATATTTTGTACAAATTTACAGTTTGTTACCCTTTTCCCCATTACCTGTCTTGACTAGGTTATTTGAACAAGAGGCCCAAGAGGGCCAGTATCGCTCCACGGCCATAAGGCAAAATAAAATCTCCAAACAGCCCTGCCCCCTGGTGGCTATTTTTTTTACCAACCACCATGGCTTAAAGGAATGTTTCTGCAAAATTATTTGAAAATCGGCCTGACACTTTAGGAGGAGAGGATATTTTAAGTTTTCACTATAGCCATATAAGGCAAAATAGCCCCACCCCCTGGCAGCCATATTTTTCAACCAATCAACATGGCTTGAAGGAATCTGATAGAGGGTAAGGTAAGCCTAGAAACATTTCTACAAAATTATTTGAATATCAGCCAAACACTTTCGGAGGAGAAGATTTTTTAAGTTTTCACTATGGTCATATAAGGCAAAATAGCCCCGCCCTCTGGCTGCCATGTTTTTCGACCAATCAACATGACTTGAAGGAATCTGATAGAGGGTCACCCAATGAACATTTCTACAAAATTATTTGAAAATCGGCTGAACACTTTCGGAGAAGAAGATTTTTCAAGTTTTCACTATAGCTATATAAGGCAAAATAGCCCCGCCCCCTGGCGGCCATGTTTTTCAACCAATCAACATTTCTTGAAGGAATCTAATAAAGGGTCACCCATGGAACATTTCTACAAAATTATTTGAAAATCGGCCTGACACTTTTGGAGGAGAAGATTTTTTAAGTTTTCTCTTTAGCCATATAGGCAAAATAGCCCCGCCCTGTGACGGCCATGTTTTTTTAACAATCAACATGGCTTGAAGGAATCTGATAGAGGGTCACCCATGGAACATTTCTACAAAAAAAATTGAAAATCTGCTGAACACTTTTGGAGAAGAATTTTTAAGTTTTCACTATTGCAATATAAGGCAAAATAGCCCCGCCCCCCTGGCGGCCATGTTTTTCGCCCAATCAACATTTCTTGAAGGAAACAAATAAAGAGTCACCCAAGGAACATTTCTACAAAATTATTTGAAAATCGGCCTGACACTTTTGGAGAAGAAGATTTTTTAAGTTCTCACTATTTTTTTCTTTCGGTTGCCATGGAAACCAGAATTTCGAATGGATAAAAAAAAATTGAAGGAATTTAGTAGAGGACATTGAGAGGATGCTTCCCATGAAGTTTCAACCAAATTGGCCAAGTGGTTAGGGAGAAGAAGTTGTTTAAAGGAAAAAGTTTACGCACGCACAACGACAATTCGCCATGACATAAGCTCGACTGGCTTTCAGCCAGTGGAGCTAAAAATTGTTTATATAAGCTATTTCTACTTTTCCAATGTGTGTTCAAGATATCTGCACATCAATCAAGTCATTTTTATGAGGAAAAGGGTGAACAGAAGAAGAGCACATTCTGGTACAATACAAAAATACTGTCTTTTAACCCTTACCTACTTAGAGAAGCATTTCGATGCATTGGTGGCCGAAAACATTGTGGCAAAAAAGAAATAATTGCTCATAATGAGCAATTTCTCCTTTTTCCACAATGTTTTCAAATATATTCAATAGTTGTACTTTCATTTATAGAAATTTCCCAAATTCTTGTCTAGATGTTTTCAATGGCTTCAGCTGTATATGTCTTGCAGGAGGGAAAGGGTTTAAGTGGGTTTTAACACATTTCGGTAAGCAGACAAATTAGCAGCAGATGACTTTTGCCACAATATATTCAAATCTATTCATTTATAGATGTTTTCAATGTGTTCTACTGCAGATTTGTATGGGAAAGGTTAAAAAAGTCTCAAATAATGTCAAAACTAGAAATATTACTGAAGGTGATAAATACCCCCAGCTGGTGCCTGACACTATACATATGTATGAGAAATTCAAGGGGCCATAACTCATTTAAAAGTAATTCCAGTGCAACACGCCAACAATATGCACAACTAGGCTTGGTATCAATCATTCTTGTGAAGTTTTATTGAATTCTAACCAAGGGTTGCTGAGGTTGCTAAGAAATAGTGTTCACAAGAAATGTCCACGACCGACAAACCGACAATCAAGCGTGACTCCTATATAGCCCCCATATAAAATGTATCTGGGGGTATAATGATACCTTGGGTAAACACCACTGCATATTTGAAACTTGAATAGAACAACCACAAAATGCAAACATTTTGCTAATTAAAAACTAGGGATGTTGCCAGGTTTTCTTGCTCTGAAACATTAACTTTATCAATAACAAATCAAGAATAAAGTTTTACCCTGTCTTTCCAGTTATAAATTCATTATTATTATTATGATCATGCTGGTTATTTGATGTAGAAATATTATTAAATCATAATACTAATAATAAATAAAATACTATTTAATGAAGAAAGAGTTAATATCACTACATGTAGATTTTGCTTTAGAAAATAATGAATGATGGAACAAGTGAAAAGAAAATACAGACATTATTAATAAATAATATAAACATATAATTTTTTATATGTGTGTGTGTCTTTATAAAAGTAAAGTTTTGAGTCTTGAAACCTTCAAAAGGAATATAAGACAAAATAAACAAGACACTAAATACTGTTTCCCATAATATTATACATTGGGATCACTTATCTTTCACTTAACTGACTTATTGGCAGATGATGCCTGCGTTCCCTCAAAAACTCTTATTTAATATCGAATTGAAGAAACATCTGATGACTTTTGTCAAACCAATATTTGGCAGGTTTAGTTGAGATCTTTCAAAGTGTGTCTCAGCCGTCAGAATAGATCATCACACTGTTGCAAAAGGTGAATTTCTTCATGGGAAGTTTCTCTTTTTCTCAGAATATCTTTGGTTCACGTCTCAACTTATTAGGGAAAGTGATCAAGCTGTACAGCTAGATTATAACTATTGTTTCTGTGAAATTACCAACAGGTTTACATATGACATTGGAGATAGAACAGCGTTTCTTTAAAAATACTGGCATGTCTAGTATTTTCTACATATAACATTGGAGTGAGCTATGTGTTGGAAAAAGATTATCCTGGAGCAGAATAAGACATTAAGGCCATCCCCAAGAGAAAAGTTAATCAAAAAACTACTGCAAATGATTTTAGAAAATATTAGAGGAAAAGAAACAATTGCTTATTAATTATGAGAATTCTATAATGTAGTCTTGTTTTGAACATCTTTGTAAAAATTACTTTCATCAAGACTATTCTTTTCTCAAGAAGCTTTGAATTTGGTTAAATTCTTCAAATAGACAAGTACAAAAATGGCTTAAACATAAGAATGACAGCAATGGATCTCTGTCTTCATTAAGCAAAGTGTAAGCTAAAGTGCAATTTAAAGAATGCAAAGAAGAAAAAGTATAATTTAAAAACAAAATCCCTTCCCATAAAACTTGAGATCATATGAAAACTGGTTTCTGATTACATGGCCTGTCCAAACTACTGTTTAAAAGCTGAAACTATTCACAATTATTTTGAATCGTTGAAAGACTAAAATCTGTAAAGACATCAACAAATCACTGGCTGCTCCTCTTCATCATTATCCTCTACTACTTCTAAGTACAGTCTGGAACAAAAGAAAAGATAACTCATTTATCTACCAGATATGATGAATTTAAAACATTTTAAGACTTTCCCAGTCCCACAAACAACAAATCTTCAGCAGACACATTTGAAAGCATTGTGGCAAAACTTATAAAAACCTTGACCCTGTACCACTCACTTAAGCATGGTTTCCATTTGACCCAATGTTGGACATGTATTTTGATCAATTTAAGATGGCTTTAGCTTTTTTGGCAAAGGGTAGAAAACTCTTCCAGATACAGCATTTTCGAAGATAAGATTTTTCGAAGATTTTATCTTGGATCCCCTTTCTGATGCAGTGGTCACTAGCTTTCTTGATGAAATGAGAGTTAATGAGTTTGTCTTAAAGAGGATTACTCAAGAAACATGAAAAATGTATTAAAATTAACCAAGTGGTTAAAGAGACATCAAACTTCAAAGGAATGTTCCTGTAGTGGTCCTGTTTCAAATTGTTCAAAGATTTAATGCATTATTACAAATGTCCTTTACTGTTATGATAAAGCTGTTTCATTTGAAGTTCATTCCCAATCTTGATAAAATTTTCATCTTTATAAGCAGTAACAATTGCTTTTATACAATCACTCAGGTGATCGATTAAGGGCCTTCTTGGCACTCTTGTTTCTTATTATTTCTGAAAGTTTAGTAGCCAATTGCTACTGCTGACCCAACCATATACGGCTATCACATAAACACAATTTGTGCTCAGGTGAGCTAAACTTGGAGATTGAGTAGAACACATTTTAGAACTTCTGAACTTATACATGCAAGGAAATACAGATAGAAATACATTTTTGGAAACAGGGAAAGGGATTTAATTTCCCAACAATGTTTTGAAGAGTCAATTGCAGCAGAGGTATCTATTATAATGTCTGGAGTAGTGTAAAGTTATCAGTAACATGTGTCATGACAGTTGTCTACAGCAGGTAAGCAATTGAAAACTGAAATATTGTACTATTAATTACCTCACTGATGTTAACATACAACAATTCTACAGCAGACAAATATGAAAACATCATGACAAAAATAGGAAATAATAATAATTGAATAGCATTGAAAACATTGCAGCAAAAGATGAAATTGCTCATTATGAGCAATTTCTTCTTTTGTCACAATGTTTACAAAAGTTGTATGTGCAGGCAGCAGAGGCATAAAAATGCAGAGCTCCAGATAAGCTGCGTATATGCGTAAATACGCGATTAAAATTCTAGAAAACGCAATTAAAATTATTAACATGTATACACAAACGCATGCAAAAAGACGAATACGTAATCAGGAAAATTAGTGGTGCGTAACCTGATTTGATCAATTTGGCATGGTTTTTTAAACGAGTTCTAGTTATAAAATGGCGGTCATTGTTGCCAAAATCAGACGTACAGAAGATGCAAAAGAACCTAATTTACTTGTATTGTAATGCAAGTAAGACTCTATCCGAGTCTGAATCAATGGTGAATTTAATTCTCGACGACATTGTGTCCAAATCATCTGCTGACAGTAAATATTTAGCAAGTAAAAATCCTCAATGAAGTTTTCGAACTGCGACTCGAGAGGGAAAAAGTCCCGGGACCCATGTTGCTAAAAAGACTATTCAAGAATGGACTTCTATTTAAATACCAATGGTTGATTGTAAATGAAGGAATGGTGATTTACCACTTTAATGTAGCATTTGTCAGGGACAATTGGAGAGTTGAAATTGACAAATGTCACAATCATAATCAAGCATCGAATGGACACCATTAAGTAGTGAGGTTGGAGTTTGTTTATTTACTTTGTATAACATTTCTGCTAAAAATACCCAATTCATCTTTGAAAATACCCAATTTTGGAGAGGGTTGAGTACTAGTATTGTTAATCTTGCAATTACCACTTGATGTTTCTACATTCATTGTATTTACTAACAAGAATGTTTCTACCTGCAATACAGACCCAATTCCCCCCCATCCCCCCATTTCAACAGAATTTCAGGTTACAATTTTGAATGAAAGTATATCATACCATTTCCTGGATCAATTACCAGTATGATTTAGAAATTTATGCTGCAGTTATTTAAAAAGAATCAAGGAGACTCGGAGGATTAATAAATTGTTTCAAAACAGGTGTAAGTGGTGTTCATTTGTTTTATTGGAGTTTTACGCCGTTTACAACATTATTTCAGTTATATCACGGCGACAGTTCACTTTAATCATGATCCCTGGGTAAACAAACCAGTACTAGGCTAGGAAATGTGCCTTGCCCAAGGGCACTCCACCATGACCGTCGAGCCGCGACTGGGGGTAAGTGGTGTTAAACACTGAATCATCCAGAATGCATGTAGATGCTGATTACACCACCTTTTCCGAAGAATACAATTCAAAATGTGATAAATGGTTACAATGAATTAATTTCATTTGCTTGAATGTTATTTTATACCACTTTAGATAATATTTTAATCAGAGATATCACTGCATTTCATAGGTCAAGTACCAGTACTTGCTGTATGAACTCCAGTTTGATTCTGTGACATCATGCACCTCCCTTTACTCTCAACACTCACAAGTTTTCGAGTATCTAGGGTACATAAGTTTATATAAGTTGTAAAAAAATTGCTTCACTACTGATGTTAAATTATATAAATTTATATTATCCCTTTCCCTCATATAGACGCTTTCTGACGCCTCTGCAGCAGACGCCTTTTTGAAAACATAGTGACAAAAGAAGAAATTTTCTCCTTTTGCCACAATGTTTTCCACTTTTTGTCATAGAATGGATAACCTATGTTTTGACAAAATACGTTCAAAGTCGTCTGCTGCAGAATTGTCGTATGAGGGAAAGGGTTAAAAGAATCTTGACAATTTACGACACTTTTACCTTTGCAGCTGCCCGCACATGGTAGACCCTTATCACTGAAGATCTGTCTTCTTGCGCATTTTCAGCAGCCAGTTTGGCAAGTCTCTTCAGGAGCATCATGTAATTCAGCCAAGCCTGAAAAAAGATTGAAGTAGTAATTTGTTAAAATTACTCTCAGTATAACACACAAATTAACCCTTCCCCTCATATAGATGCTTTCTGATGCCTCTGCAGCAGTCGACTTTTTGAAAACATAGTGACAAAAGAAGAAATTGCACAAAACGTGCAATTTCTCCTTTTGCCACAATGTTTTCCACTTTTTGTCATGTTTTGACAAAATATGTACAAAGTCGTCTTCTGCAGAATTGTCGTATGAGGGAAAGGGTTAAGCCTTTCCCATGTACACAAAATTTCAGCAGATGACCTTTGAATTAAAAGTGACAAATCTGTAGTTATGAAAGTATAAATATTCAAAAAGTCGAAAACATTTTTGAAATAACAGAAATTACTTTATTCTTTTGCCACAATGTTTTCAAATGTCGTCTGCTGCAGAGACTGAAAAACAATGTGAATAATATCACATAATTCCAATAAGGGAAAACCAACCATTAAAGGAACTAATAGAGCATTAATGCTCATACATTTTATAAAATTATCTGGTTTAAAACATTGAAAAATGTTAGATTATACACATTGGCAAAAAAAAAATTGAATATGAAATGACAGATAGCGCTGATTACAAGACAGTTCTTAAAACTGCCAACTCTGAAAAAGATGTTGGAATCCTCCAACAAGACAATCCGAAATTTGACAAACACATACTTTCAATAGAGCAAACAGAATAGTTTGGACTAATTATAAGTTCTTGAATTGCTTATCTGAATAAGGAAATTTTACTTACATTAGATAAGACATTGATTTATAGACCAAAGTCTTGATAATGGAAACTCTATATGGTTCCTAACATTGAACAAGACATGCATGCAGTAACAAATGTTCAGAGAAGAGTGATGAAAGTGTTGCCCAAGTTATACTTTTTGAAATATGAAGAAAGATTATGTTTTGCATTGAATTCAATTATTTTAACATAACTGAAAGAAAACAGGGAAAGAAGGGACATGATCCAAGTTTCCATGATAATAACAAATTAAGATGACCTGTCAATGAAGTTTAATTGAATTTGCAGACTCACAAACTCGTGGCCACAGTAAAAAACTGAAGTAACCTAGAGGAGTATATCAAGCTTTAGACAAAAATCCTTCTGTGTTTGGCTGTTTGCACAGTTGACAGATGGAATGAATTGACAAAAGAATTAGAAACTGCCAAGAGTGTACTTCAATTTAGAACTCTTTCTGATAGATACCCATCGTATAACAAATTTGACTGTAGTGAAAGTGATGATAAAAGGCTTGAAAACAAGGAAGCTGATTTTTGGTATAAATTTGCATGTAAACACTCATTTTCTGTTTTTAGATTGAGTCCAAAAATAACTGTTGAAGGTTTTTCGAGCTTATGTCACTGTGTTTAGTAATGGTGACATCATTGTAAATGTAAAGCAAAGGATGAATAAATAACCAAAAGGAAAAAGGCAGAAATTGAAGGAAAGGATAGTTGACTCGTAAATGATGTCCTGTAAATTATGGAATTTTGAAAACCAATTTGATTGATTTTTGTAACTGACATCATAATTTCTTGAATTTAACATCTTGGCCATTAATTAAAGTGGAATATATGCCTAAACAGATGATGATTTTAAGTTTATAATTATGAATCACGGGTCGAACTTATACACAATTGGAGAGATTGCATGTAGATAGCCAGGTTAGTATAATAGCCCTAGAAGTGAGAGGTCTCGGGTTCGAGCCCCTGACTGGCTGTATATTTTCCTCTCCCTTTAACATTGGCGCTGAATAAGGAACCGTGACAACACTGCTCGGTCAGTCTAAAGGCGCTTGCAGTTGTTATATAAGACCTTCTTTGTACTGGAAATCCTAAATTCCGGTAGCGCAGGGGTGTATGTCGTGATTCGAACTTATACACAGTTGGAGAGATTACATATAAGCGGCCCGGTTAGCAAAGTTGGTAGTGTATTTGCCCTGCAAGTGAGAGGTCCTGGGTTCAAGCCAAGACTGAATGTTCTTTTCTCTCTGTTTTACATAGGATGGTAGGACTTGTATATTACTTATAATATATATAAATTCTATATGTGGTCTTCACCATTAATAAGATTTGTTTGTTTACCTGAAATGGGTTGCATCTATAATCATATTACCAATACATGAATTACACTATATTTTAACTTGCAAGGGGGCACACAAGCTGTCAAGTAATGGGCCGAAAAGGTCAATTATCAAAAAGGGCCACTTTAATCCCTTATGTCATTTGTTTTTTATCTTGTTTATTGATGCTGGTAAATTAAACTAGAACTATCACTGAAGATGATAAATACCCCCAAAACAGCACCTTGACCTACACCATAACTTAACAAGAAAAAGTAACAAAGGGCAACAACTCTGTATTTAGATAAAATAGAGTTATGGTTCCTGTACACCGCACTTCCTCTCAATGTGTTGTATCATCCTATGAAGTTTTATTAAATTCCAACAATTTGTTTTAAAGTTATGCTCTGGACAAGACTCTACGAATAAGAAAAAGTAACAAAGGGCAATAACTCTGTAATTATGTAAATTAGAGTTATGGTTTTTGTACACTGCACTTCCTCTGATTATGCTCTACCATTATATGTAGTTTTATTAGATTCCATCTATTAGTTATTAAGTAATTCTACGGACAAGAAAAAGTAACAAAGGGCAATAACTCTGTATTTAGATAAAATAGAGTTATGGTTCCTGTACACCACACTTTCTCTCAATGTGTTGTATCATCCTATGACGTTTTATTAAATTCCAACAATTTGTTTTAAAGTTATGCTCTGGACAAGACTACGAATAAGAAAGAGTAACAAAGGGCAATAACTCTGTAATTATGTAAATTAGAGTTATGGCTCTTGTACACTGCACTTCCTCTGATTATGCTCTACCATTGTATGCAGTTTTATTAGATTCCATCTGTTAGTTATTAAGTAATTCTCTGGACAAGAAAAAGTAACAAAGGGCATTAACTCTGTATTTAGATTAAATAGAGTTATGGTTCCTGTACACCACACTTCCTCTCAATGTGTTGTATCATCCTATGAAGTTTTATTAAATTCCAACAATTTGTTTTAAAGTTATGCTCTGGACAAGACTCTACGAATAAAAAAAAGTAACAAAGGGCAATAACTCTGTAATTATGTAAATTAGAGTTATGGTTCTTGTACACTGCACTTCCTCTCATTATGCTCTACCATTGTATGCAGTTTTATTAGATTCCATCTGTTAGTTATTAAGTAATTCTCCGGACAAGAAAAAGTAACAAAGGGCAATAACACTGTATTCAGATAAAATAGAGTTATGGTTCCTGTACACCGCACTTCATCTCAATGTGTTGTATCATCCTATGAAGTTTCGTTCAAATCCTATGTTGCATTGTTAAGATATGGTCCGGACAAAATATGGCTTCCGACCGACCGACCGACCGACCGACACAGTGACTCCTATATACCCCCCCAAAACTTTGTTTTTTGGGGGTATAATTATATATTATAATTCTAACTTAATCAAATATAAAATATAACCGCAGCCAGGACTAGTTGATAAATAAGATTTATGACTAACACATCTCGCCATACCCCCAAAATTTTAGCGAGATGTGTTCTTTGTGCAGCCCGAATATCTCGGTTTTTATATAACAATAATCAAAATGTGTTTGTGGTAATTTGTTCACATAATCTATCTAGTCCAGGTTTCTGTACTAGGAATGCGATTTTATATTTTTACTGTTTGTATCCTACAATGCAATATGTAACGGCGATAAAATGAGACTAATATGATATTTGTTAGTTTTGAGTGGATATGGAATATATCTAATCGAGAAGTGATACAATTGAATCTTTTCACAAGCGCGTAGCACGAGTGAAAATGTCAAAATTGTATCACTTCGAGTTGAAATATATTCCATATTCACTCAAAACAAACAAATTTTCTTTTTATTTTATGATAATTGATGATGAAATAATGAAACTATTTAGTGTCTTCGTACCTGTTCACATGCGGACGAATCTGTGTGAATGTATTTGTTTACTACACAATGTCAGACAATGACAATAAGTCGGCTTTGTTAAATTTACGTAATACGGTATAGATAAGATAAGGTTTTTATCACATGACAATGCTTGTATCCGATCTAATAATATACCCATTACGTATTTCTTTATATATAACGTGTGTAGTACAGTGAACTCGACAGTTCTGGGTCAGTAACCAAATTAACAAATCTTGTCTCTTTGAAAAGAAAGTTGAAAGAAACAAAACTACATAAAATGTTCAACAAATACCTTCTACACACCATGATTTAATCCACCAATTATATGTATTTGTTAAAATGTTTCATTAGTGTCTGCAATTGCAAGCTGTAAATTTGACAGTTTCGGGTTGAACTTGCCATTTCCGCAAATGTGACAAATGTTTCCACCAAGAGCTGTCACACGAATGCGAAGAATGCCTTCAGCTTGGCCAGATACCGAAGTTATAATTTATATTGATGAAAATTAGAATACAATTTGAGTTCAAACAATTGGTGCCCCACAGATACGCCTCTCATGCCTCAAATCTTGCCCAGTGATGTGGCAAACTTTATTGTACACAATTTCCTGCACTAAAACTAATAAGTTGTATTTGATAAAAAAAAAAAAAGTAAATTTATCGAAGTGAAATTGATTCAATAACAATTGTTTAACGTTGATTTAACACCATAATCATTAAATTATTCTTAAAAAGTTACCAAAAAAGTTTTACTAATAAATTTTGAGAAATTACCTTTGGCTGACCCGAAAGTGTGGTATGTGAACTAGGTCAAACTAGTTTTGCATTTATAAACAACTTTGACAAGTCAATCAATTTTATAAATCTTGTTCAGTGGTAAATAACCTACAAATATATGTGCAATACATACACGCATTACTAAAATTATGGCTACAATCAGCAATATTCGCTGTGACAGGTAAAAACAAATATTGAGATGCAGTCAAGCGTTTCGTGATAACGATATCCGTTCTTGAAATGACAACGTCCGAAATCGAAGTGAAACTAGACAAGCTAATGGGAAATATGACTTGATAATCAAAATGTTGAAATACGGTATCATTCTCGAAAACTAAACATTGTTTTCCAAAAGTGACCCGCAATTGTTGAGTTCACTGTATAACATGACCAAATACTAGAAAAATGTCATAACTTTAGTCCCTTTGGCGCCATACCTATATCACTCATAGTGTGGGTGATATGGATTTTATCTCACTGATAGAACTCAGTATCTCATCGTTAAGCATTAAATAAATAGTAATAATCTATCTACTTCAAAATATTTTTTAACTGAAGTTTAGACAAAACAATTAAATTATCATTAAATAACAATCTCTTTGGTTACAATGTTGTTATTATCGAACAATACAAAGTAAATATTGAAATAATAGAAATGAATGAATGTTTCACAAAATGGGCCTTTTGATTTCGGACCTTTTTTACCCTGATTCAAGCTGTCAGATCACAGGAGTCTGACGTTTTATAACAGTCTATATATATATATAAAAAAAAAAAAACCCGTATACTATAAAAAAACAAAAAGTGTTTTTTTATAGTATACGGGTTTTTTTTTTTTATATATATATATATAGACTGTTATAAAACGTCAGACTCCTGTGGTCAGATCAGCTGATGCCAAAGATCGAAATGTGAATGTTTTGAGTACAAATAAGGAACACAGAACATATAACCTAACTACCATAGAATGTATTTTTGGCAGAGACGATTCATCTAGCCTTGCTTTAAACGCTGGTTTAAGTTTAGCTGTTGGCACTTTCTCAATCATGTTTTCTTCAAAATTAAAATTACCGCTTTTTGATCAGAGTGAAAAGGGGCTTATATATTTTTGATATTTCGACCTGTAAATGATCATGCACTCGAGTCAATATTTACATTTTTCGGTTTTTTAATTTTATTTGATATGGTAAATAGATTAAAGTTTTATACCATTCGAATATTTTAAGAAATAAAAAGTCTATGATGTTGTTAAAATCACTATTTTTAGATATGTTTTAATGAAAATTCTAGTGATACAGACGTAAAATGCATCCACGCATTTACTCCGAAAACAACATTATTGCTACATTTCCGGTCAGCGTGTTGGTTTTCACGACACATACTAAAACTGTACAAAACATTATTTAAGCGAATAAAACAAAAGTCAAGATGGGGAGAGGTGTAAGAGTTGCAAAGAAGAAACCGATTCGGGAGGGAATCAATAAAGGAATGAGCAGCATGAATATGGGTATGTTGTATAATGTCATTGGTTTTCGTGACAGATCGGTCTTGGACTGTATTTCAAGCCTATCACATTGGCAATATTATCTACACATACAAACCTTTTGACATGTTCCCAAACATCTGTCGTCAGGACCAACTTGTTACTCTCCCAAAGCCTAAGTCCAAATCAATCAAACTTTGCCCTTGCTCGTTTTATCATCATGTTATTTATTTGGCAAGCAAAGTCTAAAGACTCTAATTCTAAATTCATTGTCAAAACTTCTAAAATGAAATTTAATCAAAAGAGAAAGACATCTCATATGTAAGATAATAACAAAATGAAAAATGAGCATAAACAGTTGAACCTCGGTGGCTCAAACTCGTCTCTCGGTCCCTACCAAAACCCTATATAATTCAAGTTGGTCTACTAGTACTAAGGATAGCTCGAACACCTTTCCCTAAATTCTTGAACTAAATGCTCTGTCCCTTTCGCGTAATTAGTGTACATATTACACATCGAACAGATGAATTGTCACCTTTCAGTCGACTGTATTTCACACCTTTAATTAATTTTGTTTGGTTTCTTCATTAAGGTTCAGTCAAGTTACCCTTAACGGATCAGTAACAAAACAATATAGTGCATTAAAGAAAGGGTCAATGTTTCGGAACTTGTTTGTTTATAGTCCACAAGTAAAATCATTTTCCTTTAAATTGACAAACACTTTTTCAGTTTTAGTGCAGAAACAGCTGTACAGTCTGTTGTTTACCAGTTTGAGTTATTGATGCATTAACAGATCAATTGTAGCAATAGGGGATCACATGACTTTCTGATATCAGGGGGGTCACCTCAAGCAACATTTTAGTCGCAAAACTTCTGCTGTTATTGTACAAGTTATGTATTATCTAACTGCAGATTTTTATTAATAGATTTCCGATTTAATCGCTAGCATCTTCGGGATTGGCTAAATTGTCGAAAATAACATTTTGAGAAAACCCCTCAGACTCAGTCATGGAAACATAGTGGCGATCCGCTAATGGTAACTTACCTAGCTAGTCTATTATCGCTGCAGTGTAAACATGCAAAGACAAATGAGAATGATTGGTTACATTTCAATAGGTGTATGTATTTGTCTTTCATAAAATGTCAAAATAAATAACTAACATAATTAAGATCGCTAGCTGTTGCCGCGAAAAACACTTGTTCTCTTCGAAACAAGGTAGAAATAACTGGGTCACGTAAACACTTGCATCAGACGTTAAGATGATACGGATGAATTTGAAGTCCGACAAGCATCATTTTTTATTGTGTATTTAAATAATACCATAAAGTACTTACCTGCCAATTTATACACAATGATTTTGTCTAATAAATAAGTTAGAGTGTCTTGAACATTAAAGTGATCCGCTAAGGGTTACTTGACTGTAGTGCATATTTTATCAATAATTGTAAATTATACTTTAAAAATCTCTACGTCATTGTTTAGTATGTGTTATCACAACACAAACTACATGAATACATTCATGATAAAGAACTTCGTAAACGTTGATACGTTTAAAATTGGGTGCCTTAAAGTTTGAAACTTTGAAACTATCGATAGGTCAAACTATTTAGTGTGGGACCTGTCAGTTCGAGCCACCAAGGTTTGAGCGTATATGCTACGTCTTTCTATGAAGGACTAACATAGACTTAAATAGCTAAATGCTTCAACTTATTAATGGAAGCAGGTCTTCAAATTCTTTTTTTATCACAGGAGAATAACTATATTGTGGCGAATTCAGAGTGATATGGGCACTAATTTTCTATGCATTAACCCTTTCCCTCATGCAACAATTCTGCAGCAGATGACTTTGAAGATATTGTGTCAAAAAATAGAAAATCTTTATAATTGAATGGATGACTAAAAGTGGTAAACATTGTGGCAAAAGGATTTTGAGCAATTTCTTCTTTTGTCACTATGTTTTCAAAAAGCCGTCTGCTGCAGAGGCGTCAGAAAGCGTCTATATGAGGGAAAGGGTTAAGTAAGAATATAGAAAACTGTTTAAGTCCTGTTAAATCAGGTGAGCATTTAAAGTCCGACCATAATAGTCCTCATGTTATTGTTTACCCATTTTCAACTTCTTGGAAAATTACAGATATGTAGTTTATTGTAAAATTAAATATTTTCAGATCGACCAAAAAGTAAAGATAAAAACATGAGGACTAAAGCAACCATAAAACGTCTGAAGATGTACAAGAATTTCAAACCACACAGGTAAGTAATTGTGTTAAAATCCACATGCCTTAATATTCAATTTACCAGTCAGCAGTAGCAATTTTTGAAAACACATACGGTTGAAATAGTTCAAATTGAGCAATTTTTCATTTTGCCACAATGTTTTCAACTAGATATAATAATTATACTTTTATTAATTTATACAGATTTTTCATATTTTTGCCTAGATCTTTTTAACCCTTTCGAACAGTTTGTAGCCTCAGTGTTTTATTATATAAAAGGCTTGATATAAGGATTTAAATCCTGTCAGGTCATACCAAAGCCTTTTAAAATAGTAACAACTTCCCTCCTTTGGCGCTAAGGGTTAGTAAAATAGATATACTGTTGTCAGAATACATTTAACATAAGCCTTTTTAAAATAGCCTAAAACATTATTAGTCCCCTACCGGCGTGCCGAAGGGGACTATTAGGTTTGCACTCCGTCCGTCAGTCCATCTGTCAGTCAGTCAGTCAGTCAGTCCGGCAAATCAGTTTTCCGCACTTTTTTTCTACATGCTTTGAGGTATTGAGCTGAAATTTTGTATATGCCTTTGTAATCATGTGTCACAGATCAAGTTCGCGTTTCCTGGGATTTCGTCAATTTTTTAATGAGTTATGCCCCTTTTTTGACTTAGAATATTCGTTTTCCGCATTTTTTTTCTACATGCTTTGAGGTATTGAGCTGAAGTTTTGTATATGCCTCTGTAATCATGTGTCACAGATCAAGTTCGCGTTTCATGGGATTTCGTCAATTTTTTATGAGTTATGCCCCTTTTTGGACTTAGAATATTCGTTTTCCGCATTTTTTTTCTACATGCTTTGAGGTATTGAGCTGAAATTTTGTATATGCCTCTGTAATCATGTGTCACAGATCAAGTTCGCGTTTCATGGGATTTCGTCAATTTTTTTATGAGTTATGCCCCTTTCTGGACTTAGTGCAAACCGGTAGGGGACTATGGTATTGCTTGCAATCCAGTTACTTGTTTTAACAGCTTTGCAATAAACATTTCCTTGATGCAGAATTGCAGATGACTTTTTCTTACATAGTAGAAATGGTAAAATTGCCTTACATGTTTTCAATGATGTACCTAAACTATACTTTCCATTCAACCATTCGAAATCAGACACATTGAAAATATTGTATCAGTTTAGAGTATTTTGCATTAAAATGGAATGTACTGCATTCTAATTTATAAATGTTTTTAAAACACAGGGACGCTGCTGGAAAGATAACACAGCCTGCACCGTTTCAGTCCTGGCTTATGTCTGGTACAGTGGCAAGAGTTGCGCCAAATAGAAAGTGGTTTGGTATGTATTATCTATTATTATATACCTACTATGAATCAAAGTATTTGATTGGACGAGAAGCAGTCACGTGTGATTCAATAAAAAATGACTATTTTACTCCTTTTCGCTTTTATTCTAAAATTCAGGTCCAATAGTCCATTCTCGAGTCAATAGTTCATCTGTTATGACGTTATTGTTTGAAATGACGTCATGCACATGCATAACCAACATTTTAACGCGCGTGTCATGTAACAGTTCACTGCATTCTTGCTGCATTTACAATAATAATCCTGTGTTTATGTTAGAATCTACATTTATGTTACATGCATTTACCCAATTAAATTGATGACAGCAATGTTATAAATAAACTAGTTAAATTATGCGTTTTTCATGAAGATATATAATAAAACAGCTATTTACTCCCTTTGAGTTCAATGGTGAAAAACTATTCTTCCTCGCAAATGACTATTGACCCGAAATAGAGAACTATTGACTTCGACTTCGTCTCGGTCAATAGTTCTCTATTTCGGGTCAATAGTCATTCACTTGGAAGAATAGTTTTTCACTATTGACCTCCAGAGGAGTAAATAGCTGTATACTATTTGGTGGTTTATTATGGAAGGTTAAGTTTTAATTCTGCATTTGAAAGAATCTTGTGGTGATCAGGCATTTAGGTATGATGTGTAC
The DNA here is from genome assembly GCA_031761405.1 of Serripes groenlandicus. Taxonomy (NCBI): domain Eukaryota; kingdom Metazoa; phylum Mollusca; class Bivalvia; order Cardiida; family Cardiidae; genus Serripes; species Serripes groenlandicus. Next base: position 134,387,700 of record JASEVX010000001.1, on the reverse strand, counting down.
AATTTATATCATACTCTTGAAAGTGATAAATATAAATTAAACTTTTCCAACCTTCATGATACTTTCCAACAGCAACCGCTACTTCTTTACTATTGTACTTTTTTAGAAAGAATCATGTATTTGAAAGTCTTCAAATCTTTTAATAGCATCCAGTTATTAGCTCGACTATTCGAAGAATATGAGAGCTTTACTACTCGCCCCGGCGTCCGGTTAAAGTTTTAGGGCAAGTTGGCATTTTCATTCATAAGTATTTGTGCTATAGCTTTCATATTTGGAATATAGTTACACCTTTAAGCTTTCTTCACATTGAATGCTGAAGATGCTGAGTGTGACCTTCTTTTTGGGGTAAAAAACATGATTTTGGGAGGTTAAAGTTTTAGGGCAAGTTGAGATTTTCATTTTTTAGCTCTACTGGCCAAAGGCCAGTGCGTGTGTGCGTCCGTCCGTCCGTAAACAATTTCTTGTTAACACGATACAGTCTTCACTTTTGATTGTATCTCAACTAAACTTATACAGTAGTTAGATATCCATGAGAGCTCGGTTCCTTTCGAAAACCAGCAAGATCCGCCCATGCATACCTGGATTATGGCCCTTGAAATGGTCAAAATTGCTATAAAAGAGCTTGTTAACACGATATAGTCTTCACTTTTGATTGTATCTCAACCAAACTTATACAGTAGTCAGATATCCATAAGAGCTCGGTTCCTTTCAAAAACCAGAAGGGCTTATGTCGTGGCGATTTGTCCGTCGTCCGTGCGTGCGTCCGTGCGTGCGTCCGTAAACAATTTCTTGTTAACACGATACAGTCTTCACTTTTGATTGTATCTCAACTAAACTTATACAGTAGTTAGATATCCATGAGAGCTCGGTTCCTTTCGAAAACCAGCAAGATCCGCCCATGCATACCTGGATTATGGCCCTTGAAATGGTCAAAATTGCTATAAAAGAGCTTGTTAACACGATACAGTCTTCACTTTTGATTGTATCTCAACCAAACTTATACAGTAGTCAGATATCCATAAGAGCTCGGTTCCTTTCAAAAACCAGCCAGATCCGCCCATGCATGACTGGATTATGGCCCTTGAAATGGTCAAAATTGCTATAAAAGAGCTTGTTAACACGATACAGTCTTCACTTTTGATTGTATCTCAACCAAACTTATACAGTAGTTAGATATCCATGAGAGCTCAGTTCCTTACGTAAACCAGCCAGATCCGCCTATGCAAGACTGGATTATGGCCCTTGAAATTGTCCAAATTGCTATAACAGGGCTGTACAAATCCCATAGCCCGACGCCCGGGACAAGTCATAAATCGCATCGGGCAAGTCGCTAATTGCAACATCTCAGTCCCGGACAAGTGGCATTTTCCAAAAATCCACGTCCCATTATATCAACCCATTTACGTAACAGTGAATGTAAATTACTGTGTCTGGTAGCCCGGCTTAATTACTAACACACATGTCTGTCGTGTATAAATTTGACTGTATGTTACATGCGAAAAACCATTCGCGCGTGACCATAACAAATCAACAGTAGGCGGAGTTAACCACCTGTCAGATCGAGTGATTTCAGCCAACCGAATCGCGTCAGTAATAGTCGATTAACGTGATATATATGTATCCAATAAGGCTGTCCAATCATAAGTGACAATTGTTCCTTGGGGCTGTGTTATTCATGAAAGCTAGGGAATTACCTATGGATCGGTCTCATTAAAATATTCCCGTAAATGTATTTTGATCCATATTTCTACTTTCGGTATGCGATGTTTGCAAACTGGTGCAAACCGGTTCAGAAAGACTTGTAAGAAATTCTCGCCATGCAGAAGTTAATAAAATAAATTCGATCCAAATTAAAGACAATACGACGACTGCTAAAAATTATCTTGCCGTTTATCAATTTGAAATACCTTCAAGATCGACATAATATTCGTCATATCAGGGACACAAAGACAATTGTTTGGAATGAAATATATAAATGATTCCCCCGAGTATGATAATTGCCCAATCACGGCTTTGTTTACCAAAATTAATTAGCATAAATGGCGGGAAAAAAATCATATGACTTAATAGTTGCGATTTCATTGGATGAAATGAGAAATTGGGTGAATGACATTCGCGACCTGACGACCCCGATGTTTACATTCAACGCTGTTTACCGATTTCTAATTCTCAAAGTAGGGAACCATGATTAACATTGCGCAATCATCAAAATGGCGGCTATGCTGCGACAGCTCGCTGCGAATAATACTGCAACACCAATCTGACTAAAGTACACGATCTGACTAAATGTAAATGCGTAGCGTTAATAGGAGATGATTTTAATGAGATTGACCGCAACACATGAAACAAATTTCACGTTTTGTTGTCTTTCATTTTTTTTGACAAGATTTTTTGATTTAATAACTACATTGAACCTGATAAATTTGACTTTTGGTTAATAAAATTGAATTTATCAATGTCTTTCTTTGTAAAACTGACCCTGGTATCGAACACTGCCCTGTTTCGGTGAGGGACCTAAATCGGTGACCTTATTATTTTGTTATCTTCAATTTGAAAAGTGCTATTGCATCATTTGACTATGTTGTCTCAAGTTTAACATTTCTGTCAATAGCTTTTGAATCTTTTGTAAATATGGATAAAATACATACATTTTATGCAGAATATTTCAAATAACCTAGTGAAAAATAATCTTTTATCCAAATTTCATTTTTTTAACTGAATGCTGCACTACAGGTCTTTTGCAATAATATTATTTGAATTGGTCACTACCCTTAAATCATGTACAGTGTGTGCTCTTAATGTTATCTTTATACTGAACTAGAAAATAACCCACTAAAAAACAAATAAAACACTCAAGAAACCGCGATCCGGGCTACCACGCAATTCTTAAATTTGTCGCATGTTAAACTTGGTCTGCAAAAAAGTGGGACAAGTGAGAATCTTAGCAGGACAAGTGGCATTCTGAAAGTCACTTGTCCTGGACAAGTGGCTGATTTTTTTTTTTGGACAGCCCTGTATAATTGAGCATGTGAACACAATAGAGGCTCCATTTACTATCTGATCTTCACCAAACTTAGATAGTAGTTAAATATTGATGAGAGCTTGGTTCCTTTTGAAAATCAGCCAGATCCGCCCATGCAAGACTGGATTATGGCCCATGAAATTGTAAAAATTGCTATAATACAGCTTGTGAACACAAAAGAGCCTCCATTTACTATCCGAGCTTCACCATACATACATGCTCTGGATTGAAAATGACCAAAGAACCATACCAGTAGAGCATAGGCCCTCATGGGCCTCTTGTTTTTTAAATTTTTCTCAATAAGTACTTGTGTTAGGGCCTTCATATTTGGAATATAATTACATATGATACCTTTCCTCATATTGTATGCTGAAGATGCTGATTTGACTTTCTTTTTGAGGTAAAAAACCATGATTTTGGGCGGTTAAAGTTTTAGGGCAAGTTGTGATTTTCATTTTTTTTTAAATTTTTCTCAATAAGTACTTGTGTTAGGGCCTTCATATTTGGAATATAATTACATATGATACCTTTCCTCATATTGTATGCTGTAAATGCTGATTTCGACTTTCTTTTTGAGGTTAAACACATGACTTTGGGTGGTTAAAGTTTTAGGGCAAGTTGGGATTTTCAATTTTTTTCAATTTTTCTCAATAAGCACTTGTGTTAGGGCCTTCATATTTGGAATATAATTACATATAATACTTTTTCTCGTATTGTATGCTAAAGATGCTGATTTTGACTTTCTTTTTGAGGTAAAAACATGATTTTGGGTGGTTAAAGTTTTAGGGCAAGTTGGGATTTTCATTTAATTTTTTAGCTCTACTGGCCAAAGGCCAGAAGGGCTTATGTTGTGGCGATTTGTCCGTCGTGCGTGCGTGCGTCCGTAAACAATTTCTTGTTAACACGATACAGTCTTCACTTTTGATTGTATCTCAACTAAACTTATACAGTAGTTAGATATCCATGAGAGCTCGGTTCCTTTCGAAAACCAGCAAGATCCGCCCATGCATGACTGGATTATGGCCCTTGAAATGGTCAAAATTGCTATAAAAGAGCTTGTTAACACAATACAGTCTTCTTTTTTTATTGTATCTCAACCAAACTTATACAGTAGTTAGATATCCATAAGAGCTCGGTTCCTTTCAAAAACCAGCCAGATCCGCCCATGCATGACTGGATTATGGCCCTTGAAATGGTCAAAATTGCCATAAAAGAGCTTGTTAACACGATACAGTCTTCACTTTTGATTGTATCTCAACCAAACTTATACAGTAGTTAGATATCCATGAGAGCTTGGTTCCTTTTGAAAACCAGCCAGATCCGCCCATGCATGACTGGATTATGGCCCTTGAAATGGTCAAAATTGCTATAAAAGAGCTTGTTAACACGATACACTCTTCACTTTTGATTGTATCTCAACCAAACTTATACAGTAGTTAGATATCCATGAGAGCTCAGTTCCTTTCGTAAACCAGCCAGATCCGCCTATGCAAGACTGGATTATGGCCCTTGAAATTGTCCAAATTGCTATAATTGAGCATGTGAACACAATAGAGGCTCCATTTACTATCTGATCTTCACCAAACTTAGCAGGGTTCACGCTGGGCTTCGCAAATGGCGCCAATGGCGCAAGAATTAAGAAAGTGGAGCAAGAAAATAACATTTGGCGCAAATTGATGGCGCCAACCTATTTACATCAACTTTTAGCACTACGACTTTAATTTGATTTTGGGTAAAACAAAGTATACATTGAAGGAATAAGGGTTTAATTACACACCTATGGCTGTTGGCAGTACTATACACAAGCCGTTATCAAACCACCAATGCTGCAGGCGATAGATAGGAGTAGGTCACGTGACTGTTAAACTTCGGCCAATCACTATCAAGAATGCGTACTCCATCCCCATTTATGACACTCGATCACGCCTTCAAGCCAATCAATACTATTTTTCAGTTCAAGCAGTTTAGGGGAAAATAATTTCAATAAACAACTTAATAAAAAACTAGGATATGATTAAAGAATGTCCCTATTTTAATTTAACAGTTCAAAGATTGTGCTTTTGTTTACACGAATCCATAGGAAATTCTTTTTTAATTGCCGATTTTTTACCATAAAGATCTATCAAATTTACAGTCAGCTGTCAAAAAATACTTACCTATTGAACTAAATCCTATTTTTGTCCATTTTAGTTAATTTCTTTTTAAGAAGATAAAAAAATAATGAAGACTGAAGTAGAAAATACATATTGTAATGGGTTTTCGTGCATTTTCTTCTTTCTGAAATGTCATTCAAGAAAGTATTACCTACACTCATTATGTCTCCCCCTGTATACAGGGGAGATATATTGTTTTTGTCCTGGGCGTCTGTCTGTCCGTCCGTCCGTCTGTCCGAAATCGTGTCCGCTCCATATCTCCAAGACGGCTTGAAGGATTTTCATGAAACTTGTGTCAGATGTTCACCTCATGAAGGCGATGTGCAGAACCCATGTCCCGACCATACAGGTTTAATGTCAAGGTCAGACTTGAAGGTCAAAGGTTTGAGCCTTAATTTCGTGTCCGCTCCATATCTCCAAAACGGCTTGAAGAATTTTCATGAAACTTGTGTCAGATGTTCACCTCACGAAGGCGATGTGCAGAACCCATGTTCCGACCATACCGGTTCAAGGTCAAGGTCAGGCTTGAAGGTCAAAGGTTTGAGCCTGTTTTTCGTGTCCTCTCCAAAACGGCTTGAAGGATTTTCATGAAACTTGTGTCAGATGTTCACCTCACGAAGGCGATGTGCAGAACCCATGTTCCGACCATAACAGAGTTATCTCCCCCTTGTTCAATATTTTAATTGTGAAAACTTTGTCCAGAGCAGAACTCAGAAACTACTTGAAGGAATTTATTGAAACTTGGAATATAGATAGATGGCAATGTGAAGTTGTGCACCTTGCAATACTTATGAGTTATCTCCCCCTTGTTCAATATTTTAATAGTGTAAACTTTGTCCAGAGCAGAACTCAGAAACTACTTGAAGGAATTTATTGAAACTTGAAACATAGATAGATGACAATGTGAAGTTGTGCACCTTGCAATAATTATGAGTTATCTCCCCCTTGTTCAATATTTTAATAGTGTAAACTTTGTCCAGAGTAGAACTCAGAAACTACTTGAAGGAATTTATTGAAACTTGGAATTTAGATAGATGGCAATGTGAAGTTGTGCACCTTGCAATAATTATGATTTATCTCCCCTTGTTCAATATTTTAATAGTGTAAACTTTCTCCAGAGCAGAACTAAGAAAGTACTTAAAGGAATTTATTGAAACTTGGAATATAGATAGATGGCAATGTGAAGTTGTGCACCTTGCAAGAATTATAACTCTGGGCTACTTCGTTGCAAAGTTATCTCCCCTTGTTCAATATTTTAATAGACAAACTGCAATGGGGAGACATATGTTTTTTCATAAAAACAACCTTTCTAGTTCTTATTTGTTTTAAAAGTAATCATTGTAAAAGTTTAGTGCAAATAAATGTGTGTTGATAAAACAACTCACTACATAATGGTGTATTTACTGGTGTTTAGAATGAAAGCACTGACAGACAGACACAGACTCGATATCAGAAATTATTCCTGTTACCACAATGTATAGGGTTTGAGAACATGATTCATTCCATATGGGAATTTAATGAATCATGGCCAAGCCAATCTTTTAGATCAATTTAATGTTGGATAGGTTTAATATGACCTGGACTAGAGAAGATAGCATAATACATGTGCACCAGTATAGTATTCCCAAAGTACACATAATTTAGGTTTCTAAGAAAAAATGGTCTGGCTCCAATGTTTTGAAAATGGCACCAACTTTTTGAATTTGGCGAAAGTGTTGGCGCAAAGGAAAAATGAGCCAGGGAGAACCCTGCTTAGTTAGTAGTTAAATATTGATGAGAGCTTGGTTCCTTTTGAAAATCAGCCAGATCCGCCCATGCAAGACTGGATTATGGCCCATGAAGTTGTAAAAATTGCTATAATACAGCTTGTGAACACAAAAGAGCCTCCATTTACTATCCGAGCTTCACCATACATACATGCTCTGGATTGAAAATGACCAAAGAACCATACCAGTAGAGCATAGGCCCTCATGGGCCTCTTGTTAATTTTTCTCAATATGCACTTGTGTTAGGGCTTTCATATTTGGAATTTAATTACATATAATACCTTTCCTCATATTGTTAACTGAAAGTGCTGATTTGACTTTCTTTTTGAGGTAAAAGACATGATTTTGGGTGGTTAAAGTTTCTCAATAAGTACTTGTGTTAGGGCTTTCATATTTGGAATATAATTACATATTATTCTTTTTTCACATTGTATGTTGAAGATAATGGAGGGTGACCTTCTTTTTGGGGTAAAAAACATTATTTTGGTTGATTTTGAGAATTTGAGATGAATTCATTATTTTTGGTTACATTAATTTTTAATTATGATCATTCATTTATCAAATATAGTTCTTCACCATTTCAAACGGGATTTGGTGTCAAACATTTGGAAAACCTTTTTTTAAGGTTTTGCTATTTTTGGACTCAGTCAGTTTTAACATTTGCGTTTAGCTCAACGTTAAAGTTTTGATTTTAGCTCGACTAGTCGGAAAAAAAAATGGAACTTTACTACTCGCCCCAGTGTCGGTGTACGGTTAATGTTTTAGGGCAAGCTGGCATTTTCATTTATAACTCTAATACCCTTCATTCAAATCAGTCTTCATACTTCACACATTTGTTAAGGACCATCACACAATTAGGTTATATAACTCCATTGTATCCTAAATATGGAGTTATGGCCCTTGATTGACTTAGGAAATTTGATTTTTAAATTATATATATTTAAATGTATGTATCTATTCAGTTGCTTTTACATATAGAGTATATATGATTTAATAGTACTTAAAGGCAATATACGGAAATAGTGCTTAAGTGAACAAGCGTTGTAAAGTCGAGCGCGCTGTCCTCCGACAGCTCTTGTTTTGTTTTACAATTACTAGCTAACCGCCGTGCAGCTAAAATCCATGAAGCATTTCCCATTTACACATGTACACGCATAAAGCATGTAGCATTGCAAATGAAGCAATAAGTATAGAGCATTTAGAAAAATATTTGTACCATTTTGTTCAAGCTTTCCATACTCCGATAAGGTTAAAGGATACTCGAAAGTTGTCATAAATATTTAATTATTTGACATTAATTAAAGAAAAAATAGATTTCTTTGTTTGTGGTATGATTGGGAATTTTCTCATCAACTAAAATGATAACAATCCACATATTTTTTACTTGTTGCTTGTAAAGATATGGATTGTCTTATGATGTGAAAACTTGAAATCTCTGCATTTCGTTTTGTTAGACAAAATTCAAGTTCAAAGCATTTACTTTTGGAAAATAGATTGATTATAACACATAAACATTCATGACAATTCTTAACCCTTTCCCTCATAAAGATGCTTTTTGACGCCTCTGCAGCAGACAGCTTTTTGAAAACATAGTGACAAAAGAAGAAATTGCACAAAACGTGCAATTTCTCCTTTTGCCACAATGTTTTCCACTTTTTGTCATAGGTTATCCATTCAATTATGGAGATTTTCTATGTTTTGACAAAATATGTTCAAAGTCGTCTGCTACAGAAGTGTTGTATGAGGGAAAGGGTTAAGTAATAAGTTAAATGTTGAAGTTGCAACTAGCATAGATTTGTGAGACTGAAATGCTTCCTTTACGGAGGGGGGGTCATGCCCACTAATTGGTAAATTAAACTAGACTTACCTTTGAAGAAGGGAAGTCGCAGTTTGATTGAGATTCTATTAACTACTAACTCTTTAAGGGATCACACAGCTCACGTAGCTCATTAATATGCAGATTCAGTCTTTAGAGGGAATGGTATATTGGTCATGATTTAATGTTCACAGATAAACCGTGACCAGTACCATTTTTATGAAAAATCATTCTGTCATGGGTGGGTAAGGGTGGGTGTGTGATCCCTTAAGGAGTTAGTGGTTAATAGAATCTCAATCAAACTGCGACTTCCCTTCTTCAAAGGTAAGTCTAGTTTAATTTACCAATTCTATATCTCACTTAACTCCTTAAGTGGATCCCACAGAGATTTTAGAGCTGATTTTTCATAATTATATGAGAATGTATGTCAGAACAATCAATTGTATGATAACATTGTAATATGTACATATGTCTAAAAAAGAGTGACTATACATGACAAGGTAGGATCTATACGTGTGTTAGGAGTACTAAGTTTTGCAAACAAAGTGTCAAACCGTAGATGTATTGGAATTCTGTATTGCTTCCTGCACAGTCAATTGTTCTATTGGTTTATTGTAAACAAATTCAAAAGTTCTCACATTTGACCAACCAGCTGTTTTGGTTATGACATCTAGAGATACCCCATTTAGCTTGGCCAATGAAGTAGCCACCGCCCTTGTGCTGTGGGGCCCATATGAAGAGTCAATGCCGGCTTTAATCAGTACTGATTTTATCCATCGAGATACTGTCGCCCTAGCCACTCCTCTGTGTGGCTTTTGCGTGCTAATAAGCAACTTCGATTCGTTTGATCGAAGACAGTCTGTTCTTTTAATGTTCATTCTTATTTCATGTCGGTTACATACTTATTAAGGCTCTTCTTGTCCGTAAGGCAGAGTGACACTTAGTGTGGGAATATCTTCCCCATCGTCTGTCTGTCACATTTCATCACATTTTAACAGCTTATTGGCAAATGGCATTTATTCTTCAACAAATTTGGACATGTTTTAGGTAATACAAGGGTTATAACTCAAGATGCCCTACAGAATTTCCAAACTGAGATGGCTAAAGTGAAAAAAGATCCTTATAAAGTTGTGATGAGACATACCAGGTTACCCATATCTCTTCTAAATGAGACAGCAAAGGTATGCAATTTGATCTGGTCTTTTTTATGCCCCCCCCGGAATCTCCGATTCGGGGGGCATATAGTTTTTGGCCTGTCTGTCTGTCTGTCTGTCTGTCTGCACGTTGGTCTGCACAAAAAAAACTTTAACCTTGACCACTGCTTTTGAACCATAACAGGTACGGCTACCATATTTCACATGTGTATTCCTTGTGACATGACCTTTCTGTCAGTACCAAATTTTTTGACCTTGCGACCTTGACCTTTGACCTAGATGTAGTTTTTGGCCTGTCTGCACGAAAAAAACTTTAACCTTGACCACTACTTTTGAACCATAACAGGTACGGCTACCATATTTCACATGTGTATTCCTTGTGACATTACCTTTCTGTCAGTACCAAAATGTTTGACCTTGCGACCTTGACCTTTGACCTAGATGTTGCCATTCTCGGAAAAAAACTTTAACCTTGGCCATTACTTTTGAACCATAACAGGTACGGCTACCATATTTCACATGTGTATTCCTTGTGACATGACCTTTCTGTCAGTACCAACATTTTTGACCTTGCGACCTTGACCTTTGACCTAGATGTAGTTTTTAGCCTGTCTGTACGAAAAAAACTTTAACCTTGACCACTACTTTTGAACCATAACAGGTACGTCTACAATATTTCACATGTGTATTCCTTGTGACATTACCTTTCTGTCAGTACCAAAATGTTTCACCTTGCGACCTTGACCTTTGACCTAGATGTTGCCATTCTCGAAAAAAACTTTAACCTTGGCCATTACTTTTGAACCATAACAGGTACGGCTACCATATTTCACATGTGTATTCCTTGTGACATGACCTTTCTGTCAGTACCAACATTTTTGACCTTGCGACCTTGACCTTTGACCTAGATGTTGCCATTCTCGAAAAAAACTTTAACCTTGGCCATTACTTTTGAACCATAATAGATACGGCTACCATATTTCACATGTGTATTCCTTGTGACATGACCTTTCTGTCAGTACCAACATTTTTCACCTTCCGACCTTGACCTTTGACCTAGATGTTGCCATTCTCGAAAAAAACTTTAACCTTGACCACTTCTTTTGAACCATAACAGGTACAGCTACCATATTTCACATGTGTATTCCTTGTGACATGACCTTTCTGTCAGTACCAACATTTTTTACCTGGCGACCTTGACCTTTGACCTAGATGTTGCCATTGGGGGCATCAGTGTTTCACAAACACATCTTGTTTACCATTGAAAATGTAATCTCATTCTTAACTCTTTTTCCACATAGTAAACAAAATTTGCAGCAGATGACTTTAAAAACATATAGGAAAAATTTGGAAAATCTCTATAAATATATGTATAATTATTGGATATAGTCCAATATATTGTGTCAAAATGAGAAAATGCTCATTATGATCAATTTCTCATTTTGCGAGAATGTTAATAACAATAATCTGACACTACCCCATCAAAATATGTCTGCAGATTGGAAAGGGTTAATACACAAAACTAGAAGATATAAAGATTGAATTAATCATGCAGTAGATCTTATGCTATAAAAAAATTGAAGTTGAGTTGAAGCATTATTGAGAACGATTGTTGAATCTGGATCCAAATCAATCCAAACATGTATGTGACAGGTCAAGCAAAATCAGGTTTATAGGGGTTTTATTAAAAGGTTCATGGATGTATATGAAAAGTTGCAGGTTTAGTAAAGCTCTTGCTCATTTACAATATCAATCATTCCAGAATGCTAGAGTACATGTTCTTGAAACAGAACCATTTGAAGCAACATTTGGAAAGAAGAAAACCAGAAAAAGGCCAAACCTGAAAATATCAGATATGCAGGTAAAGATCAATACTTTGATATGCTGAGTATAGTACTATAAAAAGTTAAACCCTTTTACAGATGCATTTTGATGCCTCTGCAGCAGATGACTAATGAAGAATTTCTTCTTTTTCCACAATGTTTTCAAGTAATAAACCAAACAAAAATGTATTGAAATTAATGAAAAATATGGATCATTGAATGTATCTTTAAATAGTGAAAAAGATTCATAACATTTTGTAAAAAAGTATCAATTATTGGCATCTGAATTCAGGTGAATACGGAATATTACGTTGCGGGAGCGATAAAAGGGTTTGTATTGCACAACAAGTAGCGTGGAAAAATCGATATCTTACGAGACCGAAGGTCGAGTAAGATATCGATTTTCCCACGCTACGAGTCGTGCAATACGTACCCATTTATCGCTCCCGCAACGTAATATTCCTTTTATTATATACCTACGATCTATGAAGAGCGAAAAAACTATTAAATATACAGATTCAATACATTGTTTATTGGGGATACCTCGCTGAAAGTATTCCTCGCACTGTCTGACGTCACAATCTTGTATTTACACCGCATGTAGATACGGAATTTTAATCTGTCGTGGTGTATTTGCGCATGTCAATCTGCATGTATTTCCACCGGAAAATGTACAGGCATGTAATAAACAATTTTATTATGGTTCATGTAAATATAATACCTTTACCTTGACATTGAATTTTACTATTTCATACCTTAAAATCTATCACAATACGTTCTTGACTGGGATTTATGCAATTAAGTCGCTGTTCCATCATTTATGCCCTCAGAATTGAAAAAAAATGCCAGATTAAATGTTATTTGTGTTCCTTTCTTGCAGGTTTTATTAGATCAGGCAGAAGAAAGGGGAGATAAGTATTCTACAGAAAATGACCGTGACCTTGACACTGGGTTACCAGACTCAAAACCAGCAGTTTTAGAAATGATATTCAAAGCTGGACAGTCCAAAAGGATTTGGAATGAATTGCATAAGGTTTGTTTAAGCCTATTTTTACCTTTCCCCTTTCCCACTGGCTCATGTATGATCCACCCTACAGAACATCCAGCTGTAGAGTACATGTGAAGAGTGGTCTCATCAAGATCTGAACTAAGTGCCATTTTGGCACTACTTTCAAATTGCTTACTGCAAACATTTTACATTAGAATAGACGAAAGTAGATTTAATCTACACTTTTAAAAAATGTCCTCATTGATAGCTCTCCTGCATCACATCTCATTTATGTACCGTACTATTATATTTATATTAGAATGAAATCTTTCCTTCATAAAAAATCTGCAAAATATGATTTGGAATCAAGACAAAAATATGAAAAATCTCCTTAAATCAAATTATAATTATTGGATAGAGTTGAAAACAATTGTGATAAAAGGAGAAATTGCTCTTTATGAACCATTTTTTCTGACACCACTGTATTCAAGAGTCGTCTGCTGCAGATGTTGGAAAGCATTAAACCTCTTCCCCAAAACTATTGAATTTGTAAGTAAAATTAAGTTAAGGAGAATAAATCTAACCCCGTTTTACCTACATGTCACATGTTGACGCCTCCCACAAATTACAATTCAACACATTTTGGCAAAAGGAGAAAATGTTAGTTTCATTAATTATACTCAAGTTTATAGAGATTTTCTAAAAATTTGCCTAGATGTTTACAAATTAATCTTGTGAAGATATATAATTTAATTAACTCATCTTAATTAACTCATCAAAATAAAATATATTTTTGAGACTTCAATTGATGTTACAATGTCAAATTGTTACATGGAAAAGAAACTTTTCTTCTGTCAATAATTATTTTTTCCCAATTGGTTATATAGTGCTAGAGACGTATTATATTTATATTTCTCTTTACAGTACTTCATTAGTTTATATTAAGAAAAAAATTGAAAAGTGGAATTATGGGTTAAGTCTGTATTACTTTGATAACATATTTACAGGTTATAGATTCCTCAGACATTTTGGTAAATGTTCTTGATGCAAGAGATCCAATGGGAACAAGGTGTTATCAAGTGGAAGAGTTTTTGAAGAAAGAGAAACCCCACAAAAACATTGTCTTTGTTATCAACAAGGTTGACTTGGTTCCTGTCTGGGTTACAGTAAGTATACTTTTATATATTTTAGCAGTACTGAAACCCAACCCTCAAATAATAATTTCTCTTGTTGGAAAAGATCTGCCTGTGTTATCTTGGTTAAGGATATAGATGAGAACTGTTTTACAGAACTTGCCTTAAACCTTTATGATAAATTATTCCAATAGCGCAAATCAGATCAGTTTACCCAGATGTGCTGGCCTATCTGTATCCACGCTGGTAGCAAATGCCTTACAGTTGGTGTCCGCATAGCCCGCTTTAATATTTATGTTTTATGTAAGACTTCTGTGGAAACTCATTCTCAAGTGGCTTAGAGATGGAGCCTTATACTGGTGAATCAAAAGTTTGTGAAATCAATTAAACAAACTTTAGGATCTTCCCACACTTTTGATGCGAGTCCTGGTTAACCCTTTTTCACATTCGACAAATCTGCAGTAGACGACTTTGATCAAGTCTAAGAACAAATATGTAAAATCTTTATAAAGGAGATCATAATCATTGAATATTGTTTTAAACACGGTGACAAAAGGAGAAATTGCTCGTTTTGAGAAATTCCTTCTTTTGTTGCCATGTTTTAAAAAAGCCGTCTACTGCACAGTTGTCAGAATGCAGCTATATAAGGGAAAGGGTTAAGTTTTCATGAAGCAGACTTTGATAAATATAAGTTTTATGATCTTTTTTCGCAATAAATGTTAGCTTGATAAGATTAGATTAAGGAATGAAGTGCTTGCTTTTGATCCTGTTGTTTCCTGTTCACATTCCACGGCAACCTGTGATATTATTCCATTCCCTAGGAGCAAGTATCAATTCCCACAACTTGTTTCAAATACTATGCACAACAAATTTGGTTTTAAGCACATACTTTTCTTTTAGCCTCTGTTAACCCACATGACTTTTCAAAGGTCGTCTGCTTTTCAATCATCAGACGAACAATTTCAACAATCTAGAAAACTAAAAGATTTATTATATTGATAAAGAGTTGAAACTATTGCAATAAAAGGTGAAATTGCTTGTTTTGAGCAATTTCACATTTCATTACAATTGTTTCATACGTCATGTTCAATTGCAGGTGTCGAATGTCGTCTGCGTGAAGTAACGGGTTAAAATAATTATAAACTTACTACATTGTGATTCATATATACATGATAATCTTTCCCAAGAAGTTAATCTGCAATACTAAGAAAATTGTTCTTTGACTAAGTGGATGTTTTAAAAACCAGTTGATTTAACCCATTTCCACATGAAGACGACTTATTAAAACATTGGACATAGAATGAATGACTTGTAATGACTTATCAAGTCTATTCACTAACTTTTCCTCTGATTTTTGTAGAG
Source organism: Serripes groenlandicus (assembly GCA_031761405.1). Classification (NCBI taxonomy): domain Eukaryota; kingdom Metazoa; phylum Mollusca; class Bivalvia; order Cardiida; family Cardiidae; genus Serripes; species Serripes groenlandicus. The sequence goes on along the minus strand of JASEVX010000001.1, from coordinate 134,372,483 downwards.
ATTTTCCCTACTTTTACCTAAATATTTTCAAAGTCATCTGTTGCAGATTGTATGTTAGAAATGCTTAAATATAATTTGTATGTATTTGCAGCAAAAGTGGGTTGCTATTTTGTCAGCTATCCATCCTGCCATGGCATTTCACTCAAGTATAACAAATCCATTTGGGAAAGGAGCTCTTATAAATTTGCTGAGACAATTCTCCAAGGTATGTTCTTCCTTATTTTCATGTCTGTTTTAGACATCAAGGGCACCTATTCATGCCAATGTCAGATGTAGGACTTTGTTGTTTTAACCCTGTTTTTGTTACCTGATATGATAATTTTTAGTCTTGAATGTCGCCTGGTAAATACTCAGTAAAGCATTGAAACAGGGTTGAGAACATTGTCTTCTTTTCTAAAAAGGTTTTCAAAGCTCACTCGCTTAACATGTGACAAAAGTCTTCTATATCAGGGGAAAATGTTTAATATTGGTTCTCTAGAAATCGTAACCAGAAAAAACCTTACATGATGATTTTGTGTTATGATTGGAATTGTAGCATTATGACCACTTCCTGATATTCATTTATTAAACCATTTCTAATAGAAAATGTCTAAGGAAAGGTAATATCTTAACAGATGAAGTTATGATTTATGAGACTTGATATTTCCTCACAATTTGTGCTTTTCTTCAATTCTTCAGATAAGAAGTCTCATTTAAAAAAAGAATATTGAAGTTGCAAACTTTGCGGCAAATAGATTAAATGCTCATGAGCAATTTCTCCTTTTGCCACAATGTTTTCAAAAGTTTTCTGCTCCAGATTAGTCAAAATGTATCTATGCAAGTGGCAAAGGGTTAATATTGTTCTTCATAACAAATATATTTATAAGATTTTATCCCAAAATTGTCATATGTTTCTAAAGTAAAATGTTTCAAATATTGTATACTTTCCATGCTTTGATTTCAGTTGCATGTGGACAAAAGACAGATCAGTGTTGGTTTTATAGGCTATCCAAATGTTGGGAAGAGTTCTATCATCAACACTCTGAAAGCTAAAAAAGTCTGTAAAGTGGCTCCCCTAGCAGGAGAGACAAAAGTAAGTAAACAACTAAATTATATTTAAATGATAAGACTGAATTGTGTTTCCATCCTTTAATAGGAATCTACCGTGGCCGAGTGGTTCATGTCAGAGATTTGGAACCATTTTGATCCCTAGGTTGCAGGGGTCACGGTTTAGTGCTCTTGGACAAGGTACATTTCTGGTTTGTTTACCAAGGGATCATGAACAAATTAACTGTTGCCATGATACAACTGAAATAATGTTGAAAACAGTGTAAAACCCTAATTAAACAAAACAAATCCAGCTCCTATTCAAAAATGTCTATAGATGTCCTTTGAGGTATCGTCAGTTGACTACTTTTGAAAACATTCAGGTCAAAAACCAGAAGTAGCTACCATTCTTGGCCCTCAGGGTGGTGGGGAAAGTGATATTGACTGCCGTGGTGATATCGGGTAATTCTCCAAAGAAATGCCATGATATAACTAAAATAGTGTTGAAAGTAACAATATTACTATTCAAACAAACCCTGTAAAGCTTTGATTTGATTTGTTAAAGCATTTTATATTGGTAGGGGACTTTTATAAACAAAATAATTAGTTATGAGTAAGAAAAAGAAAAATTGTGGCAAAATGTGATAAAAAATCAATTCTTTTTCATGTCTGGTGTCGCCCTATATTTTTGCAGCAATAAGCAAATTGTTATACCCCCGATAAACGAAGTTTAGAGGGGGTATATTGGAGTCACCCTGTGGTTGGTCGGTCGGTCGGTCGGTCGGTTGGTCCGTTGCGATTTTCCTTGTCCGGAGCATAACTTTAAAACTAATTGTTGGAATTTAATAAAACTTCATAGGATGATACAACACATTGAGAGGAAGTGCAGTGTACAGGAACCATAACTCTATTTTACCTAAATACAGAGTTATTGCCCTTTGTTACTTTTTCTTGTCCGGAGAATTACTTAATAACTAACAGATGGAATCTAATAAAACTACATACAATGGTAGAGCATAATGAAAGGAAGTGCAGTATACAAGAACCATAACTCTAATTTACATAATTACAGAGTTATTGCCCTTTGTTACTTTTTCTTATTCGTAGAGTCTTGTCCGGAGCATAACTTTAAAACAAATTGTTGGAATTTAATAAAACTTCATAGGATGATACAACACATTGAGAGGAAGTGCGGTGTACAGGAACCATAACTCTATTTTATCTAAATACAGAGTTATTGCCCTTTGTTCCTTTTTCTTGTCCGGAGAATTACTTAATAACTAACATATGGAATCTAATAAGACTGCATACAATGGTAGAGCATAATCAGAGGAAGTGCAGTGTACAAGAACCATAACTCTAATTTACATAATTACAGAGTTATTGCCCTTTGTTACTTTTTCTTGTTCGTAGAGTCTTGTCTGGAGCATAACTTTAAAACTAATTGTTGGAATTTAATAAAACTTCATAGAATGATACAACACATTGAGAGGAAGTGTGGTGTACAGGAACCATAACTCTATTTTATCTAAATACAGAGTTATTGCCCTTTGTTACTTTTTCTTGTCCGGAGAATTACTTAATAACTAACATATGGAATCTAATAAGACTGCATACAATGGTAGAGCATAATCAGAGGAAGTGCAGTGTACAAGAACCATAACTCTAATTTACATAATTACAGAGTTATTGCCCTTTGTTACTTTTTCTTGTTCGTAGAGTCTTGTCCGGAGCATAACTTTAAAACTAATTGTTGGAATTTAATAAAACTTCATAAGATGATACAACACATTGAGAGGAAGTGCGGTGTACAGGAACCATAACTCTATTTTACCTAAATACAGAGTAATTGCCCTTTGTTACTTTTTCTTGTCCGGAGAATTACTTAATAACTAACAGATGGAATCTAATAAAACTACATACAATGGTAGAGCATAATCAGAGGAAGTGCAGTGTACAAGAACCATAACTCTACTTTACATAATTACAGAGTTATTGCCCTTTGTTACATTTTCTTGTTCGTAGAGTCTTGTCCGGAGCATAACTTTAAAACTAATTGTTGGAATTTAATAAAACTTCAAAGGATGATACAACAAATTGAGAGGAAGTGCGGTGTACAGGAACCATAACTCTATTTTATCTAAATACAGAGTTATTGCCCTTTGTTACTTTTTTTTGTCCGGAGAATTACTTAATAACTAACAGATGGAATCTAATAAAACTACATACAATGGTAGAGCATAATCAGAGGAAGTGCAGTGTACAAAAACCATAACTCTAATTTACATAATTACAGAGTTATTGCCCTTTGTTACGTTTTCTTGTTCGTAGAGTCTTGTCCGGAGCATAACTTTAAAACAAATTGTTGGAATTTATTAAAACTTCATAGGATGATACAACACATTGAGAGGAAGTGCGGTGTACAGGAACCATAACTCTATTTTATCTAAATACAGAGTTATTGCCCTTTGTTACTTTTTCTTGTCCAGAGAATTACTTAATAACTAACTGGTGGAATCTAATAAAACTGCATACAATGGTAGAGCATAATGAGAGGAAGTGCAGTGTACAAGAACCATAACTCTTATTTACCTAAATACAGATTAATTGCCCTTTGTTACTTTTTCTTGTCCGGAGAATTATTTAATAACTAACAGATGGAATCTAATAAAACTACATACAACGGTAGAGCATAATCAGAGGAAGTGCAGTGTACACGAACCATAACTCTAATTTACATATCCAAAAATGAACAAAACAAGAATAACCCATATCCATAACATTGTCCTTTTAAGGTGGGGTTTCTAAATATTTCACAACTTTTCCTATCAGGGCGGCGTTCGGGGGTATTAATCACATTCAGTGATAGTTCTAGTTAAATTTCAACCTTTTTAGGTTACTTATATTCAAAATTACTTTCATTGACTGAATATGTTTATTTTAGGTTTGGCAGTATATCTCATTGATGAAGAGAATTTACCTAGTAGACTGTCCTGGTGTGGTATACCCTACAGGTTCTACCCCCGCAGAGTGTATTCTGAAAAATGTGGTAAGTAAATAGAGAGGTGTGGTATACCCTACAGGATCTGCAGAGTGTATCCTGAAAAATGTGGTAATTATAGAGAGAGTGATATGATACAACCTACAGGCTATACAGTCACAAAGTGTATCCTGAAACATTTAGACAGTATAGAGAGAGGTGTGGTATACCCACATAGTAAACAGGTCTATGACTGTTTTTACTAAAACAGTAAAGATCCTAACACGCCTGTGCATTCCAACAGTTTGGATCTGGTCTCAACTTACAGCATGTCATGTCAGGTTTTCATGTGGGTAAAAATAGCTTTTATTTGATTCTCACCTTGAATACTGACCTTCAATTCAAGGATGTCAGATTGGGTTAAGACTTGTACTGTTTCATGTGGTGATTCAAGAAATATCTAAAAATGTCTCTAATACAGATGACTAAAACTGTCTTTTTGGGGGAAATATGGAATGCTTCTAACAAGCTATTTTTCCTTATAAATGTTTTACTCTAAAGCAATTGGCTCTAAAAAAAAAAGCTATTGAGTGAATTGATCAAATGAGATAAGGGTCAAAATTGGCAATTCTGAACAGTGTAGGTTCAGATCAGCCTTTACATGTGATCCATCTAATCAGAAGATGTATACACAAGTGAGTATACAGAAGCTTTTAACAACCTTATATAAGTAATATGTGAACAGTGTAGATTTTGAAGAGATTCACTGGATGCACAGGCTGATCTGGATATTCACTGTTCACTAAAGCCAGCTTGTCTCTTTTCCAATGGTTGTGCTCGAATGATCCCATTGCAAACAGGGATACCAATCAGACAGAGCTAAGTATTGGCAGGTCAGTTAATTCAAAAAGATTTCTGTCGAGTGACTAAATAGATGCACCTTTTTGTTGAGTCTGCCATTCTATTAGGTATAGCTAGGCACCAGTTGTTCAGTCGATAGTGACGTGGGCTGTCAATCCAGTGGTTATGAGTTGGAACCCCAAATTGGCAAACACTCTTTATCCAATGTTTGGAAAAAGTCAATGTGACGTGTCATTTGTCATCCACCTATGGGCTAACAGTGTATGTGGAAAAGCAGCCAGTTGCTTGGAAAGACTTGTGAGAAAGCAAGGAAGCTTGGAAAGCCAGGAAAAAATGTGTTAGAGAATTGGAGGCAGTGATAAGTCTTATTGTTGAAATCCGTGCTATCAATCATGTATTATGAATAAAAGGATTATCTCATTATTGTAGGTTAGAGTTGAACTGGTGAAAGATCCCGAGGACTATGTTGAACCCATGTTGGAGAGAGTAAAGAAGGAATACATACAGAAAACCTATGGAATAATGGAATGGACTGACCATGAGGATTTCCTTACACAGTTTGCACTGAGGTCGGGAAAACTTACTAAGGTAGGAGTCATTCCTCTATACATTCAAAAGCCAACTCTTGACATGGTTTATTCCTTTTCCTGCTAGACGCCAGCAGCAGGTATATTTTTTAGATGTGTATGGATACTTGTCAAAAAAAGAAATTGTTCCTAAATACCAATTTCTCTTTTTCCCACAACTTTTATCGACTCTACTTAATAACTAAGCTCTCATTTATGGAGATTTTTTACATTTAAGTCAAGATGTTTTCAAAGTCATCTACTTCAGATTAAACTTTATTGTATGTGGGAAAGGCATAACTCTTCACCCAAAGTGATTGTTCAGTTGACTGCCTTTGTTTGAGAAAAAATGAATGTGTATAAATCTGAGATTTGAAATTGTAAACCCAAATGGAAAATGAGAAATAATTGCCAGTTTTTAGCTCTACTGGCCAAAGGCCAGAAGGGCTTATGTCGTGGCGATTCGTCCGTCCGTGCGTCCGTAAACAATTTCTTGTTAACACGATACAGTCTTTACTTTTGATTGTATCTCAACTAAACTTATACAGTAGTTAGATATCCATGAGAGCTCGGTTCCTTTCGAAAACCAGCCAGATCCGCCCATGCATGACTGGATTATGGCCCTTGAAATGGTCAAAATTGCTATAAAAGAGCTTGTTAACACGATACTGTCTTCTTTTTTGATTGTATCTCAACCAAACTTATACAGTAGTTAGATATCTATAAGAGCTCAGTTCCTTTCGAAAACCAGCCAGATCCGCCCATGCATGACTGGATTATGGCCCTTGAAATGGTCAAAATTGCTATAAAAGAGCTTGTTAACACGATACAGTCTTCACTTTTGATTGTATCTCAACCAAACTTATACAGTAGTTAGATATCCATGAGAGCTCAGTTCCTTTCGAAAACAAGCCAGATCCGCCCATGCATGACTGGATTATGGCCCTTGAAATGGTCAAAATTGCTATAAAAGAGCTTGTTAACACGATACAGTCTTCACTTTTGATTGTATCTCAACCAAACTTATACAGTAGTTAGATATCCATGAGAGCTCAGTTCCTTTCGTAAACCAAACTTAGATAGTAGTTAAATATTGATGAGAGCTTGGTTCCTTTTGAAAATCAGCCAGATCCACCCATGCAAGACTGGATTATGGTCCATGAAATTGTAAAAATTGCTATAATACAGCTTGTGAACACAAAAGAGCCTCCATTTACTATCCGATCTTCACCATACATACATGCTCTGGATTGAGAACCATACCAGTAGAGCATAGGCCCTCATGGGCCTCTTGTTTGAAGTTCCCCATAACGTTTTTCAAATTTCATCTTTTACAGAGACATCTCACATGATCTGTTTCAGTTTTATAGAGTTATATAGACTAAACATGTTGAAACTTAGTTTAAAATACTTATCTGTACCATATTTCTTGATTTTTTTTAGGGTGGTGATGTTAACATTAATACAGCAGCCAAAATGATATTAAATGATTGGCAGAGAGGAAAAATACCTTATTTTATACCCCCACCAGGATCTGAGGTGAGTTCTAGTAAATTCAATTTAACCATTATGCATCTTGTCAATAACAGTCATGACTATCTCTTTAACCGTTTCCCACCTGTAGAAGCATTTGACGCATCTGCAGTAGACAACTTTTGGAGGTGTGGAGATGGCTGAGTGTTCTGATTGTATAGTAACCATTTTGCTAGCAGAACTGAGCGTTGGTTGTATTGTGCAACTTTATTCACAGAGAAACAAGCACATGCTTTTCAACATTTAGGGTCAGCTTTAGATGACCTTTTAGACGCTGTCTCTAAATCCAGTATATGCACAGCCAAATATTTTAGTTTGATTTTAATCAGATTCGAGTCATGGTGGAGTGCATTTGGGATAATCATTTTTTCTAGCCACCTTTATTAATTGAGATACTTATGAAAATGGCATGAATCCCGCTTAAATCAAATCTGACAAATTTTAATTTTGCCTTTTTGGAATGAAGCCTGATGTAAGGCCTTTTGCACATAGTCTCATATGCTTTTAATCCTTTCCCACTTGCAGACATATTATGATGCATAGTAGATGATTTGAAATCATTGAGAATGAATTTAACTCTTATTTAATAATTATGAATGTACTTTCATTTATAGAGATTTTCCACAATTTTGAATGCGTCTGCGACAAAATGTGAATCTTCCAACCTACATGAGCAATCTTTCCTTTTTTATACGACCGTTTCTTAAAAATTTTGTATACGGCTTTGTAGTGATGTGTCACAGATCAAGTTCATATTTCCTGGGATTTCGTCAATTTTTGAATGAGTTATGCCCCTTTTTGGACTTAGAATATTTGTTTTCCACACTTTTTTTCTACATGCTTTGATGTTTTGAGCTGAAATTATGTATATGGCTTTGTAATCATGTGTAACAGATCAAGTTCACATTTCCTCTGATTTCGTCAATTTTTGAATGAGTTATGCCCCTTTTTGGACTTAGAATATTTGTCAATTTCTGCATGAGTTATGCATTTTTCATAGTTTCCCATTATTCTTTAACAACTTATTCCTGAACGACTTTATTAACTTTTTACAAACAAACAATATATCAAAACAAAGAGGAAACTTACAAAGAAGTTCCTGACAGGCGTATTATGTACCGTTTGCGGTACTCTTGTTCTAGTGTTTTCAAAAGTGGTCTACTACAGAGGCATCAGAGTGCATCTGCATGTGGGAAAGGGATAAAAGCCCAGTGGAAAACATTGTGGCAAAAGGAGAAATTGCTCGTTCTGAGCAATTTCTTTTTTTGTCACAATGTTTTCAATAGTGGTCTACTGCAGAGGCATCAGAGAGCATCTGTATGTGGGAAAGGAATAAAAGCCCATTTTCTATTATAATGAAAAAAAATATATATCAGTAAATCATTAATCCTTATATCTCTCTCTCAAATTGCTTATCATGTACAATTTCTTCAATTGCCACAGTATTTCCTTATGAAGTCAAGATGCTCTATCAGAATTTGATAAAACTCTTAACATCCTGTATTTTTTTTTACTATAGAATAAAGATAAAGCAAGTGGAGAGTTTAAAAAAGATGGTGAAGTTAAAGTCACTGAGGAAGCTAGTACAAGTACTGAATCATCAGAATTAGCCAAAAACCTACCTGTGGTACATCAGGACTTGAGAAAGATTCAGGTCGAACCGAAATTCACTGGAGACGACTTACAGGAAATGGATTTTGAAAATGTTCTGGATGATTCTGAAGATGAAAATGATGAGGAAGAAGAAGAAGAAGAGGAGATGGAGGAGGAGGATGGTGATGATAACGGTGAAAAGAAAGAAGAAAATGATAACAATGACGAAGATGACGATGACAAAGAATTAAACAGTAAAGTAATCAATGAGGATGTGATAAATATCAGTGATATGGACAGTGACAGTGATGTAGAAATAATTAGCAGTGAAGACTCAAAATCTTCTCTTAAAAATACAAACAAGAAGGCCATGAAAGTGACTTTTAAAACGCCAAATGCAAAAAAGAATGTTGTGAAAGAGAAGAAAAAAGCAAAACCTGTTGCCTTGAATAACAAAGACAGTTCAAGCCCAATTGCTTCAACAGTTAAAAAATCAGAAATAGAAACAAACTCTATTAAACCCATTAAAGGCAAAGGAGCAAACAAATACAGTAAAAGGACAACATCATCATCTTCAGGTAATGTTTAATTATTATTTAGGTATCCGCCCATATGTACCTATATACTTGTCTCAACGACGTCACCGCTTTGGCAACCTCATTCCTTATCCGATTCTTATGAAACTTCACAAACATGGTCTAATGTATGAGTTTTGCATTTCACTGACCTAGTTCAAAGGTCAAGGTCCCATAGATTATATAAGTGTCTCAACTACGTCATTGCCCTGGCGACCTTATTTCTTATCAGATTGTTATCAAACTTAATACATATGTTCACAAGCATTGTCACTTATACAAGTTTGTGTTTCACCTACCTAGGTCGAAGGTTAAGGTCACAGTGATTAAAATGACGTCATCTCTCTAGCACTTTCATTTGTGGACGCTATTCATTCATACATCATACATGGGTTCATTGTCAAGACAGCTACAATAAGTCTATGAAATGACCGCATCACTCTAGCCCTTTCATTCATGGAGAGAATTCCTTAATACTTCATATACAGGTTCAGTGTAAAGAGAGCTTGGAGGGGTTTCTGTTTCACTGATGAATGGCAAAGGTTAAGGTCACAGCAAATATGATATATCTGTACGAAATGGGGTCATTGCTCTAGCACTTACATTTGTGGACTAAGTTTCTAAATACTGCATACACAGGTTCAATGAAAAGAGAGTTTGGACTTGTTTGGGTTTTACTGACCTGGGTCAAATGTCAAGGTCACATTGCCTATAACATGTCTGTCTGAAACAATGTCATTGCTCTAGCACTTTCATTTAAGGATGATATTTCTTCGTAATTCATACATAAGTTCAGTGTCAAGAGAGCTTGAATGTGTTTCACTGTAGTATCTCAAAAGTCAAGGTCACAGCAACTATAATATGTCTGTACAAATTTATCCTGCACGTTATAAATCATAATGGTAATGTTCATTGATTGATTGATTGTTTAATGTTTTATGCCGCATTCAACAACGTTTTAGTTATATCACGCCGTATCCTGGGAGTAATGATCATTTGTTGATGTTTTTGCACACTATTTCTAACCGAGCTATGCTAAAAGAAAACCAACCTTAGCTTATTTATTACAAGTGCAGATAAAGATTTGTTTGACTTTAATAGTTTCACAAGGGGAATATTTCACTAATTCATATTAAATTATTATTCTTCCAAATAACACACCAATGTTTTGACAACTGTTGAAGATAAATGTCATCTGGATGTCCAAGGCTTCTCAAATCCTTCTATGATTTATTTGAGAACAGATCAGATTGAGGTCAAACTGCACAGATGTAAATTGATCTTGATCTACACTGCTTGCAGATGCCTCAAGGTTGATTTTCCTAGTGTACCGATCAAAAATGCTTGCCAATGACAGTTTTGAAATATGCTAGAAAATAATATTTTTACTTCCTTTATCTGTAGGTTAAGTGTATATATTTAAGTTGTCTGACTTGGTAGGGTGACACCTAGGGGAATTAGTCTGTTGTGTGTTAAGCTTTAATTAAATTGGTTATTTGCAAGAGACATGTATGCTCTTTTAAACACTTACTTTATTTTTAAATTGTCGGCCATATTCATTTAAACAGACTAGACAACTGAAAGTAGAGTAATCAAATTATTTTGATATTTTCTGAAACAGGTGTGACTGTGTATTCCATTGAAGAAACAGAAAATGTCACCTGTGTGGAAGTAGAACCTCATTTCAATACAACACCCGCAGTCAACAGACCTGTTAGTGTAAGCCCCAAACAGTCACCAAAGGAAAGTCCTCATAGTAATGTAGGAAAACAACAGAAAATGAAAGGAAAGAAGAGAAGGCATGAAGAAGAAGAAGAAGAAGAAATCAACACTGGGCCAAAACTTACCAGTAAACAGGTATCTATTGACCCTCCCTTTGCCTTGTACAATAAATTTCAGGCAGTTTGTTAGAACATCTAGACAAAAGTATGAAAACTATCCATAAATGAAAATAATTTTTGAATCGAGTTGAAAATTATGTGGCAAAAGAAGAAAGTGCGTATCAGGAGCAGTTTCTCCTTTGACCAATATTGTTTTCAAATGTGGTTTTCTGCAGATCAACATGCTGGAAAAGATGGACTAAAAATTTGAATCTCAACTCTATTAAAAAGTTATACTTTCATTTTTCAAGATCTTCCATATTTTTGCCATTCCCTTTAATAACTGGCAGATTAAACTGATACACATTAATATTTCTTGTATTGGTCATTTCAGGTCAGATTGCTGGATAATGTAAAACAAAGGATCTTAATGTTTTTAGCTCACCTGTGCACGAAGTGCTCAGGGTGAGTTATTGTGATCGCCCTTTGTCCGGCGTCCGTTGTCCGTCAACATTTTCTCCTCTGTAACCGGTGGGTCAACTGGGATGAAACTTCACAGAAAGCATCCTCTCAATGTCCTCACCAGAATTCCTTAAAATTTTCGGGATCCATGCAGAATTCTGGTTTCCATGGCAACGAAATGAAAAAACTTCAAAATTCTTAAAAAATCTTCTCCTCCGAAAGTGTCAGGCCGATTTTCAAATAATTTTGTAGAAATGTTCCTCGGGTGACCCTCTATCAGATTCCTTCAAGCCATGTTGATTGGTCGAAAAACATGGCCGCCAGGGGGGGCGGGGCTATTTTTCCTTATATGGCTATAGTGCAAACTTAAAAAATCTTCTTCTCCAAAAGTGTCAGGCCGATTTTCAAATAAATTTGTAGAAATGTTCCTTGGGTGACCCTCTATCAGATTCCTTCAAGCCATGTTGATTGGTCAAAAACATGGCCGCCAGGGGGCGGGGCTATTTTGCCTTTTATGGTTATAGTTCAAACTTAAAAAATCTTCAACATCTTCTCCTCAGTAACCGGTGGGTCAATTGGGATGAAACTTCACAGAAAGCATCCTCTCAATGACCTCACCAGAATTCCTTCAAATTTTTGGGATCCATGCAGAATTCTGGTTTCCATGGCAACGAAACGAAAAAAACTTCAAAATTCTACTTCTCCCTAACTGGTTGGCAGATTTTGAACTTATTTCGTAGAAATGTTCCTTGGGTGACTCTCTATCAGATTCCTTGAAGCCATGTTGATTGGTCGAAAAACATGGCCGCCAGGGGGGCGGGGCTTTTTTGCCTTATATGGCTATAGTGAAAACTTAAAAAATCTTCTCCTCCGAAAGTGTCAGGCCGATTTTCAAATAATTTTGTAGAAATGTTCCTCGGGTGACCCGCTATCAGATTCCTTTAAGCCATGTTGATTGGTCGAAAATCATGGCCGCCAGGGGGGGCGGGGCTTTTTTGCCTTATATAGCTATAGTGCAAACTTAAAAAATCTTCTCCTCCAAAAGTGTCGGGCCGATTTTCAAATAATTTTGTAGAAATGTTCCTTGGATGACCCTCTATCAGATTCCTTCAAGCCATGTTGATTGGTCAAAAAACATGGCCGCCAGGGGGCGGGGCTATTTTGCCTTTTATTGCTATAGTGAAAACTTAAAAAATCTTCTCCTTCAAAAATGTCAGGCCGATTTTCAAATAATTTTGTAGAAATGTTCCTAGGGTGACCCTCTATCAGATTCCTTAAAGCCAAGTTGATTGGTTGGAAACTATGCCCGCCAGATGGCGGGGCTTATATAGCTAAAGTGAAAAAAAAAATCAGGTGAGCGATTCCAGGGCCATCATGGCCCTCTTGTTCTGATATAACTAGACAATGTAAACCTAGTCCCGACCTTTGTGCAATACATTTACTGCCATCATAGTTAAACAAAATCAAAAAATCTCAAACTTAAACCTTTCCCACCTATAGACGCATCTGCCGCAGACGACCTTTGAAAACATTGTGGCCAAAGGTGAAATTGCTGATGATGTAATTTATCCTTTGGCCACAATGTTTTCAACTTAATTTAACAATTAAGCTATCTTTTACGGAGATTTTTCATAATTTGTATATAGGTTTTCAGTCTTCTGCTGCAGAATTGTAGTATATGAGAAAGGGTTAAAAAAATTGACACAAAGTTTAGGATTAGGTCAATACTGTAGAGTAATATTTAACAAGTATTCTTCAATTCATTTTTCAGAAAAGGAAAATGGAAAGAGAGCAGAAAAACAAGAAAATCGGAGACCATTTCTATGCCTATACCAATGTGAAGAATAGGAGTAGCAGAAAATAAACATAAAAGATGTATGGGAGTCCAAAAATGTGTATGGGTGGAAATACATCAGTATTCTTATATATTCTTCTTTCCGTTTAGATTTTGACTGGTTTTTCTGGTGCAGACTACATGTATTATCCTCTGTCCGTCTGGATTATGCATTAACTTGGAAAGTAGGAAAGCCAGGTTCATAAAACTTGTACAGAAAGACAACTCAGGAGAGTATGCACATCATTTTCCCTCTGCCTCATGCAACAATCTAGGTAAAAGTTTGGGCAATCTCTATAAATCAATTTATTATTGAATAGAGATGAAAACATTGTGGCAAAAGTTGTCTGCTGCAGATTGGAAAGGATTAAATTGTTGTGTTTATTAAAAAATCAAGTCATACTTGAAGGTAAAATATTGAATCAGTAGGTGACTTGTTTCTTGATTGATTGGGAGTTTTAAGCCGTTGGCAAGAGAATATCAAGTCAAATCATTGCAGTCCGTTCAGGTTTCTCTTGCTTTGTCGTACCAGGGCTCTATTACCTGCCTGCTTTATTTCAGTCACTTGTTTTATTTCAATTTTACTGTCTTTAAATCACTTACAGCTTAATAAAACCTTTGTTTAAGTTTCAGTTGTCATGACTGGTATCAACATAGCATGTTTTGATCGTTGATTGTCAAAGATAAATGATATATTCTTACTCGTATGAACTTTGATGCAGGACCATCGCCTTGCGACATTTTTAGCTCGACTTTTGAAAAAACGAGAGCTATTGTCATGACCCTGGCATTGGCGTCATCGTCGTCGTCGTCCAATTAAGGTTTTTTGTTCAGCTCGGCTTTTTTTCTGTTTTCTCCCTATCAGTCGAGCGTCTGTGCCGTATGCGGTGCTCTTGTTCCCTTTAGTCCAAGTAGTCAATTTCTACTGTCTGGTTAAAATTCTTAAAAGTGTGTATTAATTTGATGACAAACAAATAAACAATACAGACCCTGATCAGTCTAGTCACAAATGTTCATACTATTTTTCAGGATCAAAGTTCTTTTCAGTTAATGTTTTGTTTATCTTTTTAAAGAGAATTTAAGAACCTGTGTGTCATGATTATCATTATGTACCTCAACACTGAAACCTAACCCTCTGTTTAGCTCTTTGCAACTAGTGACCATCCAGATCATGCTGCATCCTCTAGTTGTTTGATCGGGATTGTCCCTGTTTGAAATACAGATGGTCTAGAAGTTTGGAAAAAGGCAATATTGCCTTAAAGCTATGATTGCAAGTACATTTATTTTAAAAACACTACATATATTGTAATGGTTTAGGACCTGTTTTTGTGTTATTACATACAAGATGAAAAGATAACTTCTAATTTATGTTATGTTAATAAACTTTCATTGCTCAAAAATTTGTTTCTGACTTGACTATTTGAATGAATAAATATATGTATTATGGAACATAGAAAGCCCAAGGTCATATAGTATGCATGTTTCTGTTTGGACAGTCAATTCTGCTTTGACCTTTTCCCACTTGCAGACACGTTTTGATGCATCATCAGCAGACGACATTGCGTATCATTGTGGCAAAGTAAAAAATTGCTCGTAATAAACAATTTCGACTCTTGTACAAAAAAAATCCTCTCAACAATTTAACTTTCATTTCAAGAGATTTTCCAAAAGGTTCACAAAGTCCTGCTGCATATGGGAAAGGGTTACCAATGTCTTGTCCTGGAATATTAAATCTGATCATCTGCAAAGTTTAAAACAGAAACTGCAGCTTCATTGATTTTAACAAGAGTGCTCGCAGGAACACATGTCAAGTTCCTATAATATAGTAAACAAGTAGAAGAGCATCAGCATTTCATACACAAGGACCGCCTCGATAGTGTAGTTGTAGAGCGTTCGATCCTCAGTCGGGTCACACAAAAGACATAACAATGGTAGTAATTGGTGTTGCAGTGTTAGCATTACGACTGACTGGCTGGTGTAAGGATTAATCAATCCGTGGTACTGGTAACTTACCCA
Source organism: Serripes groenlandicus (assembly GCA_031761405.1). NCBI lineage: Eukaryota > Metazoa > Mollusca > Bivalvia > Cardiida > Cardiidae > Serripes > Serripes groenlandicus. The sequence continues at coordinate 134,357,217 of JASEVX010000001.1, read as the reverse complement.
GGAAATGCCATGATATAACTGAAAAACTGTTGAAAGCCGCATTAAACGCCAAATAATCTTTCATACAAAAGGTTTCAGATGCAAATCCTTTGGTATTTGTCCACACAAATGGTTCAAATATTGGTTATGTTTCTAGGAAGTAGTACATAGAGCAAGACTAATTTAAAGTGGCATTACTATCCAGAGGGAAGAAATAAATGTAAAAAAAATTAAAATAATTTTTTCTAAAAATAAGAACTACAAACACTCACAAATTATACTTTTCTCCAAGACTTCAGGATTTTAAAAAAGCGGACCCATTCATGTACATCATAACGCTTAGAATCATAAACACAACTATATTAGACCTGTGTCATGTTCAATGAGGCATATACAATGTATACACAATAAGTATGTTTATCTAGTACTTATAAAAGTAATAAAAATGCCGTTTATGGAAAAAAGATGATTTGGTATGTCACAGAAAACTAACATTATTTTATTTCCACAGTTTCTGTGACATACCTGAAATCATCTAAGTTACACAGTAAGTAAATGTTTATTGTTTGGTGTTAAACGCTGCTTTCAACATTTTTATGCCCCCGGAATCACCGATTCGGTGGGCATCTAGTTTTTGGCCTGTCTGTCGAAAAAAACTTTAACCTTGACCACTACTTTTGAACCATAACAGGTACGGCTACCATATTTCACATGTGTATTCCTTGTGACATGACCTTTCTGTCAGTACCAAAATGTTTGACCTAGATGCCCCCATCTGTCGAAAAAAACTTTAACCTTGACCACTACTTTTGAACCATAACAGGTACGGCTACCATATTTCACATGTGTATTCCTTGTGACATGACCTTTCTGTCAGTACCAAAATTTTTGACCTTGCGACCTTGACCTTTGACCTAGATGCCCCCATCTGTCGAAAAAAAACTTTAACCTTGACCACTTCTTTTGAACCATACCGGCTACCATATTTCACATGTGTATTCCTTGTGACATGACCTTTCTGTCAGTACCAAAATGTTTGACCTTTGACCTAGATGCCCTAACCATGACCACTACTTTTGAACCATAACGGGTACGGCTACCATATTTCACATGTGTATTCCTTGTGACATGACCTTTCTGTTAGTACAGATGTTGCCATTCGGGGGCATCAGTGTCTCACAAACACATCTTGTTTATATTATATCTGAGTTACCAGTCCTACTGGTCCATTTATCCGGACATCAGCCAGTCAGTTGTAATGCTAACCCTGCAACCATCAGCGCCACAGAAGGAAGCCATTTCTACCATTTTTAATGTGGTGTGACCCAGCCGGGGATCAAACCTGTGACCTCCCCACCCAAGGTGGACGCTCTACCACAACACCATCGAGGCGGTCAAGTAAAATGTTATCTAGTACTAAACTAATTATACTGTTTATTAGATGATTTCTGGTATGTCACAAGAAAAAAACTCTTATTTCATAATGATGAAGATCCTGATCAGTATGTACTTATGCAGTATGATCAGGGTCTTCACTATTAGGAAATAAGAGCATGTTAGTTTTCAGTGACATACCTGAAATCATCTATATCCCATAAACAACATAAATGTATAATGCTTTAACACTAGATAAACACACTTATTGTGTATATGTGCTTCATGAGTTATTTTTATAAGTTTTCTTGTGTACATTTATCCCCCCAATGTTTGTATTGGACACAAACCTTTGAAGAGGTATAATTTAGTTGTGATTCGGTCCAGTTTTTTCTTGCAATTCCTTAATCAGTATCTACCTAGCTTTCTCCTTAATCAGTATCTACCTAGCTTTCTCATACTACAGTCAAATTAGAATCAAGCATCACCTCATAAACGTTTTTAAGGGAAAACAATTGTTATTTTACTCATTTCTATAAAAATGCAACTTTAAGCTTAAAACTTGTTTCACGATCAATGTAACATTTTTAAGTTTAAACTTTGTGACGGACAGAGAAGTGATTCCTAAATGTCGATCTGCCAAGGAAAAGTTGTAGGAATAAGATAATTTTCTTTCTGAAATACTTACATTGTGATAAATAGCATCACTATTTATCTTCAATCCATAATGGATATTTGAGCAGGCAGTCACGTGACACCTCTGATATTCGTACATGTTACTCTGCAGACTATTTTTGTGTTGTCTGCATGTAAGGCAGGAACACATTTGGTGATAGCTTCCTCATCGTCTGTTTTGCATTCATTCGTCAAAACTTTATTTCTGTTTGGCAGATTCATTTAAAAGTTGCAATACATTTTGATTAGGAGAAGAGATCAATACAATCTTTAGAATTATACTTTTCTGAATAGGCTGGTCAGATTCCAATATAATTTGGTAGCAATTTTCTTTGAGTGACCCTCATATAAATTTAATCAAGCTATATTGATTGGTTGAAAAGCATGGCAGCCAGGCGGAACAAAAAAGGGGTAAAATTACAAAATTCTATTCTTATGAAAATATTTGTCTTGATTTCAAGATGAAGTAATAGACATGTTCACTTAGTTATCCTTTACACAATATGTTCAAGCGATATTGATTTGCTGAAGACATTGCAACCTGGGGTCATCAGAAATAGGGTAAAATGAACTTGATCAGCTTGTTGGTTCCCCAAAGATAATTAGGTACATTTGTAGTAATGTTCCTTGGGTGGCTCTGTACAAAAATTGTTCAAGCCTTTTTTATTGGTCGAAAAATATGGTGACCAGGCAGCATCAGAAAAGGAGGAAGACGACAAAACTTCTTAGTTACATTCTTTGTATTGTCAGATTTCAAGATTATTCTTCAGAATTGTTCTTTTAGTGGCTCTCTACAACGTTCAAGCCATTTTGATTTGTTGAACAACATAGCCAACAGGGTGAATCAGAAAAGGGGTAAATGACATTTACTGATACAGTATTTTATTTATTATGTCCACTGCTTGCAGTTTCATTTTCACCTAAACACATTTTCACTGATATTAGCAGTTACATATTTATACTATACCATCGCTCTAGTGATCGATTTGGGCCATCTTCCTCCCTCTTGTTAACATTTTTACTCAAACCAGATAAGGCAAAATAACCGTTCCCCCTAGTATTCATGTTTTTTCGCCAATCACCATGACTTAACGGAAACCGCTAGAGAATCAACAAAGAAACATTTCTACAAAATTATTTGAAAATTGACCCATCAGTTTCGGAGGAGATTTTGAAAGTTTCTTTCAGTTGCCATGTAAACCATGAATTTTGCATAGATCACAAGTTTGAAGGAATTTAAAAGAGAAGTTTTATCAAAAATTGGCCCATTGATTAAAGAGAAGATGTTATTTGAAGCCAAAAGTTGATGCACAGACACTCGAGACTGTCAATACACCATGACATAAGCTCGACTGGCTGAAAGACAGTGGAGCTAACAACATGAACCCATGTTTGTAATGTGTAATTTAACCATATTTAATAATTACAACAAGAGCGCCAAATGTCACAATATACGCCCGTCCTGTTTTTTTGAGACCAAGTATAGTGATAATTGGTTGTACATCAGCCAAACTTAGAGAGCAGACACTGTTAGTACAGTTTTGGCTATTTCGAGGGACATAATTGTGTAGTGACTAAGATAACGTTGTAAGTTATCAAACCTGACCAAGATATTCTGCCCATCAACATATTATCTAAATTTGGTGATGATCGGATAAAGGCTTCACAAGTTATTTAGCTGACAAGACCAATTTTAGGTAATTTCTATAATTCAAGGGCAATAACTCTCTATTGACTGGAGCAATATGGCTTGTTATCAAACTTGTCCGAGGTATTACGCCAATACACATTCTGACCAAATTTGGTGATGATTGGACAAAGGCTTCTAAAGTTATTGAGCTGACAAGACCAATTTTAGGTAATTTCTATAATTAAAAAGGAATAACTCTCGATTGACTAAAGCGATATGGCTAGTTATCGAACTTGTCTGAGATATTATACCAATACACATTCTGACCAAATTTGGTGATGATTGGACAAAGGCTTCTAAAGTTATTGAGCTGACAAGACCAATTTTTAGGTAATTTCTATAATTAAAGGGCAATAACTCTTGATTGACTAAAGCGATATTGCTAGTTATCGAACTCGTCCGAGATATTATCCCAATAGGTGATGATTGGACAAAGGCTTCTAAAGTTATTGAGCTGAAAACATACTGGACGCCGGCCCGCCGCCCGCCTGACGCCGCAGGTAAAACTATAATACGATCCTTTTTTTCAAAACGGGCGTATAAAAAACCAAACCAAACTTCTTTTCATTTCTTAATATACCGAGTTTAGTAAGGATATAAACAATAGTTGGTGTTTACAAGCTTCTATTCATTCCAAAGTCCTCCTCTCGACATCTATTGCAGTCCACTCTATCCCTTACCTAATTTGACAGTCACAGATTTGGGTAACATTTGAAAGAGTTTAAAACTGTCTGCATGCTACGATGGTCTCGAAAGTTGTCTGGAAACGGTCACTCATACAAATAGTCATGAAATCTTTTCCATTTATTAAAATGCAATAGGTCATTCCCTTTTTCTCATTTTAAGCTTTTCCCACTTTCAGACGCATCTACACAAAAATCGACTTTTGAAAAAAATGTAGAAAAAGGAAAGCTAAAGGGTAACAAGATTTTCTCCACACTATTCATCCATGTACCTTTGTTTGTTCCTCGAAATTATTTTCCCGCGACTTAAAATTTATGTCACTGAAGTAAGCCTGTTTGTTCTTTTCAATGTCTAATTGAATAGCCTATTTCTTAAGTTTCACATCCTTTTATTTGATGTTTGCCTTCAAGTTTGTGACTTCATCATCTGTTTTTGGATTTCATGGGCAGCATTTATCTGTTCAGCACTGCAGTAATCCTACAGCAAAAACAATCAGAAGAAATTAATCCTTTCCTACATGCACAATGCATTCTGAAGCATCTGCAGCAGACAACTATTAATTCTTTCACTGCCAAAGGCAATTTAACGCTTTAGCAAACAATGCAGATTCTTAATGAGCTGTCTCTCCTGAAATCTGCATTGTTGCCCCTAAGACATTAAAAATGTATCAGTGCAATTTTCAACATGGAGGAGTCGACTTTGTAAAAATGGGCAGCGAAAATAAATTGCTGATAATGCCATAATATTTTGAACTTTTTGATACAATAATTATATTTTTAATTAAGAGGTTTTCCATATTTACGCCCAGTCAAAATCTGTAAATTTGTTGATTTTTGAAAACATAAAATGAAAAAAATCTATACAAATGATAGTATAACATTTCAAGGAAAGTAGAAAATAGCTCATTTCTAGCAATTTCTCCCATCCTTATTTCTTAATTATTTTTAATGTACTTGCTGCACATGAATTTGAATTACAACCTTTTTTTATAGGACTGCATTTTGCAATATTGGGTTCATTCCAAAGAATTTAGAAATTGTAGCAGTGCCTTCCCTCCTTGGCAATCAGGATTGTTGCAAATAACATCCACAGGTGTCAGGTTAAAGATACTGGTAAAATACCAAGGAAATGCGATGATATAACTAAATTGCAGTTAAATAGTATTAAAAAAATCATTACAATAATATAATAAAGCTTCTTACCTCTAAGAATAATTTAGCAAGGTTACTGAGACGCTTGTTTTTGCTTTGAGAAAACCTCAACACACATTCAATAACAGGAATGCTGGTGATTTCTGTAAAGGAAAGGACATTAATTCAAAGAATAACTTTGGCCTTATGCTACATTTATACTACATTTATACTTCCAAACTTAATATAGGAAGAAAAGAATGACGAGCTCAACAAGTTTTGCTTATTTCAAAACAGAATTTTAAAACTACACAAGAGTGTTCTATGGAACACACATGTCACTTGCAGGAATTGAATCATAAGTGAGACAAGTTTCAAACCATCGCCAAATACGCCCATCCAAATTGCATAACTCGGGAACAACTAAGGTGATGGCCAGTTCTATTATTTCAACCAAGATTTTATGCTCATAAACAGTCACAACAAGTTTGAAGAAGATTGGATAAGAACTGGTGAAGTTAAAGTATTTGGCCAAATTTTGGATAATTCAATGGTCATAATTGAAAAATGCCTTTGGAAATTTGGCCAGTTATCAAACTTGCCCCAGACATCGTGCCCACAAAGAGAGTGGACAAGGTTAATTTGACCAACTTTGGATAATTTAAGGGCCATAATCCAAAAGTACCTTGGTGGTTTTCAAACTTGACCTATAAATTATGCCCATAAACATGTTCAACAAATTTGGTGAAGGTCAGATGTAAACTGTTTGACTTAGAGTGTGGATGCCACCCACTTGCTGCAGGTGTTCCCATTATTCAGGCATATAAAAATGGCTGCTCAAGAAAGGGCGATATACCATTGAAAACAATGTTTTCAAAAGTCCTCAGCTGCAGTCGTCAAAATGTTTCTTTAAGTGCGGAAGGAATAATTTATCCTTTTAGCATACAGCTTTATGTAACAGTTAAACAGTTGATTCAGAACTTTACAAACTTTATACAAATTGACCCATTCCTTCACACTGATGATATTTGATGCCTCCTGTTGCAGACGACTTTTGAAAACATTGCAATAAAAGGTGAAATTGCTCAAAACAAGCAATTTCACCTTTAATTGCAATATTTTCATCTCTTTGTCAAAAAGTTACTTTCAATTTTCCAGATTGTTCAACTTGTTCATCTGTTGATTGTAAAGTAGACAACATTTGAAATATCATGTGAAGTAATGGGTTAATCCTTTCTCTTTATATAGATACTTTCTGATGCCTCTGCAGCAGACGGCTTTTTGAAAACATGGCGACAAAAGAAGGAATTCAACTATTGTTCTTTGATTTAAATGGATTTTCTGTGCTTTTGCCTAGACTTTTTCAAAGTCGTCTGCTGCAGATTTGTTGTATGTAGGAATGGGTTAAACAATAAAACATAACAAGAGGTAAATTTTCTACCAGGTTTAGAGGCCGGAGTCATCAGATACATAAGTGTTGTCAATGCTGATAGGACAGTTTCCTCCGATTGTCTGAAATAATAAATAAATAAATAGTAATGTCATCTTGTTCATAATTGTCTCCCTTGTCAGATGAAAACCCCATTTCAACACATCCGCATCAGATGACATAGTTGAACCAGGGTTCCACTGCTCTCAGAGACACCCAAACATATGGAAGGACACTGATTTTGATGCAATAGCAGCAAACGACTTTTGAAAACATTGTAGCCAAAGGTGAAATTGCTCATCATGAGCAATTTCTCCTTTGGCCACAATCTTTTCAACTTTATTTAACAATTAAGCTATCTTATATTGAGATTTTTCAGGTTTCTGTCACTATGTTTTCAAAATCGTCTGTTGCAGAATTGTTGTATGTGGGAAAGGTTTAAAATTAATTCGCTCAACCTTCATGTAGATGCACACTGACCAATCCTTTGAAAACATTGCAACAAAACGTTGATGTTTCCATACTTTTTCCTAGATGTTGTCTGCTGCAGATTTGTTGTATATGGGAAAGGGTCAAATGGCAGGGTCACCTGATTTCAGAAGCTTTTGACCTTTTCGGATACTAGAACAAATATGTTGTTTTTGAAAACTGTGATCAATAATAATAATAAGCAATCCACAAAATGTTCTCTTTAGTATAAAAACTTAAATTTCATTTGTTTAAATTCTGCATCATTTTCACATTTGGAGGAGTCTTAGAAAGTTTATAAATTAATAGGTTTGTTTAATGATCCAGCTTATACATATATGATATCATCCTCTCCTTTTTGCGAAATAGGGAAACTTATTGAATCACGGGACCAGTGCACATACACACAGTCTCAGCAGAGTCTTCAGCCTGTCTACACTTTAACGAAACATAGATGTCATTTCTGCCAAAAGTATAAACATTTAATTCCCCTCTGTTTCACTTCAACTATTTGTTTAATGCTGCTAAAATATATTTGATCACAGCAATATTATATATGCATTCTTTAAGGCACTGTCCTATCTGTGACAGAAACAAAAACAGACTTTTGATGCCTTAGAAGAAGATGGAAAATGTCTCAATGCATACCCTACTTAACAGTTTCTTCGTTAACTACATGGAATTTTATAAAAAATCATATATTTGTTTTGTTCAGGGCTTAGCTTTGGTGTCTAGCCATTACATAATACTGGTCACACATGTTCAATCAAATACAAATACAAACCACTTCATTACATTCAGGCAAATTTGCCTATAGTATGTTACATATATATGAAAATATACAATAAACAATCACCGTTCCAGGGAACATAAGTCTAGTGTTGCCTGTTGGATCATAGTAAGGAAATAGAAGGACAAAAAATGAAAAAGGTAGATAATGTATGCTATAGTTATGTCCCTTATCTTATTCAATTCTCCTGATCACAAGGTGTAAGTGTTGCTACTTTGAAGTGAGTCTGCCAAACAGAACTCAAGTTAGACAAATTCAGGAAAAAAGTGATGGACAGACAGACAACAGAGAAGTGATCTCTTAGTGTCTCCCTGTCTTACAGACAGAGGACACAGAAGTCGGTAGCAGCTGGTTCTCCCCATAAATTCCAGTATTCCAAGAAACACATAATTATCGAGACTGCTAATTACACATTAAATTTTATTTTGACAGTCAAACAACAGGGCAGTTATCAAAAGAAGGTGAAATTCTTATGATCCTTAAAAATTCAGGAAATTACCTTGAAAGACATTTAATCACAAGTTTTACTCCTCCATTTGATATAATATGTTCTTTATTCTCTCTGTCTGAAAGTAAATCCGTATAAAGATTGTAGAAAGTAATACATGTACATATCAATTATTACCTAATTAATTCAAATATTTTAAGATTAATGCATCAACTTCATGGATTATAATGCACGGCTATCCTTGTGTCTCACTCTATTTTGTTATGTTAATTAACCCTCTCCCACATACAGATGCTTTGTGACGCCTTGCCACAATGTTTTCAACTCTATTTGATATCATCAACTGTACAGAGACAATTAGCAATAGAAGTTTGATTGATAAAAATTCCCTTTCATCTTAGTTGGTACAACAAAAATCAAAAGCTGTCTCATGACAGCATGTCGACTATTCGAAAGGTTGTCAGTAAAATGTTGTGTTTTTGTCTAAGAACATGTATATTGTGTAATTTTGTAAGAATTAAGGTCAAAGATATTAAACTTGTTCTAAGATCTTTGTAAATATACATTACATGTACATGCAAAGCTAGCGCAATGGTCTCAGTCGAGCTAGATGACCATGTTGTCACAAGCAATATAATTTGAAAGTTTGATGAAGAAATATTGAAAAATGGCAAAGTAATAACTTAGGTTATGTTTTTGTGAAAAAAATCTAAGTACAAAAAGGGGCATAATTGTACAAAAATTGTTGACTGTGTTATGTGATTTGCTGCAGTTGTCAATATTGTCATAAGAAACAAGTATGCGAAGTTTGAAGTAAATATGTTTGATGGTATAGAAGATATTAGTATTTGTAACAAACTTTTAACCAATGCCAACGCCAGGGCAAGTCTGAGTGCAATAGTCTCCTTTTTCTTCGAATAGTTAAGCTTATAAATCTAATAATCAAAGATTGAATGAAAAAGCTATTTATCACCAATCAAGCAGGGTATGGTTATCTCTTTCCCACATACAATACAACTGCAGCAGACAACTTTGAAAGCATCTGGGCAAAAAAATATGAAAAATCTTTTTAAATGAATCAATTTGAAATCATTGTTGCAAAAAAAAAGGGGAAATTGCTCCTCATAAGAAGTTTTGAAGAATATCAGATACAGAGACGTTAGAAAGCATTTGTTTGTAGGTAAGGGTTAACACAAACTTACTTGAAATTTTAAAATTATATGACAACGATAAAATACATGTACTGTCATAAGATATCCCACATTGAGGTGCATTTCGATAAATTTGTAGCAGGGAACTTTATAACATTGTGTCAAAGGGAGAAATTGTTGACAATGCACAATATCTCAAATTACCACACTGTTTTCAGTTACACCTTCATTTATACAGATTTTCCATATTTTTTGCTAAGAATTTTTCAAAATGTAGGAAAAGCTTAGACTAACTAGAGCTAATTCCCAAAATGAATCATCTTGTGGTGATTCTATAAAAAAAAAAAAGATGGAAAAAGAGAACCTTTACATGTTCCTAAATGTTCCTAAGTGCTTCAAATAATCCTGAGAATCAAATCAATTATCCTTATTTAAGTTATTTTTCCTAAAAAAATAATAAAAAAATATATTTTGGAAGTTCCGGACTCCAACAGTAAACACAAACTTACAATTCTAGGTGATGAGTTTTACCTATTTAATTATTGCCAAGCCTAATACCTTTTTATGTGAAAAGTTATGGTAATAGCAAAGTGAAATAGTTTAAATAATGTATGGTAATATACAAACCTAAACAAGAATTACATATGCCTCCGACAGCATACTCAACAATTTTTTCATCAATCTCGTCTAAACCATCTACAAAATAACAAAAAGTATTGTATTTATCATAATTACCGGTATATGAATTGAATCGAATTTGTTTAATGGTTTTTAATTGGATCCATTAGCCAAAGATTTTTGATAAATGCCTCTGCAGAAGACTATTTTTGAAACCATTACAAGTGGAAAACAAGAAACCGCTTAAGACGGTTAGGCCGGATTGTCGGCAATTTGACCTTGAAAATCAACAAACCAAGGTCAAGGTCAAAGTAACCATAGAAATCAATAGAACTTGTTTCTGGTTACCTTCAGGCAAAGTTTCAAGTTTGTAACCCTTTCCAGTGCTGAGATTTTGCCTCAACCTGAAACTTTAACCAAAATGTTGACGGACAGACAGACGGACAGAGCCAATCTATAGACCGGAATTGCTAGAGCAATCCGGCCAATGAAGCAACTAGCCAAATTTACTCATTTTCCTTTTTATACATAAATTGGTTTTATTTAAAAAACAACACTATATTTATTTTTCAAATTTTACAATTTATAATAAATCTATTATAGATCTACAAAACCCTGATCACCAAGAAGGAAGTGACTTCTATGAATCTAGACTCTATCAGTTTCTAAATCTTTGGTATGCTAGCATATACTTTTTTCGCTCAGAGAATGGTTTTTGAAACCTTCCTAGTTCCAGACCTATGTAGCTAATATGTTTTCTTTGGATATTGGTTTCAAAAAAATTATACTATAAATATATCATATCTTTTAAAAAGACTATTAACCGAAAAGCTTTGTATGCATGTTTTTCTTTTTCCAATAATAGATACAGTCAAAATATTGCTTCTTGTGAGTGAAGAATAGGAGAAATTTAGGACACGATATACAAATTGAAATTACCTAAAAATAGATCCAATACATTGAGTTGTCTGAAAAACTCATAGTTGATGGGATCATAAGCAAAATTGGCTAAATTGGCTATCACCTGCTGTTTACCTTCTGAAAAGAAATGGATTTATTGGTTTATGAACTAGTAACATACAGCTTCCAACAATTCTATTCCTATGAGTAGTGCTCTGTGAAAACATACCTGAATGTAATTATAACATGAGTGGAAAAGACATGCCTGCACTTACATGATGAGGATCCTGATGAATACTGGTTTACAGAAACAGACGTTTCTTTATATATTGTTTGGTGTTTTATGCCATTTAGCAATTTTTCAGTTATATCACAGCATTTCCCTGGGTAAGTTACCAGTACTACTGGTCCATTTATCCTGACACATGCCTGTCAGTCGTAATGTTAACCCCACAACTCTGAGCGCCAAGGAGGGAGAAGTTTCTTGAAACCTGTGACTAATTGAAGACCCAGATTAGGCTACATGGATGTGCTAGCTGATCTGGAACTGCGCTGGTTGCAAATGTTGTATGATTGGTTTTGGCAGAGCATCGCTTAAATGTATTCTTTCTTGTTTGACTCTTTAACATGCATAACACAGACTGATCAGTTCACCTGATATAACATTTTTAGAGAGGGATGCTGAGAAAAAACATGCAACATTTCCAAAATAGCTTTTTAGAATTATGTACATGGTTGAAAGCAATGTTGGAAAAAGTAGGAGTTGCTCTATTTAATGAGTTTCTCCTTATCATCAATAATTTACGGCTGCCAATGGCATTAAAAGTTGTCTTTATTAGGGAAAGGAAATATAAATGTCCTGTCTGAGTGTCTTTCCCTGATCAGAAGTTCACTCACCATTCTACATGAGAAGATATATACTCTTTTAGTCCACTGAAGGAGGACAAGTGATTATCTATTTCAGGGGAAAATGTTGGGCAAGACAAGATTGAAGCTCATTCTCCATCAGGCGTTCCGAAATATTTTAGAATTGTACTTGTCCATGGACAAAGTAGCAACTAAATTTACACTTGTCTATACAAAAAACTCATTTGCCCAGATCTTTGTCAATTAGTAAAAGATTCATGTGGCTGATTAAAATTAGATAACAAGTGTAAGAAAACAAATATTTTTCTTCACAACCATACTGGTATTTGATTTACAGAAACTATAACAAGATTTTGCAGACAAGTGGGAAATATTTAATAACAATATATAAACAATCAACGAAAATAAAAATGAAATAGGGGTAAGTATAAAATATGCAGCGTACAAATGGAATGCAAAGGAAATGTTAATTTTTTATATCTTTATTTCTAATTAAAATAATGCAATAGAAAAAACAATAAATAAAGGATATTTCATGAGTGTTTATTTAAATTATCACTTTTATAAAAACAAGTTTACTAAGATGATATGCTGCGAGCCTTGGCGAGCATAATATTCAGCTTAGTTAACGAGTTTATTAAAAGTGATAATAAATAAACATTAATAAGATATTCTTTTCATCACATAAAGTGATTTATGAGGCGCATTTCGAAAAAATGTACTTAACGTTTACCATATTTTACATGAAATTTACCAGTTTTGGTGCCAAAGTGACTAACGTTATGACTTCAAACCGCTGAAGTGACGTCATTTTCATAGTTCCGTTTCCGCATTGTAACAAAGACTTGAGCGTAAGACTGGACCAAACTAGTAGTGTCATATATGATATTTGTGTAGTGTCATATGATATTTATGTCATGGCATTTTGACACTCCCAGGGAGGATTTATGTAATAAAACATTTTAAACTTCATTATCTGTATAATTGATTCATCTTAGATCAAAATAAGTTGAAGTTGTATGCTTTTTCAGCGATTAAACTGTTAATTTCACCTTTTCTATGTAAATGTGGCCAGGACATACTTCAAGTAATATTTGTACCTTTATCATAACTGTGTACCTGGTGTGATTCAAGTCCATGCAAGTATGTGGAAGACCTGTAGGGGACTAATAATATCTGACTTTGAATCAAATTATATCAATTTTACATGAAAAGTTTTAACAATAGTAATTAATTAAAATTTGTCAATTATTCAATTCTATACAACATAAAATACAATACAATTGGGTACGCAATGAAAACTATTTAGTACATGTGCTTTGGTTATTTGTTTTTCAATATTATAATGTATCTAGTTTGAGTACCGTCACGGTAAATAATTTAAGATATATTTGAGATTTCATTACAAGCATTCACAGGTGTTCGGCACGTTGTTTTTATATACTCCAATATTGTTAAAACATCATAATATAACATTAAATCCAATGTCTGACAAAACCAAGTATATATATATTACAAACCGGGTTTTGTCATATTATGATTTATTTTTTAACAATTAATATTGGAGTATGTTTGGGGTAAAAACAACATGCCGAACATCTGTGCAAGCATTAACCGAACATGTTAATATGCCATTCTTAGACATCAATTTTTATAAATTTTTCTATTGCATTATTTCAATTAGAAATAAAGATATATATATAAAAAGAAAAATGATCACATTACAATGCTTTAATCCATTACGTCTTTCTTTATATGTAACTATTTTCTGACCGCGAAAACCCAATTTTCGCGAAAACCCAATTTTCTTTTTGTGTATCGTCATGTGATAAAAAGAATCTGACATTCGTTGTTATTTCATAAAGTTTTATTAAACTCAACCAAGAAATTTGTTATTAAGCTTGCAGAGGCTCAGAGGCTCGCTTAAAAACAAATGAAATGACATCTCATGTCAGATCCTATATATATTTCTATTGTGTTCCTTTTTTTACAATGCATATTTTATACTGTACGTGATCCCCTATTGCTACAATTGATCCGTTAATGCATCAATAACTCAAAATGGTAAACAACGTTCTGTACAGCTATTTCTGCACTAAAACTGAAAAAGTGTTTGTCAATTAAAGGAAAATGATTTTACTTGTGGACTATAAACAAAATAGTTCCGAAACATTGACCATTTCTTTTATGCACTACGTTGTTTCGTTACTGACTCCGTTAAGGGTAACTTGCCTGTATCTTCCGATATAAAAGACACAATAACAGGTATTAGATAGTTTCAATATTTTGCAATTTAAACAAATTTCGAGTGAAAATATTTTATATATTGCTTGACATATTTTACAATGTATTTCTATTATTAAAGCTACATATTTCCAGAGTACCGATAGTACTTTGATTGTGTACGCAAAATCTAATGACAAAATTATAAAATGTTTTAACATAATTTTACCAATATCATCCGAATCTTGAAATTCATTGACAAGTGACTGTAGATAGCTAAGCCTTCCTATACCATAAGGACCAGTTTTTCGTTGCAAATATTCTTTAGAACTAAACATTTTAAAGGAAGATTGTTAAAAAAGAAGTCAGTGTAAATTAAGCGCTTTAAAATAGCTCATTCAAACCTCCACTTGACACAGACTTGCTCACACACATTTGGTAAACATGGCTTCAAAATTAACGAATAAAGCCTTTAATTTGATTAAGAATCTGCCCAGGGTAAATTTAAACAGCCTTAGGATGTTACCAGGCGAGGAATACTGTATGAAATCCGTAAGTCGCAAATTGTTACCATTTCATTGAAAGGGGGTGGGGTATCTGAAACAAGGTCAGAATAAGATTTCGGTTTCTATGTCATACACTACCAGGTTTCTGTGACTGACCTGAAGTGATGACCTATTCATTTTGCAGGCGTTCTTCAAACAGAGCCAGGAGAGCCTAATCATTTAGACTTTCGATTGTTATTTATTTGGCGGAAAATACGGGTAAACAAATCGACGGCAAAGCCGGCGATGTTTCCCGTCAATAGGTAATGTGTATGAACTTTGCAAAACTTTGCTATACCGTCTTTCCAAAAATTGTGTCCAGAGTGAATTTTTCTATGCAATCACGATTCTGCTACGTTTTGATTGGATGAAAAGAAAATATCGAAAAAAAAAAAATTCTAGAGGAAATAATTAAATATGATAATACGTACTCGATAAAGGAACAAGCACATTTAATTTTATGTGTGATAATTTCCGTTTAATAACACTCGTCATCTATTTCTAAAACGAGTTCAAATAATAACTCATAATTTTTTTTGGACTTTCCGTAAGTTACAAATCCAAATTCCTGTAATATGACGTCATTCTATTAGTGTAACGCAAATGATAAATAAATAACCAAAAGGAAAACGACAGAAAGTATAGGAAACGTTAGTTTGACTTGTCACAAATGAAGTTCCGTAAATTATGGAATTGTTTTATTTGAAGTAATTTATGAAGGGCAAGTTGATTATTTGTTGTACCTGTCATTAAAATTTCATGGATTCAAAATCTTGGCTATATTTTAAAGTAAAATATAAGCTTAATCTTATGATGATTTTTTATTTTCTTTGCTTAGGTCGGTAGGACTCGTAATTGACGTAAATAACTGATAGTGCTGCAAGCAAGGGGCTAACTGCAGTTCGCAGGGAATTATTTATCGATCACAAAAGTTAATAAATTGTACCCGAAATAGGTAGCACCTATACTCATATTAACAAAATGCTCATATGACATGTCATGATGTCAGTATGTGATGTCTTTCTATGAACCGTATAGCGGGACAGCCTAACATATTGAGTCGGAATGGGAAACTAAATAGACAGAGGGGCATACTGTTATACTTTTGCAGTATTACGATTCCAAAGAGGTACATTGGGATGAGTTGGGGATCATTTTCAGCAAACCGTAAGCTAGAAGGTGAGACATCCACAGAAGCAGACGTTCTGTCGGAAGTAAAACAACTGAACAAGGCATAGTACTCGATTTCTTGCATACATCAATGAACTTCCAGAGTATGTGTCTGTCTATGACACCTGCCTTTCTGTCAATGACAGCCTCCTCTTCCACTTCATCAGAAAGACGTAGGCGCTTGAGAAGTGGGGAATGAATCTAAATGCGGATAAGTGCACCGTAATCTGAATCTGTAACATCAAGCGTCACATAATTCAAACATTATAAATGACACCAGCAAATACCTTGGTATTATATACAGCCACAACCTCGCCTGGAGGAAACACATCAGCTCTTCTTAAACATCTCGCTAACAGCCAAGGATATCCACAGGCACACTCACCTATGCATGCACTCACCTTGTTTAAGCTGCTGCCTACACCATCATCGTAAGGGCCACTCTAAAATATATATCTGCTGTCTTTGATCTGCTATAAACTCATACACACTGAAACAGGTCCAGAGGAAAGCTGCCTGCTTCATCCCAAACCAGTCAATGGCATGCCAGGCTATATTACCCAGAGGGAGACAGATATGCAGAATATAAATATACACACACAAAAAAGGGACAACCATAATACAACAGGAAGGGGGAGAGACAATGGAGAGAAGTGCAGCATAAAAGACTGAGAGGAAGGAAGGGAGGTAAAGACATACAAATTGACTGACTTGAAGCCTAATAGATCAGGATGAAATGTGGCAGACAGACAGGGAAGAGGTCGTAAGGCAAATATAGACATACAGATAGATTGATTTCAGCCTAATAGACCAGGTAGGATGCTGGAAGGGAGATATAGACATACAGATAAACTGACTTGCAGCCTAATAGACCAGGGACGAGGTCTGAAGGGAGATATAGACATACAGATAGACTGACTTGCAGCCTAATAGACCAGGAAGGTGGGTGGCAGTCAGACAGGGAGTAGGGCGGAAAGGAAGTAAACTCTAAGACATACAGATAAACTGACTTGCAGCCTAATAGACCAGGGACGAGGGCTGAAGGGAGATAAAGACATACAGATAGACTGCCTTGCAGCCTTATAGACCAGGATGAAGTGTGGCAGATAGACAGGGAGGAGGGTGGAAGGGAGATATAGACATACAGAAAGACAGGGAGGGGTGCAACTTACATTTAGAAGAGCCATATGATTATGAGATGAAATCTCAGATTTAACAACAGTAGAATTGAAACCCAATGTTTTCACTCATTTATCTATTGTCGCTATATCCTTTTATCATGTTAGTATAACAAGGATCATATAATGCTGCATCTTATACTATGTTTAGTATGTTTTTCTATGTTTCAGAGTAAATTAAGGCGGGGCAGAAAAAGGGGTCTGAAAAATGGACGAGGTGACAAAGGTCAAGGTCAGAGAAACACATTGCCAAGAGTTGGTTTTGATGGTCAAAAGGTACCATACTACCTCAAGATTCCGAAGGAGCCCTACTATGAGGGGCATCAGTAAGTTTTTTGTGCTGTGCATTTTGAAAACAAATGAGTTTAACCCTTTCCCTCATACGACAATTCTGCAGCAGACAACTTTGAACATATCTTGTCATAAAATAGAAAATCTCTATATTTGAATGGATAACCTATGACTAAAAGTGGAAAACATTGTGGCTAAAGGAGAAATTGCTTGTTTTGAGCAATTTTTTCTTTTGTCACTATGTTTTCAAAAAGCTGTCTGCTGCAGAGGCACCAGAAAGCGTCTATATGAGGGAAAGGGTTAATAGTTGAAAAGATTGTTTGAATTTTTTTTCTAGCAATTGCACCATTTTAGATTGTCACAATGTTTATCATAGTGTAAACTTATTGATATCTTTGCAAATTGAAGATATCCGGTCAGATCACACCAGAAATGGTCGAGTTATTGGCTCTTTGTCTTAATAATAGAACTTAAGCCTTGCACACTCTCTAAACTATTCCAATCTTCACCAAACTTCAATTACTTGTTACATTTGTTTATGGAAATAATTTCTTAAACAACTTTAATTTCAAGCTGTGTCCCCTGTATATTGTAAGTAATGCTTTAAGACCCTATGATTGGCATACATAGTGAGAATGTTACGCTCCCATTCCATTACATACCACCAGCTGCTGCAAATGCATCAAAATAATCGGTATCAAGAATGGATTTTGAAAATGTCATGTGAAAAAACATACACCTTTTTCTTATCTGTTTTAATACAAACCCATTGACCATAAGAGTTTTGTAACAACAACATGTTCATAATTAAACACTGTACATGTAATTTAGAAAGCAATTACTGACCTGTGTACAAATAAATTATAATATAAACATCAACAATTTCTCTGATTCTTCCTTTACCCTTTCCTACATACAACAAATCTGCAGCAGACAACAACAATTTCTACTAAAAGATATGGAAAATCTCTTATGATTGTAGGTATAATTACTGTAAAAAGTTGTGGCAAAATAGAGAAATTGC